>JAWDJE010000002.1:78335000-78982500 GCA_035047345.1 Bradypodion ventrale | reverse complement strand
CAATTTTAAAAAAACATTAACACAATTTAACCTTCCAACACAATTTAAAACAGCCCGGCAACGCCGGGCGACCTCTGCTAGTAGAAAATAAAACCCACCCAACTTACCAAAACATGGGATAGTTGAATTTTGTTAGGTTGTATCACTCAGATATTGCCATTTTGTAACATGCATTTCTATTAATGAATGCCCATTCCAGCTGTTTCATTCCATTCTGACTTTTACTTAGTCCCATGTATTTAGGCCAGGGGTTCTCAACCTAAGGCCCATGGGTTGGATCCAGCCTGTGATGCCATTTCATGTGCCCCCCCCCACCCCTCCAAGGGCATTCAAGAAATAAAATGGCCACCCCTTTGAAGCTGTTGTGACAAAATAGCCACCCCCATTGTGCAGACAGGGCAAAATGGCTGTCCGGACCTCAAAGCTGACAGAGAGCATGACCTCGGCACCAGCTTCAAAAGGCTGTGAACCCCTGGTTTAGGCATATATAAGCAAAATCATATGGTGAGAAATGTACAACCATGTATGAAATTGTGTTGGGGTGCTGTTGTTTTTTTTGCTCTATTGTGTTACACAGTAAGGTAATTTGTTTCTTTACTAGTGACAATATCTAAATTTGTCTAAATGTCATTCTCTTTTTCTTACTTATGGTATTAAGTTTCATTATTGCTGACTTTGCTCTTCCTCCACCAAACCATACTTTCAGCTTGTTGTAGCTCTGCAATTTTGAGAATAACCTTACACCAGTGGTCCCCAACCTTTATTTGCCATAATCCCACCTAAGCATCTCAAAAATCCTGATGCCCCCTGTGCCATAGAATTCTCATTCAAAAAATGAACTCCTATTCACGTGGTGGAAGCTTAAAAAGCCATTCACTGTAAATAACTCATTTTCTAATTGTCCTGCTTTAAAATCAAATTCTCCTCCCCCTCTTGTAGGGTGTGTGCCCCACATTGGGAGACACAACCATAGCTGTCAAGTTTTGGATTTGAAAATAAGGGAAATTTCCCGGACAAAACAGGAAACTTGACAGCTATGCTTAACACTGTGCAGCCCTCTAGTGGCAGCATTAGGGCACTGCAGTCTGACTGATATGGGATGCCACTGGGAAAGAGGGTAAAATACAGGACGTTCCCAGCCAAAACAGGACACTTGACAGCTATGCCTTAGACTCCTTGCAGCTTTTTCTTTTTTTTTGTTCTTCTACCCTTCCCCAAACCACTTTTCTTTCTTACTATTTTGCTTTCTCTTCTTCTTCCCTGGTGCTTGTTCCCTCCTTAATACTCCTCCCCACTCTTACAAGGAATTTGCTTAATATCTGTTATTTGAATAAGTTTTACCAATATTTTCAATAGGAGCAAACATATGCAGAGCCAGGCTTGAGAGGCAAATAGAAGAGGTTTTACTCTTGTATTGTTCTTAGTTTGGGGAATGCACTATGCTCAAAATGTTGCTCACATCTGATAAACACATTTGCTATCACCTACTTCATTCCTTTTGTTAAATAGAGTAAACCAAGATATCAGTAGACCAGGAACACTACCATTTCCCATTTCTGCACTGATGCAAATTAGATATTTGCTACAGTTTAGACCAGTGTTTCCCAACCTTCGGTTTTTGTACTTCAATTCTCAAAAGCCTAAGTCAATTCCCCAAAGCACTGATCAGCCAATGTACTGATTTAGGCTTCTGGGAATAGAAGCTCCTCTGTGGGGCATGGAAACCACTGGTTTAGACAAACACATGAGCACTTGCTTAGAAATATAGGCATTTAATTCTGATGTTTTAAGATTCCTACACTGGACCAAATGCAAAGAAGTCATTGTTAGCAATGGACACATTTATAAAATGCAAACAAAACATTTTTTCTTTATTTAGTAAAATAAGAACTGTGTGACATCAATTTGTAATAGTAATTTGGAAAACACCCTTTTGAAAATTAGTGGAATATTTGCCCAGCACCTAGTGATACAATCTGGAGTTACTTTTCACAAAAGGTCATGGTGGATTTATGAGGGAAAGATAAGGTAATACAGTGCTGAACTCAATTACTTCCAAGCAGTTTTTCCTTCTTAACTTAAAAGTCAAGAATGAACTTATGAGATAGCTGGACTGCCTATATAACAGGGTCACAAGTCGAAGAATAGAAAGCTAATAATGCTAACTTGGATAGTAATGAAGACAATACCAGAATCAAACATTCCTAAAATTCTACTTTGGATGCCTAATAAATGGCAGATTCAGCAAAACAATGCTCCCTTCACCAGTGCAAACCTGATATTTCTGAGAGCCATGATAAGCCGTTTGTCTGTTCTGGTGTCCTTGTCCTAGGGACATGGATATGAGTGTGCTTTGACTACACAACCTGATATTGCAACACCCCCTGCAGTGCTGCAGGCCTTTGTGCATTGAGAATGAAACTATATCTATAACCAAACTGGGACATGCAACAATCAGGATGGGGTTATATGCATGTCCATATCTTTGTCCCTAAATTAGTTGTACATATGACCAAAAGAGGATGTTCATACGGATTTCATTTTTCAAATAACTACTTCGACTTGTACAGAAATGTTGTAGGAGTCTTGGATGGTTGCTTACAACTTTTCAAAGAAACTGTAGTATAACAGTGTCTGGATGTAGTTCCAATCTGGATAAAGTGAAGCTTAGTCACAGCAAAATGACAGTGTTGTTAGTTGAGAGAAGACTAACCAGTTTCTTCTCTCCTGTCCTTTGCATGCCTAGTACTCATGAACATTTCTGTGTAGAATGGAGCTAGAGTAACTTCTAAAATTCATAGGAACTATCTGCTGGCAAAAGGAAACAAGAGGGTACAGAGGAATATTTGACAGTGGACAGGAGAAAAGTAGCAGACTTCTGTCCTAACAACCTCTGGAAATAAAGATTCAACAAGATAAAGGAGTGATAGTCTTACTTGATGCATACCTCTCATCTTTTTAACTATCCAAGTCATATGTATTATTTTCTGTACATTGTGTTTCATTATTGTGAAACCATCTCTGTGAGTACAGGACAATATAGTGCACTATGAAAGCGCGGCGCCAAAATGGCCGGAGTGCTCTTTGCGCCCCCCCCCCACCCGGACTCAGACATCCGGGTGAGTTAGGGGGCGTGGCCACCCCTCTATAAAAGGGGTGGCCACGAGGCAGACGAGCTGCCATTTTAAAAATAGCGATGGAGAGTAGAAGTTTTCTCCGTCGCTGTTCTTCCGAAGTCTTCGGCTCTTCAGCCCTTGATCCTTCCCGGCTGGGAAGGGAGGATTAGCGCAGAGCCTTAGCTTGCTTTGCTCTGTGTTTTTGGCGCTAGGTTTTTGATCCCTGGAAAGGGATCCTGCTCTTTCTTTGACCGATATGCCTCCCAAACAGAAGGCCCCGGCGACGAAGCCGCAGCCGAAGGGGAGGACTTTTGCGGGCTCTGCGCAGGATGGGGGGCAGCCTTCAGGTCAGAGGACCAGGGCTGCGCTCCCGCGGCAGGGCACCATCGCAGCCTTGCCCACCGATACCAGTGGGGTGAATCAGGCTGGTAATTGGCCCTTGGCTGGCCAGCCTCCGGCCGGCCCCTCAGGGGCTCCAGCCCTCGGCCCACAGTTGCTGGCCATGGGTCAGGACAGCGGGGGAGGGCCTGGTGCGGGCACGCAACCCGTTCTTCCTCCGGCCCCTCATGGGCCGGAGTTTTGGGCATGGCCCTATTCTGGCCCAGGCTCTCACTTCGGTGTTCCTTTTCATATGCCTAGTGGGCCTTCCGGCCCACCCGGCCCGCCTTACGCTGGGGGATCTGTGGCAGTGGATTCTTTGCTAGCACATTTAGCAGTGCTAGAGGCATCCTTGGGGATTGCACAGCCACCTATGGGAGGGGGCCCTTCTTCCTCTGCCGGGGGCCCTTCGTGTCCACTGGCTACCATGACGGCTGCCGCACTACACCAGGCGGCCAGGCGGGTTGAGCTGCTTGAGACGCTCCGGCCTGCGCCTGCCGGTGTCTCGCAGCTCCCTGTTCGTCCAGAGCTGCAGACAGGGAGCAGTCAGGTGTGGCCCCAGAGCTCGAGTGCGGTCGCGAGCTCCGACGCCTGCTGTGGGCCGGAACCCCCAGTGGGGGCGGCTCACGGGGGTGCACCTAGTGAGTATCAGGTTCAAATTAGTGCACCTACATCACAGACCACTTCCAGTGGTGGGGTTCAGTGGCCCTGGCCTCGTCAAGTCGAGGCGAGTGGGCAGCAGTTGCCAGTCTATCCCAGTGCCCCTTGGTTTCAAAATGGCACCTCATTGAGGGTGGGAGTTTCCGCCCCCGGGGCAGTGCCGGGCACTGCAGGGGCTGTCCAGGTCCCGCTGCGTATGCCCCATATACCTACAGTGCCGGTGACGGCTTTGCCGACGGCTGGTTATTCCTTGCCCCTTGGTGATCATTTGTCCCAGGTCACGAGGGAAAAGATTTGGCGGGGGGAGTACGTGGATATATTCTCCCTATTGAACCATGAGCCCACTAAGGAGGAGAGAGAGGGACAGGATGACAGAGACAAAGAGCTGTCCCGCCGTCGTAAGCCACCGCGCACCTGGGCCAACTGGTTGCCGGCATATCTTATTTATATGGCGGTATACCTTAGGGCCCGGCCTGACCTGGCCATTCCTGTGGTCCAATATTTGGACAATATTTACAGGGCGATGGTGGATTTCCCTGGCCCATCGTGGTTGGCTTACGATGAGGAATTTAGAATGAGGGTGCCACTACACCCGGAGATGAGATGGGATGAGCCCTGTCAAAAATTGTGGCTCTTGTACATGACCCCCACGCATCCGGCGCCTGGGGATAGGTACCATTGTGGCCATGCCATGCAGCGAGCTGCTCCAACACAGGCTCTCCGCCAGCCGGCGGGGCAGGGGGTTCCAGTCCGCTTGCTGTGTTGGAGCTTCTCGGCTAATGGCGTGTGCAATAAGCGGCAGTGCCGATACAAACATGAGTGTCCCTCTTGCGCTGGCCCCCATGCCGCCTCCGCGTGCCCACGGGCCAGTGGGTCACGGGGCAGAGGTAGAGGTGGACAGGGAGTGGGCAGAGCTTCTGCTGATGGAGCTAGCCAGTCAAAAGGCCCCCTCCCCAGTTAAGGTGTATATGTTGGAGCGATGGCTCTCAACTTATCCAAGGAGAGAGGACGCGAGGTACCTCCTGGAGGGTTTCCAGTGGGGCTTCCGTATCCCATTTAAAGGAGTGTGGAGACCCCAAGATGCCCCCAATTTACTTTCTCTGAAGGGTAGGGAGGAGGTGGCTGCCCTGAGTATCGCCAAAGAGATAGAGGCCAAGAGGGTAGCGGGCCCCTTTTCTGTACCACCCTTCCCCAACCTGAAGGTTTCCCCTCTGGGGTTAGTACCCAAAAAGGCCCCCGGGGAATTTCGTTTAATCCACCATCTATCGTACCCGGCGGGTACCTCTGTCAATGATGCTATTCCTGATTACCTTTGCTCGGTCAGGTATACGTCTTTTGACCAAGCTCTACGGATGGTGCGCTCTTGTGGCCCTGGTGCCCTCCTGGCAAAATGTGACATTAAATCGGCATTCCGATTACTGCCAGTGCAACCGGGGGACTTTGACTTATTGGGTTTTAGATTTCAAGGGAAGTTTTATGTAGATAAGGCCATGCCTTTTGGCTGCTCTATTTCATGTTCAGCATTTGAACATTTTAGCACCTTCCTTCAGTGGGTGTTTGTTCGCAGGTCCGGGTCTTGGTCTGTAGCCCATTTCCTCGATGACTTTTTATTCGGGGGTGAACGGGGCTTGGACACGTGCACGCGTCTCCTCACTACATTTCAGACGCTAATGCGGGAACTGGGTGTCCCTTTAGCGCCCGAAAAGACCGAGGGCCCATCCACTATGCTCACATTTCTGGGTATTGGAATTGACACGGTCGCACAGGCATCCCGGTTACCCATTGACAAGGCCACCCGGATCTCCACGATGATTTGGCCTTGCTGGCCAAACGTAAAGTGTCACTTCGTGAGCTTCAGGTACTTCATGGCCATCTTAATTTTGCCTGCAGGGTGGTCACGCCTGGCAGAGCATTTGCGCGGCACCTATGCTGCGCCATGTCTGGCCTGTCAAAGCGCCATCATAGGGTCCGACTGACCAGGGTCATGAGGGCTGACCTGTTGGTTTGGCTTAAATTCCTGCGGGAATTCAATGGGGTCTCCTTTTGGAGATCCGACCTTTTAGTTTCCCCTAGATTCCAAGTACAGTTGGATGCCTCCGGCTCCCTGGGATATGGGATTTACTTTGAGGGGAGGTGGGCTTACGGCCAATGGCCTCCAGCATGGCGGGGCACGGATCGCCTCCGCGATCTTACATTCCTTGAGTTCTTTCCAATCCTGGGAGCTTTGATGCTATGGGGTGAGGAGTGGGCCGACTCAATGGTCCATTTCTGGTGTGACAATGCTGCGGTAGTGCACATTGTCAACGCTCAGCGTCTAAGTCACCTAGGGTGATGCCGTTGGACCGCCTGTTCGTGTTACGCAGCCTACGCCTGAATGTGCTTTTTAAGGCCAGACATGTACCAGGTATCAATAATGACATTGCTGATGCTTTATCCCACCTGCAGATCCCCTGGTTCCGTGCCTTGGCTCCGGAAGCAGAGGAATTCCCCTCGCCACTCCCGGCCGTGATTTGGACATTTGGCAAGGAGAGGTGAACCGGGCGATTGGCATGTCTTTGGCGCCCCGCACGCGTAAGGCGTATCACCATGCTTTCGTTCAATTTAGAACCTTTTGTGTGCAACTTCGGTTGCCCGAAGTGTGGCCCATTCCAGTTGAACAAGTTTTACAATTTATGGTTTATTTACACAGTCAGGGCCTAGCTCCTCGCACTATAGCATCCAGGCTGTCGGCACTGGCATTTATGGCCAAGGTGAGGGGTTTTGCTGACTGCGTGAATGATTTCCGCATATGACATGTTTTGGAAGGGTGGACACAGG
This sequence comes from Bradypodion ventrale, assembly GCA_035047345.1. Taxonomy (NCBI): domain Eukaryota; kingdom Metazoa; phylum Chordata; class Lepidosauria; order Squamata; family Chamaeleonidae; genus Bradypodion; species Bradypodion ventrale. The sequence goes on along the minus strand of JAWDJE010000002.1, from coordinate 78,975,529 downwards.
AACGTGGCCACCGCCCGGACACTCGCCACCCAATTTCACCGGGGGTGCTTACCCACCTTGCACGAGGCTGGCATAACCTGTGTTTTGATAGGTATGAGGCGGCTCTTTTTCACGTGGCTACCACGGTGGCCTTCTTTGGAGCGCTCTGCATCAGTGAGTTGGTACTACTGTCTAAGGCGGATGCGACTCGTAGGACACTGGAACTCGACGATGTCTATGTCTCTAATGAGTGGGCTCAGTTGAGGATACGGTCCTCAAAAGTTGATCAGCACGGCGTAGGCAGTGGAGTTAGACTGCTATGATGTTCCATTGCAGACATCTGTCCGGTTGGTGCCCTACAGGAGTTCTTGGCAGTGCGTGGCAAGCACCCTGGCCCGTTTTTCTGCCACCAGGATGGGTCTCCCCTTACTAAATTTCAATTTTGAAAGGTGACCGGTATGGCACTATCCAGTGTTGGCCTCCCCGGGGCTTGTTACGGCACCCATTCATTTAGGATAGGTGCTGCATCTACTGTGGCTGCATTTGGGTACTCTGAGGCTGATATACGCCGTATGGGAAGATGGGGATCTATGCGTTTTGCATTATATGTTCGCCCTCTTCAGGTATGAGTACCAGTTAAGTCACTGTTCTCTTTCTTTCTTTCACAGACCCTGTGTGTCCCCGCACACCGGTGGCAGTATGGCTGGTGGGCCACAGTTACGTGCACTGGGCAGCGCAGTATGCTGCGGCGACAGAGTGGGGACCCCAGCTTGGACTGCGTGCAACCACACGCATACGTTGGTACGGTAAGCGTGGAATGAGATGGCGGGAACTGTTGCCATTCCTGTTTTCCATCAGGGATGCTGAACCGCCTGATGTCCTTGTACTGCACCTCAGGGGCAATGACCTCGGCCAGGTCACTGGCCTTTCTTTAAAATTCACGATTTGCAGTGACCTAGCTTATTTGCATTATGTGTGGCCGGCCACAAGGCTGCTATGGTTGGACATCATACCGCGTCATTCTTACAGGGGAGGTATTGACCGCCGTGCCCTTGACCGCGCTCACCGCTTGGTGAACAGGGCTGTTGCCCGGTTCTTGGCAGACAAGGGTTTGGGGATGGTCATCCGACACCCTACCATTAGTTTACAAAATTATGATCTTTAAGCAGGGGATGGGGTCCACCTGTCGGCTAGAGGTATGAACCTCTTTTTGGGAGATTTGCAAGCAGGCCTGTTGACCGAGCTGACGGTCGGGGGGGGGGGGCGGTGAGTCTTCATTGAAGCCTCCCCGTGTGGTGGGTAGCACTGGTAAGGTAAATATTTATGACCCATAGGTATCCGGCAGGTTCGCAATTGACTGGCCAACACTTAGACAGGTACAGGTGTAATAAAGTTGACCGGTCAACGACGAACCAGGCAAGGGGTGATGGCAGGAGCTTTTCAGCATGTATCAACCCGTGATTTGATGGATACACGTCAAAGGGTGGGGTCAGTAGATAGTTTATTGACTACGGTCAACAATTTGTTTGAGTCAACAAACAAATTGATACAAATGGATACATTGTAGCCAATTGCCATTGGCAATTTTGGGAGGAACCTTACTAGTGTTACTGCGGCCTGCTTGCCTTAAGAATTACAATTTGATGAATACCAATTGAAAGTTATAATTCGGACTAGGGCATTATTCAATAAAAGTGGCCCAATGCCTTTATCCATATACCGGTGTCTGAGTCTTTCTTTGGGGGGTGCACCTGCAATGGCTTTGTAATCCTACCCTATGAAGCTCAGAAGTCCAAAAACCTGCACCTGAGCTCAAGGTGGGGATGCAGCAGGCCAGTTATATAAATCTCAGCTTGGGACACCCACCCACACTGCCCCTGAAAATCTCTTTTATAGATATATATGCTGACCCTTTGTTGCTGATTTCTTAGCAGTATTTTGCTCTTGGGACTGGCCTGACCAGGTTTTTCAGATTGTGCGTATGCAGTCATCATGCCCATGGCTGGACTGTATTTTGGACTATTTGGGGTTGTGGCTATAAAGAGGATACATTTAATTCTTAGCCTGATAACAGGCAATCCCTCATTGGCTAGTTGGAATGCATGGAATTAACTGTTCTTCTTCCATTGTTGTTGTTGTTGACCTAAGCTAAATATATTTGGTTTCCCTTTATTTCAGTTGCAAAACTTTAAATACATGGCTAAATCAGATCACATTTGTTAAGTCATAAAATTTCTTAAAACAGTCAGTTTGCTGCAGAGATTAGTGTTCTAGGGTGCAACTACAATGGGAAAAATGCAGGGAATGCTACAAGTTTGTGGTGGACTGATTTGCATTTGTTCTATTCAGTACATGATGCAAAAGAAAATGTGAATTAACTCACGGTTCTAACTTACCCCCACACCAAATCCATAGTTCTTCCCTCTACTGCTGAAGCTTCTGCAAAACCCCACACAGATCAATTCACATTAGTTCAGGCCTGTGATCACTTGAGCCAATGCTGCCATGTCAGCATACACTCAGGAACAGTGAGTAAAGCCCCATTGGCAAAATTTTCCTTTTATTTTTAAAGAGCTAAGGGTGAGCAATGCCTTTATTGGCAATATTCTTTGTACTGGTTAGAAATAGTGAGCAAAGCCAGCAAGATTTCTATTTTTATTTTTAAACAGTTTCATGCCTGTACTAATGCTCTAGGACGGGGTTCCCAAACTTTTTACATCACGGGCCTGACCACACACTTCAGACAGCTGAGTGAGCTGGACCATGCCCCCGGAAGCAGAAGTAAATGTGTCTGCTTCTGCTTTTATGACAGTAAACATGTCCACTTCCATTTCCGAGTGGCGGTGGGCCATATGAAATGGTGCCATGGGGTCAGGCCAGCCCATGGGCCATAGGTTGGTAATTCCTGCTCTACGTAGGTCACCTAGAAAGCAACAACAAAAATAGAGTAAAAAAAGAAAATGAATGTAACAATGGTCAGACTGTCATCCCTCAGAAAATCTTGAGACTGACATTGTATCAGCCAGGATGCTTTAAAACTGCAAAGTCTGGCCTGGATTTTTCTAACCACCAGACAAACCCTGGGAGATTCAACAGTTCAATCCTAGCCTGCCCTTACAAATTACAGCCTGCCCTCTTCCCAGGTTTAGCTACTAACCGCTGTGTCAGTCTAATTCTGGTAGTGTAACTAAAGAGAAACAAACTCCCTTTACAGGTGTGATGTGAACAAACACAATGGCTGAGATTTTTTTTGAAAAAAAGGTTTAATTTCAATAACACTGAGATATTTATAAAAATCAATAGTCAGGTTTCAAAATTGGGACAAACAAAAGACAGCTTCAATTAACACTAATAAACACTTCAAAATACTACAGGCAAGACAGACTATCAATTTCCCAACAAAATATTAACCCTTACTTTCTATTCTAGAGGTATCTTCCTACGCCTATTCAGCTGAATTATCCCTGGACAGCAGCAATCTCAGAGCCCTGCTCGTCTTCTTATTTTACCTTAGTTCTATCTTCTTCCTATTTTTACCTCAGCTCTCTCTTCTTATTTTTCCTCAGCTCTCTCCCCTTATTTTTCCTCAGCTCTCTCTCATTATTTTTCCTTAACTCTCTCTTATTTTACCTCAGCTCTCTCTCATTATTTTTACCTCAGTTCTCCTTTTTATTTAAATTCCCCTCAGGGTTCTAGCACCTTCCCCATAAATCATTCACTCTCAACCAATCCCAGTCCAACATGTAAATCAGCTCTTCTTCACATTCTATCTCTGCCCATTGCTGTTAATCTTCCCCACCTTGCATTCATGCTCTCATATTTTTTCTCTACTCTAGTTACAGTACATTCATTCCTTACAACAAAGAGGAAATTTGGCACCCTCTCGTTTACAGCTTATTGCAGCTTATTAAGTAGCTCTTTTGAAGCTGCACTAACTGCTTCGAGAGCTTCATTAACAAGCTGCAAACAAGATTTTCCTGTGTTAATTCAAACTGACCCAAGAAACCCAAACTCCCCTGTGAGTGGATGTGAGTGAATTAGTATTTCCCTTACTATATAGTGCACCCTTAGCCTGCCATTTCTGTGATTTGAATTCAATCATAACTCATAGTCCTCTGGTTTACAGACCTTTTTGAGTATCTGATGAAAGTCATGGGCCCTCTTCTTCATTTGAAACAATATTTTAATAACACAAGTTTATATGTACATAAAACATATATAACAAAACTTAAATATAAAACATATAGAATATTATGTATATGTGTATACATATATGCACATAAATTATGTGTTCTATATTTTTTCTATATAAATTATGTTCATAAAGCAACAGAGAGGACTAAAAATAAAATAAGATAAGGCACCCAGTTGCGGTCTCATGAGACCAATCCATAGGCCTTTTGCAATAAGGAATGTAACAAATCCTCATAAAATTATTATCTGTGAGACAGGCTGTCTTACCACATTGAGACAGCCTGCCAAGAAATTGCTGATGCTTGCGAGTCTTCTCTTTGCAAGCTTGAGAGCAAGACAAGGAGAAGTATGAGAAGCCCAATAAGATAGTGTCAATAGTAAAGAGGCAAAATCATCTGTGGAAAAATCACTATTCCACTCTGCTTTTTGCCATGCAATTAGTATAGCTGAGCTCTGAGATACAGCTGCAGGGATTGGAAAAGGGAGAGAGAGAGAGAGACACTACACATCCTGATTTCTCATCCCCACACAATGACAGCCATGAAGGAGGAGCAAGAACTGGAAGAGGGGATGTGATCTAAACCAGGCAGTACAGGAAAACCATGTTCAGCCACCAAAGAACAATTTGTGTAAAATTATTCTCACAAATACAAGAACTCTCATCAACAGAGGCAGCAAATACCTCACAAGTGTGGAAGTGGGGAGAGAATAAATTGGCAATTTCTTATCCCTAAATGTGGAAACAATTGGGAATGTAGATCTCTACATTAGGGTTCCATAAGTTAAAACCAGCTGCTCTACAACCATGAAAATATCCTGGGTGACAGTGGGTCATTCATTCTCTCTCATATAGAGCTATCTCACGGGGCTTTTATGAAGGTGAAATGGGAGGAAGAGAGCAATTGTACTGAACTGAGCAAATAGTTAAATGCAATATAACTAATGAATAGAAAAATCAATATTAGATGGATAATTTTGTATATCATTTTACTGTGTCATTACAATGGATGTTTGAACTATAGTAGTGCTATAGTAGTGCTATCACTATGCACTGTCTGGCTGGGACATCCTGCTATGGTAATGAAATAGACAATACAGTTAGTGACTCAATGCCGAGTATCAGGCCGCAGTTAACTAACCTGACTCCCTAAAGAGGCCAACAGCTACGGGCGGTGATGGTCCCCCTCAGTGGAAAAAATGCCACTGGAAACCACAATATTGGGCCAAACAGCAAAATGAGTGGAGGAAGAACTCTGATTCCCAATGGTCATGGAGGCGGAAGAGGCCATGCCAGATGGACTGGCTGTGTAGGTGCTCCTTGATAATATCCTCAAGGCAGTCTCGGTGTTGAAAAATGCAGTCTCGGATTTGAGTTGCAGTCGACGACGATGACGAGTAGTGCTATTTGCAGACATCTCTGAAAGATCTGAAAAGTTAGTAGGCATCTATGGCTATTCATTTCTGTGCAGTTAAGAATCGGCAGTTCTCAGACTCATTTAAACAGATAATGGATAATATTTTTGAGCCTTTGTGTGGAGGATTTTTTTTAACAAGTCCCTTTGAAGTATGGATAATAAATGTGCCTTTCTGTGTAAAGGAATGAACAAAGTTACCCAGCTGGTCCTGTCTATCTTAAATCAAAATATTCACATCCTATTCAGACTATGTTTTCTCTATTATATGCTACTTTTTGGTACAGAAATCCTGTTGAGGAAATGCTGGGATCAGGTGCCAGCAGGGGAAAATAATCAAAATATGTCATCAAGAGCTCCAGTGCAGAAAATAGAAATATATTTTGCCAACTCACTTCATTTCCCTCTAATGTAAAATATAGTTCTGGATGTTATATACCTGTCTGTGTGTCTCGGCTGTTCAGATCCTTTTATTAAGGCAGTCTTCAAATTGAAGATCAGCTTTTATTCATATTGCTTTAGCAAAAATAGCTAGAAGTGAATGGAATGTATTACGTATTGCGAAATCACTATTAATATTGATGTTGTTCTTCCTGCAGCCATTTTGCAGGATGATGGTGATACTTACATTCCTCTGTCAAATATGAAACAACACATCAAAGATATTTGACATTATATTTAGACTTTATTTTGCAGTTTTCTGGCTCCTCACTTTATAAGTCTAGTCTTTCTAAATACTCTCTTTTTTCTCAATTTAACTGATCTACTTGCAGAAATCAACCATATAAATGCAGCTCACAATGTCTCAATTAGGGTCTATAAACAGTTCTAAAATTGTGATGTAAAGCAATAAAAATGAGCAACAAAGAACAGAATCCTATGGGCAATTTCCACAGACCTGGTTGCATTCCTGGGCACACTTCCAACTGGGCACGCATCTAGCTTCTTGGGTAAAGGTCGCCCTTGCTCAAAAGCCAGTCATGTCCATCTCTAGGGTTCAGTGCTCATCTCTGTTCACAGCCAAAGAGCCAGCACTTTCTGGCATCTGCAGATGTTTCTGTGGACATTTGGCAGGCATGACTAGATACTGGAGTGCACGGAACACTGTTTACCTTCCCACCAGAGTGGTACCTATTTATTTACTTGCAATTTCTTGCTTTCGAACTGCTAGGTTGGCAGGAACTAGGACAGCGACAAGCGCTCCCTCTGTTGTGCAACACTCAGGTCTTGAACTGCTGATTGCTTACCTTCCAGTCATCAAGTTCAGTATCTTAACCACTAAGCCACTGCAGTCAGCTTCTTGTTAACATGCAGCAATTGGCTACCAAGACATGCACACTTATGCTTACACAAGCCTAAATTGCCAGTAGAACCCTGACCATTCTGGGAGACCTGCCAAAGAATGGGCATGCCCCAATGGTCTGGATTCATTATTTCATGGGACAGAGGCTACAGATGCCTACTTTGGAGAATAAAATTGCAGAGAAAGGCAAATGCACCCTGGAACATGATTGATCATGTGAGGAATCTCTAGGTCTTGCAATGAATTCAAAACTGATTTTGAACTTTCCTAGCAGATATATGGAGTTGCAAGGTCATCACAGTCTTCTTTGCTAATATGCCAGTGCTAATATCTGGCAAGGATGACAATCTTGTCATAGTCATAAAGGCACTGGGTAGCCAGGCATGGGGATTATTTGGTTTCAGTTGAGTCTGAAAACAAACATGAAGGAGATCTGGCTGAGTCCAGCATCATGATAAAACAATCTAGCCAGCAATTGCACATTTCAGAAAGAAAGCCAGTATGGAATAGGAGACAGAGTGTCACACTGGAACTCAGGAATGCTGGATTAAGATCCACATCTGGCCATGAAAAGCCTTGGTGGTGGTGAGGTTAGGTGCCACTGGTTAGCCATTCATTGGACATCATGCATACTTCAAGAACTGGAAAAAGGTGGCTTTACATACTTGCTGCAATCTGTGCCTCAAGGGTCAAATGATGGTCAAATATGACCCCTAAATTGTGCACCTGGTCCGTAGGAAAGAGAGCAATCCCCCTCCATCATAGGGAGCCAGTCACCTAGACAAGCAGACATCCCCCTACAACAGCATTTCCATCTTGTCTGGGTTTAGCCTCAGCTTATTAGCTCTGGTCCATGCCATAACAGCAACCAGGTAGTTGTCTAGGCTGCCTTCAATGCAGAACATGTAAAGGAGAGATAGAGTTGGGTGTCATCCACATATTGGTGACACCGCACTCCAAATCCCTGGATGAGCCCACCCAGTGGCTTTACATAAATATTAAATAGCAGTGGGGAGATAATTGACCCCTGGGGAACACCCCATTGCAGGGTCCAAGAAGCTGACATAGACTCCCCAAGCTGGACTCTCCCAGAAAGGAGCGGAACCACTGTAGAACAGTACCACAAACCCCCAACTCAGAAAGTTGACCCAGGAGGATAACATGGTTGATGGTATCAAAGGCTGCTGAGAGGTCCAGGAGTGCCAGAATAGATGAGGCTCCCCTATGATGAGGCCTGAAGCCTAACTGGAATGGATCCAGGAAGTTGGTTTCATCCACGAAGACTTGCAGCTGGTCTGGTACCACTCTCTTCTTGACCTTACTCAGGAAAGGAATATTGGCCACAGGTCTATAGTTGTTCAGAACATCTGTAGCCACATTAGCTTTCTTCAGGAAAGGGTGTAGCACTGTCTCTTTCAGACCAGAAGGCATAATGCCTTCAGTCAGCGAGGTGTTGATACTCCTCAGCTACTCCCCCCACCTCCTTTGTTGATTTTACTAACCATGATGGGCAATAAGACAACTAGGCGAGCATCTACAGTTTGCATTAAGGAACACACCCCTAATTTAATCAATAGCAAATTATACAGGTATACTCTGTCTTCTAAATTTGTAACATTTTAGAACCTTCCCTTCATTCCTCGCACAATGCAAACTGTGCTTTCTGAAAGAAAAGGAAAATACTTTAAGTTAATGAGCAATAAATCCATATACCTGAACACAGGGAGAAAATGCCTATCTCTCTGAAACTTCTCTGCCACACCATTGGGGGTAAATTTCATTCTGAAAGGAGACGATAGACATGGTCAGTGAAATGCATCAGAAACAGACAAGGGTGTCCACAGAAATAATTCAGTAGAGGGGGCAGGGGGTACAAACAATTAATGATATCTATCACTGACTAGGGTTCAGGAACCCTAGCCATGAAAACTCATTGGAGGGAGGGATTGGCACCAATAAGAACCATATACAGTGGAACCTCATGCAACAATTTCCCTGTATAGCAATGAAATCGCATAACAATTAGGTTTTGAGGGGGGAATTGGTGTCCCACATAACAATTTTCCCTATGGAAAAAAAATCGTACAACTATTTTTCAATGGGACAAACCACTTAGCAATAATAATAATAATAATAATAATAATAATAATAATAATAATAATAATAATAATAATAATAATAATAATAATAATAATAATAATAATAATAATAATAATAATAATAATAATAATAATAGGTGTACAATGCATCCCATAGGGAAAATCGCTATACAATGCATGTATCATATAGTAATTGTTTTGCACAACAAAGAACCCATGGAATGGATTAAAATCATTGTATAGGTACCACTGTACCTTGAATATTCATTTAAGTTTGTTGTAACTTGGATGTGACTTGACAGCAATGGATTTTGACCCTACTTGTGTGGAGATGACTTCATTGCTCCCCACATACAAGGATCTGGACGTTGAGATATATTGCTCCCCTATGCACTGGATGCAGCTGGGTTTTTTGTGCTGGTAGAGGAGGAATGGGAGAAAGAGCTAGGAGTAACAGTGATGGTAATGGAGGCAAATAGAAAAGGGTTCAAGAAGGGATCAAACAGCTGGGATTGGCAGAAGGAGAGAAGGCAGAACTGATGGGGCACTGACAGACTGACAAAGAAGACTGGCACCTGCCTCTGGGGCTGGTCCTTCATCTTTAAAGAAGATCCTTGGACTGGTGAGCTAGTGCTGATGCAAGTGCCCTTAGAGGAGGCCAGGCACCAGGGGTGTGCCAAGATAACTGCAAGTCCTCATACTGGAGAGAATAGAAATGGTGGGACCAACACAAGGCAGTAACAAGGGGGGCTCACTGATTGGAACAAGGTAGGTGTAGCAGGGATATGCCCTGCTTGATGTCTGCTCTGCAACCAACATGTGGGGCAGCACTAAAGGATTCTGAGGGACTTTAGGGGATTCTGAACAGTGCCATGACTGCCAGCTTGAAAATTGGGTTATTAACCTGACCTGTTGCTGAACAAAATCTATTTCAGGACTGTCTCAGTGATAATGGACAAGGATGGACAGAGGACACAATATATTGCCCATCTAAGGGGAATTTCCACTCTGTGTGACAAGTAGACATAAAACAAGTAGATATAGGAAAATAAATGACATTAAAATGATATCACCTGTAGAAAAAGTGGCATTGTTAGATTAGAACTAATCTGCCCACTGGCTCAGTCCTCTCTCCTCAAGAATGGGGCAGAGAGTCCTGTTCTCATACCTGCTGTTCTCACTGGTCCCAATAAGCACTTTACCTACTCTTCTTTTCTCGTGTGTTGTTGGAGTCTGTGAATTTGTTTAATATACATTTTTTTAAAAAATGCCAAATTTACAATTCCAGTGTCACTTTCAGCCTACTGTTTTGTTGTGAATTAACTACGTATGAATTGATATGCTGTTGTGTATTGAGTCACATTGGCAAGTAGCATGGGCAGTGCCTTGCAAGAGGAAAATGGCAGTTTCCCACCATCCAAATTAGGAGCCTAAAGTGTCACAAAAAACCCATGCACAGGGCGCGCTCATTATGCTAATCCAAGCCCTGTGATTGGATACAGTTTTGGATCCTGTTCTCCATTGGTTAAATACATATATACTCTGTTATGATTGGTCAGTTACGGTTATCTGGCAGGTCACTACTTTGTATCAAGGAGCCACTACCGAGGAGACACTATATAAGCCCCACAAGTAAACAAGGGTGAGGCTGGACCGGACTACACTTCCCACTCCATACGTGCTAAGCGTGGGTTTCCTCCATTATGCTATGCTTCTATGGTAGCTAGTATTTGCCCCGCTACAGCAAGAGTCTGGTGGGACTGACTCCATTGGGATTGTATAGCCATCTCTGTGTCCGGGAACATCTTGTAAGCTCATCTCTAAAAGACTGTAGAATAAAGACTTGTTGCTGTTTTGTTCATCGTTGTCTGGAGTGGTGCTTATAAGGGCCGTACATAACATATGCTGTTACTAAAAAGTTGTTATGTATGTTAACTGCGTTTTCTGACAGGAGCAGAATGTATCTTTTCTCATGTATCTATTCTTATGCAAATAAGTGGATCAAAAAATGTGCACACTCTGTTAGCCAATGGGCTTGTTGTATTATTGTTACTGTTACTGTTTATAGTGTATATAAGTCCGAGTTTTGCCCCATCCAAACTGTGTTCAAACCCCATTAATAAAGAGCTGAATTTCACTACTTCATTCGTCTGCTTCTTCATTCCTCAAACACTAAAAAAGTGTACTGTGTTTATTGGATAGACTTTCTTTGTGAGCATCACTTTGTTATACAATACTTCACAAATTTAGTTAGTGTCTACTACTTTGAAAACAAATGTTTGATTTTGAACTCTATCTCTAACCTGCTCTCCTTAGTCCAGTCTTAAGCATGACTTCAGACCTTGTGTTGGTCTCACAGTGTTAGACTCTGTGGGGCTATAAATAAAGAGCTTGTGACATGCTGTTGACATTAGTGGATTCTATACATTTTATTTTAATCACAGATACCCTCTGATTGATTGGCTTTACCCTTTAATTTGTTCTGCTGCCTGACTATTTTCATGGTAAGTTAATAGCAGAACAAGTAACCATGTGAGTTAATGGAATCCCTCAGAGAATGTTTCACAGACAAGGCTACTTTAACATCTGTAAAGTACGTGTGCTCTTTCCTAAAGCCAGTGAGTCGTTCACTCTTTGGCTCCAAGGATTTATAACATCTTTTGGTTTGGGGGACATACACATTTGTATTACAGCTATTAGTTATGGCTGTTTCCTGGAATCAATTGAACAGGACGGCTCATTATTCTTGCTATACCAAATATTAATGGATGTTTCAAAAATAATCCAATATCTGTGATAGCCTGGCTGCCATTTCTTATTTTAAAAGAGCATCAATTTAAGATAGAAATTAGAACTATGTAATATGGAAGAATAGCCTTTTGGTCTTGTGATTCAAGTTTATCTAATGGTAAAATCTGAGCCTGTGTCATAGCTATTTCTTTAACAGGTGAAATTCAAGATGGGCTTCTTTCTAGGCTGTGTCACCAAGAATTGATTTAATATAGAGACTATAGTTAAGAATCAGCAGATTGGGAACATGATATTTTACAGTTTCTTTTTAGACAATTGTGTACAGTTCCTAAACATTTTAACATATTCAGATATCGTCTATGAGCAGAAAAATTGCAACCTAGTCAAATTCTGAAATCATTAGTTTTTCCACTTTAGATAATAGTTGGACTATTCTTGTAAGTTTCCACTAGCAGATAAAATAAATAAGGCAAAGTTATGCATATATTATATACCCAATCTAGTAATTGCTGCAGCTTAATGTCTTTGCTCTATCACCTGTCCATGCCCTTGACCTGCCCTAGCCAGAGGAAGAAATGGACCCAGCTGCCGGGACTCGGCATCTTTAAAAACTTTGCCACCGCCACCACCGGACGCCTGCCCTCGGCCCGCCCTGGCCAGAGAGAGAAATGGACCCAGCTGCTAGGGCTCGGGGTCTTTAAAAACTTTGCCACCGCCACTACCGGATGCCTGCCCTCGGCCTGCCCTGGCCGGAGGGAGAAGTGGAATCAGCTGCCGGGGTTCAGCGGTTTTAGGAACTTCACCATTGCTTTGTAATGTCTTTGTTTGGCTTTGAAATGCTTTTCTCCTTGCACTTTTATGATGTGTATTGTTTCTACGATGACATGACATTCTGACTTACGTATTGTTGTTATATGCTACTGTATTCTAATATATTTTGTACTCTATTATTTTATGCGAGCGGCAGAAGACGGTCCCACCTTGAGCCTGAGTAATGAGGTCTGAGGGATCAACCCCCCCCCCCCATTAAATTTAATCAAGCCATCTGAATATGACCCAAATTAACTATGGATTAGGTTCCATTGAGAATATTTCTTGCAAGTAATATGAAGGCTTCCACACACAAAACTTTTCTCTAGTCTCTGATTCAGCTGGATTTTATTGCACCTGTCTAACAATATTATCTTTTCTAATATAAGGACATGGGGAATACTTTGAAGTCCAGGCACAGAAAGTAATATGAAATGTTGCTGCAGGGCCAAATGGAAGATTAGGCATCATGAGCATGCTCATGCTGGGGGAAAAAACTCTTCTTTTGTGTCCTGATCAGACCCTGGACTGCTAAAATGAAGCCATTTTCTTTGCTTTGTTGTTGCCTAAATGCAAGTCCTCATCAGTGCATGTCTCTGGCACTAATTGGCAGACCAGCAAATGGGCCAGACTCTGTGTCTCTCCACATTCACACCTTGTGTTGTTGTCCACTAGCAGTCCCCACTTTAGCATGTTGGTCTTGCATTTAGGAACTCCAACCCTCTGCCTATCCAGGGTCCTCCAGGTGACATAGGGGAGATTGAGATCTTCAGCTATATCCACCTTTAATGATGTTCCTTTCCCAGTGCTCTTGTTTGCTCTTGTTGTGCCCTCAAGAATGTTTGTTCTTGACATAAAGCTCTTCCTGGAGCTGAGCCGGTGGACTTATATCCATTGAGAGGGTGTCAAGGGCCATTCACTTGTTTAATTATCTCAGCATCTGCTGCTACTTCTCCACGCTTTGGTCCAGCTGTTCTTGAAAATTCACCAATTTAGCCTTCTTATAGTTAAACCACCTGCGAAAAGGCACTTCCTGGGGTTTCACTGCAGCATTTACTATGTACACAATGGGCCTGTGTTGAGTGCGTGGGATCAGATTATCAACAACTTTTATGCAATGTGCTGCTATTTTCTTACTAACAAAGATGTGGTCAGGATTATTCCCCCCCCCCCCTCCATCTACCACTGCTAAAGGATGTGGGCCATTTTGGATCATGGCCAAGTTGGAGGTCACTGGTGTCTGCCCAAGATACAAGTTGTGCATCATCCTCATTGGTCTGGTTATATCCCCAAGCTTCACTGTGACAATTAAAATATCCAATGACAATATTTATTTGGTCATAAGTAAAACTGTCTGTATCTTGCTGTTCCCTGATGTGTTTCCTGGAGCAAAAGTATGTCACATTTGTATTTCCTGCACCTGTCCGCTAGTAGGACACTCTAGTTACTCGAAAGTCCCTCAATATTTGTTGAGATCATTGTTATGGTTGGTCTTGACAAAAACTTTTGTGATGGATTTATTCTTCAGTTCCTTTGGTTTAATCTGGTGTTAAAAAGATTAGCTGGCAAGGTTGCTGCCCTGGGTACATCTGATTGCATTAACAATCTTCGAGGAGGCTCTGTCTGTGAAAATTCATTTATTTTGAGTGGTTATTGTAAGGTTTCCCTTGCTTGAAAGCCAGTTGTATCTAACTCTAGGGTTCAGTGCTCATCTCTGTTTCAAAGCCGAAGAGCCAGCGCTGTCTGCTTCTGCAGATGTTTCCGTCATCATGTGGCAGGCATGACTAGACACAGAAGTGCATGGAACGCTGTTACCTTCCCACCAAAGTGGTCCCTATTTATCTACTTGTAATTTCTTGCTTTCGATCTGCTAGGTTGGCAGTAGCTGGGACAAAGATGGGAGCTCATTCCATCCTGCAGTACTCAGTTATTGTATACCCATGTATTTTAAAACTAGATTTCAATGAACTCAAATTTCCCTGTCAGTCAGTCATATGTGGACATTAACTATGAAAAGTTTTATTTGTTATCTAAAAATATTTCAGAGATCTTTTTTGAGAACCTTTGAAAAAAAACCTAACCTGATTTCAAGCATTTGAAGATCAGTTCTGGCTGAGCAAGTTGATGGGTTTGGTGACTCACTGTTGCAAGCACTGCCAATGTTCACTATTGTCAAAATTTAATCTGCGGGAAGGAGAACTCCCACTGCCATCTAGTTTACAGAAAGGAGGAAGGGATTAGGATCAGTTGTCTAGCATGCAAAATACTCTGACTCCTTGACTAAAAGCTTCATCTGCAGTTACTAATATGTGCTGGAATGCCAAGAGGATTTCAAAAAGATATTCACAAAAGAGGAAGGAAAAGCATAAGCAGATATGCTGAGTGGGTGGCAAATGGATGGTAAATAGGATAGCTGTGTATCTTTCATGACTGTATCCAAGACTCCCTATCTTCTATTATGGGATATTTAGTTTAGAAAGGATTAATATAATTCTTATTTGATGTATGTGTGGCAGTATTTATAGACACTTGCTGATCTAACACAAACAACAATAAACTGTCCCTGTAACAATCTACTTTTTGCAAGATGTATTCATACAGTGACTAATAAAAAATAGGAAAATTGAAACAATAAGATAACATGTTTTGATTTCCTCCTTGTTCAATTTTTCTCAGTACAAGTGTGCTGTATTCAAATTGGAGGTTATACATTATAGAACATGGAGGACATTGTGTCAGAGTGAATAGGTGATGTTGTGAATTGCCCCTTAGATTTCAGACCGTGAGGTACTCAAACACCAAGTATTTATCACTTCAAGAAATACCTAAGGTATCTAGGTGGTCATAGTTTTAACCAATGGGATTAATTTTGAAAATTAGAATTTGCTAGACACTAGGCCATGGTGGATTAGTGTTTAAGATGACCAGCATTTCGGGACCCGAGTGCTGCACTACAGATTGAGCTGCTGCCATCTGTCCCAGCTCCTGCCAATGTTGCAGATGCTGACCACACTGGTTCTTTGGCTGAAAAGGGAGATGAGTACCACCCCTTCGAACAGGGGTAGGCAACCTACAGCCCATGCGCCGGATCCTGCCTGCAGCACCAAATCATCTTGTGTGCCATCCTCACTCCTGTTATATGTACTGTCCTTGTGTTTAATCTTGTGTATTTAACATGGCTGGCCTATAGTTAAAATAATAAACTTAAAGAAAGACCCCAAAGGATAATACCTGACATTATTTATTCACTTGGAATAGTCTTCTACAATTTCCATCTTCAATACAGCACTGAAGAAGGGAAAGATAAAACATTTAACTCTAACATTTCCATTTTTCTGTTAAATGTATTAATTACCATATTTGCTGTCATATAAGACCCACTTCCCTGACCTTAAAATACACTGGAAAAATGGAGTGTGTCTTGTACTGTATAAAGTGGCCTATACCCCATTATTTTAGTAATAACAGGGTGTGTCTTATACTGTGATGCATCTTATATGCTGGCAAATACGGTAGATGTTTTAAAGTAAATTAACTGCACTTTTCTGGCACCCAGAACAGATTAGCTTGGAGTGCTCTTTGATGACTTAAAAATCTTTTCTCTTTCCTCTACTCCTGCCTTTTCTGTATTCAGCAACCCAATTATGTACCTGAAGACTTGAATTGTTACCTGGGTGAATGAATAATGATGATCATCTGTCCTTCTGTGGGTCCCGCAGTAAACATTTTCTTTTGGTTTAATTATTGCAAAATGGATTTGGAATGCAGACAAGCCTATAATTGCTAGGGTAAGTGACAAATTAAAATCAAAAAGTAAACTTGGCCATGTAGAACACAATTTTCCCTTGTGCACAACCAGGTGAAAACGGCTTATGTTCCAGAGACAAAATTAAGTTGAACTTTCATTCTTGTTGTAGAAGGAGAAAATGATATAACACACATCTG
This sequence comes from Bradypodion ventrale, assembly GCA_035047345.1. Taxonomy (NCBI): domain Eukaryota; kingdom Metazoa; phylum Chordata; class Lepidosauria; order Squamata; family Chamaeleonidae; genus Bradypodion; species Bradypodion ventrale. Next base: position 78,959,036 of record JAWDJE010000002.1, on the reverse strand, counting down.
TAAAGTTCCATTTTTGGGGTGGGGTATTTTATTAAATGCATCTGTTTTGGAAACATTGAATTCCATTCCCTGCAGTCAACATCTGTAGATGGCATAGTATATGCCAGTGTTTCCCAAACTATGTTCTGTGGAATACTGGTGGACTTCAATTCCCAATAGCCTAAGTCAGTACATTGGCTGATCAGTGCTTTGGGGAATTGACTTAGGCTTCTGGGAACTGAACTCCAAAAACAAAAAGCTGAGAAACACTGCTATATACAACCATCCTCCAAGTCATTTTTCATCAAACATTTGAACTACAAATATAGAGCCTTTTGTAAAGATTCCATAATTCGAGATGCATTAAATTTAAAGTATTTTAATGTGATGCTTGATATGTAACCACGTGGCAATGCTTTGCTTTAGCTTAAGTTAGGGTTCAATTCTAGCAGCCAGCTAGAATCCATTTTGAGTGTCTGCTTGAGAAAGCTGTTTTGCTAGCTAGTGAAATAACACTGTACTCTGAGGAGTCAACAACTAGCAGGAATGCAAACTGTTAAACCATGTTTGGGTTATGGGGTAAAACTCCTGCCACAAGGGAATTTCCAAGCCAAGATATGAAACCAGGTGCAGAGACCTAAATCATATTCTTGGGGTGCTTAGTCATCTGTCAATCACAGCATTAACGCAGTGACCATGCACATTTAATTTCAAAGGTTCCCATGAGAGTCCTATAAAAAGGGTTCCTAATGTAAACAAATTATGGAGAAGGAGCTTGATCTTGAAAAGCTCAGGATTCCATTAGCCATGATGTCTAACTGAACCCACCATTCTATTGAATGTTATTGCTTTGAAATTATTCTATTTTTTTTACTGACGCAACCCTAGCTGAATCATATGGCTAGGAAGAATATCTATAATTATTATTTTCTATGCTTGTGCAACTTCTGTGTAATAAAGCTACAAAAGATTCTCTTTTTGTTAGTAAGTTATTGAGCTCTCCCAAACTACATCTGGGAGTCTAATAGGGATAGAATTGCTAACAAGCACACACTAGACCATTGTCTAGCAACTTGGGATTCCAGCTCCCAAGAATTCAGCCTGCAACGCTGCAACAGGAGCCGATACCAGAATGGGGAGTGAAGGTATGAAGCATCCCACACATCTCTGCCTTAGCAATTCAAGGCTATCCAGCCATCCCCTGTCTAGAAGGGAAAACAAGGGGCTTTATTCTCATGAGAAACATGTCCTGCAAGGTGTAGCCAGCCTTAATCTTAAACTGGACATTAAATTGCCACTGGGGCAACCTGAGAATCAGCCTAATAGCTCTCATACCACTCAGGAGAGTTCCTTAGCCCCTGCTCTCCTCAAAGGAGATCCCTTTCCACGCCACGCTTACCAAAGCAAATCAGAAAGGCCCTTGGATGAGTTCCGTGAACTACCCATGGTTAAAACTGAGGCCCTTTGACACCTTTTTGTACACATTTCATTAATATATTCTAGACAAATTTACACCACACATGCCTGGTAAACTGGGGATATGTTTTATATCTCTCCCTGAGGTGAAAGAACAAAGGTCAGGCCAGTCTGCATATCACTACCACATCAGGTCTATAGTTCAAACAGGGAGTAAGCACAAGTAGATACAGTAAGCAGTCTCAGCTAGGTTGGTGGGAGATCTGTCAAGCAAGGAATGCTGAAACTTGAAAAACAGAAGAAAGTAGAAATATTATCTGTTATCTCCCATGGAAATACATCACTAGAATATGCCATTGGATATTCCAGTAGTCTAGCAAGGTATTGCCTCAAGGGAAGCTATATTCAGTGTTAGCTTTAAAGTTAGCAGAGGGAGGTGAACATATCAGGGAGCAGATTTTGGGAGCCATGACACAACAACAAAATGTTTTCTTATTTCTGTCATACCAATCATATTTTTACTGTCAGAGATTACAGTGGTTGCATCTGCACATTTCTACCTCAAGGGGGAAAAGGTTTTCTGACTTTGGGTACTATTCATCTTGAGGTAAGAGAGTAGGGGATTCTATTAGTTGTTTGAACTCATCACCAAATGGCTTTGGGCATATTTGTCCATAGTTTCCCCAGTTATGAAAAGTTGATTGGACACAAAACATCAAAACAATCTGTTGCATGTTAAATTCCTTAGTAAAAATGTGATCACTTCACAACATTTCTTAGATGTTGCTTGCAGAGTTTGGAAAATTTCAGGATAACAACACACTAACAATTTCTCTCCATTAAACATACTGAAAACCAAATATTATAAATACTATTATTTGATTAAAATCATTAAAAATTTCAATATTTTTACTTCAGTACAAATCTTGATCACTGTTTTCCTTTTTATCAAAGTTATATTAAATGTTCCCCAAATATTGACACCACAAACCTCCTGTGTTTCTGAAAATATAGCAGGCCTGCTTGCTTTTAATTCAGTGATGCAATTCATATGTGTTTTAAGAGATACCACATATCACTGTGCTTGAGACACAGACTAACATGACTACTATTAAAAATGATAACAATTCACTTATCCCTTAGAGTTCTTCAGCCAACTCTCCTTTGCTCCCAATAACCTGCAAGCTGGTCTATAAAAAGGGGAAAGTTCAAAAAGTGATTTTGTCCCTCTGTTGCATTCACTGATATTCATCATCCAATCCAATTGTATGATATCAAGTAAATTCTGACTAATGGTGACCCTTCCACTGTTTCTTAAGTAGAGAATATGCAGAAGTAGTTTACCATTACTTTTCTTCTGGGAATGGTCTGGGACCCTGCAGTTTGCCTGTGTCTATACATGCTGACTTTTCTCCTTAAAGCCACAGTGGGGAGTTGAACTCCCATAATCTGGCTTGCAACCAGATACCCATATTAAGGCTAAGGATTCTAGTGTGCTTTCAGGAAAAGAATCAATAGATATGTATTTGTCGCTTTGCCTACACTATTCTAGTGACAAAAGATTTGTACATGAATGCTGGCAGCTGGTTTCCTTGGGGACAGGGTGTGCGCATGATCTACCCCCAAGGAAACTGGTGCTCGGACATCTGAGCACCAGTTTCCTTGGGGTGAGGGCATGCACGCCTGGTCTCCCCCCAAGGAACCCGGCACTCTGAACGTCTAAGCACTGGTTTCCTTGGGGCGAGGGCATGCACTCCCAGTCTCCTCCCAAGGAAGCAGGCGCTCTGAGCGTCTGAGCGCCGGTTTCCTTGTGTGAGGGCATGCACTCTCACCCAGAGGAAATCAGAGATCCAATGCTTGAGTCTATGGAGGCCCCCTTGCCACCCCAGCAAGGGGGCCTCGGGAGATCTCTGCCCCAAAGCCTGAAGGGCTGGTCTCCAGCCCAGCGGCTTTGGGGCAGAGATCAACTTTGGGGAATTTGAGGAAAACTTTTGCATCGCACAACGTTATCTTAACGTTTTTTCTCAAATTCTCCATCGTTATCTGGTTTTAATGCTGTGCAGTGCACATGTTAACCAGAGTGTTACTGTATTTCACTATACAATACAATGCAATGCAATGCAATGCAATGCAATACAATACAATACAATACAATACAATACAATACAATACAATACAATACAATACAATACAATACAGCATTTCAAAATAGCCCGATTCATGAAAGTCGACTGGTGACAGTCTTCCTTTACTCCTTTGTGCCATTCATATCCAAGAGCTTATTCTCAACCCAATATACAGGTAAGTCAAACCCATCTTGATGGGAGGGGGGACCTAGATTTGGAATACAGATAATCTGAGGCACAAGACTCTAACTAGTTATATTTAAAACACACTTGAAGGGAGAATGTACCAATTGAGAAGAGAGAGCACATGGGTGCCTATTTTGCCAACTTACACCATGCCTTCACAAAGATTCAATTCACAGAAGTTCCCAGCAGTGAGAATAACTTCAAAGACAACTATATGGATCCACTTGTGTTAAGAGGATCACTACATCATTGCAAGACTCTTGAAAAAGCAAGAGTGTTTTTGTTTGGGAAAAGGCATAAAGCCACACAGGCAGTCACCTCGAATTTATATTGCTAAGCCTCAAATCCTTTGCTGAAATAGCATTTTATGTGATAAAGGGAGGGGAGGGGAGAGAAGGTCACCTACAGCTTAGATGAAATTCTTTTCATCTCTCACAGAGTTGAATAGCTTTCTCTATTCTGTATTTCTTTTATCAAATTAAATTCATATACTAGAAGGCTAGCGTATGTCTCTAGTTTCTCTATTCTAGAAATATGCTTTGTTTTATAAAAGTTTGATTAAAAAGGCACTTTGCCTTCAAATGATCTGCCCCTGTCTTCCTTGTCTCTTGTGCCTAAATTATTTTCCTGTGTGACTCATTTGCTCGCCACATCACTTTGAAGCATCTGAATTTGAACTCCTTTGCCATTTGTTTTTCGAGACTTCTAACAAAAAGAGTGGACGCTGTAAATTTGAGTAAACTTGAAGACCTCCAGCTACTGAGCTACATGTCCTGCCTGGATATGCTCTTACTTACTTGGTTGATCCGTACTTCAGATTGAAGCATCATCTTCCACTAGATTTTAGCAGCCTCTCACCATTGGGAGGGCCTACTGCTACCATAGTAGGGTTCGATGGCATATGGGGGACTGAGGCCCATGTTTTTGATGCTCCTTTAGCCAAAGACTGCAGTGGCTCAAGTGGCTAAAATGCTGACTGGGAGGCGGAAGGTCAGCAGTTCGATTCCCAAGTACTGCAGGACGGAATGAGCTCCCATCTTTGTCCCAGCTCCTGCTAACTTAGCAGTTCGAAAACAAGAAATTGCAAATAGATAAATAGGGACCACTTCGGTGGGAAGGTAAACAGCATTCTGTGCACTCGAGTGTCTAGTCATGCCTGCCACATGACCACAGAAATGTCTGCGGAAGCAGACAGCACTGGCTCTTCGGCTTTGAAACAGAGATGATCATTGCACCCTAGAGTTGGATATGGCTGGCTTCCGAGCAAGGGTTACCTTTACCTTTATAGCCATTTTAAATATGATGACACAGTTGGCTGGGCTCATGTCAAAGTTGTTAGAGAATGCACTGGCCAGGTGCATTGCCAAGTACCCAACCCCACTTAGCTGACCTGCAGTTCCAGAATGGAGAACCATTCCGGACCACTAGCCAACACCTTTGTGGCATGGTTAAACCTGCCAGGGGAATACACTCCTCTCACCATAGCTTTCAGATGGCCAGGGTCACTGCTGCATGAGGCATGAGGTGGGATTTGCAGTGTCCATGCTCTTAGCTAAACCCAAATACAAGGGGAAATGGAACCAATGGCAGAATGAATCTGCAAAACAAAGAAGGAATAGAAGCAAAATGATCTACTGATCCCTAAGGACTAATTTCTTCTTCAGATGCTTCTGTTGGTAGAGTCTTTGACATGAAATGTGAACCAAAAGATATCATGGTCACTGTAGATAACTGGCACAAACTATGGCATTGCAGAAAACATATGGGTACTGAGAAGAGGGGAAAGGACACTGAGGAGAAGCTGCAGCCAAAAACAACAGGACAAGAGTGATTTAAATGAGTTAAAATCATACATAGATAACACCAAATAGTTATGGGGCTGCTCCAGTTTTTGTCTACCCTCCTTTCACATATGTGTGAAAATATTCTACCCTTATTTGAAAGAAATACTTAATATGCTCCTTTTTATATTGCTCATTCCTTACTCATGAATGCTTGAATAGCCATTTTATTTTTCTTATTCCTTCTCAAACTTTGACTTCTTATTTTGGAGAATCACACTGTTAAAATGTGGGGTTCTGATTTCCTGCTTTGATTCTTTTAAGGTGCATAGTACAAGTGGGGATTTCTCCCCAACCACCACCACAGTATTCATATTTGGGACTTTAATAAATGGTTCTCCTTTGCTACTGCTTTTTTCATCCAGAGGCAGGATTCCAGAGATGGATCTAAGTTGCTTCTTAGCTGCCTCAATAGGGTCACAAGGTGAGCAGCTGTGATAATGGACTAGCAAATGGCAGGAAAATTCATGAAACACTACAGTGCTTCAAGCGATGTTTGGATTGTACTGTTTATTAAAGGTAATTGTTTTTGTAACTCATGGGTGGGCAGCTGCTGCTTTTCAGAAAAAGCCATTCTACTACTTTGCTTATTTAAACACCTCTGACCCTAAAAAAGACCATAACCAATCAAGATGGAGTCAAGGTACTTAAGCTGTAATTATAGAAATAATATTGGATCGCATAAAGCAAAGCTTTCATAAAAAATACCTCTCCATTTTCTGCATTTCTGCTCATCTAAGCAAAAAAGCAGAAAACAGATAGACGCCAAATTAATATTGCATAGAGGATTTCCTGCACCTTAGGAAAAGCAATGCCTAAATATAGTGAACATCCCTGTTGTAAACAGCATAAATTGGACTTGACCCAAGGAACAACAATTTATTGCATATTTAAGTCAAACTGCATCCCAAAGTGTTCCAAAGAATGAAATAACACAACAGAATATGGAGGACATATCACAAAAACAGTGCATGGAAAATATATGAAATTCACTGTCCTGTGAGCTTTGGCACTGCTCTTCAAAGCAACCTGACAAAGTTAGCTGGCTCAGCAGTTAAGGCATATTCACACCTCAACTCACAAGTCTTCATATAAAGCCATCTTTATGGCCATTTTAAAAATATAAAAGCAGTGTGTTATATATATCCTTAGCCACAATGATTGTCAATATTCCGAATCAGATACGGCACAAAGAAGAATCCAAATCTAATCCACATTGTGTGGGCCACACAATCAGCTTTTGAACGGAGTCAAATAGAATGTGTGGATGTGCTCAGACAATGCAAGCGCGGCGCCAAAATGGCCGCCGCGCCCTTTGCGGGGCCCCCCCACAGGACAGAGAATCCGGGTAGTTAGGGGCGTGGCCAGCTCCCTTATAAAAGGGATGGCCACGAGGCAGCCGAGCTGCCATTTTACCTCAGCGACGGAGCGGAGAAGTCTTTTCCCCTGTGTCTCCGTCGCGCTTTAGCCTACCGGGAAGCCTTTTTGGTAGCGGTTCTTCCTTGCTGGCTTCCCTTCTTGCTTCGGTGGAGATGCCTTCGAAGAAGAAGGCAGCTTCTAGTGCAGCTCGCGCTGTTAGGAGGCGCAACCCAGGTCGGAGGACCGCGGTGCCGCCTCCTCAACAGCCGCCTTTGCCGGCCCCTGCCGGGGCCAGCGGAATGGGGTCTATTGCCCCTTGGCCCGATCAGAGTGCGGGCGCGGAAGGCGTTCCGGCCCGCGGCCCGCGAGCGGTGGACACCGCTCCTGCACCTGCCCACCCTGTTGGGCCTACTCATCTTGGGTCGCAGCCTCCCCCGGGGCCCTCCAGCCTTGGGGGGTGGTGCGGCCCCCTGCCTTGGCAGGTTTCTCCACCGACCCTGCTGGGCTTCGGTGCTGGCCAATGGCCATATTCGGGTCCTGGGGTACAGGGACCTGCACCCGCGCCTGGACCAGGCGGGCCGGCCGGCCCTTTGCCCCTGGTCAACGTGGACACCTTATTGGCCCGCATCGCGGCCCTGGAAGCGTCGTTGGCTCGGGCCAGTCAGGCGGGCGCCCCCTTCGGGGTCCCTTTTGAGGCGATGTCGGCAGGAGGACAACAGCCGGCAGGGAGGGTCGAGCTGCTGCAGGCGCGTGGCGCGGTTTCGGCCACTGCCTCGCAGCTCCCCAGCCAGCAGCCAGGTGCGGGTCAAACCCCGGTGATGAGCTCTACGTCGGTCGTGAGCTCCGACGCCCCCAGTGGGCCGGAACCCCCGGTGGGGGCGGCCCGCGGGGGTGCAGCATGTGAGTATACGGTGCAAGCGAGTACATCCACCCACATCCCCAATATGGGGGGGGGTCTTTCAATGGCCTTGGCCTCGCACGGGTGGTGCGGGGGCCACGCTATCGGCAACCCACCCGGCGACGACGACTGCCACCTTGGGTACTGGGGTGGGTACTTGTTCTTACACTCCGGGGAATGTGCTGGGGGTGGCTGGTTTAGCTCAGGCCCCTTTTCCTAGGCCGGCTGTGCCTTTTTCGGCTTTGCCGACGGCGGGGTATTCCTTGCCACTAGGTGATCACTTGGCGCAGACTACCAGAGAAAAGATATGGCGGGGGGAATACGTAGATATCTTCTCACTCCTGAACAGAGAGCCCACCAAGGAGGAAAGGGAGGGACAGGATGAGAAGGACAAGGAGCAGGCACGCCGCCGTAAGCCGCCGCGTACCTGGGCCAATTGGCTCCCCGCTTATTTAATATACATGGCGGTGTATTTGAGGGCGTGGCCGGATTTAGCTATTCCCATGGTCCAATATTTGGACAATATATACAGGGCAATGGTTGATTTCCCGGGCCCCTCATGGCTAGCGTATGATGAGGAATTCCGTATGAGGATTCCCCTCCACCCCGAGATGAGATGGGATGAGCCGTGCCAGAGGCTTTGGCTCTTGTATATGACGCCTACACGCCCTGCCCCGGGAGATAGATACCATTGCGGACATGCGGTCCAGCGAGCGGCTCCAGCGCAGGTTACCCGCCAGGCGGCGGGGCAGGGGGTTCCAGCCCGCCTGCTGTGCTGGACTTTCTCGTCCAATGGTTCCTGCAATAGAAAGAATTGCAGGTATAAGCATGAGTGTCCCACATGTTCGGGCCCCCACGCAGCCTCTGCCTGTCCCAAACCTGGGGGGGCACGAGGCAGAGGGAGGGGTGGACAGTGGGCTGGCAAGACTGCCTCGGATGGAGCTGGTTCTCCAAAAGGCCCCCTCCCCAATTAATGTGGACATGCTGGAGCGTTGGCTCGCATCGTACCCGAAGGGGGAGGATGGGGAGTATCTCCTTCAGGGTTTTAAGCAGGGATTCCGTATTCCTTTCATGGGTGATAGGTCCCCTCAGGATGCCCCCAACCTGTTATCCCTCAGAGGGAGGGAGGATGTGGCTGCGGCCAGCATTAAGAAAGAGTTAGATGCGGGCAGGGTCGCTGGACCTTTCCCTGCACCCCCGTTTCCCAATTTTAAGGTGTCGCCACTGGGCTTGGTCCCCAAAAAGTCCCTAGGCGAGTTTCGCCTTATTCATCATTTGTCCTACCCAGCCGGCCGATCGGTCAATGATGCTATTCCTGATGACCTCTGTTCAGTCAGGTATACATCGTTTGACCATGCATTGCGCATGGTACGCTCGTGTGGCCCGGGTGCCTTGCTGGCCAAGTGTGACATTAAGTCGGCTTTTCGCCTCTTGCCAGTGCATCCGGGCGACTTTGAGTTGCTGGGTTTTAAATTTAAGGGTGAATATTATTTTGATAAGGCCATGCCTTTTGGCTGCTCCATATCATGCTCGGCATTCGAGCGTTTTAGTACCTTCCTAGAGTGGGCTTTCGTCCGCAGGTCAGGGTCCCGGTCTGTAGCCCATTACCTGGATGATTTTTTATTCGGGGGTGAACGGGGCTGGGACACGTGCACACGTCTCCTCAACACATTTCAGACGCTAATGGAGGAACTTGGTGTCCCTTTAGCGCCCGAAAAGACCGAGGGCCCATCTACCAAGCTAGTATTCCTGGGGGTTGAGATTGACACAGTAGTGCAGGCTTCTAGGTTGCCGGGTGATAAGGTGTCCAGGATAGTGGCCCTTATCTCGGAATTGCTGGCCAAGCGTAAGGCATCCCTGAGGGAACTGCAGGTGCTACATGGTCACCTCAATTTTGCCTGCAGGGTGGTCGTACCGGGCAGGGCTTTTGCCCGGCGCTTATGCGACGCCATGGCAGGGTTATCCAGGCCCCACCACAGAGTCAGGCTTACCCGGGGTATCAGGGCAGACATGTTTGTCTGGTTGCAATTCCTGAGGGAGTTCAATGGGGTCTCATTTTGGAGGTCTGACCTCCTGGCATCCCCCAATTTCCAGATCCAGTCTGATGCCTCAGGATCCCTGGGTTATGGGATGTACTTCAATGGGAAGTGGGCCTATGGTGGGTGGCCACCGGCATGGGCAGGCACAGGTCGCCTGCGGGATCTCACATACCTGGAATTTTTCCCTATTCTGGGGGCTTTGATGCTATGGGGCGAACAGTGGGCTAATTCGGTGGTGCATTTCTGGTGCGACAATGCTGCTGTTGTCCACATTGTCAATGCACAGACTTCCAAATCGCCCAGGGTTATGGAACTAGTGCGCCATTTTGTGCTGCGCTGCCTGCGCCTCAATGTCTTGTTCAGGGCCAGGCATGTCCCTGGGATTAATAATGATATTGCTGACGCTTTGTCCCGCCTGCAGATTTCCCGGTTCCGCGCCTTGGCCCCGGATGCGGAGGAATTCCCTTGCCACTCCCGGACGAGATCTGGACTATTGGCAAGGAGAGGTGAACCGGGCGATTGGCCTGTCACTAGCGCCACGCACGCGTAAGGCGTACCAACAGGCATTCAATTCTTACAGGGCATTTTCGGCTCAATGTCACCTGCCAGAGACCTGGCCTATCCCGGTGGACCATGTTCTGCGGTTCATGGTTCACCTGCATGCACAGGGCCTCGCACCTCGCACCATAGCATCCAAGCTCTCGGCGTTGGCTTTTATGGCCAAAGTGGGAGGTCATGTGGATACCACCTCTGACTTCCGTGTGAGACATGTTTTGGAGGGGTGGGTGCGCGAGCGCGGGCGTTGCCCGGACGACCGGCACCCTATTTCCCCAGGGGTTCTTACCCAGTTGGCCCGGGGCTGGCCAGGCCTCTGTTTTGATCATTATGAGGCAGCCCTTTTCCATGCAGCCACAACGGTGGCATTTTTTGGAGCGCTCCGCGTCAGCGAACTCGTGATGCTGTCTAAGGCGGATGCAAGTGGTAGGGCACTGGAACTCGAAGATGTCTATGTAGCCAAAGACTGGGCCCAGTTGAGGATACGCTCCTCTAAAACAGATCAGCATGGCGTAGGCAGTGGTGTAAGACTGCTACGTTGTTCTTTGGCAGACATCTGTCCGGTTGGTGCCCTACAGGAATTCCTGGCACTGCGTGGCATGCACCACGGCCCGTTTTTCTGTCACCAAGATGGGTCTCCCCTTACTAAATTTCAGTTTTGGAAGGTGACAGCCAGAGCCCTCACCAGGGTGGGCCTACCAGGTGCCCGTTATGGCACACATTCGTTCCGTATTGGTGCAGCCTCTACAGCAGCTGCTTTTGGGTACTCTGGGGCTGACATACGCAGCATGGGGAGGTGGGGCTCGCAATGTTTTCAGTTTTATGTGCGCCCACTCCCGCCATGAGTACCAATCCAGTCACCTTACCGCCTTTTTCTCAATTTTCTTACAGACCCTGGGTGTCGTATTACACCGGTGACAGTATGGCTGGTGGGCCACAGCTATGTGCACAGGGCAGCGCGTTATGCTGCGGCGACAGAGTGGGGACCCCGACTGGGACTGGGTGAACACGCCAGTCTCACATGGCATGGTAAGCCTGGGATGTTATGGCGGGAGCTGCGGCCTTTCCTTTTTTCTGGCCTGGGTGCTGACCCGCCTGACATTCTCATTATCCACCTGGGGGGCAATGATTTGGGCCAGGTCACCGGCTTATCGCTCAAGCATGCGATTTGCGAGGAACTCGCCTACTTGCATTATGTCTGGCCTGCCACAACCCTGGTGTGGTCGGACATTGTTCCGCGCCATTCTTACAGAGGGGGCGTTAAACTCCTGGCCCTTGACCGTGCTAGGCGCACGGTCAATAGGGCGGTGGCGCGGTTTCTTGCCGACAGGGCTTGGGGACGGGTCAGTCATCACCCCGATATTAGCCTGCAAAATTATGACTTGTACGCAGGGGATGGGGTCCATCTGTCGCGAGGAGGTATGGACCTCCTGTTGGGTGATTGGCAAGCAGGCCTGTTGACCGAGCTGACGGTCTGGGGGGGGGGCGTCAGGTCTTCTTTGAAGCCCCTCCGTGTGGCGGGTAGCACTGGTAAGGTAAACAGTATGACCCACAAGTATCCGGCAGGTTCGCAATTGACTGGACAACACTAGACAGGAATAAATTAGTTAAACGTTGTCCGGTCAACGACGAACCAGGCGATGGGGTGATGACGATTGCTAACCAGCATGCATCACCCCTGTGATTTCACGGATACGCGTCAGAGGGTGGGGTCATGAGTTAGTTATTGACTACGGTCAACAATTTGTTTGTTGTCAACAAACAAATTGATACAAATTGATACATTGTAACCAATTGCCGTTGGCAATTTTGGGGTGGTACCTTACCAGTGTTACTTCGGCCTGCTTGCCTTATGAATTATGATTGGTCATTTTACCAATACAAATTTATAATTCGGACTAGGGCATTGAATCAATAAATGTGGCCCGGTGCTGTTATCCACTTTCAATGTTGTCTGTGTCCGTTATTGGGGGGGTGCGCCTGCAATGCAAGCGCGGCGCCAAAATGGCCGCCGCGCCCTTTGCGGGCCCCCCCCCCACAGGACAGAGAATCCGGGTAGTTAGGGGCGTGGCCAGCTCCCTTATAAAAGGGATGGCCACGAGGCAGCCGAGCTGCCATTTTACCTCAGCGACGGAGCGGAGAAGTCTTTTCCCCTCCACCCCCTCCCTAGTTAACAGTGTGATATTTTGGTCGCTTCGGGGCCGGGTGGGAATTTTTGGCTGGGACCCATATTGGCTTCTGGGTCCTGGCTTTTTTGCCCATCCCACACTGTTGCTATGGTTTGATATAGGGGTCTTCTGTGTTCATAACGTTGACTTTGGTCACATTGGCGGGTAGCACTGGTAAGGTAAACAGTATGACCCACAAGTATCCGGCAGGTTCGCAATTGACTGGACAACACTAGACAGGAATAAATTAGTTAAACGTTGTCCGGTCAACGACGAACCAGGCGATGGGGTGATGACGATTGCTAACCAGCATGCATCACCCCTGTGATTTCACGGATACGCGTCAGAGGGTGGGGTCATGAGTTAGTTATTGACTACGGTCAACAATTTGTTTGTTGTCAACAAACAAATTGATACAAATTGATACATTGTAACCAATTGCCGTTGGCAATTTTGGGGTGGTACCTTACCAGTGTTACTTCGGCCTGCTTGCCTTATGAATTATGATTGGTCGTTTTACCAATACAAATTTATAATTCGGACTAGGGCATTGAATCAATAAATGTGGCCCGGTGCTGTTATCCACTTTCAATGTTGTCTGTGTCCGTTATTGGGGGGGTGCGCCTGCAATGCAAGCGCGGCGCCAAAATGGCCGCCGCGCCCTTTGCGGGGCCCCCCCCCCACAGGACAGAGAATCCGGGTAGTTAGGGGCGTGGCCAGCTCCCTTATAAAAGGGATGGCCACGAGGCAGCCGAGCTGCCATTTTACCTCAGCGACGGAGCGGAGAAGTCTTTTCCCCTCCACCCCCTCCCTAGTTAACAGTGTGATATTTTGGTCGCTTCGGGGCCGGGTGGGAATTTTTGGCTGGGACCCATATTGGCTTCTGGGTCCTGGCTTTTTTGCCCATCCCACACTGTTGCTATGGTTTGATATAGGGGTCTTCTGTGTTCATAACGTTGACTTTGGTCACATTGGCGGGTAGCACTGGTAAGGTAAACAGTATGACCCACAAGTATCCGGCAGGTTCGCAATTGACTGGACAACACTAGACAGGAATAAATTAGTTAAACGTTGTCCGGTCAACGACGAACCAGGCGATGGGGTGATGACGATTGCTAACCAGCATGCATCACCCCTGTGATTTCACGGATACGCGTCAGAGGGTGGGGTCATGAGTTAGTTATTGACTACGGTCAACAATTTGTTTGTTGTCAACAAACAAATTGATACAAATTGATACATTGTAACCAATTGCCGTTGGCAATTTTGGGGTGGTACCTTACCAGTGTTACTTCGGCCTGCTTGCCTTATGAATTATGATTGGTCGTTTTACCAATACAAATTTATAATTCGGACTAGGGCATTGAATCAATAAATGTGGCCCGGTGCTGTTATCCACTTTCAATGTTGTCTGTGTCCGTTATTGGGGGGGGTGCGCCTGCAAAGCTAAGATAATGTGCAAATATTTACTTAATGTAGAAATGAAATTGTGAAAGACAAATTTGTATCTCCAGTTACTCAAATGACACTTATGTTTGGGCAGTATACAGACAAGTCTATGGCCCATGCCCAGCAACTTCATAGAATAATGCTCACCTCACTGGGAAGCTATGCATTTAAATATTAGATGGAAGTGGTGCTCATTTGTGAAATGTGAAAATCAAATGAATAGGATATTAATGTTTTATTTCAATTCAGTTCAATTTTATTTACAGTCCATGACCACCATAATGTTTTATTATAGTAGCATCAATTTATTTAATTTACATTGTCTTTTCTCCTTATATGATGCAATCTATCTCACAACATCCATTTGAAAAGAAAAAACTGATGCAGCTAAAACCACAACAAATTGAAGCATTAACACACTATTAAGTAGATTAGCACATTAAAAGCAGCACTGAATTAACATGATTTTATAACTGTTAACCATTAAGAGACCTATTTTTATCATTCAGTTCATGATAACAGCATGTTTCAGAGAGTGGCTACTCAGCTGGGGAAATTCAAATGGGTCCACTGAAAAGTCACACCCTAGAAGTCAGGTTTCCTCTGGTTAATTTGCATCAGCTGACCATAGGAGTCAGCAGAAAATGAGGTGGAAATGGACCCTCAAATGTACTATTTGCAACTAAAGGTAGCTTTGGCACTCCAGATTTGTAGGAAACATGGTTAGAGTAGAAATATTCTCCATACATATTCTCTTCGAAAAATGCAAATCATCATCATCATCATCATCATCATCATCATCATCATCATCATCATCATCATCATCATCATCTTCTTCTTCTTCTTCTTCTTCTTCTTCTTCTTCTTCAGGTGTCATGTGCTCTGGCACTTCTAACAGCCTCCACTGGTGTTATTTGGTGTTCTTGTAATATGTATTTGATGTTATCTCTCTACCTTCCTCTGGGTCTCATGATTTTTGTCCTTCTCTTTTCACTTATGTTCTGTATGGTATGGAATTCCAAGACATTATCTCCAAATGGGCAGACCACTTACAATCCTGTTTTTTCTCCCCTTTCAAGTCACTCTAGCAGCCTTATTCAGACATTTAATTTCTGTAGTGATCAAATTTTATTTATGTTTTGTTGTAAGTGTCCATGTTTGGCACTGGTAACATAAGGTGGGGATGAATATGCTTTGTATGAGTTGTTTCTTTGTGCTGGTCAGTATTGCTTTATGTTGTAAGAGCATAGCTAACTGTTCTAGTATTTGGTTTGCCTCACTGCACCATATGTTAATCTCTTCATCCATTTTGCCATCTTCAGTAAATGTTGTTCCTAGGTATATGAACTCTGCCACTTGTTTTATACCTGTTCCCTCTACAGTAATACCTCATATAAAGTCCACTTCATACAAAATTGGATTCATACAACATCGCCTAATTCCTTGAAAAACGTTGCCTCATACAAAGTCGCGCGACTTTGTATGAGGCAACTTTTTTCAAGGAATTTTTCAAGTCGTGCGACTTTGTATGAGGAATTGGGGTTTTCCCAGGTTGCATTGTGCCTGCACAGTATAAAAGGCAAGACATATGCGTGCATTGCTCTTGTGGGTTTTGCATGAAGCAAAGAGTGTTTAGGAGTGGTTTTGAGCATGATTTTGGATTTTTTTGAATTTTTTCGTCAGAATTTTTTGAAGCATTCCTGGGATTTTTGCAGCATTCTTCAGGTTCTTGGACAATCAGGGTTGTTTGACATGTTTTTGTAATGTTTTTAGCCTTTAGACAATGATTTCTTAAAGTTCTGTCAGTTTCCTGTCTGTTTCCTTGACTTTGCCCTAAAGTCTGTGCTGTTACAGTACAATGTATCTCTATGGAAACGACGTTGTATGAGGCATCGTGGCAAGGATTTGGACGTTGTATGAGGCATCATGGCTAGGATTTTGCATGCCTCATACAAAGTCCAAATCCATATAAAGTTTGGACATTGTATGAGGTATCACTGTATTTTGGTATTGGAAGTATGCACACCAAAAATGCAAATCTGATCATCCTAATCCTGGAGCATTTCCTGCATTATTTGTCAATGTAATCATGTCCTCAATGAAAACATCCTTACCTGCCAATAAAAACACAGCAGGGATGGATCAGTCTAGCCTTTCTTTGAACAAAAGACTTTTTAAGTCTTTAATTTTCCATTCATTTTCATGACTATAAGGACTTTATTTGGAGCTCTATCAGTTCATGATTTAAATTATTTATTTGATTGCATAAATTTGGTACTATTGTTTTGTCCTAGTTGTCTCTGCTATTGTGCTCTGAAGTGATTGTGAGGTTACAATAGACAACTATTAAATTGTAAGAATTAGGCCAGAAATTGATGTTAGCAGCAGTGCATGACTGGAAGGTGGAAATTTTCAACTAATGGGGCATTAGCTTCTCTCACTTTTGAAATTATACAGGTTAGTTTTATTTATTTATTTTACATAAATTACATCTTGCTGACAAAGTATCACAAAATATCATAAAATATAAATTCAAACAATAAAACACATCGCCCTCTGTCGGCACCACAGCTGGATGTTAGTGAGGCCCAGTGGTCGGAGCCCAGGGCTCAAAGTCCCCGATGGATGTTTGCCTTGTTTGCTGATTGGTTTTCAAGGTGTAAGTATAGAATTTCTTTGAGATATGATTGCAAAAACACAGAAAGACTGAAATCCTCCATCCACCGCTGCCACCGCAGCGAGGCTGCCCAAGGCCACAGGCAGCCACGAACCCACCCCAACCGGGGGTGAGGAGGACCAGGCAGGTGGCAGGAAAACCTCCATCCACCACCACCACCACAGTGAGGCTGCCCGAGGCCAGAGGCAGCCACAAACCCACCCCAGCCGGGGGTGAGGAGGACCAGGCTGGTGGCGGGAAAAGCTTCCATCCACCACTGCCGCCACAGCAAGGCTGCCCAGGGCCAGAGACAGCCACTAACCCATCCCAGATGGGGATGAGGAGGACCAGGCGGGCAGTGGGAAAAGCCTCCATCCACTGCCACCGCTGCAGCAAGGCTGCCCGAGGCCAGAGGCACCATGAACCCACCCCAGCCGGGGGTGAGAAAGACCAGGTGCAGCGAGGCTGCCTGAGGCCAGAGGCAGCCATAAACCCACCCCAGGCGGGGGTGAGGAGGACCAGGAGGGCAGCGGGAAAAGCCTCCATCCACCGCCATGGTCGCAGCAAGGCTGCCCGAGGCCAGAGGCAGCCACAAACCCACCCCAGCCGGGGGTGAGGAGGACAAGGCGGACAGCGGTAAAAGCTTCCATCCACTGCTGCCGCCGCAGTAAGGCTGCCCGATGCCAGAGACATCCACGAACCCACCCCAACTGGGGGTGAGGAGGGCCAGGCGGGCAGTGGGAAAAGCCTCTATCCACCACCGCCACTGCAACGAGGCTGCCGGAGGCAAGAGGCGCCACGCATCCACCCCTGCCAGGGGTGAGGAGGACCAGGTGGGCGGCAGGAAAAGCCTCCATCCACCACCACCGCCGCTGCGAGGCTGCCCAAGCCCAGTGGCAGCCACGAACCCACCCCATCCGGGGGTGAGGAGGACCAGGCAGGTGGCAGGAAAAGCTTCCATCCACCACCGCCACCACAGCAAAGCTGCCCGAAGCTAGACACAGCCACAAACCCACCCCAGCCAGGTGTGAGGAGGACCAGGCGGGCAGCGGGAAAAGCTTCCATCCACCACCACCTCCTGCTGCCAGCCAAGCACCAGAGAAGAAGACCACGTGGCCAAAGGGAAGAAAACAAAGGAGGAAAGCCAAGGGGCTGGAGGCCCATGCAAAGGATAAGTAAGTGATAGACAATAATGTAGCTGACTTAATATAGCAACTCACAGAGACTGACTTAATATAGCAACATAGAGACTTTACACTGACTTAATTATAGAAACTGACATAGAGACTGTCTTGTAAATTGTGATAATATGCATCATAATACATTGTTTAAACTGTTTTAAAATTTGTTTTTAAATATGTAAGATGGGAAGAAAATGGCATAGAAACCGGCAAACCTTGCCAAGAGAACCCTATTGACCAAAACAAAGGGCAAAACAAAGGAGCAGTCTAGATGATACAGGATGCTTAACACAACAGAGTGGAGGAAGGGGAGGGACAGGAAAGGGGGAGGAGAAATACAGTGTTGCAAGGAACAATACTGTATAGGGACATGGAATGTGAGATCAATGAATCAAGGTAAACTGGAAGTGGTTAAAAATGAAATGGAAAAAATAAGTATTGACATCTTTGAAATCAGTTAGCTAAAATGGACAGGAATTGGTGAATTCAGCTCTGGAAAGCATCATATCTACTACTGTGGACAAAAAAACTTTAGAGGGAATGGAGTAGCCATAATTGTCAACAAAAGAGTGAGAAAAGCAGTAATGGGATACAAACTCAAAAATGACAGAATGATGTCAGTCAGAATTCAAGGCAAACCTTTCAGTGTCACTGTGATCCAAATATACGCACCAACCACTAGTGCAGATGAAGCCACAGTTGACCAGTTCTAAGAGGACCTACAACACCTCATAGAACAGACACCAAGAAATGATGTCCAAATTATCTTAGGAGATTGGAATGCCAAAGTAGGAAATGAAAAAGTGGATGGAATAATAGGCAAGTTTGGTCTTGGAACACAGAATGAAGCAGGGCAAAGATTGATAGAGTTCTGCCAAGAGAATGCACTGGTCATAGCAAACACTCTCTTCCAGCAACACAATAGGTGACTTTACCGATGGACATCACCAGACGGCCAACACCGAAACCAGATTGACTACATACTCTGCAGCCAAAGATGGAGAACCTCCATACAGTCGGCAAAAACAAGACCTGGAGCAGACTGTGGCTCAGATCACAATCTACTGATCGCAAAATTCAGGCTTAGACTAAAGAAAATAGGGAAAACAAGGAGACCAGACAGATATCACCTAGACAGCATCCCTAAAGAATACAAGGCGGAGGTGATGAACAGATTTAATGGCTTAGACTCAATAGACAGAGTGACAGAAGAATTATGGACAGAGATGAGGGACATCATGCAGGAAGCAGCAAAGAAAACCATACCAAAAGAAAAGAAGAGTAAGAAAACAAAGTGGTTGTCTGATAAGGCTCTTTAAATAGCAGAGGAAAGAAAAAACACAAAAGTCAAAGGAGAAAGGAAAAAATGCCATCATTTGAACACAGAATTTCAAAGAAAAGCAAGGAGAGATAAGGAAAACTACCTAAAAGAACAGTGCAAAGAAATGGAGGAAAACAACAAAAGAGGCAGGACTAGAGATCTTTTCAAAAAAATCGAGGAAATCAAGGGAACATTTAAAGCAAAAATGACCATGATAAGGGACAAAGACGGAAAGGAGCTAGCTGATGCAGAAGAGATTAAGAAAAGATGGAAAGAGTACACAGAGGAACTCTACAAAAAGGACCTCGACACTCCTGATAATCACAATGATGAAAAAATTGAACTTGAGCCAGACATCCTGGAGAGTGAAGTCATAAAGGCCCTAAAGAGCACAGCAAACAACAAAGCTAGTGGAGATGAAGGTATCCCAGTTGAATTTTTCAAAGCCCTAAAAGATGATGGCATCAAATTACTGCATTCAATATGCCAGCAGATTTGGAAAACAAAACAGTGGCCACAGGATTGGAAAAGATCAGTATAGGTTCCAATCCCAAAAAAGGGCAATGCCAAAGAATGCTCAAATTACCGAACAATTGCGCTCATCCCACACGCCAGTAAGGTGATGCTCAAGATAATACACGATAGACTTCAGCAGCATGCAAAGAGAGAATTACCAGAGGTGCAGACTGGTTTCAGAAGAGGCAGGGGGACTAGAGACCACTTTGCCAACATATGTTGGATCATGGAGAAAACAAAGGAATACCAGAAACAAGTTTACTTTTGTTTTATTGACTACACTAAGGCATTTGACTGTGTGGACCACAACAAGATGTGGCAAGTAATTAAAGAGATGGGAATACCAGAGAACCTCATATGCCTCCTGAGAAATTTGTACATGAACCAAGAAGCAACAGTTAGGACAGAACAGGGAATGACAGAGTGGTTTGGAATAGGAAAAGGAGTAAGACAAGGCTGCATTTTGTCACCCTGCTTATTCAACTTATACACAGAGCACATAATGCGCAATGCAGGGATGGAGGAATCACAATATGGGATTAAAATTGCTGGGAGAAACATCAACAATCTGAGATATGCAGACAATACCACCCTAATGGCAGAAAGTGAGGAAGACCTAAAGAATCTCTTAATTGGGCTGAAGGAGGAGAGTGCAAAAGCTGGCTTGAGACTCAATATCAAGAAAACCAAGATAATGGCAACAGGCCCAATCAGTTCCTGGGAAATAGATGGGGAGGAAGTAGAAGCAGTGACAGATTTTACATTCTTAGGATCAAAGATCACTGCAGATGGGGATTGCAGCCATGAAATAAAAAGGCGACTGATTCTTGGGAGAGAAGCTATGAGAAACCTGGGGAACATAGTGAAAATCAGAGACATCACATTGCAAACAAAATTCAGAATAGTCAAAGCAATGGTATTCCCAGTGGTAATGTATGGGTGTGAGAGCTGGACAATTAGGAAAGCTGAACGCAGAAGAATAGACACCTTTGAAATGTGGTGTTGGAGGAGAGTTTTGAGAATACCCTGGACAGCGAGGAGAACAAATAGGTCAATCTTAGAAGAAATCAACCCTGACTGCTCATTAGAATGTCAAATAGTAAAGATGAAGCTAAAGTACTTTGGACATCAAATGAGAAAGGAGGATTCACTTGAGAAGGACTTGATGCTGGGAAAGGTGGAGGACAAAAGAAGAAGGGGGAGGCCAAAGATGAGATGGCTAGATGGTATTGTAGACACAATGGGCACAGAACTGGGAGGGCTGAGGGGGATGGTGGAGGACAGAGGCACCTGGAGGAAAATGGTCCATAGGGTCGCAAAGGGTCGGAATTGACTGTGCGACTGAACAACAACAAGAGCAGGTAATCCAGATGGATAAAGAACAAGAAATGTTTAAGACCATTAAAAAAGAAAGCTCAAATACTTTGGGCAGATCAAGAGGAACAACATGAAGTACAGAATACTCCAACTCATTATGCAAGGGAATATCCCTGGGAAGAGAGGCCTTGGATGTAGACAGACTTCATGGCTAAAGAAACTGAGAAACTAGTATGGTATGTCCTCAGAAGAACTGTTCCAAGGAATTAAGAACAGGATATTGATAGCCAATATCCAGAATGGAAACTGCACTTGAAGAAGAAGAAGAGCAGTCCATTTATTTCTCTGCAACATTAAAGTGCTTTCAGGTCTAATAATAGAATCTAGTTAAAGTTTTATTTCTGATCTTAGTTTTATTTCGTTAATCTTGATATTCCATTTTTAAAATAAATATTAGAAGAATGGTGATCAAATAATAGTACAGAGTGTGATCCAACTATCAGTTCCCAAACATAGTAGACCCGCAGAATCAATGGTAATTACAAAAGGATTGACTTACAAAAGTCCTATCGATGTAATGTGCCTATTCTTGCTGGAACGTAAAAATCAGATTGAAGCTTTTTAAAAGTACTGTATATCCAAAAATTTTTTAAAGAGTAACAAAAAAGAAGGAGAAAATTTCTGTAAATATATTTGCATGAATTTCCTTAGTACAGCTGTTTTACATTAGAAGAATTGGAGAAACTAAAAAAACTGCCATGGAGTTTTTATGGTACACAGAAAGAGTCTCCTTGAAGATTGCAGTATTTTTGAACAACTGTTGGGCATACCCTGGTAACAGCAACCTTGTGTTGCTGGTGAATATTTCTCACACTAGATCAGGCAAATGGAACTGCAGAATGAACTCACGAAAGGTGCATTCATTTTGGCAGCTTTATGTCTGGCCTAGACAGAGGAGGAGGAGGAGAATAATGGTTCAGTTTTTCTTTTAACAGTGATGCCCAGAATTAACTGCATGTATTGCTAGGAATGAAAGATTCTTAGTAGAATGGTTAAAATGGATTGACACACTGATGTATGTGGGTGGCTTCTGACATGCATTTTGGCTTATGTTAGCTACCCAATCATCTTATGAGAAACATGTGTCACTTAGTTGTCACCTCTGACCTCCTAAAATACTTTTTTGACTGTGGCCCTGAATTATTTCCCATGCCTCATTAAAAGCTGTGCACTCTTAGAACCTGAGTTGGCAAGGAAGGATTAGCTCCTTTCACATCAAATCCCATGTGGCCATTTTTCTTTCCTGCTCCTTTCAAAGGCCTGAAGTGATCTGAGCGAAAACAGCATTCAACAACTTCAGGGAGCATAAACTGGAGGAGAAGAAAAATTAAGAACAGAGAAAACATGAGATTAAAAAGAAACAGTTTGCTAGTACATCAAATCCTATCCTCTGAAAAGGCTAATCCTGGTAGGCACTTTTGTGACATTACAAGAAGAAAAGCAGTATCTTTTATTTCCAGCACATGCAACCTTTATCCTTATCGACCCCTTTGGCATCCAGCTTTTCAGAGGCGTTGGTTCTGGTTTCAGACTTTTTGTATTTCCCTTTTTCTTACTCTTCCCTAGTGAAGTCTCAGGGATACACCTTTGCTATACTTTGATCTTCTTTCTTCTTTGTGACCTGAGCAACAGCAGTGAGCTGGTTAAATAAGGAAGATGTGACATCCATCATTTATGAAAGCTCATTATAGTTCCCAGAACTCATTCACTGCTTTGGATCTTGCCTTTGAATTCTACTTAGTGGCATAAAGTCAGCTTAAAACTTCAAATATTTTGGAAAGCAGGTGATACTGTATTTACAATCTATATGCATATGGCTTATATAATGAATCAGAAAACTTCAAAAGTGTACTCTATGGTTTAAGTTTTTAAAAGGGAGAAGGGTTTTTTGTTCATTGGTCTCAAAAAAGTTCAAATTTTTGTGCTAATAAATTCACCAATGAATTTAATGCATTTCTGTGTACTGTTTAGCACTAAAAAGTACAACTCTTGCTTTTTTGCATGAATAAGTAAAAGTAGTATTGGTATTCCCCCCCCCCCCCCGCCCCATGTTTTATTGGTTTCCTTGTGATCAATCAGCCTCCTGTGTTGCACTTGGTGCATGCAGGAGATAGAGGAATGCTCCTTGGTCTAAATTTCACATTGAGAACTCCTCAAATTTAAAATACAACATTTTTTGTGACCTTTTTTTAGTACAGGTTCCTTTGCAGGCGCACCCCCCAAAGAAAGACTCAGACACCGGTATATGGATAAAGGCATTGGGCCACTTTTATTGAATAATGCCCTAGTCCAAATTATAACTTTCAATTGGTACTCATCCAATTATAATTCTTAAGGCAAGCAGGCCGCAGTAACACTGGTAAGGTTCCTCCCAAAATTGCCAACGGCAATTGGCTACAATGTATCCATTTTGTATCAATTTGTTTGTTGATACAAACAAATTGTTGACCGTAGTCAATAAACTATCTACTGACTCCACCCTCTGACGTGTATCCGTCAAATCACGGGGTGATGCATGCTAAAAAGCTCCTGCCATCACCCCTTGCCTGGTTCGTCCTTGACCGGTCAATGTTATTACACCTGTACCTGTCTAAGTGTTGGCCAGTCAATTGTAAACCTGCCGGATACCTATGGGTCATAAATCTTTACCTTACCAGTGCTACCCGTCTAAGTGACCAAAGTCAAGAACAAGAAAAACCCCTATATCAAACCTCAGCAACAGTGTGGGATGGGCAAAAAAGCCAGAACCCGAGGGCCAATTGTGGGTTCCAACCAAAAATTCCCACCCGGCCCCGAAGCGACCAAAATATCACACTGTTCACTAGGGAGGGGGTGGAGGGAAAACTTCTCCTCTCCGTCGCTCTTTTAAAATGGCAGCTCGGCTGCCTCGTGGCCACCCCTTTTATAGAGGGGTGGCCACGCCCCCTAACTCACCCGGATGTCTGAGTCCGGGTGGGGGGGGGCCGCAAAGAGCGCAGCGGCCATTTTGGCGCCGCGCTTTAATTGCAGGCGCACCCCCCAAAGAAAGACTCAGACACCGGTATATGGATAAAGGCATTGGGCCACTTTTATTGAATAATGCCCTAGTCCGAATTATAACTTTCAATTGGTACTCATCCAATTATAATTCTTAAGGCAAGTAGGCCGCAGTAACACTGGTAAGGTTCCTCCCAAAATTGCCAACGGCAATTGGCTACAATGTATCCATTTTGTATCCATTTGTTCATTGACACAAACAAATTGTTGACCGTAGTCAATAAACTAGCTACTGATCCCACCCTCTGACGTGTATCCGTCAAATCACGGGGTGATGCATGCTGAAAAGCTCCTGCCATCACCCCTTGCCTGGTTCGTCATTGACCGGTCAACGTTATTACACCTGTACCTATCTAAGTGTTGGCCAGTCAATTGCGAACCTGCTGGATACCTATGGGTCATAAATCTTTACCTTACCAGTGCTACCCGCCACACGGGGAGGCTTCAATGAAGACTCACCGCCCCCCCCAGACCGTCAGCTTGGTCAACAGGCCTGCTTGCAAATCTTCCAAAAAGAGGTTCATACCTCTATCCGACAGGTGGACCCCATCCCCTGCATACAGATCGTAATTTTGTAAACTAATGGCGGGGTGTCGGATGACCATCCCCAAACCCTTGTCTGCCACGAACCAGGCAACTGCCCTGTTCACCGAGCGACGAGCGCGGTCCAGGGCACGGAGGTCAATACCTCCCCTGTAAGCGTGACGTGGTATGATGTCCGACCATAGCAGCCTGGTGAACGGCCACACATAGTGCAAATAAGCTAGGTCTCTGCAAATCGCAAATTTTAAAGAAAGGCCAGTGACCTGGCCTAGGTCATTGCCCCCGAGGTGCAGTACAAGGACATCAGGCGGTTCAGCATCCCTAATGGAGAAAAGGAATGGCAACAGTTCCCGCCATCTCATTCCACGCTTACCGTACCAACGTATGCATGCGGCCGCACGCAGTCCAAGCTGGGGTCCCCACTCTGTCGCTGCAGCATACTGCGCTGCCCAGTGCACGTAACTGTGGCCCACCAGCCATACTGCCACCGGTGTGCAGGGACACACAGGGTCTGTAAGAGAAAAAACAGAACAGTGACTTAAATGGTACTCATGTCTGAAGAGGACGAACATATAATGCAAAACGCATAGATCCCCATCTTCCCATATGGCGTATATCAGCCTCAGAGTACCCAAATGCAGCTGCAGTTGAAGCAGCGCCTATCCTAAATGAATGGGTGCCGTAACGAGTCCCTGGGAGGCCAACACTGGAAAGTGCCATACCGGTCACCTTCCAAAATTGAAATTTAGTAAGGGGAGACCCATCCTGGTGGCAGAAAAATGGGCCAGGGTGCGTGCCACGCACTGCCAAGAACTCCTGTAGGGCACCAACCGGACAGATGTCTGCAATGGAACATCATAGCAGTCTAACTCCACTGCCTACGCCGTGCTGATCAACTTTTGAGGACCATATCCTCAACTGAGCCCACTCATTAGAAACATAGACATCGTCGAGTTCCAGTGCCCTACGAGTCGCATCTGCCTTAGACAGTAGTACCAACTCACTGATGCGGAGCACTCCAAAGAAGGCCACCGTGGTAGCCGCATGAAAAAGAGCTGCCTCATACCTGTCAAAACATAGGTTAGACTAGCCTCGTGCAAGGTGTGTGAGCACCCCTGGGGAAATTGGGTGCCGAGTGTCCGGGCGGCGTCCACGTTCCCGTGTCCACCCCTTCAAAACATGCCGTATGCGAAAATCGTTCATGCTGTCAGCAAAACCCCCCACCTTGGCAATAAATGCCAATGCTGACAGCCTTGATGCTATAGTGCGGGGAGCGAGGCCCTGACTGTGTAAATAAACCATGAATTGTAAAACCTGTTCCACTGGAATGGGCCACATTTCTGGCAACTGAAGTTGCACACGAAAGCTATTAAATTGAACGAAAGCATGATGATACATACGCCTTACGCGTGCGGGGCGCCAAGGACATGCCAATCGCCCGGTTCACCTCTCCTTGCAAAATGTCCAAATCTCGGCCGGGAGTGGCGAGGGGAATTCCTCTGCGTCCGGAGCCAAGGCGCGGAACCGGGGGATCTGCAGGCGGGATAAAGCATCAGCAATATCATTATTAATGCCTGGTACATGTCTGGCCCTGAAAAGCACGTTGAGGCGTAGGCTACATAACACGAATTGGCAAACTAAAGCCATCACCCTGGGTGATTTAGAGGTCTGAGCATTGACAATGTGCACTACCGCAGCATTGTCACACCAAAAGTGGACCATAGAGTCGGCCCACTCCTTGCCCTATAGCATCAAAGCTCCCAGGATTGGAAAAAACTCAAGGAATGTAAGATCGCGGAGGCGATCCGTGCCCCGCCATGCTGGAGGCCATTGGCCATAAGCCCACCTCCCCTGGAAGTAAATCCCATATCCCAGGGAGCCGGAGGCATCCGACTGGACTTGAAACCTAGGGGAAACTAAAAGGTCGGACCTCCAAAAGGATACCCTGTTGAAGTCCCGCAGGAATGAGAGCCAAACCAACAGGTCAGCCCACATGCCCCTGGTTAGTCGGACCCTATGATGGCGCCTTGTCAGGCCAGACATGGCATTGCACAGGCGCCGAGCAAATGCCCCGCCAGGCATAACCACCCTGCAGGCAAAGTTAAGATGGCCATGCAGTACCTGAAGCTCCCGAAGTGACACCTTACCAGCAAGGCCAAGATCATCGCAGAGTTCCGGGTGACCTTGTCAATGGGTAACCGGGATGCCTGTGCGACCGTATCAATTTCAATACCCAGAAATGTGAGGGTAGTGGATGGGCCTTCGGTCATTTCGGGCGCTAAAGGGACACCCAGTTCCTGCATTAGCGTCTGAAATGTGGTGAGGAGACGCGTGCACGTGTCCAAGCCCCATTCACCCCCGAACAAAAAATCATCGAGGTAATGGGCTACAGACCGAGACCCGGACCTGCGAACAAAGGCCCACTGAAGGAAGGTGTTAAAACGTTCAAATGCTGAACAGGATATAGAGCAGCCAAAAGGCATGGCCTTATCTACATCGAACTTCCCTTGGAATCTAAAACCCAATAGCTCAAAGTCCTCAGGGTGCACTGGCAACAATCGGAATGCCGATTTGATGTCGCATTTCGCCAAGAGGGCACCAGGACCACAAGAGCGCACCATTCGCAGGGCTTGGTCAAAGGACGTATACCTGACTGAACAAAGGTCATCAGGGATAGCATCATTGACAGAATAACCCGCAGGGTACGATAAATGGTGGATTAAACGAAATTCCCCTGGGGCCTTTTTGGGTACCAACCCCCGAGGGGAGACCTTCAGGTTGGGAAAGGGTGGTACAGAAAAGGGGCCTGCCACCCTCTTGGCCCCAACCTCCTTCGCGATACTCCGGGCAGCCACCTCTTCTCTACCCTTCAGGGACAGTAAATTGGGTGCATCTTGGGGTCCCCGCACTCCTTTGAATGGGATTCGGAAGCCCCACTGGAAACTCTCAAGGAGGTACTTCGCATCCTCTTTCCGTGGATAAGTTGAGAGCCATCGCTCCAACATATACACATTAACTGGGGAGGGGGCCTTTTGCCTGGCTAGCTCCCTCAGCAGCAGCTCTGCCCACTCCCTGTCCACCTCTACCTCTGCCCCGTGACCCGCCGGCCCACGGACACGCGGCAGCGGCGTGGGGGCCAGCGCAAGAGGGACACTCATGTTTGTATCGGCACTGCCGCTTATTGCACACACCGCTAGCCGAGAAGCTCCAACACAGCAAGCGGGCTGGAACCCCCTGCCCCACCAGCTGGCGGGAAGCCTGCGTTGGAGCAGCTCGCTGAACGGCATGGCCACAATGGTACCTATCCCCAGGTGCCGGACGCGTGGGGGTCATGTACAATAGCCACAATTTCTGACAGGGCTCATCCCATCTCATCTCCGGGTGCAAGGGCACCCTCATTCTGAATTCCTCATCGTAAGCCAACCACGATGGGCCAGGAAAATCCACCATTGCCCTATAAATAATGTCCAAATATTGGACCATAGGAATGGCCAGGTCTGGCCGGGCCCTGAGGTACACCACCATATAAATAAGATATGCGGGCAACCAGTTGGCCCAGGTGCGTGGTGGCTTACGACGGCGGGACAGCTCTTTGTCTTTGTCATCCTGTCCCTCTCTCTCCTCCTTAGTGGGCTCATGGTTCAATAGGGAGAATATATCCACGTACTCCCCCCGCTAAATGATCACCAAGGGGCAACGAATAACCAGCCGTCGGCAAAGCCGTCACCGGCACATTAGGTACCCGGGGCATACGCAGTGGAACCTGGACAGTCCCTGCGATGCCCGGCACTGGCCCGGGGGCAGACACCCCCACCTCCAACGCTGCACCAGTATGGAACCAAGGGGCACTGGGATAGGGTGGCAACTGATGCCCACTCGCCTCGACATGATGAGGCCATGGCCACTGAACCCCACCATTGGAAGCGGGCTGTGATGTGGGTGCATTAACTTCAACCTGATACTCACTAGGTGCACCCCCGTGAGCCGCCCCCACTGGGGGTTCCGGCCCACAGCGGGCGCCGGAGCTAGCGACCGGAATCGAGCTCTGGGGCCGCACCTGACCACTCTCCTGCTGTAGCTCTGGCCGAACAGGGAGCTGCGAGACACCGGCCGGGGTTGGCCGGAGCGTCTCCAGCAGCTCAACCTGGCTGGCCGCTTGCTGAAGTGTGGCAGCCATTGAGGTAGCCGGTGGACCCAAAGGGACCCCCGCACCAAATGAAGGGCCACCAGGCATGGGGTTGTGTGCCATCCCTAAGGATGCCTCAAGCACAGCTAAACGCGTTAGCAATGCATCAACTGCCACAGATCCCCCAGTATAAAGTGGGCTGGGTGGGCCGGACGGCCCACCAGGCATTGGACCAGGAACCCCAGTATGGGAGCTTGGGCCCGAATAGGGCCATGTCCAAAACTCCGGCCCATGAGGGGCCGGAGGTGGGACATGCTGTGCACCAGCACCGGGCCCACCCCCACTGCCCGGGCCCATGGCCGGCAGCTGCGGGCCGGGGGCCGAAGCCCCAGAAGGGCCGGACGAAGGCTGACCAGGCAAGGGCCAAGCAGCCTGCATCGCCCCACCGGTATCGGTGGGGGTAGAGCCCTGCTGCGTGGGCACAGCCCTGGTCCTCCGACCCGAGGGCTGCCTCCCACGTTGCGCAGGGCCAAAAGTCCTCCCCGTCGGCCGTGGCTTCGTCGCCGAGGCCCTCAATTTGGGAGGCATATCTCAAAGAAGGAGCAGGATCCCTTTCCAGGGATCGAAGAGCGCTAAAAGGCACAGAGGAGCCAGCAAGCCAAAGGCTCCGTGCAAAAACCTTCCTTCCCAGCCGGGAAGGACCAAGGGGGGAAAGAACAAACAGCGACGGAGAAAACTTCTCCTCTCCGTCGCTCTTTTAAAATGGCAGCTCGGCTGCCTCGTGGCCACCCCTTTTATAGAGGGGTGGCCATGCCCCCTAACTCACCCGGATGTCTGAGTCCAGGTGGGGGGCCCCCCGCAAAGAGCGCGGTGGCCATTTTGGCGCCGCGCTTTCATTTTCACCAAAAGCCAAGTATGCAATTTCAATATACCAAAAGCATGTGCCAAATGGAAGTGACATGGGCCTCTTCTAAACTCTGAGGCACTGAATATGCATTTACATGCTTAAGTCTATAAAAGGGTGGGAAAAAATACAGATTAACTCAGGGACAGTTTTACATCAATTACATCTTGCTCAAATTGCAATGCTGCTTCTAGTCGGCATACCTGTCAAGTATCCCATTTTCCCGGGAAGATCCCTTATTTTTACCCCTGTTACCGCCCCCTCCCATTTTATTAATTTCTCCGTAATATTCCTTATTATTATTATTATTATTATTATTATTATTATTATTATTATTATTATTATTATTATTATTATTATTATTATTATTATTATTATTATTATTATTATTATTACTATTTTAAAAAATCCTGACTGGAGCCCTCACAGGCGAAGCTGCATTATGTTTCTCCTGCCACCAGAGATCACTGTGGCTTTTTGCTTGTGAAAGGAGAGAGAGAAGGTGGTGGGGGCCTTCTGTAGTTTCTCTTTCATTTCCCTGCCACATGGTCAAGGAGGCTTCATTTTTGCTGCTGCTGGTCGGAGCCACCATGGGACGGGAGTCTACTCTAGGTGAGCGATATTTCATATATGGAGATCAACTCCTCAGCTGCTGGGAGGCTTAGAAACTACAGAGGTTGCTTTTTACTTTACTAATTCCCGTCCTTAAGTTGGATCCGACATTCTCAGGTGTTGGTGCTTCAACTGGTTGCAGTGAGGAACAAATAGATTGGTTAATTTGGGGGAATTAATCCCTTGCTCCTCCACCCTAATTTGGGGGGGGTGTCTAGCCACATGCAGGGCTAGTTCACCCTAGGGGGCTGGTTTACTATTCTACTCTTTGCTTCCCAGATTTTTTTTTAAATTACAAATGAGTAAACAAGAAAGAAAACAAAACAAAAGTCCCCAAGATGGGGAAAGGGTTCTTTGGCCCACACAGCTTTGTGCCCATTGCATCTACAATACCATCTAGCCATCTTATTTTTGGCCACCCCCTTCTTTTGTCCTCCACCTTTCCCAGCATCAAGGTTTTCTCAAGTGAATCCTCTCTTCTCATTTGATGTCAAAAGTACTTTAGCATCATCTTTACTATTTGACCTTTAATGAGCAGTCGTGGTTGATTTCTTCTAGGATTGACCTATTTCTAACACCACATTTCAAAGGCATCTATTTTTCTGCGCTCAACTTTCTGGTTGGGCAGGCAATGCACGAGGGTCAGGATCCAGCTCTCACACCTATACATTACCACCGGGAATACCATTGCTTTGACTATACTGTATTCTATTATATTCTATTTTATTGTATTATTAGATGTATTGTGATTGTTGTTAGTTGGGCGGCATACAAATCCAATAAATCAAATCAAATCAATCAAATCAATTCAGCTTCCCTTGTTCTGGTACCAGGTGGGTAGCACTACCAGGCATCACCACAAGTTAGGGGTTAAAGGTTGTTCTAAATAAAATTGTGTCCCAGGACTTTAGATGAAAAATGTACATGTCCTGTCTTTTTATTTCATGAATGGGGAGGGAAAGGTGTTTCCTTTGCTACGTAGTCCTGAAAATCCAAAAAATATCCTACCAAAATGCCTCTAAAATATCCTTTAAAAGTAATATTTGTTACACGTGAGTAAATTAGGTATTATTCTGCAAAGGAACTTTGAAATTTATACTTATACTACTCAATATCCTTCAGTTATTATGAATGATAGACAAAAATCCATTTTCAGAGACCCTACAGGTAGTGTATTCTAATGTCTAACTAGAAAGCCCAATATTATAAGTATCTTCTTTGCATGACCAAGCTATGTTATTATGCAAATTTCATGAATGACTTGAATGCCATGCTATGTGTTTTTCTAGATAAAGAGAAATAATAAAAGCATGCACTGAAAAAACCAATAGCTAACATTTGAATACTTTAGGTAAATGATGTGTAAAATTCTCAACACATTTGCTCCCTGGGATCAGGGGACTTCTTGCTTAAAGATGAGCTATGCTGAAATCAATAGAAGTCATATCTAAGTAAATACACTTCTGTATTAATGGCTAAGTCTTTGATACTAGTAATTCCTATTTTAAAAAGGTCAAGTTGCATTACAGAATAAATGAACATGAGCTATTGACACATCAGTAAAGAAACTAATAAGAGGAAAAGGCTGGCTATCACAATTATTTCAGCCTACTGCAACCACTTATCCATTCCCTGCACATTTTATCCTGCCAGTTTAATTTAGATTGCACAATACAGAAACAAGTATTTCTTATTCTTCTTCAAATATTTTGTCATACAGCATAGGAAATTATTCTAATTTGCAAGGACACTCTCAAGAATGAACAGATATCTGCTTTATTCCTATTTTTTTTAAAAAAAAACCATGTAAATTTAGCACACCAGTTTAAGGAATGAAAATGACAGCACACTATGTAATGCTGATTATATTGACAATTCCATTATACTGATGTAGGCTAGTGTACTTGTGTATGCATGAAACTATTTTATAGCCAGGAGAAAAACATTTTATTTTAGCAAAAGGCTATGTCATAAAAAGGATGAATCATCTGTACATTTGATTAGATTATTGTTTTCAATCTTTCAAATGCTGTATTTGGATTCTTTAGAATCTTACCTTTTATGTGAAATGTGTAAAAAGTTATCTTCAGAAACAAAATGGTGTCCACAACTATTTTCAGCTGTTGTGTGGCTCAGGGATGTCCTAGGAAGGTGGGAATAGCATGAAAAAGGTCCTCCCACCCTCCCAGAGGCTGCTGAGGAGCATACCTGTCAGGTTTTGGGAAATTTCTGTCAAAAACAGGAAACTGGACAGCTATGCTTATCTTGTGCTGGCCTCCAGTCTAACTCTAGTCTAATTGCAGTCTAACTAATACGGGATGATGGCGGGAAAGAGTGTAAAATACGGGGGGCTGACAGAAATTTCCTGAAACTTGACAGGTATGCTGGGGAGGCAGAAAGCTGGAAAAGATGCACCCGACGATGGCGATTTTTTCAGCACCAAACAGCATGAAAATGTAGGAGATCAAACACGATGCACCAGATAATGACAAAATAATGCTATCCAGTGCAAATATTTTCTTTAAAAATTGCTGTCATTATCTGGATTTGTTGTAATCCGGTGCTGTCGTTATCCGGAGGTCCACTGTACTATATAACCACAAAAATACTTTTTGTGCAGTTTCCTTGATTTGGAAATATACTTCTGTACATTAGTAATATCAGGGCGTCCTAAGAGGCTTTGGTGGTTACAGAGTGCTGTATATGATTCAGTCTACCACAACTCCCTCCTTTCAGCCTCTGCCAGCCTCTCCCAAGCCAAGGCACCCTGATCTTACCCAGTCACAGGGAGTGTAGTTTTTCCATAGTAGCAGGGGCTCCCAGGTGTCTTCCAAAGGTGTCTGGGAGCTAACCTTTCCCCCTCTACCTATGATGTAACAGATCAAAGGCCAGAAAGAACATGGTCAGGAAAAGGGTTAAAAGTTCCCTTCCCCTTCATAACTTTCTGGGTGGAGTGTAAGATTAGGGCACTTCTGATTACCTAATTTCTAAGGCATGTGACCACTAAAGGTCATGGAACCCAGCCAATAGTATACTTTGGGCTAGAGAGACTTTGAGTATCCCTCCGGCTCACTCTCACTGATGTCATCCCTCTGATATGTCTGAGGTATGCACTCAGAGAAGCTGGTCTTTTTAATCCAGCTCAGGCTGACTCTCAATCTTTTTGAATACATGAAAGCAACCAAATGATTTCTATCAACTTAACTAAACATTTCTACTTAAAATCTAGACAGCTAACTTAAAGCATACACACACAAGAAAGAGGTGCAGCTAGGCACCGTGTTAAGCTTCTCAGGATCATGACAAGTAATACTCCATGAAAAAAAGATTGTTGATGAATTAGGTCTCGTCTATCACAAACACAGGGCTATATTTCTTTCGCTGTTTATGTACAAAGAATCCCTGAACCAAACTATAGTTCAATTAAATCCCTTTAAAAGGCAGTGTAATAATCTGTACACTCTGCATTCTCCTGATGGGTTGACAACATGGGTTATGGGGTTGGATATCTTCCAGAAATCTGGTTGTTGTTGGGTTTTTTTATTTTTGTGAGCGGGGAAAACATTGCAAAATGTGGTAATGTTTTCTCTAGCCTAAAATATGTTTTATTATTACTGGTTACCGTTAATGAAATCTTGAAAGAAACAGAATTACCAAAAATATAAATAAAATTAAAAATGGATACTTGCTAGTTTCTCTACTATTGCCTCACATGACTTTAAACATCTCTATATTTGAAGTAACTCCACAAGTAAATTCACAACGTTTCCAGATTTTGGACTCAGTGCTTCACTATTAGACTTTCAGTTACTTCTTCCCCCATTTGTAGCATGGCTTATTTGCTCCTAAATATCTAAACAAAGAGCACAAAGAATGAAGCTGTCATACGGCAGGTTGCTGTTTCACCCTGGAACTTTTCAAATTTAGATAAGACTTCGAATGAAAATTCAAATTTAGTGAATTTAACCAATTTAGAATATTTGCATCAAGCTGTGATTTAACTTTACAGAATTGTATGCTCACCATTTCTCTTCCTTCCCCCATTTAAATAAAAAAGTTATGTGAATCCAATATAAGTATGAAATGCAAAGCTTGAATCTGAAAGATTTCAGCTGGTTTAAAATGAAAGAAAATGAGTTTGCCCCATGCCAGCTAAAGTCAGGTCTAAATCACAGGGTTTAGACGAGATACCAATTATTCTTCTCTGACCTCTCTGAGCCTCTATTTCATTCTTAAAATTTATAACCCATTGCTCAAAAGGTACCCTGTCATTTAGATTGCAAGTTCAAAGCCTTTCTTTAAAGTAAGAAGTGTTGCACTAGGAATACCTCTCTTTAATGTTTTCAGTGTCATGGCTTGCAAATAGTAATGTGACTTTGAAGATTTCATATAGTTATAAAGATACCTCTTTTGAAGATAGCCAAGAATGGGATTTCTGGCACAACTTTATGGTGCCGCTCTCTTAAATTCTGAGACACAAAAGTAGATATACACTCCACCAAGGTTTTTTCTGCATCCTGGAGTAGACCAGCCTAATTCTTGAAAAATATGAACATATTTTAAAAAAGTCTTTTAAAAATAGTCAACCATATTTTGAGTATAAGCCGGAAGCCTAAGAATACTTTCAGTTCCACATCTGAGTCTTCCTACCCAGTTTCGCTTTCATATTGGGCAAGTTATAGTTAACAGTAATTTTAAGGTTACCTAGGGTGATTCAGTGGATATAGTGTCAGTCTAGGCCAGTGATGGCAAACATTTTAGAGACTGAGTGCCCAAACTGCAACCCCAAATTGACTTATTTATCGCAAAGTGCCAACACGGGAACAGGGGAGGGAAGAAATGATCCCTTTGGGCTACTAGGCAGAGGGTCGGGGTGAACTCTGTGCTGGGGGGAGGGAGGAAGTGCTCTCATTGGGCTGCTGGGCAAAGGGGCGGGGCAAACTCTGTGCTGGGGCAACCGTATGGGTGCCCACAGAGAGGGCTCCGAGTGCCACCTCTGGCACACGTGCCATAGGTTCGCCACCACTGGTCTAGGCCAGTGACAGCGAACCTTGCCATACAGCATACTGGAGATGCCAGAAACTAAATCTGGGAACAAATATATTCAAAGTACATACCTTGTCATAGAATTGAGGCAGTTCTTGTGACCTCAGTCTAGGAACAGTCTAGAGATGGATAACTGTGGGAAATAATTGAAAGCAATTAGAATGTCTCAGTGTCTGACCAAACAATCCTGAATTTGGCCCCAAAGCAGGATTTGCTCTTCCTCTATTAATTTATCCTCCTTACCAAGATTTTCTTCACAGGTAGCCAGGTGTGTGTATAAGTTTCTCCTCACAGTATTTATCCACTCAATGCAAAACTACTTCCCTTTAAATATTTTTAACACACTTATTATGGTAGAGATGGTTTTCTGGGTTGTTTCTACTCTGAAACCTGTGGGAAATGTATGATAATCAAATCACTGTTTGGCAGATAAAATTGCCCCTTTATACTGTGCCATTAAAGAAGTCTCATTTTACTCTGCAGGTTCTAAAGAAGAATTTAATGGAATGAATCTCATTATTTATTATAGCATCATTTGCAGCTAAACTGATTGCCTCTCTTCTGCTTTTCAAAACAGTAGCATTATTCGTTTTACTCTTGTTGCTGCATTGAAGTCTTGGATGACAACAGGAATCAAGCAATAATAATAATGAACAAGACAATATAATATGTAGACCAACAATAAAGCAGATGAGAACAAGATAGAGAAGCTTCAATCTCTAGTACAATTAATTTTTCATGCAAAATTTTGAAAGTATGAAAGCATTTTCATGAAATAGATTTGGTGCACTCAGATTAAATGCATAGCCCTAGTGGTACAAACACAACATTCCCATTTCAAAGCAGTGTGAAAGACAAGAACAAATTACTATCTGAATCAGGACTAATGATAAACTAAGGAAACTTCAGCAATATATATATATATATATATATATATATATATATATATATATATATATATATATATATATATATATATATATATATATATATATATATATATATATATATATATATATATATATATATATATATATATATATGTGTGTGTGTGTGTGTGTGTGTGTGTGTGTGTGTGTGTGTTGAAACGTTTTGTAGAAACATAGTTGTGTTACTTATTTTGTCCAAACATCTGTCAAATGGAATGCAAAGATTACACAGACTTCATGAGATTCCTAACCTGGTTTATGATATTTACCATATTATTTGTGGGACTGTGGTGGTGTTGAGTCCGAGGCAAGAAGTATTCCAACCAGCAATGTTGGGTTAAACTCAGTGATTCTTTATTCAGCTCATACTTCGGACTGGGGACTATTACAGGGGTGGCCTCTATTTATACAGTGATTTGGCTGTTACAAAACAAGATACATTTAGGTGGGCGCTTCCAGAGGTACAAACAAAGTTCAACTTCAACATTTAACCATGCTGACATGTATTTGAATTTTGTGCCTTTTAGAATGGCACTCTTTCTGCTCTTTATTTTCGCCGCAGTTTGACTTTTGAAAGGAAATAAACCTTTGGATACAACAGGTGGCTTATTGGTTAAGACGCTGAACTTGATGACTGCAAAGTCAGCAGGTCAGCAGTTCTAGACCCAAGTGCTGCATGATGAACTGAGTTCCTGGCTCTGTCCCAGATCCTGCCAACCTAGCAGTTCAAAAGCATGAAATTGCAAGTAGATAAATAGTTACCACTTCAATGGGAAGCTAAACAGCATTCAGTGTCTAGTTATGCCTGCTACATGTCCACGGAAACATCCACAGAAACAGACAGTGCTGGCTCTACATGGAGATGAGCACCGAGCTCTATAGTCCAGTGTTACCCAACCTTTAGTTTTTGGACTTCAATTCCCAGAAACCTAAGTCAATTCTCCAAAGCACTGATCAGCCAATGTACTGACTTAGGCTTCTGGGAATTGATGTTCCCCCTGTGGGGCATGTGCCCCACAGTGGGAACCACTGCTATAATCGGATATGACAGGCTTTCAAGCAAAGGCAACCTTTACTTTAAACATATTATATATGAATGCATACATAATATTTCCGACCGTATAACAAATTAACCAAAATCTTGTTGCAAGTTAAGCCTGTGAATGGGTGCAAACATCAACAGTAGAGGGAATACTATGGGTAATTAAAATATCCCTAATTCTGTACCACAGCTTGTTGAACCTGTATGAATAATTTGCATTGTGTGCAAGCCACGGCAGTCCCAGAACAGAAGAAGGAAATCTTTAATTACAAAAAAAATCTCTTCTGCCAGATGACATTATTGGCAGGGAAGAACTTTAGTTGTTAAAGACTTCCTATAGTACTTCTATCTCAGCACTCCCATAGTTTGCACACAATTAAATTTGTTACATGTTAGTCACATAACAGGATTTTGACCCTAATGCAGGGGTACCCAAACTTTTTGGGCTGCGGGCCAGTCACGTGGCTCAGGGGGCTGGTCATTATGGCCCAGGGGCTGGATCCATTCCTGAAGCCAATTCATCCAGCCTGCAAAGCCCTCGTCACTCCTGGAAGTGGAAGTAAAATGTGCCCATACGGCAGTCCATTGTAGTGCCAGTGTTATTATTAGGTATGGACCTTAAAACAGGAGGGCATCAGAATGAAGAGAGAGAGGCCTTTACCAGAAACTAGAATTTCTCCCACCATGACATTAGGGGCTGACTATATATTAAACAGAAAGAACCTCCTTGAAGATCGTGGTATTCTTGAACCACAATCGGGCATACCCTAGTAATGGCAACCTTGTGTTGCTTTCTAATCTTTCTCACACTAGGTAAGGCAAAAGGAATTGCAGAATGGACTAACCAAAAGGTGCCTTCATTTTGGAAGTTTCACATCTGGCTTAGACATGGAAGAAGAAGAAGACAAACTGAAAAAGGCTGAAGAGGCAAAGTTAGTCTTCAATAGTTTTCAGTGCTCCCCTCCCTTGCATCTAAACAGCATGTATCCCTTAGTGATGGTCCTTTCATGTTTATACAAAGGAAAAACACATGAAAGAAGCTCCCCCACCCCATTTTCATACTCTTTCATCAAGTACCAAAAGAGTGCCTCTGTAAACAGAAAATTATATTAATAAAAGAGGAATATGCAAAGGTTTCATATTTCTGATGTTTCCCTCTTTCGTTCAACCTTTCACCCACTGCATGTCAAATCACCAAAGAGATTTTTTTTGTCCAATTCCATGAAAGCTACTTTCAGCTGGAGAGGAACAGGGATTTTGAATATGTAAAAAGGCCTGGATGGGTTAGAACCACATGAGAAGTGCTCTTGTTTTGTTTCAATTGTTTTTTGTGGGTGTATGAGCTCTCGGTGCCCTCCATTTTGAACTCTGCTGCTTCACTATGTGCCTTCATCTTGGATCTTTTCCTTTTCTGCATTTTTTCTTTCTTTGAAAGGAAATACACACACAATTTATTTTGATTATTCTTCATTTGCAAGCAGGCAACCAGACAGAGCCTGGAGGCCTTCCTGAGATTATTGTTTAGATCCCCAGCCCCAATTTCTTGGGGCCTTAGCCCCATCTTTGATCCTTTCCTTTCTTGGATTTTTTTTAAACTATCTGTGCCTGGCCAGCCTGCTACTGCCTTCTGGACCTAAAGAGGAGAAGAGAAGACATCAAGTATTAAGGGAGAAAGACAAGTCTCCACATTCATCTCATTTTGATTGCAACTATCATTTAGAAATATGCTGACAAAATTGAACAAGTTCAGAGCAGGGCAACCAGGATGACCAGGGAGCTGGAAACTAACCCTATGAGGAAAAACTGAAAACAAACCGGTATTTTTAGCCTTGAGAAAAGAAGACTAAGGTGAAATATGATAACAGTTTTCAAATACTTGAAAGATTACTGTACACAGAAAGAGTCTCCCCAAAGACTGTGGTATTTTTGAACCACAATCAAGTGTCTCCCAGCTACCTTGTGGCAGCTAATCTCTCTCACACTACAGTAGGTAAGGTGAAAGCAACTGCAGAATCCTCTTTCGTGTCCTTATCAAATCCTAGACTGTCAAAATGAACCCACTTTCTTCAATTTTGTTGTTGCCCAAACACAAGTCCTCTTGTCTCTAGCACCAAAGGGTGGCTTCAGTTTGGCAGTTTCACATCTGGCCTAGACACGGAAGAATAAGAAGATTGTATGTAAGAGGGGCAGGATCTCTTCTTGATCATCCCACAGTACAGAAACATAATAATGGGCTCAAGCTAACAATTATATACTACAGTAAAACCCTGGCTTACAAATGCCTCGAGTTACATAAAATTTGACTTAAATAATGTTTTTGTGCTAAAACCAAGTCCCGATTTACACAATTTCCTGTGGGTTTGCTTCGAGTTACATAAAGATTCTTTTTCCTATGGGTTTGCTTCGAGTTACGTAAAAATAATGTTTCCTATGGGTTTGCTTCGAGTTACATAAAAAAACTGATTTAAGCAAAAGCCTACAGAATGGACTTTTTCGTAAGTAGGGGTTTTACTGTATTTAATATATAAAAACTTACATGGTTTAGAGCATTATTACATGATGGAGTGCCTCCATCTGTGGATATCTACCAGCGGGGGTAGTACTACCAGTACTGCCGTATAGGGCCCGGAGCTGACAGGGGCTCTGCCGCTGCTGGCCATAACTATGACATTACTGTGTGTGTGTGTGTGTGTGGGGCAACAGGATTGCTCAGCATGGGGCCCAGAAATTTCTGATGGTTGCCCTGATATCTAACCACCACATTTGATCTGCTGAGTCTTCGTGGCTGAGGGTGCCAAACCCAAGAGAGGCCTTTAAATCAATAATGAGGAATCGGGCCTTTCAGTGGTAGTATCTTCATTATGGAGCAACTTCCTGCAGGAAGTACACAAAGCCCCATCCATTTGCCTTTAGAAAACAAAACTCTATTATTTAGAGAAGCCTCTGGGGAGAACCACTCCCATGCTTTCTAAGCTATATTTTATTGCCCGCTGTATTGTAGTTGGTTTTGTTATTTTGTTCTGCTTCTTGTATCTTGAATGACTTATTTGATGCATTTGTTCTTGTTGTTGTGCCATAGCCAATTCCAAATATTGGCAATCATCAAGGTGATCATCCATAAAGATTGTCCTAGGAACAATGCGTGACACCCATACAAATGATCCAGTTCCATGAGTCATTTTCTGGTCTTGAGCCATCTTCAGGCAATCATCAAGGTGATCATCCA
Source organism: Bradypodion ventrale (assembly GCA_035047345.1). Classification (NCBI taxonomy): domain Eukaryota; kingdom Metazoa; phylum Chordata; class Lepidosauria; order Squamata; family Chamaeleonidae; genus Bradypodion; species Bradypodion ventrale. The sequence goes on along the minus strand of JAWDJE010000002.1, from coordinate 78,918,505 downwards.
TAAAGATTGTCCTGGGAACAATGTGTGACACCCATACAAATGATCCAGTTCCATGAGTCACTTTCCAGTCCTGAGCCCTCTTTGGGACCATCACCCTTTCCTGTGGACCCATGTCAATTGCCCAGGGTAGCCATCATATTAGATGGGTGGTATACAAATAGGTCAGATTTCAGTAGAATGCCAGGAAAAACTCTCTAACTGTTTGAGCAGTATGGCAATGGAATAATTACCTGAGGTGCTGGTGAGCACTCCAACCCTGGAGGCATCTGAGAGAAAATTAGACAACCACCAGCCAGATATACCTTGATTTGGATTCCTGTATTGAGCAGGGAGTTGGACACATTGGCCTTAAGGGCTCTTTTCCACTCAATTTCCCATGGATTTATGATTCTAAGTGAATTTCTTAAGTTACATTGATTCAGTGGTCTTATTCTTGTTACTTATTGTGCTAAGAAGTGAACAAAGGAAGGCAATTATAAACTAAAATATTGTAGAAGCAAGATTTGTTACCATCTCAATGGTACAGAAATAAATTCAGAAGCGTAGGCACTCATCACACCCTGTGAATTACTTTAAAAAGTAAATAAAGATTCAAACAGTTGGTGGAAACATTCACTCACAAGACTGGGGTGGAATTAAAAATAGGGAGGAATGCCAAACCAGGCTGGCAATTTATGAAATAGAGGTCAGTCCTACCACAAACTGTATAATTCCATTTTGTTCATCATCTTTTACACACACACACACACACACACACACACACACACACACACACACACACACACACACACACACACACACCATTTCCACTTACAAATTTGTGGTACCTTGTGTGTGTTTTTTACAAGTATGAGGAGTCATATTGCATCTCAATGGCCTCTTTCTACACTCAGTCTTATTGATATTAGCCATCAGGGTTTGCTCCTAGAGAGAGTGATTAATCATGCTTTCCCTTCCTAGAATATACAATGGAACCAACTTTTCCCTACTACTGATGGAACCAACCTTTACATTTCAAGTGATAAAACAGTTTGTCAGACAGAAAACAGAGGACATTAAGTTCACATGAATTTCCCAGTTCTTCTTAATCTTCTAATTTTTAAGAATCCATGTATTATTTAATACTCCACAAGTGAAAGTACTCAACAGTTTTGAAAGCATTCGATGGAAAGGCTGAACTAATTGTTAGTTTTAATGCTCAGTATGATTTAGATAAAATAATTTTCATTTACTATCTCTGTAATTTGTTGCGTGCTGGAAACTTACAAAATAAAGCCTTTAGCAGAACATGATAATTTTACAGTGTTGGTTACTTCTATTTCTCTGTATTTTCTAAAAGGCTAATCCTAAATCTCAGGAACAGTTTGAATCTGCATTTTAAATAATTGTGGAAATGCCTGGTTGGATAATTCAGTGAGTTAGGTGCAGAGGTGGGGGCCATGGGGGCTTAGTGGTTAAGACACTGACCTAGATGTCTGGAAGGTCAAAAGGTCAGCAGTTCAAGACTCGTGTGCCATGATGGAGAGAGCTCCCATGGTCTGTGTTCATATTTCAAAATGCCAGGAAATGTTGCTGTACAACATTGTGCCCACACTAACAACAGAAAAAGATGTCAATCTTTACCTAGGATGCCAATATTTACCTAACAAAGGGCAGCCTGAATGTAGAAAATACCAACATCAGCTGTCAAGATGGTGCACATGGTATTCTTTTGTGCTTACTACATTAACAAAAAGACACAAATCCACAAACCTGATTTCATCCACTTATCTCCCAAACTCAAAGCAATTATCAGACTGTTTCTCAAGATGTTATTTTGGTATCTATTGCTTGGAGTCACAAAGTAATCAAAATGCCTAGAAGAAATATGTCTTTCAGATGAACTGTGTGAACTCAAATACAAATCCGTGTAGCTTGAAACTATTACATTGTTAACTCTCAAGGAATTTTCGAGAATTTGCAGTGATTTTGCCCCATGCAACCTGATGCACAGCAGCCCTAGCCATCTGTACTGAGAAAGAGGTCTCAGCTATGTTCCTTCAGATGTGATGATCTTTAACACTATTTGGAGAGCATAATACATCCACGTTTTGGGACCAGAGTAAATGAAAAGTAGGGATAATTATTGCAAAGCACCTTAATTTTAAATCACCTTCCGAAGTGCACAATGTGGAGCTTTCTTTGAAAAGTTTTTTATTGGGGATTTATTTGAACCTTTGGGAAGTGGAATGGCTTAAATTAGGGCATCTGATTGGCTGTATCTTTTGGATTGAAAAAAATTATGTTAAATCAAATTCAATACTCATCTTTTAGAATTTGCTGATTTTCTGTTGTAAAAAGTTATCTGAATTTCAGCTAATTTGGTCCTCATTGAAAGGTTCAAAATTTCAGATTTCCCCAGATCTGTAGCCAATTTCCCTTATGTCAGGAGACTGCTTGGTGTCAGAAATCCTGAGAAAATGTTTAATGAAAGCACTTTAGGCCACCCACAAACTTGCAATGTATCCTTTGTCTGGCAAACCTGCAGCACACATGTTCAATGTTATAAGAAATTGTTTCTCCCATTTGAAAGGCTTCTTTTGAGAATGAATATTTCAGCCTTACAGCCTGTCTTATTTCAAAATAAAGAAAAATGGGCTTGTCCTTCAACACTTACTCCAAGAAAATAGATTTTATAATGGCAGCTGCCATAATTCTACAAGACAGAAACTGAACTTTCAAACTAACCAGTCAATAACCAGATGTTATTTTAACTGTGTGTCTTTATCTCATTCTTACATATAATTGTTTAATGTTAGGCTGAGTGATAAAAGCTGGAGTGTCAAATGTCAGTCAAATGAGGAATAAGTTTGGGCCTAGAGATGCCTGTCATGTCTAGCCATGACATGGAGGGTATTCTCAGAAATCTTCTCTGGCTTGGCTCTTATCACAGTGAAATGAAAGAGTGTTATACTTTCCAATGGTGCTGCAAACACGGATTGTATCAACAAAAGCCCCATTTCCATTTTCATCCTCAAATCTATATATGTTTGAGACTGGATGGATGAAGCTGTTGATGTCACTTCAATGTTTGTGTTCAAAATCATTGGCCAGCTGCTTAAGGATGCTTGCAGCCATTGTCAGCTGTGTCAGAAGGATTAGCACACATTCAGCATTCTTAAGACCTATTGTGGTGAAAATACTGAAGGAATGTCAAAATAAAACATAGGGAGCAGGTGGAAAGAATGCTAACACAGCAGGACATAGAAAAGATACAAAATGGCACAAGGCAGCCAAGACGTAAAAACATTCTTGGAAATATTAGGAAATATATAAATCAAATTTTAGTCCTGATTACTGTAGAATAACGTTCTAGTGGATATTTCCTTGCTGTAGATGGGACAGATTATAATTTATTGCCAGATGGGCAGCAGAAATTGAGAAGCACAAAGTAGGTGAAGTGATAAATTTTTGTTTCTCTTCTGTTGCTTAAAAATATAACAAACTTACTACATCTCTCAGATGGATGGAAGCTACATGGTTCTGCTTGGGAAATGGCTGACTAGCTGAGAAGTATTTAACTAGATGTCTGTTGAATATTTGAATATTTGTTCAATAATAATAATAATTGTGTGCTGTCATGTCAAGTCTGAATTATGGTGATCCTTTCCTGGGTTTTCCAGGTAGAGAATTGACAGAAGTGGTTTACTTTTCCCTTCTTTGGGGGTGGGGGTGGGGAGCCAGGATTGTGCAGCTTGCCCAAGGTCACAAAGACTGGCTCACATGAAGCACAGTGGAGAATCAAACTCCCGACCTTTGACTCCACAGCTAGATACTGAATCCACTAAGCTATCCAACCGTCTGTTCCATACCCTTCATGAACTAGACAACAGTCAGATGAACATTCCTCCTCTCTTTGACATCTTGGCATTAGACACTGCACCCACTTCTAGCGGAAAAGTCCTACCATTAGACAAGGAGCCATAGTGTGTCCAAAGAGACTGGTTTTGAGTTATAGGAATCTTTTCATTATTTCATTATTATATTTTATCTATGTAAAATAGTGTCTGTAGCCCAACCACCCAAGTATCTTGCTTTGCTTTTCAACAGAAAACTCTCACTCACTCAAAGCCATATATACTATCTTCTTTATCTGTATATGGACCTGTCTGGACTGGCCATTTTGGTGCAGACTGATGCATTATAAATAGGGCTGGTTGAGTTGTGAGGGAGAAATAATATGTCATGTAGCACAATCCTCATGTCCAAATAGCATAATGACTTCAAGTGCCGCTTGGGCTCCTTCTGTTGTTAGTTGAATGGTATCCCTGCTTGTATACACATGGACAGGGGAAGTGAAATAATTTTGGGTGTGTCTGCTAGATTGTCACTGATACTGTACCACTTAGATTAAATTTAAAAACATTATTCAAAACAGTAGCTGTGGATAGTTTCTCAAATAGCATTATGTGGAATGGCAAAAAAAACTTTAAAAAAAATTTAACCTGTGATTCAACACATCAGTAATAATCTAGCAAATGCAATTTTAAAAATTTCAGTTTCTCTCTCCTTCCATGAATGATCAGGGGAAGTTTCTATTTGCCAATATCCTAAAAGAGATCATAAATCACTCTGTGATACCAGAAATTTACACTGGAAGGAGCAGCAATACTCAAGTTTGGTCAGTATCCAATAAACATGCATGCTGAGAATGGACTAAATAAGAATCAACCAACCCACACCCAAATAGTAGAACCACATGGCAAGGGTTCAAAAAGCAATTTGGTCTGCTCCAATAGTTACCACATGTGGCCACTAGGTGAAAGAATGGGCCAACCCATCCCATCAGTGCACCAAAGAGCAGCAGAAATACCATCTGGATAGCCTTTATGTTAGTATGGAAAACCTCCAGCCTTTAAAATTTTTAGCATACCTCTTTCACAATCTCTTACAGTTGCCTATACCAGTCGGAGGTAAAAGGCATTAAAGCCCAAAATATCTGGAGTGTCACATTTTCTCTCATCCTGTCATACATTTTGGTCTCTTCAACTGTTTTCTTCCAAACTGTATGTTCTACTACTTTCTGTCTTCAAGTTTGGTTTTGACTGAACATATTTAGACTTCCTACAAATGGATAACTACCTAAACCTGCCTCTTAGGCTGGCCTAAATGCTTCAGCAGAACTTTGAGATCTGTGTCAACAAGGCTCCACCAGAAGGAGAAGCCCAAATATATCAAGAGTTCTCTTTGTCACATTTGGAATAAGTACCTGTAATCCAAAATACTATCTAGACAGCTTGCTTCTCACCATTCAGCCCAGATTCTTAGATTACCTGAATGCACCACTGGCTCCCCTCATCTCATACTGCTAACTGATCCTGAAGGGTTTAAAGTCTGAATTCCAGCTTTCAAGCTGACCACAGGGAACAATGGTGTCTTTGAGTACCTTGATATTAGCTGGTCAATCACCTCAGTTTGTCTGTTTTTCTTTTCACTGACTTTTCTGTAACCCCTTCATCACATGTTCTGTTTCAGACTGATTTTGGCCTTAAGCAACTACATGTCTGGCATTTCTTTTTTTCAGCTTAAAGAAACACAGCTTGAATTAATGTACAGAAGGTTGTTGCACAACAATCTTTTCATCCAAGGGTTTATTCAGCTGCATAGCCATTTCTATATTGATGTTTTTAGTGTGCTGTCTGGCCTGTATTTTAAGTGTCAGGTTTTTTTGAAATAAAAAAGATACATATGTTTCTAAAAAGCAGCTTCCAATTTTTTTTTATTGCTGGAATTTATACTGCAATTGCTATGCTGGACCCCTCTTCAGGTCCCACTTAGGCAGTAGTGTGCCATCCAAACAACAGTCTAATTTAATTTATTAGTCCAGTTGTCTGTCAACAGTGTAGTACACTGTTACACATTTTGAAAGGGTGTGTGTGAGATCCAAGGATGGATCCTCACAAACTCAGGAAGCACATGGGAGGAGGATGATAATCACTTTTTTTCAACCTGGCATGTCTGTTTTGTTGATAATAATAATTTCGTGACTGCATTTCATATTATGGTGATTTTTCATGGAACTATTTTTCACATTTTAATCAGTTAATTGTCTCCTGTCTTAGCATTTTATACCTCAATTTCATTTTTTAAAAAACTCTGTATTTAAGAGAAAACCATGGAAGTATGCTGATTATATTGTATGCAAATATACTTGAAGCCCTCTCTTTCCTGGGAAAGAGGGTGTTAAAGGGAAGTCAATGAGCCAATCGGCTTCAAGTATATTTGCATACAGCATAAACAGCATACTTCCATGGTTTTCTCCTAAACACAGAGTTTAAAAAATGAAACTGAGGCAAAAAAAACCCCACTAAGACAGGAGACAATTAACTGATTAAAGAGTAGGGGGAAATATAGAATAGAATTATTAATAAGCTTGGCTTGCTAACTGCATTTTTCCCTGTGAGGGGAAGCAGTTATGCTTATAGGGTGGCTCTTTCATCACCAGGGGGAGCCCAACACTCCTCTTCTCTGGTATGAGCTGCACACTTCGTAAAGATATAACATAATGATATATGGGAGGTTTACATGCATCTGATTTTTAAAAAAAGAATATGGGAAATTACAAAAAAAATTGTGATGGTGGGATTAGGGGCTCTAAATTACGGAGTTTTCCTGGGCAAAATGGGATACTTGACAGGTATGCACCACAGCCCCTTGTTCTGTTGATTTTGTTTCATTTGTGTCAGAGATTACTCTGGGGTGAAAGGATTTAAGGGGGTGCCCAAATGAGGCTTCTTTCATATCCCCAAGTGCAGTTCTCAGGTATTGAAACTGGACCTTCCAGTCTCCAGCTCAGTGCCTTTAATCACTAAGCCACTGGGGGAGCTGTTGTTGATAAATTGGGGAGAAGGGTAGCCACATACATTGGCATTGAACCCATTGTGGAAGGAGCAAGCTATACATTTAATTAATACATCTGATTTCTCTTGCTTTTAAAACAAAATGTTTCCCATCTTTTTTAAAAAAATATATATTAAAGGCCAATAAGAGCAGGAAAGGGTTGTATTTTATATCTATACAGTACTTGCAACTTGGTTAAAGTGAAGTCAAGACATTACTGATTGGGTGAACCATTCATGGAGAAAAGCTCTATATTGTTCACTCCACTATCTATAGATTCAAGCTTCATAGAACCTCATTGCTTTGTGATCCTTTTCCCTTGTGACATCTTGACTCCTGCATCTGGTATATATAAACCATGCCTGGAAGTTTTACTCCTTGTCTAAAGATGTGGACTTGATCCACAAAAGCTAATAGTAAAAATATAGCAGTTAATTTTTAAAGTGCTGCAGTGTTTTTGTTTTGTTTTGTTTTTTTTGTCTTTGTTTTCTGATATACATTTATTCACACATACACAAAACACCATGCAGACATAATTTTCACACTCAAAAAAGGTGTGGTATCCTGCTATCCCACCCTCCTTTAAGTCTTTAAATAACAAAGTAGCTCACTAAATATAAATAAACAGCTTTCATTTTTCAAAGCCCATAACTCTAGCATCTCCTTAAATTTTGAAATCTTCCCCTCCAACTCAATTATAATAATGAAAAAGCTTAATGCTGTGCTTCCTGGAAGGTGGTGCTTTGCTTTCTTTTCTTTTTGCTTTTTCAACAGCCATGGGCTAGTTACCTTGCTATATTCTTATATTTTTGTTCTAATAGCCAAACGTTTGCAAATGAATATCAAATCAAATCAAATCAAATCTTTATTATTACAGCCAAAGGCCAGACAGAGTGCACCAGATAACACAACCATTCTGGCATCACATATAGAATAAAAGGATTTCCGATACACCGAGCATATACAGTAAAATATTAAAAGAAAAATTTGTTTGGGAATCCTATAATACACACCATAGTATTTTACTTTAGTCTGACTGTCCCAAGTTCATGTTCGCAAATTTTAAGGAGGCTCACTATTTACTGAGCACTATTGGGGTCAAAAGACATGAATCGCCATACTTTTGCGAATGCAGGATGATTTCCATGCAAACCTGGCGACAGCGGCTGTCGTTGCCTTGGAACTGTGCAAATGAATATCGGTCAGAATCACAAGCCTGGACTGATAAGGGGAAAGTTAACAATAAATTGGATCCAAATCAATTAAAAATATATTTTGGAACAAGTCCTACAACAAAGAAATCAAGTTAATAGGGTGCATGGAGAAAATTTGAAAATATAAGTAAACTCTGTTGAAAAAGGCACGGGCAGGCATTCAAGTGAATATTTACACCCGTGCAAGTGAGTTGGTGTACTTTGGGGTGTTGAATAGCTTCTAACTAAAAAATCTGCGATCAAATTCTAAATTGTGTGCCAGATCCATAGCTGTCAAGTACCCCTTATTAGCCGGGAAACCCCCTTATTTTACCCTCTTTCCCGCCATAATCCCTTATTAATTAGACTGCAATGCCCTATTGCCACCATTGGAGGGCAGCACAGGATAAGCATAGCTGTCAAGTATCCCTTATTTGCCGGGAAATTTCCCTTATTTCCAAATCCAAAACTTGACAGGTATGGCCAGATCACACAACTTGTATGCCATTAAGAGTTAAACCAAGAACTTGTTGATCAGAAGATGTTGTGTTAATTAGCAGCTGTTGAGAATTCAAACTTTAAACCCAATTCTGAGTTATGCCAATGTAGTTAAACAATCATAAATATTTACTTGGATTCTGGCCATGATCTCAGATGCTCTGTATATGAATTTTGGACAGTGAATCATCTAATGCTACAATTATAGGAACCATTTTGGGGACTGCAGTAGAAAAGAACAGTGGAAAGCAGTTTGATCCAAAAATAAATAAATAGTCATTATAAAACTTCTGGAAAAATGAATTGGATTCTTTGCTGTAATATTCCTTCCACAAGTGAAAGAAGACAGGTGGAAATCTTTGGCTGTGTGTATCCCATTAAGAGAGTTGATAGAGGTGATGATAGAGCAGTGTTTCCCAACCTTTGCTTTTGGACTTCAATTCCCAGAAGCCTAAGTCAGTTCCCCAAAGCACTGATCAACCAATGACTTAGGCTTCTGGAAATTGAAGTCTTTGAGAACTATTGCAATAGAGGCTGTAGGAAGGGAAGATTGACAGCAAAAACTATTCCCACCTGTCAACAGTAGGAGCATTTTTGGTGATATTCTGCTTATGGGCAGACTCAGAAGGGTAACAAGGAGAAAAGATCATCACATGTAAGAATGTGTTACTGGAGACCAAGTCCAAGATAATCCTCACTATTTTATACCCAATCAGGTGTGAAAGATTGACAGTGAAGAAAGCTGATTTATTTGAAATATGGTGCTGGTGGAGATATTCTGGCCTGCCAAAAAGACAAACAAGTGGGTCATAGAACAAATCAAGCCTGACCTGTCTCTGGAGAAAAAAAAATGACACAATTGAGGATGCTCTACTTTGGGCAGATCACGAAAAGGCAAGTCTCTCTGGAAAAGACAGTAATGCTGGGAAAGGTGAAAGTATCTGTTGAGAATAAAGCATTTTGTACATCTCACATTCATAGGTTTGCCATAAATCAGAGATGTCTTGATGGCATATAACAACAACAACAATGAAATATTATCTGAACAAAAACTGTACTGTTTCTATTGTGATTGTCTCTACCAAGCTAGAATAAATATCACCTAAAGAATCCACAAACAATCCACAAGCAGCAAATGTAAGAACATCTTTTGGAAATACCCGGCAACTTCTGGCATTTTGAAGTACTACAACTATCTGAAAAAAGATTCAGTTTTTATATGCTGTTTCCAAACCATTACACTTTTACAGTGTATCATTTTGACTTATTAGCTGTTCATAAGAAGATTGTTTGGATTCCAGAATTTCCACATTCATCTTTAGAATGGATTTTTGCAACTGTCATTCATAAACTAGAATAACAGCAAATTGTCATAGCATTCCACATCCCTCCACAAAGCCTAAGATCAAAAATATACCCTGCAAAAGGTCATTGCATGCTATTAGTGCATTCTGTTCATACTATTTTCACTTTATACATCATTATCACTCCAGTGGCATGCAACAGATGGCTATAAATACCTAAAAAGCCAGAATGGTTTGGATAGTTATGCGGAATGAACACTTGCTCTTTTATTTCTTCTTCCAGTGTGGGCAGGGACTTTAAAATGGAGATGGTAGGGATTTAACCTGTTACCTTCAATATTTCAAACATGTGCTGGTCATTCTGCCAAATGAGGTACAAATAATAATTCCAGAATTTAGGTAATTTGCTCTCTCCTAACATGGACATTATTGTCAGATGATGACAAGAAGTCCAAAAAACACCAAACAAACAAAAACCAAAGGTTGGCAAATACTGTACTATATGAAATTGTCTTATCTATATAACTGAAACCAAAGTGTCATGGCATTTGTTAGTGAAATGCCACATCACCTTGGTCCCCACCACCCCAGAAACTCATGGCCTGCCTACCTGGTGCACCTGGCCAGGCCAGAACAGGGTACTGGCAGCAGCCCCATGGTCCCTCACCCCAAAAACCAGACGGGAAGGCCCCACATGGCAGCATGAAATGGCTGGGGAGTCGGTAATACGCATGCACACAAATCCACACAGGCACAAAAGCCTGCCTGGAGTTCCAGGCAGCAGCACCCCCTGGAACTCCAAGCAGGCTTCTGCACCTGCGTGGATTCACGCACATGCGTATTACCACCTCCCCGCTTAGGAGGCACCACTGGCTGGCCGCCATTGCAGCTGGAGGATGGAGAGATACCCTTCTCTGGAATGCATGGGCTGACCAGAGCGCACTGTTCGGCCCATGCCAGCTGAAGAAGGGACTTGCCTTCTCCACCATGGGCCAATCAGAGCACTCCTGGTGGCTTCTGCCTTCTGGAGAAGGGCCACCTTCCATCCTCCAGATGAAATGCCAGCCAGTCAGGGTAGCCTCCCAAGTGGGGAGGTGGTAATACAGAGGATACCCGCCAAACAGAGTGCTCCAAACAGGGTGCTCCAGTTAGCAATAGGGACCAGCGCCCGAGCCTAGGGTTCCACAGGTGTGGGGAACCACAGTGGCAAGGCTGCCGCAGGCCATCGCAGTGCCCACCATGGCAGCACCACCATTCGAGGCAAGGCCACCACAGGCGGCTGCCACCCATAGCATAGGGAAGGATCCACTACCCAGCAAAACAGGTACCCTCTGCTAGTATTATATTATAATATATCTATATGCAAATGGTTTATGTGCATTGTGCAGCAATCAGAAGATGTGTTTTGCATTATGACAATGTTGGAAGGCCCGACTTTTATCTGAATATCAGTCGATGGAGATTTAATTGCACAGGTTGGGATATGCATGCACATCAAATGTTTTGGATCCGTTTGGACTTCATGCCATCATCTGTCAATAATGTCAATTCCCCAAAACATTGATCAGCCAATGTTCTGACTTAGCCTTCTGGGAATTGATGTCTCCCTATGGGGTGTGGGCCCCACATTGGCTCCTACTGATATAATAGTATCCATCCTTCTAAAAACATAGATTCTGTCTGCAGTGTTTTTTATATTTGATTTTGGCAGCTTGTTTTCTAAACATCAAGCTAAAAAATGCAATGCTTTGTCATCTTATGGCATTACTACATCCACTTTGAGTTCACATATTAATTAAAGTGTTTGAGGGGAAAAATAAAAGAAAATCTGTTAACCTGAACCTCTAGCATATACACTGAACATCAAAGGTGTTCTTTAAAGTTCTTCTATGAAATGAGCACTTGAAAGTATTACAAAAGATTTCCTCTTTACTCCCATGACTGTAGTTTAGGTCAGACTGAAGTCACCAGCTACTCAGAAGCATTAGGAACTAAATGGTTCAGAGTGTTTATTTCCATTAGACCATACATTGAAAAGACATATTATCAATGGGCCCAATTTTTTTTTACAGTGAAGTTGTTGGAAGTAGAAAAAAGGGTACAAAGAAGCTTTGTACAGGAGAGCTGTATGCCTACAAGGGGAAATTGCAGTGGAGATACTGTATATAATCAGGGCCATGTTGCATTTTCTTCTCTGATGTAAGTGCCCAGGGATTTATCATTTCCCCTCAGCCATGGTATGGAAGTCAAAATGGAAATGCAAATGCTTGTTGTGAGACTCCTCATAAATAGAACCTCTCACACCAAAAGAATAAAAAATTGCAATCTATCAATCATGAATAAGGAGCAAGTCTCCCACAATTCTAATGGCTTTTGCTTGTCTATTCAACATCAAGCCACTCTCCAAATAGTTTGCATTGGAAGAGGGATAGCTTGCAACAACATACTGACCAGTTTCCTGTTGCCTAACTGCACTGTAGCAGATAAAGTCAGTGAAATATTACACCTAGTTAAAGAATCTCTGCTTCAATTTTAGGTTGTGCATGTCTTATATCATTGAAAACAAATTGTTCAAAACCTGAGGTCAAAGAAAAGACTAATTAGTGGCCATCTGCTGCTGTTGGTGATGTAATTCCTGCTATACCTGTCTAGAAGTGTAACTGGAGTTTGTCCACTGTTCAGGGCCATAGCCAGGATCCTTGGGGGGGGGGGGGGGGGGTTCGGGAGGGGCAAAATTTTTCAGGAGGGGCAACAATGTCATACTCATATATATAGCATTGGCACCATGGGTTGGGTTGGGAGGGCAGGCTGTTAGCTCAGGAGGGTTTTTGCCCCCCCCCCCCTGCGCGCCTCCCTGGCTACGGCCCTGCCTCTGTTTCTAGGAACATCTGTTTTTCTCCTAGCTACTGTGAGAATTGCAGGAAAGTTCAGGGAGAATAGGGAAACCTGTGGAGGATTACATATACAGTACAACCCCACATAACAAAAAAACCTCTGTTCTGCGAGTTGCTTCGCTATGCAGTCATTTTCGTTATGTGAAGCTAATGGGAGATGCCCCTGGGAGATGCCCCCGATAACGAACATAAAATGTTTGCTATCTAGGGTTCCCATTGACCGGGTATACCCTGCCTACCGAAAGCCCTGCATAACGAACAAATTTTTTTGTAATGTGGGGTATCATCCTTGCATAACAAGTGCTTCGTTATGCAAATTTTTCACTATGCAAAGTGTTCGTTATGTGAGGTACTACTGTATTGCCATATTCTATTTTAATGAGAATGTTCTGGAGCTTCCGCTCTGGAAGTCTAAGGCCTTCTATACTACTGCTTCTCTGCTATTACTTTACCAGACATGCCTGATCATTGCCCAGGAGTCTTACAGAATCTATACATCTTTGGTTTGTAGCTATGTAAATAATGACGTGATTTGTTTAATTTGAACTTTTGCCACCTTAGTTGGTTACAACTGTTGCATAATGAAAATGTAGAATTTTTCTTTTTACAATTTTCGATAGTAGATGCTATAGGATAGCGAATAACTCTTTTCATTTACTCATTCATTCATTGGTCACTGCTTCTGTTTAAATTCTGATAAGACATGACTTTGTTCTAGTGGCTTGCTAAGACTCATTTGCCAAGACCCAAGTGTTTTAATTCTTTACACACAAGACATTTTAAACTTCCATTCATTTATGAAATACAAAATTGTCTATTTGCTTAATGCAAGACACATTAATCTAACATAAAATACTTAAAGAAATAACCATAGATTACATAATTCTTCCTTTGATTTAAGTGAAGCATACCATTCTCCACCACCTCCTCCTCCTCAGGTGTTGAGGGAAATGCAAGTTTCTTGTTCTGGTATATGTGGAAAGAGAAGGACAAAGACCATGAAGAAGTTGGAGAGATATCATTAAGGAAATATTACAAGAATGTACAATGTCCTGCAAATTTGGCCCATATCTGAAAAAGGGTGTGTATTGGTGCACAACCTACCCTCTGCCCATTTGTAGCTACCACAAACCAATCCTTGTTTGTATCTGTGCCTGCATTTGTCTGTTTTCACATCTCTGCTGGAAGGAGCATTCCTGCAAAAGTCTATGACTTAGAAGATATTACACAGTGCCATCAGAATGATTTGCCCACTTCCAGCATGTTGAAAACACACACATACAACCACAGGGGATCAAGAGACTATGTGAGTGAGTGGGTGGGTGAGTGGGTGAGTGAGTGAGTGAGTGAATGAATTTTGGTAGTGGCACCACTGCCAAAACAACGACAAGAAAAACAAAGAAATGAAATACTGTGGAAATAGGCACATTATTCTGATACAGTATCATGTTCCTAACCACAGAAATGGAGACTACTGTTTTAACCCACATATGAACATTCAAGCTAGGTACAAATCTGTATTCTTAAGAAGTCTTTTTCATTTCTGATTTTTTGCTTGAATAAATACCTATATTTTCCCTTAAATAAAATTTTAACATTTTAACATTTGTTTGTTTTATTTTGGTTGATGGTCTCTATGGTACTCTATCTGGTCCTAGACTCAATTAGGCTACTATTATATCATTCTGGGCTGTTGGCTAATTCTGCCCTGCAAGGTTAGTTCACAAGCTTCAAGTTGACAACCTGAAGTTTTGGTTTTGTCTCCTGGAACACAATGAAGTTTTCTGGGATGACAGAGAGATTTATCCTGGTGCAAGTAGTCTACCAGAGTTTCATGCAACCCAGGTTCAAGAAAGGAAGTGTAACTGGATGATAATTTGATTTGAATTTATTTTTATATACCGCTTTCCTTGTCTAACAGATGACCCAAAGCGATTCACAATATAAAGAACATACAGAAATACAATATTATAGTAGTACAAGGCAAAAATACCATTTTACAAGAAAAAATGCAGAATTACATAACAGCATACAATAGGGGAACAATACAATTTCAGGGTACAATATCATAAATGGCAAGTCAAAAAGGAGTGTGTGTGGGGGGTGGGAGGTCAGAGCCATGGCTCAATGACCTTAAAGAGGACTTGACAAGGACTGGGCTCAACTACACATTGGAGCCCAGCTTCAAGTCCACAGCAGCATCAACACCAGCAGTAAAAGCCAGAACAGGGGAGAAGGCTCAGAGAAGGCTCAGATGAGCTGCAACAGCGCATGGCTTAAGTCCTCACCAAGACACAGCTGGGCTGCTCCCACCTCCCCCAACCAGCCAGTCTGAGGGAGGGAGCCGAGATGGAAATGGCAGTTCCGGAGGCTCCACGGCAGGGGCTTTTTATAGCCCCGCTGGGACAAGGCACAGCTGGGCTGCTCCCACCTCCCCCAACTGGCTGGGCTGAGGGAGGGAGCCAAGATGGAAACGGTGGCTCTGGAGGCTCCATGGCAGGTTTTTTTTCCATAGTCCCACTGGGACAAGGCACAGCTGGGCTGCTCCCACCTCCCCCAACCAGCCAGGCTGAGGGAGGGAGCCAAGATGGAAACGGCGGCTCTGGAGGCTCCACAGTGGGGGCTTTTCATAGCCCCACTGGGACAAGGCACAGCTGGGCTGCTCCCACCTCCCCCAAACGGCCGGGCTGAGGGAGGGAGCTGAGATAGAAATGGTGGCTCCAATGTGTAGGTTTCTGATCCCACCCAACCCCCAAAGTAAAAAGAGGGCATTCTTCACAATTTTTCACATGAGAGATCTGAAGATTGCATAAGATGTAAAAATGAGACATAAAATGGAATAGCCTGTTATTATTGTGTAGGGTAGATACACTAAAAAAATTGTCCTGATTTTACTCTGATTGATCTTTAAGCCTGTTGTATTTTTGAAATGCAGTCCTTAGCATATTGGCTCTGAGGTCACCATCATTTCCAGTGCTGTTTACAGTCTGGTAAGTGTACATACACGGAACTATAGCATTAATTTCAGACCTCCCACGGCGATATAGACTGTCTGTGTAATCCATATATCCAGGTTTAACCACAAAAAGCTACAAAGGACTCAGAAGATTGAAAGATAAAAGTGTTTCCTGGTTGCCGGACAGTTATGAATCATATACAGGTAAATGTTGCTAGGAGCCCTAAAATATATTCCAATGACTTTGAAAGAAAGATTCCTCCCACCCCATATCCTTTGCATACCTCATTATAGGAAACCACATTTTATTTTAAAGACAGTACAGTATATAAGGAATATACGTTATCAGTGTAGCATAAATATGAACTTTTTGAGTAGCACCGTTGAGCACTGCAAGCTCTAGTTCAGCTGAAGCTTTGATCCTTCCTGTCATTTCCCTGTACATTCACAAAAGCTGACATATGGAAAGAAAAGAGAAAAATATCACCACCTAAATAATCAGAGGTTGCAGCTAAAGGGTGTGAAAACTGCTTTCCATCCACATCCTGTTGTCAAGTCGTTTTGGTAGTTTCATTGGAAGCAACATGAAAGCATATAGTAATTTATTTAAGCACTAGAACATGTGCCCAACTGCCAGGCAAGTGATTATCTTAACCATGTTTCTCCAAGTCAGAAACGCAGGACGGTTTGTTCTACAAATGTTTATTTATGGGATTTTATGCATATTTTGTCCTGGGACTTTGATGATACAATAAACCTGAGTTTCCCAAATGTGTTGGAAGAGATAAGCTTTAGAATACAGGATTAGAAATAACAGGGATTTATATATAAAAAATGGGCAACAAATTTCATCTAGAGTTTCCCTTTAATTTGTCTCAAGGGAAGAATTAAAGCAAATCTACAAAAGATTCTATAACAAGGTTAAATGGAAAGAGATCAAAAAAGCTTTCTTGAATTTACTTCTGGCAATACAAGCTGTTAAGTCTTTTATTTAGAAGGTATTTTTAGAAGATGGATTACAAAAATAAAACAAAAGTGCCTAAGAGGAAATGTCAGTGATCTACTTGGAATTCCCTATAGGAAATAGGGTTGATGGAATATGTAAAGACATAGCAGTAGCAGCAAAATGTGGCAATACAGATGGTTGCCTGTAAAATGATGTACATAATGAAAATTAGGCATATACATACCTGAGCAATTAAGACTCCTGCTTCTCAAAGGGCCCTGGTTACCCCATGTAGGTGAATACACATAGGTAAAGGTCTCACTTGCTTGAAAACCTGTCATATCCAATTCTAGGGTGTGGTGCTCATCTCTGTTTAAAGCCAAAGAACCATTGCTGTCTGCATCTGCAGACATTTCCGTAGTCATGGGGGTGCCATGAATAGATTCTGGAGTGTATGGAATGCTGTTATCTTTCCTGCAAAAGCAGTACCTACAAGTGAAACTTGAAAAATTAGAATATCGTGCAAATGTTCACTCATTTCAGTAATGCATCTTTAAAGGTGAAACAAATATATGAGATAGACTCATTACATGCAAAGCGAGATATGTCAAGCCTTACTTCGTTATAATTGTGATGATTATGGGATACAGCTTATGAAAACCCCAAATTCACCATCTCAGAAAATTAGAATATTACATGAAATCATTAACACAAGGATTGGAAACAGAACAATATCGGACCTCTGAAAAGTATAAGCATGCATATGTACTCAGTACTTGGTTTGGGCCCTTTTGCATCAATTACTGCCTCAATGTGGCATGGCATGGATGCTATCAACCTGTGGCACTGCTGAGGTGTTATGGAAGACCAGGATGCTTTAATAGTGGCCTTCAGCTCTGCTGCATTGTTCAGTCTCATGTCTTCCTCTTGACAATGCCCCATAGATTCTCTATGGGGTTCAGGTCAGGCGAGTTTGCTGGCCAATCAAGCACAGTAATCCCATGGTCATTGAACCAGGTTTTAGTACTTTGGCAGTGTGGGCAGGTGCCAAGTCCTGCTGGAAAATGAAGTCAGCATCCCCATAAAGCTTGTCTACAGAAGGAAGCATGAAGTGCTCCAAAATCTCCTGGTAGACTGCTCCATTGACCCTGGACTTAATGAAGCACAGTGGACCAACACCAGCAGATGACATGGCTCCCCAAATCAACACAGACTGTGGAAATTTCACACTGGACTTCAAGCATCTTGTGTGCCTCTCCTTTCTTCCTCCCGACTCTGGGTCCTTGGTTCCCAAATGAGATGCAAAAGTTGCTCTCATCAGAAAAGAGGACTTTGGACCATTGAGCAACAGACCAGTTCTTTTTGTCTTTAGCCCAGGTAAGACGCTTCTGATGTTGTTTCTTGCTCAGGAGCGGCTTAACAAGAGGAATACGACATTTGAAGTCCATGTCCAGGATCCGTCTGTGTGTGGTGGCTCTTGATGCACTAACTCCAGCCTCAGTCCACTCCTTGTGAAAGTCCCCGACACTTTTGAATGGTCTTTTCCTGACAATTCTCTCTAGGCTGCAGTCATCCCTGCTGCTTGTGAACCTTTTTCTTCCACACTTTTCCCTTCCACATAACTATCTGTTAATGTGCTTTGATTCAGCACTTTGGGAACATCCAGATTATTTTGCAATTACCTTTTGGGGCTTTCCCTCCTTATAGAGGGTGTCAATGATGGTTTTCTGCACAACTGTCAGGTCAGCAGTCTTTCCCATGATTGTGATTCTTACTGAACCAGCCTCAGAGAACATTTAAAGCAGGGATTCTCAACCTGCGGTCCACGGGCAGGATGCAGCCCATGCCACCATTTCATGTGCCTCCCCACTGCCTCCAACACACCCAGAAGTGCCATGTGTTGGAGGAAAGGCAAAATGGCTGTCTGACCCCCAAAGCTGTCTGAGGGAGCGTGACCCAGCCCCCAGCTTAAAAATGTTGAGAATTCCTAGTTTAAAGGCTCAGGAACCCTAGGCAGGTGCTATGGATTCATTAGCTGATTAGAGTGGGACACTTTGAGCCTAGATTATTGAACCTTTTCTCACTATTCTAATTTTCTGAGATTGTAAATTTGGGTTTTCATAAGCTGTACCCCATAATCATCACAATTATAACAAAGTAAGGCTTGACATATCTTGCTTTGCATGTAATGAGTGTATCTCATATATTTTTTCATGTTTAAAGATGCATTACTGAAATGAGTGAACATTTGCATGATATTTGAATTTTTTGAGTTTCACTTGTACTTATCTACTTGCAATTTCTTGCTTTCAGTTTCTTAAACACTATCCTCATGAGCATATAGGTGAACTAGAGTACATATTGTAACAATCCGCTTACTCCCAAGTAGCACTCCAGCATTCTGGTGATGGGATTGTGCCTGATCCTGCTTCCCTGGCCCTCTTGGACCCAGTAGTTCAGGCTTTTCCTAAGTGTGCCAAGTCACTCCTGACCTAAATCTAGGTAATGAACTAAGGGTGCTCATGAAATTAGTGTAGATTCAGGTAATGTGATCCAAGGTAAACACTCCAGTCTCCTTCAGGTATTTTAAAAGTATATCGAAATCAATGTAAGGTACAGAATAAAGTTCATCAGAAGCTTAGAAAGCATTACAAAATAAAGAAATAAAGAAAGCTGCTTATTCAAGGGAAAGCCCATGGCTACCCTTTTTTCTAAAGCACCTACATTTTTGCAGTTGTATTGCTTCCAAGAGAATGTCTCTTCGGCCCCCACCTTCTGGGGCTTTAACCTCCTCCCTCAGGGTCTGCCTCTAAGGCATTCCCCTAAGAGATTCCAACCAATGATCTTACAGCGTGACGTGTCCATCACACATTTAGTTTGATTTCTCTCAACTCACAAGGCCAGCATGTTTACATTCCAATCTCACTAAGGTGTTCTCTAAAGCGTTTCCTCCACATTGAAATCTCCATCTTAGATGAGGCTAAAGCACAGGGTGTAAATCATTTCATTACACATGTGCTTATATATTTGGACTAGTTTTAATAGCAAGCAATAATAATTACATTTATATACTACCTCATACCACTTAGCGCCCCCAATGTTCATTATACCAGCCTTGCAAGAGTGGAAGAATGGTCAGCCTTGAGCCTTTCAGTACTGAAGTCAGTGAGCAGAGTTTCAGCTACAGTTGATCCACTTCACTATGGGGGATCTTATCACCAAACATTTACACATACACCAATCCCATCTTGGTGTGTCCCTGTCCATAGAAAGTGGAGATCAGTAAAAGAGTGGAAGTCTGAATAAACTTGCTTTTGTCAACTCTACCAGTTCATTGAAAGCTTCTGCTTATCTCTGAATGGCATGTTCACAAAGCTGTACTTCAGGTGTCCTTTCCAGTGCATTATTTAGTTCTTAACTTCTTCATCCAGAAGAGCCAATGCTACGTGGTGATGGGAGCTAGAAACCAGCAACTTCTGAAGGATCATGTGCTTTCTGTCCCTGATGTCTCTGATACTTGTAAAATAATGTCATTGTGATGGGAACTGTAGAGCTTGTAATGCAGTAGTGGCTAGCTGCTGTAGATCTTCAAACCACCCTGGGATCTTTGAAGGCCATAGCTGTTTTTCATAAAACCTGGAAAATCAGATGTATTTGAGTAGGTGCTATTTCAGGCCTCTACTAGATGTCTCTCATTTTGAAATAGCATTAAAATTAAGAATCCTGCTTCTTTCTACAAAACATTTTGTGGAACCTTATAAAGGAATAAAATGGGGGTGGTGGTGGTTTAATACAGTAAAGTAGATTTCTGAATGTTTTTCACTGCAGAGGGAAGGTATTTAGCCTTCAACAGTAGATAAAGAGTAGACATAATAATGCTGTGTTCCATGAGAATGGAACTTTGTTTTGATAGACATCTAATGCTGTATGGTAATTGGCTGGAATCCTTCAGAAGGAGGGCCAAAGGTGTGGAAAAATGTGTTCTGATATGGGAAAGAGATCAGGAGGTTTTGGGAGTGCTTAGACATGCTGTGGGAGGCATAGGATCACTTTACATTGGAGGGAACTGTGAGTAGAATAATGGCCACAATATAGTTTACTAATTAGATATAGCCAGGCAGGCCATATCCTGAAAGCTAGAGAGGTTTTTATTTTCCTGTGTGGGCTGGCTAGTTTGCAAATTATGTTCCACTGCTATAATCTTTGAAACTTACTACCTGTGCATTAATAAATGTGTTTGGAACCCAGAACTATTGTTTCTGGTGATTTTAGAGCAACGCTGAGCTGGGGAAATATCTGGTGCCTTGCCAAAGCTATCATTGACACATTTTTAAATATGACCTACTTGGTCTAGTTGCCAGACGGTAACCCTTCACATTCACATTAGCCCCAAAGCCAGACAGAGAGTACTAGGACCAAGCTGAGGCATGGGCCCAGAGATGTGGGTACAGACTGCTGGCAAAGAGAGAGACTATATGGTGTGTTAGGGGGCAGAGGGTGTAACCCTTCCAAGCAGAGTCGGGTTAACCCTTACAGTTTAAGACAATATGGTTTCCAATTCCTACTACAAGGGCTTGGAGGGATGTGGATGGGCGTGTAGGCTGCAAGCGACACACAAACCTTCCCTATAGCAAAAAGATGTTTTTGCATGACTAGAGCAGATTTTGTTCTGTAAGTTTGGATGAAGAAAAAATACAATGGAAAACTGTTTCCTTTCAGTTCTAGTGATAGAAGCCTAGATTAGATATTAAGGCATTCCATCAGTAGGGTGATACCAAGCAGATGCTGGCCAATTTGTGTAACTCTGCATTAAGCAAGAGGGCTTTTACCAAGTTATGAACTGAATCCAGGTTTTCATAAACTGCCCACACAAAACTGTTCAGACATTTAGCTCTATCTCTCCTTTTTCACCTTAGCAGTGTATGCTGTCCAGTATCTGAGGAAATGCCTGGAGACAGTTATGGTGTGGATGGAGGACAATCAGCTGATGCTGAATTCAGATAAAATGGAGGTCATGCTGATCAGAAGCAATAGGTCTCAGGTTGGGCAGATTTCCCTTAGCCTATGGGGCATCACTCTCCCAATCAGGGAGAGCATTCATAATCTGGGCATACAGCTTGACCAGTCTTGGAACACTATGGAACATCAAGTGTCGGTGACAGTCAGGTTCACTTTTTTCCATCTGTGGTGTATTGCCCAGCTCTGCACACTTTTGGTCTGAAACACCTGTTGATGCTGACCTACACACTGATAATCTCTGAGATCAACTATTACAATCCTTTCTACATGGGCCTACCCTTTTCTGGTATGGAAGCTTCAGTGAAATGTGACTGCCATGCTGATATTTGGTATTAGCCAATTCAACCATATCACACCAGCCTTGGCTAGCTTGCATTGGCTAGATTCAAGATGTTGGTAATCAGCTATAAAGCCCTTAATGGTTTGGGACCATATTATCTGAGGGAGTGCCTCTCCATTAGGAATTATACTAATTCATCCCAAGTGCTCAGACGCCTTGCAGTCACCCCTAAAGAAGTGAGAAAGCCATTGACTAGAGCTAGAGCATTCTCAGTCCTTTACCCCAATCTGTGGAATGAATTGTCAGTAGAAATTAGATCAGTGCCAAACTTGCAGACATTCCAGAAATTAGTAAAAACATTTCTGTTCCACCAAGTCTTCTTCTCTTAATTCATTAATTTTGTATTTTTCTTTTAATTTAATTTAATTTAATTTAATTTAATTTTCGCGCTTATATACCGCCCACTCGGGTACAACCCAACTCAGGGCGGTTTACATGGCGGACAATAAATACAATATAATAATACAATGACACATAATAATGCAGTTCAATTACATCAAGAGGAATTCAGGGGGAAAACACACAATATCAATACATCACATAATACATAAGTACAAAGCATCAGAAATAATACATAATACATAAGTACAAAACATCAAAAATAATCAATATCAATACTAACAAAATCCCCAAGGGGTGAAGCACAGCTCACATCCCATATGATGCCCAGCCCAACTTCCCCAGCTGCGGCAAGCATCAGCCTCAGTCCCTCTGTCTCCCTCCCTGCCCCCCCTCTCACCACAGACCAGGGGAGAGAGCTGAGGTGGTGTGTCGGCTTCAGCGTCTCAGTGGCAGCAGCTTCCAAAGTCCCCGCCGAGAACAAGGCACAGCTGCACCAATGCTCCCATCTCCCCTGACCAATGTCCGCAGGTGGCTCCCATCCTGGGCCAATGGCGGGGGCCCAGGAGAGCTTCGTTGTGGCCGAACGTCCTTCGGAGCCTTCTGGGCCGTGGAGGCTCCCTTTTATCTCCCCGCCGATGGAAGGGGCGGGGAGAGCACGGCCACACCTGCGTCGTCGTCTTCGGAGCCTTCCTGGCCGCGGAAGGCTCCCTTTTATCTCCCCGCCAATGGAAGGGGCGGGGAGAGCATGGCCACACCAGCGGCAGTGTCTTTGGAGCCTTCCGGGCCACGGAGGCTCCCTTTTATCTCCCCACCAGTGGAAGGGGTGGGGAGAGCACGGCCACACCGGCAGCGGCGTCTTCGGAGCCTTCCGGGCCGCGGAGGCTCCCTTTTATCTCCCCACCGATTAACTGTGTTTGTTGTGATTGATGTGCTGTGGTTTGTGAGGGAATGATTTGATACTTTTGATATTTTATATTATGTTTTATGTGATTTGATACTTTGTAAACTGCCCACAGTGGTGTTCTACCAGATGGGTGGGGTACAAACAAAGAAACAAACAAAACATTTCTTTAGTTAGCAGGCTACTGAAAAAATTAGTTTGCTATGAATTACAAATAGTTAAGATAAACAAATGAAACTGTCAGAAGATAAAGGACCATTGATCCTTATCCTTTGTGAGCACAGGATAAGATCAATATAGTGCAGTTGTCATTGAGAATCTGAATTCATCTGAGGATGTCTTATATCTCAGTGTTGGAAAGAATAGAGAGAAAAAAACCCAGGCCTTTCTAGACTTACATTGTGCAGATGAAAAAGAAGTGTTTCTGGGAGCTATGGGAGCAGAACATTTCAATACATGGTTCTGAGTAAAGGGCTAAGGTGATGTGTAAGACTGAGCTGTTGGTTGTTACCCAAACACACCACTTAAACATAATGTGCAGTATACCATGAAAAGCAGAACAGACAAATTTGGTCATGACAGAAAAGTTGTCAGGATCCAATAACAGTTCTTAATAAGAGCACAATCCTAACTAGCCAAGGTCATACAACAATTTTCCAATGGGAAAAACCACTTAGCAAAACAATAATCATTGTATGATGCATCCTATAGGGAAAATCGCTATACAATGCAAGCATCGTATAGCAATTGTTTCGTACAACAATGACCCCCCGTGGAACAGATTAAAATTATTGTATGAGGTACCACTATATTTCTATTTCTGCATTTTGAGAGAGGATTACTATTGCTAAACCATTTAATATACTCATGCATGCACTTTCAGGCTGAAAACCTATAGTTAGAATAGGCCTGTTGAATCAGTACAGATTTGGTCAGTCAACACCTAATTAATTTCCATTAATTTAATGGTTCTATCCTGGTTGCAACTTATTACTTGGTTTCAGCCTGGAAAGGTGTACATTTACATGTTTTTCCTTTCAAACAAAGTTTTGCAATCGTATCCATGAACTTGATGGGACTTCTAGGTAGAAATGTATAGTATTGTACTATAAAAATAGGCCTTTGCAAGCAGTAAAGAAAAATCATATATTTAAAGTTTTTAAAAAAAATCCTCTTGACCTGATTTCTTTTTAAAATATTTAAATATTTAAAATATTTTCAAAAGTGCTTATAAAAATTGTTCAAAACCCACAACCTGATTGAAACTGTAACAACTAGAGTTACATAGCAGATGGCCCATTTAATTAGCACCAGCCCTGCTACAGTATTAGGCAGAGAAGTAAAGAAATCGCAAGTAGATAAATAGGGACCACTTCGGTGGGAAGGTACCACTTCGGTGGGATTCCATGTGCTCTGGTGTCTAGTCATGCCTGCCACATGACGGAAACATCTGCAGAAGCAGACAGCACTGGCTCTTCGGCTTTGAAACAGAGATGAGCACTGCACCCTAGAGTCGGATATGACTGGCTTTCAAGCAAGGGTGACCTTTACCTTTATGGCAGCTCATTTGTGCAGTACAAGGTACAAAGGCAACAGGTTCGTGGCCATTCTTTGTTGTTTTCATCATCTCTTAAACTAGTTTTTGTCTTCAGATGCAATGTCACATCACCTGTGTCAGAGAACCTATTGTCATTTTTGATGTGCCATGTTGTCCTTAGCTTCATTTAGCAAAGTACCTTGAGGTGGCTCTGTTTCTTTTAAGTGTTTTTTTTAATCCCATTGAGCTGTAAGATACCTGATATTTCACAATCCTGAAACAAAATTATCCCCATTTTTAAAATCACATCCAAATTTCCCTTTTTTTCCTGTGAAGAAAAAAACTGATATGGCTATTGGGGCTGATATTCCACATTAATGTGAGAATTTTTATTTCATCTAAACTGCTCTGTACAGTATGTGGTATGATTTTTGGCAACAAAATATACATTATAAACATTAACCTCTGCTATGATTTTTTCACTACAAATAGAAAATGGATTTCACCATAACTAATGTGAGAAATACAGATACAGAAATTTCACCCATTGATTTTAACTTATTCTTTCATCTGGAATATAATGCAAGGCCAATTTTTAATTTTCAGTTCAAGGATAAATGATGAAAATCCTATCTGTAACGATGTAAACACTCTATCTGATTTTTCATTTTGCTGTATATTTTAGCCAAAACAAATTTAAAGTAATGCGATACTTAGACTAGCCATTACTGTATTTTACAAAAATCTTATACTTCATGATGGTTTTTAATGAAATGAAAAAATCATATATATTAGATTTTCTCCTTAGGAAACTTGCATCACATTTCATCACCAGCACTCAGGTGATATTTTAAGAACATGCAGCTGTAGAATTGTTCATTCTCTCAGTTCGCTGAGCTGACTCCCAGTCTGTACAATGCATGTCTGACTGCGCCAATATACTGTCCACTGTAAGAGATTAAAATTGTTACACTTCACAGATTGCATGTTGTGTGCTTGTGAATTAACCAAGATCAGCAACAGCAAAAAGCATAGGTTCAGTGTGTGCGTCTGTGTGTGTACTCAGAGAACATATCTTTAAAGAACAAACTTTAAATATGAGACTGTTTTTTTTAAAGTTAGGTAAGGGTTGCCCTTGGTCGAACGCCAGTCATATCTGACTCTAGGGTTCAGTGCTCATCTCTGTTTATAGCCAAAGAGTCAGCACTGTCTGCATCTGCAGACGTTGCTGTGGACATGTGGCAGGCATGACTAGACACTGGAGTGCACAGAATGCTGTTTTGAAAGTTACCCAATGATTTAATTACTTGATTTCAAAACTGTAACCAAGAGATTGTGTTTGTTTACAAAGGCTCATCTTAATGGATCTCAAGACGCAAGAGCTCATCCCTATCCCACTACTGAATCATCGCTTCCCAGAGTTTTTGTTTCTTTATCAACATTCATGCCACAGAGCAAAACTATTGCCAAAACGAAGACACCTTTTGGTGAGTTTATTCTGCAGTTTTGCCTGGCCTAGTGTGAGAAAGATTAGCCAGCAACACAAGGTGGCTGTTACCAGGGTACACCCAACTGTGGTTCAAAAATACCACAGTCTTCGAGAAGGCTCTTTCTGTGTACCCCCAAAACAGAGGAAATGCATTAACCAAGAACACAGCAGCCATATGGAAGTGCTAATTCATATGTATAATTTAGATGGTACTAATATTCTATTTTGGAAGTACTTTTAATGAAGTGAGCATTCAGGGTGGTCTTCTTCTTTCATGTCCAGATCAAACTTTGAACTGCCAAAATGAAGTCACTTTCTTGGCTTTGTCATTGGCCAAATTTAAATCCTCATCAGTACATGTTTCTGGGAGTATCTGGCAGACCAGCAAATGAGCTGGATTCTGTATCTTTCCACATTCACACAGCGTGTTGTTGTCCACCAGCAGCTCCCATTTGAGCATATTGGTCTTCCATTTAGGCACTCTGATCCTCAGCCTGTTCAGGGTTATCCTAGTGACATATTACTTGTTTTTACAAAAAAAATTTTTTTTTAGGAATTAGTGCTTCTGGCTTTCACCACGGGGTGTCCCAAAAGGCGCCACACATATGAAAAATGAGAAATGGTAGCTAAATGTACCTTTATGCACAGAATATTCTTGGCCATCTCTTTCTACACATACACACACATGAAGTCGTCTTCCCCACTCAGGATGAACATGTTCCAAGATATCTGATGTTATGCAATTCTTTCTATGTATGGTGACTTTTGGGACACCCTGTTCTACTTTGAATTTTTCTTAGGTTTTATTTGCTTATTTTATACTTCTTAAAATGTCAAAATTGCATTTTACTATTGTATACTTTTAAAGTTTTGCTTGTGAACAATCCAGATAACTTTAATTTTGGAACTTATAGCTATGCAGGAGGTACATGTGTTTGTCAGATCCCAATGGTCTTTATTCTGGGAATTTCACCTGCCAGACAGACATCTAACTTGTACTCACCTGGAGTAAAGCTGGACTGGAAGACCATGTGGCTCAGGAATGCCTAGCACAAAAAACGTTTCCCATTTGTTATGTATGATAACTGTGTTTTCTGACAGGAGCAGAATGTATCTTTTCTCATGTAGCTATTCTTATGCAAATAAGTGGATCGAAAAATGTGCACACTCTGTTAGCCAATGGGCTTGTTGTATTATTGTTACTGTTACTGTTTATAGTGTATATAAGTCCCATTCAAACTATGTTCAAACCCCACTAATAAAGAGCTGAATTTCACTACTTCATTCGTCTGCTTCTTCATTCCTTGAACACAAAACTGGCGACGAGGATGGGAAGCCATCCCCATACGGCATCAACATTGGCCCATTCGACCCAGCGTGTCCAGAGAAATGGGCAACATATGAACGCCAGTTCCGCCACACAATGGCCATGCAGAAGATCACTGATGAAGACCAGAAGCGCTCCTGCTTCCTTGCTGAGTGAGGTGCTGAGATGCTTGATGATCTCCCGAAAGAGTCTGCATACCGGTTGACTTTCACAATGTGGCGGGGAAAACCATGCACCACTGCCGCCACGAGGCTGGGGGTGGTGATCTCCGGGCGGCCCCTGGCTCCGGAGGCCTCGTGATGGCGGCGGTGGATGGCTTTCCCCGCTGCTCAGCTGGTCCTCCTCCTCCTCCTCACCTCCCAGCTTGGGGTGGTGGTGAGGAGGAGGACCAACTGAGCAGCGGGGAAAACCATCCACCACCACCATCGCGAAGCTGGGGGTGGTGGTCTCCGGGCAGCCCCTGGCTCCGGAGGCCTCATGGCGGCAGCAGTAGATGGCTTTCCCCGCCATTCAGCTGGTCCTCCTCCTCACCCCCTGTCTTGGGGTGATGGTGAGGAGGAGGAGGAGGACCAGCTGTGTGGCGGGGAAAGCCATCCACCGCCGCCGCCACAAGGCCTCTGGAGCCAGGAGCCACCCAGACCACCACCCCCAGCTGGGAAGTGAGAAGGAGGAGGAGGACCAGCTGAGCAGTGGGGAAAATCATCCACTGCAGCCGCACTCTCCCTGCCCCCTCCACCGGCATGGAGATAAAGGGAGCCATCCCCAGCCCAGGAGACCCCGAAGACACCACTGCCACCACAGCCGCACTCTCCTCGCCCCCTCCACCGGCGGGGAGATAAAGGGAGCCGTCCCCGGTCTGGGAGGCTCCGAAGACACTACCGTTGGAAGAGGGGTAGTCTTATACGCCCAGTCACCTTTTACGCCAGAAAATACGGTAATTTCAATCTACCTTATCTTGCTTATTAATTTATTAACTCTCTTTTATATAATCCAAATATTAATGGAAAAAATACTTGAATTCCTATATACCCTATTTGTTCTTTTCTTGACCATCTTTATAAAATCTAAATAGAAATACTAATTCACCCAATGTGAATATACATTGCCCTGGAGGATGTGGTGTTATTCCTTTATTCACTGTTTCCAAAAACTATAGTGTTCCGGTACTGGCTTTCTTCAGTTACCTTCTTCACCGGCGGATTCCACAAATAGATGCCATATTTGCCAAAATCTGTTTTCCTTTACTATACCTTTTTTTTTTGTTCAGCTCCCAGGTTAACTTGTCATTCAAAGCTATTTCCCACATTTCCCTATACCAATCTTCTATCTTCAATGTCAGATCACTCTTCCACTTTCTCGCTATACATTGTCTCCTAATTGTCAAACATATTGAAAGCAACTCTTTTTTATCCTTTCCTAAACTCATTTTCTGTGTCTGTCAGCAGAGATATAGCTGGTCCCAGCTTTATATTCTGCCCGAAAATTCTGGAAATCTCACTTTCTATTCCCACCCCAAAATTCATTTACCACTTTACAGCTCCACCACATATGCTCATATAATCCTAATTTGCTTTGACATCTCCAACACATTGGGCTTTTATTTTTATCTATCTGGTGTAACCGTACTGGGGTCAGATACCACCTCCAAAGCATTTTAAAGTTATGTTCTTTTATTCTGACTGACATTGTTCTCATAATCCTTTTTCCCCCACTTATTTTTCCATTCCAACTCTGTGATACTGACATTATGATCATGCTTCCAAATTTTTCTCAATGTTTCTTGTGAGTTAATCTCTTTATTTAACATTGTGTAAATTTTACTCACCAATCCCTTTATATCCATTTCTCCTTTTCTAATTTTCAATAATATTACCTCAAATTCTGTCTTGTCTCTTTCCAGACTAACATTTCCCAAATAATTACTATTCCATTTATTTACCATTATTGTCTGAAACAAATTCAATTTACGATGTGAAGAAACCTCAATTTTCTTCTGTTTATCCTTGCAGACGTTTAACCAGTCCTTCAACAGGGTAATATCATTTTTAACCAAAATCTCCTTCCCTTTGCTGTCTAACTTTACTGGGAATGTTTTAAAATCCTCTATTTCTATAATCGGAGATATATCAGGGACTAAGTCTTTTTTGACCTTTTCCCATATATCTAACGTTGCCTTCATCATTTAATTTTTAACACCTAATTTGCTCCCTTCTCTATCCAAAAAATGCCTGGTGTCCTGCCATATTTTGATGATGTCCTGATCACCGCTAAGGACACTGTCGAACTAGCAGCCAGGCTCGATCAAGTCCTCTCGTATTTTTAGAGGACCGGTCTACGTTTCAGAAGAGACAAATGTGTGTTTTTGGCACAGGAAGTGGAGTTCCTGGGGTACCGAATTACACCCCAAGGTATCATGCCCTCTGACTCCAAGGTGGCGGCCGTGCGAAATGCACCCAGGCCAAAATGTAAAGCCAAATTGCAATCATTTCTAGGATTGTTAAACTTCTATCACACTTTTCTCCATTGCAAAGCCTAAGTTACCGAACCATTACATCGGCTTCTTAAGAAAGATACTGTTTGGCACTGGGGCCATTGCCAGGAGAAAGTGTTCCTAGAACTCAAAAGGCTGCTATCTTCAGATGCTGTATTAACTCATTTTGATCTTAGCAAAGAAGTTGTACTTGTGTGTGATGCATCCCCTGTGTGGGTGGGAGCTGTGTTATGCCATGTACTAAATGGCGGGAGGGAAGCCCCCGTAGCATTCTATTCCCATTCACTCTCAAAGCCTGAGAAAAATTATGCTCAGACAGACAGGGAGGCGTTGGCAATCGTGGCAGGCACTAAGAAATTCCATGATTACCTTTACGGAAGACCTTTTACCATTGTAACTGACCACAAGCCCCTCCTTGGAATCTTTGTGAACAGGAAGCCCACACCTTAAATTCTGTCCCCAAGGATGTTGTGTTGGGCAATTTTCCTAAATGGATACAATTTTACTTTGGTGCACAGGCCCGGCAAGAACATCAGCCACGCTGATGCCCTTTCACATTCTCCACTGCCAGGGGACAGGGAAGCCGATTGTGAGATCGAAAGTGACCACCAGGTCCTTATGATTGAGGCTTTCGACTTGCCCCCAGTTGTCCCCTCAGATATAGCCAAGACTACGGCCAAGGATGTAACATTGACTAAAGTAATGTCTTGGGTACAAAAAGGCTGGCCTGTCTGAACATTCCACCGCAAGTGTTTGGAACTGTCAGTGGAATGAGGTTGCCTTCTATGGGGCCAGTGGGTGGTCATTCCTGTCACTCTCAGGAAAAAGGTTTTACATTTACTTCACACAAGTCACCCGGGAATTGTCCGTTCCAAAGCTCTTGCCCGTTGCTACTTTTGGTGGCCTCAACTGGACCAAGACATAGAACAAATGGTCGGCACTTGTGCCAATTATCAATCCTCTCATCCAGAGCAATCCCACCTTCCCTCTTGGGAATGGGATTCTGCTCGGGGCCCATGGTCCAGATTGCACATAGATTTTGCAGGTCCATTTAGGGATACCCTATTTTTGTTGGTTGTGGATTCATTCTGTCCCCTGCTGAATTGCTCCAGCCTATGTGAGGGGCTACCACCTGGCTTGGTTATTCTGTTTTAATGGGCTAGGGTGGGGGTGGGTTGTTTGTTAATGATGATCTGTTTGTGTTTTTAATGTTGGTTTTAACTGGGTCTGTTAGATCTGTTTTAACTATTGTTACTTAATTGTTTTTATTGTAATTTTTATTATGTTGTTAGCCACCCTGGTGTACCCACCAGGAGGGCGGGATATAAATGCGCAGAAATAAATAAATAAATAAATAAATTCTCTAAGTGGCTGGAAGTGATTAGGGTGTCTAATACTACTTCAGCCACCACGATAATGTACCTAAGAAGGCTGTTTGCAGCATTTGGACTTCCAGATGTGCTGGTGTCCACATTCACATCTGCAGAATACCAATCCTTCATGGAAAGGAATGTAATTAGGCACATCACTGCCGCCCCATTCCACCCAGCCACCAATGGCCAGATAAAGCGGCAGGTGTGCAAACTAAAGACGTGCTTCGGTGTATGGGTGAAGGGGATTTGGAGCTCCAGCTATGCCAGTTTCTTTTTACATATAGGCTCACCCCCCTTGTCTCAGGGCTGTCCCCTGCTGAATTGCTCCAGCGAAGGAAACTGTCATCCTTGCTGGACAGATTGGATCCCTCTAGGGTAGAGGACAAAGGCACAAATATAGCGATCCAACACCAGAAGGGTTTCTCGTCCGGAGACCCTGTACATTGCTGCAGTTATGCAGCTGGTGGTCCTACGTGGGTGCCCAGGTTTGTGATCAATCAGACTGGTCCTTTTTCTTACAGAATCGAAACAGCCACTGGTCTGATCTGGAGGAGGCACGCAGATCAATTGAGACCCAGAGTACTGGACCCACAAGATGAATACAGACACTCAATGCTAGGGTTGGCCCCACCTCTTTAAACCCAGGGGGCAGAGGTAATGGTCAGCAGTCAGCCAACATTCACCCAGAAGTATCTTCTAGGAACCGATTTCAAGGGGAATTTGTGGAATGCTCCCCTATTCCGGCCAGTGTAGGGACACTGTCCCAGCCTAGCACTCTGGATTCCTTTACTGATGATGACCAATTTTGTTTGGAGTTGCCCTCCACTCTCAGTACACACAGGAGGGACCCTGAGTTGTCTTATTCTTCCACAGAATTATATTTTGGTTTTGAGCGATCCCCTGCTCCTCCATCTGACAAACGGAGCTTAAATTTGGGTTTACAATCCTCCCCCTCTAGTCAATCCCTCACTCCAGTCGGGTCGCCCATCCTATGAGCCCATGAGCCGGCTCAGCCAAGCATCTGACCCAGAAGGGAAACTAGGCCGCCATCCTAGTTAAAGGATTTTGTTTTTACCTTGGGGGGGGGGATGTCATGTATGTTAACTGTGTTTTCTGACAGGAGCAGAATGTATCTTTTCTCATGTATTTATTCTTATGCAAATAAGTTGATCGAAAATGTGCACTCTCTGTTAGCCAATGGGCTTGTTGTATTATTGTTACGGTTACTGTGTTTATAGTGTATATAAGTCCGAGTTTTGCCCTATCCAAACTGTGTTCAAACCCCACTAATAAAGAGCTGAATTTCACTACTTCACTTGTCTGCTTCTTCATTCCCTGAACACGAAACCGTTAGAACAGGAAGCTACTGTCAGGATAATTTAGGAGACTGCCTTTTGTGTGGAACTCCCCAGAATATAGAATTCTGGAATTTGGAGTAAAAAAAAACCACCCCAAATATGCATGACTAATATACAATAAGTAAATGGCTAAACAGCTAAATGAATTTATAAATGAGATGAGGATAGAAAACACTATGATTGCTTCACTGATTTCCATGGAAGGCCCCCAGATTGAAGCCCTGATATTGCCAAGAATGGCTTCCTATTTAAAACACTGGAGAAATGTTCAAACATTATTCCAGTCCAGCTATTCATGCTAGATTGTTCAATAGTCTCTCTTGTTATTTTCTACTCTTCAAATGATATCGATGGGATAAATAAGCTAAGAGAACTAAGCAAGAGAATGACCCTCAAAATTCTCTGAATGAATAAGAGCCTCAAATCTACCAGTTCAGATCCAGGAAGAGCTTTATGGCAAGAACAAACATTCTTGAGGGTACACAAGCACAAAACCAAATTAAAAGATGGAGGAAAGAGCTCACTGGATAAGGAACAACATTAAAGGAGGGTATAGCTGAGAACTCAACCCACCCACCCCATGTCACTTGGAGGACCCTGAATAGGCTGAGGGCTGGAGTCCCTAAATATAAAACCAACATGCTCAAGTGGGGGCTGCTGGCAGACAACAACACGCTGTGTGAATATGGAGAGATACAGAATCCAGCTCATTTACTGGTCTGCCGATTACTGCAAGAAACATGCACTGATGAGGACTTAAGTTTGGCCAATGACAAAGCCAAGAAAGTGGCTTCATTTTGGCAGTCCAGGGTTTGACCCAAATCAAATTGTTGGTCCTGGTTAAAATAGGCCCATTAAATCAAGGGGATTTATGTGACTGATGTTTCACTATTTAGCAATCAATTCAGTGGGTCCATGCTGGAACTAGTAATTGGATTTAGACCAATTTGATTAACTTTGCCTCAAAAAATTATAAACATCACAATTCATTTTTACCCAATTTAAGAATATTTAATATCAGTCTAAACAACATACAATTATGATGGCTTTCACTGAACAATTGGTATAAAGGATTTGGAACAATTTTAAAAGTGAAAGAAATATAAGAGATCGAATTCTATTATTTAGTGCCAGAACAGAGAAGAACTCACTCATTGGAAAATTACAAAATTAGACTTCTTTAATCAGTGAAATCAGGTTGAGTGAGTTTAAGTACCTAGCTTTATATTCTTATTATAGTCAAACAAAGGACTGGTACAATTGTTCGGGGGGGGGGGGGATCTTATCACTGAATGATAGCAGTGGCTGCTTTCTGATTAAGCTGTGAAATTCTACGCTATTATTATTACTATTATTTAAAAATTAATTTTCATTAACAAACTACATTGCTGTGAATCCACTAATTTCTCCTTCAGGCACCTGCTGTTTACTGTTTCACTTCAGAACCTTCAACTTGCAATGTATATTACAGGGGTGCCTAAACTACGGCCCAGGGCCTGGATCCGGCCCCTGACACCAATTCATTCATCCGACAAAGCCCTCGTTGCTCCTGGAAGAGGAAATAAAATGTGCCCATACTTTCGCTTCCGGGAGCAATGAGGGCTTCGTGGGCTGGATGAATTTGCATCAGGGCTGGATCCAGCCCCCTGTACCATGTGACCGGCCCACAACCCAAAAAAGTTTGGGCACCCCAGTATATTAAATAAACCCCTGAATGGAGAAAATGTCAAAATGCAAAGTATTAGCTGTATAATTATGCTGTATTGAGTTGAGCAGCTGGCTTGCAGATACAGGCTTTTATGAAAACCATTTTTCAAATGATCACCTTCTTGGTATTTTAAGTTCTTTTGTTACAGAGAAAGTACTTTTTCACCCAGAGGATTACTGGTCTATGGAACTCCCTGCCAGAAGAAGTGGTGACAGCTGTCAGTCTTGACAGCTTTAAGAAAGGATTAGACAAGTTCATGGAGGACAAGGGTATCAATGGCTATAATTATGGATACTTAAGGACAACCTCCGGGTTGGAGAGATAGGCAGGATATCTCTCAATGCTATTTCCAGGGAATCCTAAGCAGGTGAAGGCATCTCCTTGGGAATACCCTGAAGGAAATGGTGAGCCACTGTGTGAGACAGAATGCTGGACTGGATGGGATGTGGCCTGTTCCAGCAAGGCTGTTCTTATGTTCTTATGTAGTGTTGGAAAACTGTTTCATTATCTCTGCTTTTAGTGAGCCCCATTTAAATCCCATCAAGGCATGTTCTTAATTCCAAAGCTGATTTATGGGCATTCTTTAGTGAAACAATCAGTAACCTACAGAATGGTGCTCATCAAGGCTTAAATTGGTAGGAACTCCAAGCAAGTGAGATTGGAGAGGGTGGAAGTCAACAGTGTTTTCATATTACATTTAAAGTTAGTGTAAGTGCCTTATTAGTATGTAATAAGTATGTAATTAGTATGTAATTAGTATGTAAATGAAGCATAATGTAAAATTCTGCTATGGTGCCTTTAGACTTTTTGTAAAGGTAAAGATCGCCCTTGCTCGAAAGCCAGATGTATCTTACTCTAGGGTATGGTGTTTATCTCTCTTTAAAGCCAAAAAGCCAGCGCCATCTTGTTATGTATGTTAACTGTGTTTTCTGATAGGAGCGGAATGTATCTTTTCTCATGTATCTATTCTTATGCAAATAAGTGGATCGAAAAATGTGCACACTCTGTTAGCCAATGGGCTTGTTGTATTATTGTTACTGTTACTGTTTATAGTGTATATAAGTCCGAGTTTTGCCCCATTCAAACTGTGTTCAAACCCCACTAATAAAGAGCTGAATTTCACTACTTCATTCGTCTGCTTCTTCATTCCTTGAACACGAAACTGGCGACGAGGATGGGAAGCCATCCCCACACGGCATCAACATTGGCCCATTCGACCCAGCATGTCCAGAGAAATGGGCAACATATGAATGCCAGTTCCACCACACAATGGCCACGCAGAAGATCACTGATGAAGACCAGAAGCGCTCCTGCTTCCTTGCTCAGTGAGGTGCTGAGATGCTTGATGCTCTCCCGAAAGAGTCTGCATACCGGTTGACTTTCACAATGTATTGGACTTGTTGTATTGCTCTACTGGAAGATTCTGAATATATTAACTACAAGATTAATACTATACACTACTTAAGAATAAAACATTATATTATATTACTTATTACTACATATTCAAGCCTCAAACGGATTTCCTATCTTTGAGATGCTTGAGCTGGCAACCCACCTTGTTCTTCCATGGGACATGGATGTGGTGCCGCTCGCGGAGATCATGTCCACACTGAGGAGGCACCTGCAGCCAGAGGTCTCGATCTTCCCGGCTAGGGTGGCCTTTCACAGAAGAAAGCAACGACCCGGTGAATCCATTGCAGACTACACTGCCACGCTGCACATTGCTGCTGCTCCATGCAAGTGGGACAACATTGAGGAAACACTCCGGGACCATCTGCTGGCCAGCATGAGGGACAAAGATGCTCAATGTCACCTCATGATCAGAAAGACGCAAACCTTCAAGGTTGTCCTAGAAGAGGCAGTAGCGTCTGAGACCGCACGGTCCGGGATAAAGCTCTTCCGACATCGCCACTCCACCACCAGTGCCACCGACTCAGCTGTGCAAGAGGGAGAAGTCCATATGGACACATTTTACTTCCACTTCAGGGAGCGATGAGGGTGGCTTGAGCTGGATGAGTTCGCATTAGGGGCCAGATCTGGCCCATGGGCCATAGTTTGGGCACCCCTCGTTCAAGCAGATGAAATGGCAGCCTAAAAACTATCTCATTCTGTTGCAAAACAGATTGCAAGGTGCGTTTTACTTCTGCTTCCGGTGGGAGGAACCACATAGTAGGTCAAAAAGTTTGAGCACCCCTGTCTTATAGGGTTTTGTGGGGGAAATGGATCACCTCTTATATTTTATAAATAGAAAAAGAAGAAACTGGGTTGTCCTTGAGCAAAATATAAAAGCATGAGTGGGTGGTGCCTTTATTATTAATAATAACAGTGCATTGTAAAGTCAATGGTGATGCAAAAGTGGTTTACATCACAAATATCATATTTTAGTTTTTTAGTTGTGCAGGACTCTTTATTATGCTAAGCATTGCAGAACTTGGGTTGCTGTGGGTATGGAGAAAAACAGATATGTCTCAAAATCATCATGGACAGGGTGTCTTGTTTAGAATAAGTTCCAAGATGGAATCTGCATGTTATTAAAGTCAGCTTGAGAGAATTTTTTTTTTACCTCAAGGGATTTAGATTTAGATTTTGTGATATTTCTCCTTATCCGTAGACAAAAGGCTGCTAATTATCCTGTCAGAAATCATGATTCACTGCTTATGTTATAAAACCATTTTATATGCTTGAATGAAAGTGGTCTCTTAATCTGAGATCTCAAAAAAACTGAGGATCCTTCTCCATGCAAGGGTAACAAAAGAAATTATTGTATTGGAAATTAACTTTTCTTATGTCATGGGAACTGATTTCAAACCCATGCCATTCATTATTATGTACTCTAGCTCTGATTTGATACTTTCAGCTGAACAGTGTCTGTTTACTATTGTCGAGCAACACAACAGACTCTGGAAGCTGATGAAGAAGATTCTACTTCAAGTCACAGTTGCCCTAGAAAGCCCAAGAGCACTTCAGCAGTTCACACAGTACTGAAATAGCAATCCCATCTGAAATCAAGGATGCTACTACAGATTTGGCCTGTACAAGATTCGAGATGTAAAGGTGTGGGGGGGGGAAACCTGGAAAAATTGGGAAGGGAAAATTGACTGGGGAAAATTGGGGGGAAATGAAATCGATGCTTCTACAGTTCATGGGCATGAGTTATTTTGAAAGAAAAGCCTTTAGCAGGCTGGGATCATACAATTCCACATAGCGCAGAGCATCATAAACTCACATAAGTCACACACTAGAGATGTAAACCTTCCGGGAATTTTGAAAGGAAGGAAGTTCTCACAAATAAAGCATGTAAAGTGTGCAGGAAAAAATAAATGCATTTTTAAAAAAAAAAAAACAATAGATTTTTCCAAAAATGTCATCCTTTTTATTCCTTTGAATTTTATTTCAGATAGTAGTTCCAAAAATCATTCTATGGCTTACATTACAAAATGAGATTTATATATATCATTAATGAAGTAAAAATATTTCTTTTACTAACAGAAAATACAATAATTCATTTAACTGAACTAATGGAACAGTTATAATTGGAAATTTTAGATTAACAAAATTTAGTGAGTAAGTAGAGGATTACAAAGTAATGAGTTTTTTTACATTTACTTTATGTTCCCAAAAACTTCTACAATTTTAATTATTTCTACACTCATCAGATGACTCAAAACTTGCGCTTTCTTCAGCTTCAGTTGTAACAACACTACTCTATTATTTTGACCACCCACCACTTTTCTTTTCCTCCAGAAGCAAGTGGGAACAGATAGCCTCTGATTTATTGACTCTTGTATTCATCAATGATGTAGCGTGTATTTTCCCATAGGCAGACCAGATGTGTTCAGAAGAAGCTGACATTGGGAAAATGTATAACAATTTTATAACCACACCACTAAGGGTCTAACTTTTGCAGAGGCCCTTCCACAATGCAAGTGGTGAGGTTTGCTCTACACTTTCCCACAAAAACTGCTTGCCAAAAAAAAAAAACATCTTTGCTTTGTATTCTGCTATGTTTGCAATGACATCCCCCGGTCATATCCCATTTCTTCTGAATTATTTGTTACGAATTCCATTGCCCTGGAGACCTCATCATCTGATAAATGTTTTCCTTGGAAACATGGATCAACTAGATTTGCAGCAAAATGAATATTTCCTCAACAAAAGTTCTTTCTTTCTCTTATTATTTACAAAAAATTCTGCTCCTCATTGTTTAGTCTGGGCATTTTTACTAACAGTCCTTCAGGTCCTATTGTTTTCCTTGTTATTTCAGAAAACATTTCAGGTATCTGAGACAAATGTGCGTTATCTGATTCTTTTCCTGCTATAGCAGTAGTTATGGGTTTCAGAAGAGCATTTATAGATTCTACATGAACCCAGAATACATAATTGTCCAAAACAATCTTCCATATTTGTTTATTGAGTGGTAAAGCATCTTGAATAAAAGTTGCATGTAGAGCTTCCTTTCCATCCAGGAGACTTTTCAGCATTATCATTATTCCTCCCCACCTGGTAACAGATGGCAGTTTCAGTGTTCTTGCAGAATTCTTCCAAGACCCTTTACTTTTCTCCTTTTGAATTTTCATGAATATTTGTTGAATGATGTGATATTTCTTAACAAATTTGATAATTTTCTTGGCATCTGACTGAAGATCTTCCATTGCCTTTAACTTCATTATATCATGAAGTAGCAAATTCAAACCAAGTGCTGCACAACCAAATGTTGCGGAAATTTTTCATCAATGATGTTCCATGCACATTTCATGGCTGCTAAACGTTTTTTGTTTTGTTTCATATATATGAAAAAATCATTACTTATTAATATTTACCAAATATGCATTTCCTATACTGTTTATATACATATAAAATAAAAAATCTGAATGTAACTTGCAGAAATTACAAAGAAATTGTTTTTTTTACAAATTTTCCCAAATTTTCCAGGTTTCCCCCCCAAATTCCCAGGTTTTTCCCCTCCTTTCAAAATTCCCAGGAATTTTACATCTCTGTAGAGGAGATACTTTTTCTTTGTTTCCTTGCTTCCTCTTTTACCACATTGTGTGTTGAGGAGATAACATTAGAAAATACTGAGATATATTGAAATTGCAAAAACAATGGGTCTGGATTCTCTGGGGAAAAGTGGTTGAAATCCTGTTGCTTAGCAATCAGGTAACCTGCTTGGTAGATGATGAGAAATCATATATATGTAATATATCCTGACTTTGGGAAAGCTTATGACAGAGTGCTCCGTGATATTCTGATTAGCAAACTAATTAAACATGGGCAGAATAGAACAACTATCAAGTGCATACATAGTTGCTTACAGAATCACACTGAGAGTGATTATCAATGGCTCCTTCTCAAACTAGGAGGAGGTAACAAATGGGGTACTGCAAGTCTTAGTCCTAGGACTGGTGCTCTTCAACATTTTTATTCGTGATTTGGATGATGGAATGC
Organism: Bradypodion ventrale; assembly: GCA_035047345.1. Classification (NCBI taxonomy): domain Eukaryota; kingdom Metazoa; phylum Chordata; class Lepidosauria; order Squamata; family Chamaeleonidae; genus Bradypodion; species Bradypodion ventrale. The sequence goes on along the minus strand of JAWDJE010000002.1, from coordinate 78,878,505 downwards.
TGGAAATGATTGTCAAATTTGCTGATGACACAAAATTGGGTGCAATAGCAAATATCCTAGGTAAAAGTAAAGGTTTCCCTTGCTCGAAAGCCAGTCGTATCCGACTCTAGGGTTCAGTGCTCATCTCTGTTTCAAAGCCGAAGAGCCAGTGTTGTCTGCTTCTGCAGACGTTTCTGTGGTAGTGTGGCAGGCATGACTAGACACCGGAGCGCACAGAATGCTGTTTACCTTCCCACCGAAGTGGTCCCTATTTGTCTACTTGCAATTTCTTGCTTTCGAACTGCTAGGTTGGCAGGAGCTGGGACAAAGACGGGAGCTCATCCCGTCCTGCAGTACTTGGGAATCGAACTGCTGACCTTCCGCCTCTCAGTCAGCATCTTAGCCACTTGAGCCACTGCAGTCCATAGCAAATATCCTGGAAGACAGAAATAAGACTCTAATAAGATCTTTTTGAATTTGTTTTCTAGCAAATATCCTGGAAGACAGAAAACAAATTCAAAAAGATCTTATTAGAGTTAAATACTGTGCTGAAAAGAAAAAAACAACCCAGAAATTTAAGAGGTTAGTAGCATATTGGACCCCTTGGAGAAAAATAAAACAAACACACAATTACAAGATTTAGTTTTGCAGCAGATCACTGTGGTTTCAAATTCTATTTTAGGCTGCATTAAAAGTAGTCTCCAAATCCCATGACACACTTGCTCTTCTTTATTTGGCACTTGTTAGGCCTTCCCTTGTGTACTGTGTTCAGTTCTTTACACTACGAATTAAAGATGCTAACAAACTAGAATATGGCCCCCGAGGACCTCGCCTGTCTCTCCTGTGGCCACACCATCAGCCTGGGATGGGAGACATCTGTGGCTGCTGATGCTGCCCCTGGCCCTGCCTGGCCAGAGGGTAGAAGATACATCAAGCCATGGCCCCCAAGGACCTTGCTGTGTCTCCCGTGGCCATACCATCGGGCCAGGATACGAGACAGCTGCCTGGGCCCACCTGGCTGAAGGGTAGAAAAGACGCCGAGCTGCGGGCTTCATTGAGGACATTGAGCCCCAGGCTCCATCAAGGATGTTGAGTCCCGGGCTCCATTGAGGAAGTAAGCCCCGGGCTTCGTCGAGGATGTTGAACCCTGGGCTCCGTTTGGTACATTGAGTGGCAGAGACTTTGTGATTTATTTTTTTGTTTTATTGATATTGATATTTTAGTGTTGGGCTGTGTTTTATTGTGTATGTTGTTGTGATAATGTGTATTGATGTGTCTGTGAGCCACCCAGAGTTGCATTTCGCAAGTGGGGCGGCATATAATTTGAAAAAAATAAAATAAATTTGGATAAGGGCAACAAGGATAATCAGCAGACTGAAAGCTAAACTCTGAAAGAACAGGGCATGTTAGTACAGTGATTAAACTACCCCCAGAAACATTCAAACAGTTGATGAAAATATTTTCTCACAAGACTGGAATGAAAGAAGAACAGGCAGGAATCCCACACCAGGCTGGGTCATTTCAAGAGTTGTTCCCTTTAGTAGTTTTACTTACAAATTTTGGAGGATCTTGTAAACATGATGAGTGTTATTGAGACTTGATCCTAGAGGGAAAAAACTATAAATGATAATACAAATGTAGGAGGAAGTGAGACCTTTATCAGCCTGTTGTGGAATGAATGAGACAAGTCAGCATTCCAGGGCTAAAGCAGATATCAGAACTTTATTGGCCAGGTTCAGAGACACTTTCTCAAGTGAAATCTCCGAACCCTGAACAGAGTTTCAAGCATTCATTATATAGTATATAGTAAACAAGAAATTCCTCGAATTATAACAGCAACAGCATTAGCTAGTTAGTCATTAATATGTGACATTGTCATGTCCTATAGACCATTTCTCCTTACATCAGCACTCTCGTTTTTTTTGTGTGTAAAACATATAGAGTCCATGTCAGCTACAGCAAAGAAGAGATAATATTTATCTTGTCTAGGAACATGGTATACATTCTTATTTTTGTGGACATAAGCCTCTTGTTGGCTTAACCTTCAGCTCCAGGTGCCGACCCAAAGATGTATGTCATGGAACAGAACAACCAGGGCACTTTAACCTAGTTATATTGCAAAGCAGCTGAAAATTATTTTAAGCAAGAAATCATTCTTAACTAAAATCTCATTTCTTTCATTATTACCACAAGCCTACTACAAAAATCAATTAAATCAATACCAATTCTTCAGGCTATGCATCAATATCAGTATGCACATTCATCAGGTAACATCATTAATTAATTATTTTATTGTATTTTATTTATTAAACTTATATCATGCCCTTCTAGGAAAAACTTTCCTACTCAGGGTGGCTTACAACATAAAATTCAAAAATACAAACTGACAGATATTAAAATGGTCATATAAACCCCCTCAAAACCCAAACTCCCTAATAAGAAAGCCTATGTTGGAAGCAGTGGGGCAAAACAAAATGCTTAACTATCAGCTGATGGTAAAATATTGCCAAAGGCCTCTTTAAAAAGTGAAGTTTTCAATTGCTTTTTAAAAATATGGAGGATACCAGGCGTAGCTCCACTGGGAGGGAATTCCACAGCATTGGTGCTGCCACTGAGAAGGCCCTCTTCCTAGTCATGGCCTTTCTAGCTAATCTTTGGGTCGGCACCTGGAGCTGTAATGTCATGAAGGAATGAATGTTGTGGGCTGTTGTCCTGAGAGTAAGGCGTTCCACCAGGTAGGAAGGTCCAAAAACCATTTAGGGCTTTGAAAGTTAGAACTAACACCTTGTACCCAATACTGAAGGAAACTGGGAGCCAGTGAAACCTTGCCAAGGCTGGGGAAATATGATCAAATTTTCTCATTCCCATAACCAGCCTAGCTGCTGAATTCTGAACTTGTTGGAGCCTCCTTAATAGGCACAAGGGAAGCCCCACATAAAGAGCATTACAGTAATGAATACATGAGACTACCAGTGAGATAACTAGTGTTATGCGAGACTGTCTTTCCAGGTAGGGACACAACTGAGCAATCTGGTGCAGTTGGAAGAAAGCGGCTCTGCATACCGCCACAATTTTCATGTCAAGGGTCATATGGAGATCTAATATGACACCTAAGTTGCAAACCTGATCTCTAGGAGCGAGAGCTAATATTTGGCTAAAATTTGACTTTAATTTGCTATCCTTATCTGGTAAATAATTGAAATTCAAATCCAGCTTTCTGATGGCCATTGCTTTGATGCTGTATAATCTTTCTCTACCCCCAAGTCAAATAGGAAACCTGTGCTTCAAAAACAGGTGATGGATGTACATGTGTATGCAGATTGATTCATCAGCCTCTGTCTGAACAATTATGTACAAAATTCCAACCACATGTTCCAAGGTTTGGAACATTAAACCATGCACTCCAGAGCCCAGTGGTAACTAGCTTTGAGTGAAGTTTAAAAACAACAACATGCCTGACAACCTTCTGCCCATGTTAATCTTATCCTTCTGAGGATATGTTGTTGTGATAATAATATGCAATAATAATATAGCATTAAGTCTGGACAGGTTATCCTGCTATGTACTAGAGTAGACCATACTGCCAGTGACTCAACGCCAAGCATCAAGCAGCGGTTAACTAACCTGACAACCGTGAGGACTAGTGGACTTGGGTTTCAAAGTCCACAGGGAAGGGTGATGGTCTCCAAATGGATTAAATCCCACTTGAATCCATATTGATGGAGGGCAGCAGCTTCATCTATACTGGCCTGGGGATGAGGAGGACTGAGTGCCAAAAGGGCTCAGCACTAGAAAGTGACTCTCAGAACTGGATCAGTGGTATGGGTATCACAATGTGATGTGAAAGGCAGATGAAAGGCCACAGCATTATATCTGCATGGCTGATTGCCATGATGATCGCCAATATTTGGAATTGGATACAGCACAAGAAGAAGAACACAGCATAATAAGATACTAACACATAGCCTGAAGAAGTGGTATTTTGACCATGAAAAGTTGCTTATTAATTGATTTTGAATGGTCTGATAAAGGTGTTGCCTCCTCTTACATTTGTACCTAACAGATTAATAATTCTTTTCCCTCCTCACATATAGAATGGGTGTGGAGATACTAGCACTGGAACCAACTTTTAAGTTTTAAGTGATAAAACAGTTTCTCAGGCAGAAAGCAGAGGAAATTGGTTGCTGTAAAAAGCCATATGAATGCTCCAGTTTTTATTTTTCAGATATTTTAAAGAAACCACCATGAAACATGTAGTATTGTACAAGAGAAATTATGTGTGAGTACTGTGCAGTTTTAAATAACATTGCTAAACTAATTGAAAGCTATAATACTCAATGGTTTGTAGAGATTATTTTGTCAATGGTTTTATGTGTTATATAAAGTAATTCTTTTTCACAATCTCTGTAATTTGTTGTGGACTAGAAATATTGAGAATAAGGCCTTGAGCAGAATGGGGTAATTTTACAGTGTTGATTACTTCCATTTCTCTGCATTTTCTAACAGCAATATCCTGAGTCTCAGAAGCAGTTCAATTTTGGATTTTAAATTACAGTGGTACCACAGTTTATGAATTTGATGCGTTCACTGGGACATTTCATATTGCAAAAAATTCGTAAACTTAAATGCCCATAGGGATGCATTAAAAACAAAAATTCATAAACTGAAACACAGTTTCCCATAGGAATGCATTGAAAACCAATTAATCCATTCTGGGGGGAATCGTAAACTGAGGCATTATTTTCAATGGATTTTCATTTGTGAATCTAAACTTACATTAATTGAGGTGTTCATAAACTGTAGCAAGTAAATGTCTTATTGGGCAGCTCAGGAGTTAGGTACATAGATAATTCGTGTTATGGTAATACTGCCAGTGACTCCACAACAATCATCAGGTGGCAAAATAATCTGACAACCCTGAGGACTAATGGCTTTGGGTGCCGGAGTCCACTGGGAAGGGTGATGGTCCCCAAGTGGATTAAATTCCACTTGAATCCATCTTGATGGATGGCAGCAGCTCCATCAATCCTGGCCTGGGGCTGATGAGGACTTTGGGTGCCAAATGGGCTCAGGACCAAAAAGTGACTCATGGAACTGGGTCAGTGGTATGGGTGTCACGCTGTGATGCATAAGACAAATAGAAGGCCATTGCATTATATTTGCAGGACAATCTTCATGGCTGATCACCATGAGACTCGCCAATATTCAGAATTGGATATAGCACAAGAAGAAGAGGAAGAGGCATGGTGTGCCCCAACCATAAGCAACACAACAATGCTGTCAAATTGGACATGAGACCATATAACCAGGCAAAGTATAGAAAAGTCTCCATCTAGGCTGCCCTGTCCCATGCCCGGCAAAGGCGGGCTGAGGGCTGAAGCCCCGGAAGGGCCGGCCTGTAGCTGACCAGCTACAAAGCTGGAACCTGGCTGCCAAGTGGTAGCCTGACCAGCCCCACTGGTACCAGTGGGCAAGGCTGGCACATCACCCTGCTGTGGGGGCGAAGCCCTGGTCCTCCGACCCGAAGGCTGGTCCCCATCCGGTGCAGGGCCGGTAAAAGTTCTTCCCCTCGGCCGTGGCTTTAGCGCCGGGGCCTTCCACTTGGGAGCCATGTCTCCCTAGGCGAAGAAAATCGCTGCAGAATCCCTATCCAGGGATCAAACTCCTAGCGTTTAAGTACCGCGGTAGCCAAGCAATCCAAAAAGGCTCCGGGTACTTTTGATCTTCCTTTCCCAGCCGGGAAATGAACTGCAAGGCTCAATAGCCGAAGACTAAGGAGAAAACAGCGATGGAGAAAACTTCTCCTCTCCGTCGCTATTCTAAAATGGCAGCTCGGCTGCCTCGTGGCCACCCCTTTTATAGAGGGGTGGCCACGCCCCCTAACTCACCCGGATGTCTGAGTCCGGGTGGGGGCCCCCCCGCAAAGAGTACGGCGGCCATTTTGGCGCCACGCTTTCATTCTGAATCTACTGATTTACTGCTCCACATCAAGATGAATGGAACGGCAATTATTATATTCTCTCCGCCAGAATTTAGGAATCATCACCTTTTGCTTGTAATGGTGGCAGTTTCCAGATTCTAAGAACAGCAGGACAGATAAAGTTTAGTTGGTACCATACTTTAGCAAAGAAAATGAATGTACTGGATACATGTGAGAAAGAAGAGGAAAAACCTTCGAGTAATTGTATAGTAACAAGATAGTCCAGGACAATAATCAAAAGTAGAATTCCTACAGCTGGACCAAAAAAATTGCAGCATGGGTATGAATCAGGATCAGGCTTAAACTCATCTTGCTTGAACACAGTTTTACATCCTTCTTTGTAACTTGCCTGCAACTTTGAATAATTTATGGTGTCTCTATCCATAATGGAAGCGTGGTGCCAAAATGGCCGCCGCGCTCTTTGCGGGGGCCCCCCCACTGGACGAAGCCATCCGGGTAGTTAGGGGCGTGGCCAGTACCCTAATAAAAGGGGCTGGCCACGAGGCAGCCGTGCTGCCATTTTGGCGAAGCGACGGAGCGGAGAAGTTTTTTCCCTCTTACCTCCGTCGCTCGTGTTCTCACAGGGGAAGCCTTTTTCGGGCAGCTTTCTTTCCTTAGGCTTCCTGGCTAGGCTAGCTATGCCCTCCAAGAAGAAGGCAGCTGCGAATGCGGCTCGAGCGGTGCGGAGGCGCCAGCCGGGTCGGAGGACCGCGACTGCGCCCGCCCAGCAGCCGCCTCTCACGGATCCCACTGGGACCGGTGGGATGGGATCGGTGGCCCCTTGGCCCGATGCGCGGGGCGCGCAGGTGGCCCCGGAGGGGGCCTCTGCCCTCGGCCCGCAAACGGTGACCACTGCCTCCGGCATGGGCCATGCGGCGGGGCCTTCTGGCCTGGGTTCGCAGTTCCCCGTGGGGGGGGCGACTCATGGGGGGTGGTTGGGTCCCCTACCATGGCAGGGCGTGCACACGGCCCCTCAAAGGCCGAGCATGGGCTCTTGGCCGTATTTGGCCCCTGCGGCCCAAGGACCTGGACAGGTGCCCGTGACCTGCGGGCCGGCTGGCCCTTTGCCCCTTGTAGGGGCTGGGGGCTATGTTAACGTGGAGGTCCTTCTGGCCCGCATTGCGGCCCTCGAGGCATCCCTGGCAAGGGCCAACCAAGCGGGGGTGTCTTTTGGTTTCCAGATTGATCCTTTGGCTGCCGGGCAGCGGCAGGCGACGGGTCGGGTAGAGCTGCCTGAGGTGCGCGGGCCGGTCGCGGCCACTACCTCGCAGCTCCCCACTCAGCAGGTGCAACAAACGTGTGCTGATCGTGCCCCGTCGACGGGCTCAGTTTCGGTCGTGAGCTCCGACGCCCGCAGCGGGCCGGAACCCCCGGTGGGGGCGGCCCGTGGGGGTGCATCGGGTGAGTATGCAGTTCAAGCTAGTGCACCCACACAACTGACTTCCCTGGGGGGGGCTTTTCAGTGGCCATGGCCTTGCACGGGTGGTCCGGCTGTCCAATTGCCTCCGGCCCACCCGGCGACTTCATCCCTCACCCAGGGTCCGGGTTGGGGTGGCTCCCCCTATGCGGTAGGAAATGTGTCGGGGATTCCTGGGTTGGTGCAGGCTCCCTTTGCCTTGCCCGCAATCCCCTCTGTGCCGGTTTCGGCATTGCCGACAGCAGGATATTCCTTGCCCCTGGGGGACCATCTGGCCCTATCCACCAAGGAGAAGATCTGGAGGGGCGAGTATGTGGACATCTTCTCCCTTCTTAACAGGGAGCCAACCAAGGAGGAGAGGGAAGGGCAGGATGAGAAGGATAAGGAGCAGGCACGTCGTCGTAAGCCGCCTCGCAAGTGGGCGAATTGGTTGCCAGCATACCTGATTTACATGGCTGTTTACCTTAGGCCAGGCCGGATCTGGCCATCCATATGGTCCAGTATTTGGACAACATTTACCGGGCTATGGTTGACTTCCCGGGTCCGTCGTGGCTGGCTTACGACGAGGAATTCCGCATGAGGATTCCACTGCACCCAGAAATGAGGTGGGATGAGCCCTGCCAGAAGCTGTGGCTTCTGTACATGACCCCCACGCGCCCGGCGCCTGGGGAGAGATACCATTGTGGACATGCGGTCCAACGAGTGGCCATGGCACAGGCTCCCTGCCAATTGGCGGGGCAGGGGGTTCCAGCCCGCCTGCTTTGCTGGACCTTCTCGTCCAATGGTTCTTGCAACAGGAAGAATTGCAAGTACAAGCATGAGTGCCCCTCTTGTGCTGGCCCCCACGCAGCCTCCGCCTGCCCCAGGCCGGGAGGATTTAGGGGCGGGGGCAGGGGTGGACAAGGGGCAAGTAGGACTGCTGCCGAAGGAGCAGGTCCCCTCACCAATTAATGTGGACGTGCTGGAGCGTTGGCTCGCATTGTACCCAAGGAGGGCGGACGCAGTGTACCTCCTTCAGGGTTTTCGACTGGGATTCCGTATTCCTTTCACGGGGGATAGGTCACCTCAAGACGCACCCAACCTTTTGTCACTTAGGGGAAGGGAGGAGGTGGCTGTAGCCAGCATTAATAAGGAGGTTGATGCGGGCAGGGTCGCTAGCCCATTTCCTGCACCCCCGTTCCCCAACCTCAAAGTATCCCCACTAGGACTAGTCCCCAAGAAGTCCCCGGGCGAGTTCCGCCTCATTCATCACCTGTCCTACCCAGCCGGTCGCTCGGTCAACGATGCTATACCTGATGACCTTTGCTCGGTCAGGTATACATCTTTTGACCAGGCATTGCGCATGGTGCGCTCGTGCGGCCCGGGTGCACTGTTAGCTAAGTGTGACATTAAGTCGGCTTTTCGTCTCCTGCCGGTGCACCCGGGTGACTTTGAGTTGCTGGGTTCCAAATTCCGGGGTGAATATTATTTTGACAAAGCCATGCCTTTCGGCTGTTCCATATCCTGCTCGGCTTTCGAGCGTTTCAGTACATTCCTGCAGTGGGCATTTGTCCGTAGGTCAGGGTCTCGGTCTGTAGCCCATTACCTGGACGACTTTTTGTTCGGGGGTGAACGGGGCTGGGACACGTGCACACGTCTCCTCAACACATTTCAGACGCTAATGGAGGAACTTGGTGTCCCTTTAGCACCCGAAAAGACCGAAGGCCCGTCTGATAAGTTAGTATTCCTGGGGGTGGAGATTGACACAGTAGTGCAGGCGTCTAGGTTGCCGGGAGACAAGGTGTCAAGGATAGTGTCCCTTATATCGGACTTGCTGGCCAAGCGCAAGGCATCCCTTCGGGAACTGCAGGTGCTACATGGACACCTTAATTTCGCTTGCAGGGTGGTCGCACCTGGCAGGGCATTTGCTCGGCGCTTGTGCGACGCCATGGCAGGCTTATCCAGACCCCACCATAGGGTGAGATTGACACGGGGCATTAGGGCAGATATGCACATATGGCTCCAGTTCCTGAGGGAGTTCAATGGGGTCTCATTTTGGAGGTCCGACCTCCTGGCTTCACCTCATTTTCAGATTCAGTCTGATGCCTCGGGATCCCTTGGTTATGGGATGTACTTCAATGGGAAGTGGGCTTATGGTGGATGGCCACCAGCCTGGTCAGGCACGGGTCGCCTGAGGGATCTCACATATTTGGAATTTTTCCCCATACTGGGGGCTTTGATGCTATGGGGTGAGGAGTGGGCCAACTCTGTCGTGCATTTCTGGTGTGACAATGCGGCCGTTGTCCACATTGTCAACTCACAGACCTCTAAATCTCCCAGGGTCATGGACCTCGTGCGCCAGTTTGTATTATGCTGCCTGCGCCTCAATGTACTGTTCAGGGCCAGGCATGTCCCAGGGGTGAATAATGATATCGCTGACACTTTGTCCCGCCTGCAGATTTCCCGGTTCCGTGCCTTGGACCCGGATGCGGAGGAATTTCCCTCGCCACTCCCGGAGGAGATATGGACCTTTGGCAAGGAGAGGTGAACCGGGCGATCGGCATGTCGCTGGCGCCACGCACGCGTAAGGCGTATCACCACGCGTTGGTCTCCTTTCGGACATTCTGTACCCAATCTCAACTGCCAGATACCTGGCCGATCCCAGTGGCCCACGTCCTTCGTTTCATGGGTTACCTGCATGCCCAGGGCCTTGCACCCCGCACCATAGCATCTAGGCTGTCAGCGCTGGCTTTCATGGCCAAGGTGGGAGGTCATGCGGACAGTACCGCTGACTTCCGTGTGAGACACGTTTTGGAGGGGTGGGTGCGGGAACGTGGGCGTAGCCTGGACGATCGCCACCCAATTTCCCCCGGGGTACTTACCCAACTGGCACGGGGCTGGCATGACCTATGTTTCGATAGGTATGAGGCAGCCCTGTTTCATGCGGCTACAACGGTGGCCTTTTTTGGAGCGCTCCGCATCAGCGAACTTGTGATGCTGTCTAAGGCGGATGCAAGTCGTAGGGCACTGGAACTCGAAGATGTCTATGTTTGCAATAATTGGGCTCAGTTGAGGATTCGTTCCTCCAAAACAGATCAGCATGGCGTAGGCAGTGGAGTAAGACTGCTACGATGTTCCTTGGCAGACATCTGTCCGGTTGGTGCCCTACAGGAGTTCCTTGCACTGCGTGGCACGCACCATGGCCCGTTTTTCTGTCACCAAGATGGGTCTCCCCTCACTAAATTTCAGTTTTGGAAGGTGACTGGGAAGGCGCTGGCTAACGTGGGCCTCCCTGGGGCCCGTTATGGCACCCATTCATTTAGAATTGGTGTGGCCTCTATGGCGGCCACTTATGGGTACTCCGGGGCTGACATACACAGCATGGGGAGGTGGGGATCACAGTGTTTTCAGTTTTATGTTCGCCCACTCCCACCGTGAGTACCGCTTTTAGTCACCACATATTTCTTCCTTCCCTGTTTTTCCTTGACAGACCCGGGGTGTCGTATCACACCGGTGACAGTATGGCTGGTGGGCCATAGCTACGTGCACAGGACAGCGCGTTACGCTGCGGCGACAGATTGGGGACCCCGACTGGGACTCGGTGCGTACGCAAGTCTCACATGGTACGGTAAGCCCGGTATGTTGTGGAGGGAGCTCTTGCCATTCCTCTTTTCGGCAAGGAACGCTGACCCGCCCGACATCCTGATCATACATCTTGGGGGTAATGATTTGGGACAGGTCACTGGCTTATCGCTGAAGCATGCGATTTGCAGTGACCTCGCCTACTTACATTACGTATGGCCCGCCACAACCCTTGTTTGGTCAGATATGGTCCCACGGCACGCTTATAGGGGAGGCCTTGACCTTCAGGCCTTGGACCGCGCTAGGCGCATGGTGAACAGGGCGGTGGCCCGATTCCTTTCGACCAAGGGCTGGGGGCAGGTCAGTCCTCATCCGGCCATTAGTCTGCAAAATTATGGGCTTTATGCAGGGGATGGGGTCCATCTGTCGCGAGGAGGTATGGACCTCCTGCTGAGTGATTGGCGAGCAGGCCTGTCGACCGAGCTGACGGTCTTGGGGGGGGGTCGAGCCTTTATTGAAGCCTCTCCGGGTGGCGGGTAGCACTGGTAAGGTAAACATTTATGACCCACAGGTATCCGGCAGGTTCGCAATTGACTGGACAACACTAGATAGGCATAAGTTGTTTAAACGTTGTCCGGTCAACGACGAACCAGGCGAGGGGGTGATGGTTACCACTAGACAGCTGGAATCACCCCCTGATTTTACGGATACACGTCAGAGGGTGGGGTCATTAGTTAGATATTGACTACGGTCAACAATTTGTTTGTTGTCAACAAACAAATTGATACAAATAGATACATTGTAACAATTGCCGTTGGCAATTTTGGGTGGTACCTTACCAGTGTTACTTCGGCCTGCTTGCCTTAAGAATTATGATTGGTCTTTTTACCAATAGAAATTTATAATTCGGACTAGGGCATGAATCAATAAATGTGGCCCAATGCCGTTATCCACTTTCATTTGTGTCTGAGTCCATTATTGGGGGGTGCGCCTGCAATGGAAGCGTGGCGCCAAAATGGCTGCCGCGCTCTTTGCGGGCCCCCCCCACCGGACGAAGCCATCCGGGTAGTTAGGGGCGTGGCCAGCACCCTAATAAAAGGGGCTGGCCACGAGGCAGCCGTGCTGCCATTTTGGCGAAGCGACGGAGCGGAGAAGTTTTTTCCCCTCCACCCCCTCCCTAGTTAACAGTGTAATTTCTTGGTCGCTTCGGGGCCGGGTGGGAATTTTTGGCTGGGATTCGCAATTGGCCCTTGAGTCCTGGCTTTTTTGCCCATCCCACACTGTTGCTATGGTTTGACATAGGGGTTTGTTCTGTGCTGCTGTTGACTTTGGTCACATGGGCGGGTAGCACTGGTAAGGTAAACATTTATGACCCACAGGTATCTGGCAGGTTCGCAATTGACTGGACAACACTAGATAGGCATAAGTTGTTTAAACGTTGTCCGGTCAACGACGAACCAGGCAAGGGGGTGATGGTTACCACTAGACAGCTGGAATCACCCCCTGATTTTACGGATACACGTCAGAGGGTGGGGTCATTAGTTAGATATTGACTACGGTCAACAATTTGTTTGTTGTCAACAAACAAATTGATACAAATAGATACATTGTAACAATTGCCGTTGGCAATTTTGGGTGGTACCTTACCAGTGTTACTTCGGCCTGCTTGCCTTAAGAATTATGATTGGTCGTTTTACCTATAGAAATTTATAATTCGGACTAGGGCATGAATCAATAAATGTGGCCCAATGCCGTTATCCACTTTCATTTGTGTCTGAGTCCATTATTGGGGGGTGCGCCTGCAATGGAAGCGTGGCGCCAAAATGGCCGCCGCGCTCTTTGCGGGCCCCCCCCCCACCGGACGAAGCCATCCGGGTAGTTAGGGGCGTGGCCAGCACCCTAATAAAAGGGGCTGGCCACGAGGCAGCCGTGCTGCCATTTTGGCGAAGCGACGGAGCGGAGAAGTTTTTTCCCCTCCACCCCCTCCCTAGTTAACAGTGTAATTTCTTGGTCGCTTCGGGGCCGGGTGGGAATTTTTGGCTGGGATTCGCAATTGGCCCTTGAGTCCTGGCTTTTTTGCCCATCCCACACTGTTGCTATGGTTTGACATAGGGGTTTGTTCTGTGCTGCTGTTGACTTTGGTCACATGGGCGGGTAGCACTGGTAAGGTAAACATTTATGACCCACAGGTATCTGGCAGGTTCGCAATTGACTGGACAACACTAGATAGGCATAAGTTGTTTAAACGTTGTCCGGTCAACGACGAACCAGGCAAGGGGGTGATGGTTACCACTAGACAGCTGGAATCACCCCCTGATTTTACGGATACACGTCAGAGGGTGGGGTCATTAGTTAGATATTGACTACGGTCAACAATTTGTTTGTTGTCAACAAACAAATTGATACAAATAGATACATTGTAACAATTGCCGTTGGCAATTTTGGGTGGTACCTTACCAGTGTTACTTCGGCCTGCTTGCCTTAAGAATTATGATTGGTCGTTTTACCTATAGAAATTTATAATTCGGACTAGGGCATGAATCAATAAATGTGGCCCAATGCCGTTATCCACTTTCATTTGTGTCTGAGTCCATTATTGGGGGGGGGGGGGGGTGCGCCTGCAATGAGAATGTGCACCAGTATTTAGAATACTGTACATTCTTATAACTGAAACTGACTATACATCTAAATGTTACAGTAAAAGTGCTTGGGGCAGGAGACGTGAGGCAAAACTAAGATAAAGCTTCAACAAACAAAATAGTTTACCAATGAAAAACTTCATAGCATCAGAAAAAGTTCTTTTTTTTTTCAAACTCTGAAAGCTGGAAAAGTAGCATAGTAAACTGGTGAGTCCCTACTTGTCTGTGTTTATTAATTAGTAATTATTTTGAAAGTAAGAATAGTAGTGGTTTCCCTTCAAAATATTAGTGCCCTATGATTGAAATATAGTATAACATGCAAACTAATGAAGCTATGTAAGCGAATCACACCCTGGTCTTTGCAGACGCACCCACCCATATAAAGACTCAGACACCGGTATTGGATTAAAGGCATTGGGCCACTTTTATTGAATAATGCCCTAGTCCGAACTATCACTTTCAATTGGTGTATCATCCAATTGTAATTCTTTAAGGCAAGCAGGCCACAGTAGCACTGGTAAGGTTCCACCCTAAATGCCAATGTAAATTGGCTACATGTATCAATTTGTATCAATTTGTTTGTTGACACAAACAAATTGTTGACCGGAGTCAATATACTATCTACTGACCCCACCCTATGACGTGTATCCATTCAAATATATCAAGGTGATGCAGGCTGTGAAGCTCCTGACATCACCCCTTTCATAGTTCGCCCTTGACCGGCCAAACCTGCTTCCCCTGTACCTATCTACGTGTTGGCCAGTCAATTGCGAACCTGCCGGATACCTATGTGTCATTAACCTTTACCTTACCCAGTGCTACCCGCCACACGGGGAGGCATCCATGATGACTCACCGCCCCCCCCCCCCAGACCGTCAGCTCGGTCACCAGGCCTGCTTGCACATCATCCAGAAAGAGGTACATACCTCTGGCCGACAGGTGGACCCCATATCCTGCCTATAGGTCAAAATTTTTGCAAGTCTATCCTCAGATGTCTACTGCCTGTCCCCAAGCCATTCTCAGCAAGGAACCGGGCAACAGCCCTGTCCACTGACCGCCGGGGACGGTCCAAACCACGGAGATCCATGTCTCCTCTAAAACGGTGTCTCAGCACGATGTTAGACCATAGCAACCGTGTGTACGGCCATAAATGATGTAAAAACACCAGGTCACTGCACCTCGACATTTTAAGGAAAGGTCAGTGATTTGTGTGAGATCATCGCCGCCGAGGTGCAGAATGAGAACATCAGGCGGTCCAGCATCCCTGATGGACATCAGGAATGGCAACAGTTCCCGCCCTCTCATGCTGCGCATACCATACCACCGCATACGTGTGGATGCACGCAGCCCGAGTTGGGGTCCACACTCTGTCGCCGCAGCATATTCTGCCGCCCAGTGTACATAGCTGCGGCCCACCAGCCCCACTGCCACCGGTGTGCGGAGACACACAGGATCTGTAAAAGAGGAAAAGGGGTTAAGGACATAACTAGGTACTCATACAGCAAGGGGACGTACATATAAGTAAAATACGTGCACACCCCACGTCCCCACGTGCCCACATATATCCGCCTCCGAGTACCCAAACACAGCCGCGGTCAATGCGACGCCTATTCTGAATGAATGGGTGCCATAACGAGCCCCACACTGTGAAGCGCGGTACCGGTCACCCTACAGAACTTAAATTTGGTAAGGGGAGACCCATCCTGGTGGCAGAAAAACAGGCCAGGGTGCGTAGCAGGCACTGCCAAAATTGCACGTAGGGCACCAACTGGACAGATGTCAGCAAATGTACATCATAGCAGTCTACACCACTGCCTACTCCATGCTGATCGGCCTTTGAGGAACGAATCCTCAACTGAGCCCACTCCCTGGTTGATAGAGACATCATCGAGTTCCAGTGCCCTACAAAAAATGTCCCCCTTTGATAATGGGACCAGCTCGCTGATTCGCAGAGCTCCAGAGAAAGCTACGGTGGTAGCTGCATAAAAAGAGACTCCTCCCACCTACTGTAACATAGTCTATGCCAACCTCGTGCAAGGTGGGTCAAGGTCAGAATACCTGTGAAAACAGGGCGACGTGTGTCCGGGCGGCGGCCACGTACACGTGTCCACCCTTCCAATAGATGGCGTATGCGGAAAACCCTCACACAGTGAGTAAAGCCCCGTGCCTTGGCCATGAATGTCAAGGCGTAAAGCCTGGTGGCTATGGTGCGTGGGGCCAACCCCAGATCATGAGGCACACCATATATTGTAAATCCTGGGCGACCGGTATCGGGCACATTTCAGGCAACTGCCTTTGCCCACAAAAGGCACGAAAGTGAAGGAGTGGACGCTGACACGCCGTACGCGAGAGAGGTGCCAAGACAAGCAACTCGTCTGGTTCACGTCTCCTCGCCAAATGTCCATATCTTAGCCAGGAGTGGAGAGGTGAGTTCCCTTGGGTCTGGAGCCAAGTCACGGAACCGGGAGATCTGCAGGCGGGATAAAGCATCGGCAATATTGTTATTAATGCCTTGCACATGTCTAGCCCTAAGGAGCACATTCAAGCGCATGGCCCAAGAACAATAGGCGAGCTGAGGCCATGACTCTGGGGGGTTTAGACGTTTGGGCATTAACAATGTGCACCACCGCAGCATTGTCACACCAAAAGTGAAGCACAGAATCAGCCCACCCATCCCCCCAGAGCATAAAGGGGACCCAGAATTGAAAAACTCCAGAAACGTAAGATCGCGTAAGCGATCCGTGCCCTGCCATCCCTGGGGCCAAAGACCATAGGTACACTGTCCTTAAGTTAAAACCCACACCCCAGGGAGCCGGAGGCATCCGACTGTACTTGGAACTGGGGCTGACCATAAGCTCAGACCTCCAAAAGGAGATAGCATGACAGTCCTGCTGGAATGTGAGTCAAACCAACAGGTCCGTACGTAAACCCCTAGTCAGCCGTACCCCACGGCATCATGTATGAAGACCCGCCATAGTGTGACCCAGACACCAGGTGAAGGCACTGCCTGGTGTTACCACTCTGCAGGCGAAGTCGATGCGGCCATGCATCATCTGCAACTCTAGGAGAGTCACCTTGCACTTGGCAACATTGCCAAAATTGCAGCAGGAGCCACCCCCCTTGACAGACAATTCGGTCACCTGGCCCTCCTGCATGTTATTCAAACGAGAGGTGCATCCACTTGTTGACAGGTGAACCCCATCTCCAGGATACAGGCCAAATTCCTGTAACCCTATCCCCAGACGACAAATGGCTGTCCCCAAGCCATTCTGGATAAGGAACTAGGCAATAGCCCTGTTCACTGACCGCCGGGCACAGTCCAACCGTGGAGTCAAAGCCTCCCTTATAATAGTGCTTCGGCACGATGTATGACCATAGCAACCGTGTAAACGGCCATAAATAGCAAAGAAACGCCAGGTCACTGCAGTCAGAAGTCTTTAAGTCCGGGCTAGCAATCCATGGAAGATCACCGCCTCCGAGGTGCAGAATTAAAAGATGTGGTGGTCCAGCATCCCCAACGGACATCAGGAATGTCAACAGTTCCCGCCACCTATATGCCGTGCACACCATACCACTGCATACGCGCGGTTACGCGTAGCCCGAGATGTGGTCCCCATTCTGATGAATCAGCATACTGTACCACCCCAGTGCACATAATTGTGGCCCACAAGCCACACTACTACCAGTGTGCGGGAACACACAGGGTCTGTAAAATAAGGAGGGAGAATAGAGGGCAGAACAAGGCACTCATGCAGTGAGGGGACGAACAGACAGAGAAAAATGTGCAAATCCCCACCTGCCCGTGCAACATATGCCAGGCTCCGGGTACCCAAATGCAGCCGCAGTTGATGCGGCGCTTAACCAGAAGGAATGGGTACCAATTTTAATTCAGTAAGGGGTAGACCCGTCTGGTAACAGACAGCAGGCCAGGGCGTGAACCACGCGCCGCTGCAAGCACATGTGGGGAAGCAACCGGACATATGGCAGCACCAGGTTAGTACCCTTTTCCGGCTGACCGGCCCTTGAGGAGCGAAACCTCCCCAGAGCCCACTCCTGATCGAGCAACACATCTCCCAGTTCCAGTGCCCTGCAGAACATGTCCCCTGTTGAAAATGGTAGCAGCTAACTTAATCTGCGAGCTCCAGATCAAGTAGACTCTCCGTACGGAGCATTGGCGCTGGACACGTAGGAGTCATATATAATAGCCACAAGTGCTAGCAGGGCTCATCGCTCTCATCTCAGGGTGAAGGGCAGTCCTCATCCTAAAGTCTTGGCCATAGACTAACCATGACGGGCCAGGGAAAGCAACCACGGCCCAGTAAATATTGTCCAAGCACTGGACCATTGGGATGGCCAAATCAGGACGGGCTCTCATATATCCTGCCATGGATACCTGATAGGCCGGTAACCAACTGGCCCCATTGCAAGGCAGCTTACAGCGATGGGGCAACTACCTGTCCCTGTCGTCCTGCCCCTCCCTGTCCTAATCAGCATGTTCACGCTGCAGGAGGGGAAAATGGGAATATATTCCCCACACCACATCGTCTTGCCAATAGCCCAGGACAAATGGTCACCCAGGGGCATGGAGTAACCGGCCATCGGCAGAACCACCGTTGGCACGGATCGGAGTGGGGATACACATAATAGGGCCCATCGGACCCCCGAGAAATTAAGGGAAAGCATAGGGGCGGTCACCCCTGTAAGAACCAGGGTGTAATTGGCCTGTTGCGGCCATGGCCACTGTAACCCCCCCCCCCCGCCCCAAAACTAGTGTCACAGGTGTGCTGATTTGACCAGAATACTCACTCGGTGCACCCCCACGAGCCGCCCCCACCGGGGGTTCCAGCCTGTGGTGAGCGTCGGAGTTCACAATGGCCATCGAGCTCCGTGTTTCCATGCGTCCAGGCCGGATGGGGAGCTGTGAGGCACCGGCCTGCACTGGCAGGATAGCCTCCAGCAACTCAACCCTGTTGGCGGCCCGGTGCGCAGCCATGGCCGGCATGTGGGCCGGAACCGCGGAGTTGGCACGGCCACAATCCGAAGGTGGTGGAGCAATGTCCATTGATGTCTCCAGTGCCGAATTGCGGGCAGGAGAGCATCCGCAGCATCTGACCCACCAGGACAAGTTGGGCCGGATGGCCCACCGGGTCATTGATGAGGGATAAACCGATGTGGTAATCCCTGGCCAGAATAGGGCCATGCCCATTAATCCGGCCCATGAGGGGCCGGAATGACGGTGGGGCGGAAACCCGCACTGTGCCCAAGTGGGCCGCTATGCCTCGCCGGGCAAAGAAGCAGCGGGGCAAAACCCCCAGTGAAGCAGGCCTATGTTTCTGGAAAATTATGGTATTACCGCCCACCGCCCGAGCCCTCAGCCTGGGCTCATTGGTGGCAGTGTGTCCAACAACCCTGCCACCCACCTGCGGGGGTGCCGTCCTAGCCCTCCAGCCCGGTGGCACTCCCGAAAAATTAGAGGGGTGGGCCGAGCCCCTCCCCCAGGCGTGACCAAGGGCCTAGGGATCAAGAAAATTCCGCCCTGCAGTACTCAGGAATAGAACCGCTGACCTTCCGCATCCCAGTCAGCCTCTTAGCCACCTGAGCCACTGCAGTACAGCGGTTGGAGGAAGGGAAAAAACTGCAATAAGGAAAGCAAGCCTCTTGAAAGAGGCGAGCAAGGGAGGAAGCGACGGAGCGGAGAAGCACCGTCAAAATGGCAGCCAGCCTGCCTAGTGGCCACCCCTTTTTTGGAGGGGTGGCCACGCCCCCAAACTATCCCGGATGTCTGCGTCCGGGTGGGGGGTGCCACAAAGAGCATGGCGGCCATTTTGGCGCCGCACTTGCATTACCTCTGGCAATTACCGTATCTTGTGATGTCAAGGCTACTGTAGCCTTGCCATATCAAAGGTCTCTAAACTGTCCTCCAAACTGGTCAACAGTGCTGGAAGATGAGAGCATGTTGGAAGAAGCATACAGCAGGAAACAAACATACAGAGTAATTCTTATTTCCCAATTAATCAGCAAAGATGAGTGGGAAACAAAATGCATGAATCAGCACTCAAAAGAAAAGAAACTATTCCAGGAAGGGTAAGATGTTGAAAATCTTTCAGATCCTTTTTCACTTTGAAGAGAAACAGCCTGCTGAGGAAAGTGGAGCACTGGGATAAAGGAGGAGCAACAATCATGGCCAAAGTAGTTTCCTGAGCTTTGATCTCTTGCTTATTCATGTGTTTGTTTGAAATATTCTGTCTCTCCCACCTCTGCAGCACAGTGGGGGCCGCAGCTGTGTTTTACATACTGTACGGAACAAGAGAGTCTTCCCTCTGTGTATAAGAGTGTGGTTCATAAGACAGGATGTTGGCATCTTATCAAGAAGGCCTAATATGCTCTTTTGTCATTAGATCTCATCCCATTTACTTCCTCATCACATTCTACATATTTATAGTTTCCTGTTTCTACAAACTTCATAAAAGAGAAGAGGGTAGAATTAATCATAGAAAGTATGTTGTCTGCAGTTTGACTCAGTGGGTTCACAACCAATGTTGCACATCTTGAATCCTGGTCATGCTATGGAACTTTTCCTTCCATTCCTTCATGCTGACCCTCAAGAGGGCTGCCATTATTATGAGATGGGATGAATGGGTTTCTTTGGGCAGCAGAGTAAAAGCATGTTAAATTCTCTCCTCACCACACTGCCCCTGCCAAGTGTTGGGTGGCTGTAAATAACCTGACTCCCTAAAGGGGCCAATGGCTACTGGCAGATGAGCTCCGTTAGGTGGGGTGATGGTCCCCTCAGTGTAGGAAATGCCACTGGAAGCCATCATATTGGGCCCAATGACAAAATGAGTGGAGGAGGAACTCTGATTCCCAACAATCGTGAAGGCAGAAGAGGCAATACAAGATGGATTGGCTGTGAAGGTGCACCTTGATAATATCCTCAAGGCTGTGGCAGTCCATTGCAAGCTTGGATCCACCATAAACAAATTCATGCCAATGGCATTTTTCCTGCTTCAGAAAAAAAAATGCATTCTCGGATATGAGTCACAGCCCATGATGACACTGCCCCAGTTCTACTCAGAGCCTAAGAAGAACTCAGCTCTGGCTGAGTGGAGCTCTCAACAGCTGACTATTTCTTGAGGGTCTTGGAGTCAAAGGAAGTGATGCAGGTAATGTTTCCCAGTAAGGAAGGAGAGCATTGGCAGACCCACCCCCCAAATAAAGAGACGGACACCTGTATTGGTTTAAAAATTGGGCCACTTTATTAACTTGTAACTTTAATTAACTGTGTTAAGGCAAATGGGCTGGAATAGCACTGGTAAGGTCTAGTTGTCATTTCCTGATCTTAATTTGCTACATTGTATCAATTTGTTTACTTCATTAAACAAATTATTGCCCCCAGTCAGAAGTGATACTTGTTAACTCCAGCTTCTGACGGATATCCGGTGAACTATCAAAGGTTTTGCAGGTCTCCGAATTTCGCATTACCTTGTTCATGGTCTACATTTGATTGGCCAGCCCAACTTTCCCTCTACCTTGTGCTTCTGGTGGCCAACCAAATACGTACCTGCCGGGTTCCCAGGGGTCATCAGATTTGTCCTTATCAGTGCTAACCACCACACAGGGAGAAGTCTTTTACGACTCACCACCCCCCTGACCGCTAGCTCAGTCACCAAGCCCTCTTGCAAGGAAGCCAGAAAAAGGTCGATGCCACGAGCGGAGAGGTGCACCCCATCTCCGTGAAACAAGCTGGGCTCCTCAATCTGGATCGCTGGATGCTCCACCACTGTGCCCAAACCGTGCTCCGAAAAATATTGAGCAGCAGCCCGATTTACAGACCACCGGGCATGGTCAATGCAGCGGGGGTCACCGCCTCCCCGGAAAAATGCACGTGGAATGATGTATGACCATATGAATCGGACCTGTGGCCAACGTTGGTGGATCAAGCCCAGATCCCTGCGGATGGATATCACTAAGTCCAGGCTGGTAACTTGGCCCAAGTCATTGCTACCCAGGTGGAGGACCAAGACATCAGGTGGAACACAACTCCAAGCGGTCAGGATGAACGGAATCAAATCTCGGCAACTCATCCCGCGGAAGCCACGCCACATCAGGTATGCCACGTCATGGAGCCCCAGATGCATCCCCAATGGGGACGAAGCAGCATGTTGAGTAGCCCAAAATATGTAACTGTGTCCAATGATCCATACCCGGGCCGGAACAGCTAGTAAAACAGGAGCTGAAATAAACTGAACAAAGAAACAGGTGCCAGCGAGAAGTTCATTGCAACATAGGACGAACATATGAACGAAAGTGGTCAGAGCCCCACCGGCCCATTCATCGGATGTCATCATCCGAATACCCAAAAGCTGCGGCCGTCGATGCCGCTCCTATGCTGAACAAATGGGTACCGTATCGTGCCCCCGGAATGCCCAAAGTGGAAAGGGCGGAACCCGTGACCCTCCAGAACTGGTATTTCATCAAAGGCAACCCATCCTGGTGGCAAAATCCCTGGAGGGATCCCTGCACAGCCAAGAAGGATGCCAAAGCCAAAACCAGACAAATTGCCCGGATGCCACAGCTGAGCAGGACTACTGCGCTGCCCCTGCCCCGCTGGTCTGCCTTAGAGTAACGGATGGTCAATGTGACAGAATCATTGAACAGAGCAATATCTGCCAGCTCCAGAGCCCTGTAGGAATGGCCAGTCCAGGAAAGGGATACCAGTTCACTCACCCTTAAAGCCCCAAAGAAGGCCATTGTGGTGGCAGCATGAAATAAGGCAGATTCAAACTGGTCATTGCAAAGTGCTGGCCAAGACTCAGATAGGCTCAAAAGAAGCTCCGGGGTTACCGGTAGCCGCATGTCGGGGCGAGGGCCGCATTCCCGAGCCCAATCCTCCAGAACTCTGTGGATACGGAAATCTCCCATGGTGTCCTGGTAACCCCAAACCCTGGCGGCAAGAGCCAGGGCGGAAAGCTGCCCACCAATGGTATGGGCAGCCAGGCCATAACTGTGTAGGTGTACCACGTACTGAAGTATGTGGTCCACTGGCACAGGCCACAGGTCAGGCAAAGGAATGCCCTGTCAGAATGTAAAAATATCCTGATAAACCTGTTGGTACACCTTGTGGGTGCGGCTCGCAAGGGACAGGCTAATGGCCCTGCTCACTTCACCTCGCCAAATGTCCACATCTCGGTCGGAAGTGGAGAGGGAACCTCCTCTCCCTCTGGCGCTAGTGCCCAAAACAATTTGCAGGCGGGACAAAGCATCGGCAATACTGTTATCAATGCCTGGAACATCCCTACCCTTGAAAAGAATATTATGGTGCAAAGAGCGCAATACAAACTGGCGGACAAGGGACATGACCCTGGGTGAACAAGATGTTTGTGCATTCACAATGTGCACCACGGTTGCATTGTCGCACCAGAAATGCACCACTGAATTCTCCCACATTCCCCCCATAACAACAGGGCAACCAGGATGGGAAAAAAATCTAAAAATGTGAAATCCCTGAGCAATTCTGAACCCTGCCATGCTTCCGGCCACCGGCAACAGCAACAGCGGCCATTAAAGTAAATGTTGTATCCCAGTGATCCAGAAGCATCAGACTGTACCTGGAATTTAGGTGTGATAGAAAATTCAGAACGCCAAAAAGACACCCCATTAAAATCTCCCAGGAATGCGAGCCAAACCCGAAGGTCAGCCCACATACCCCATGTGAGCCGGACTCTGTGGTACTTCCAGGATATACCAACCATAGCATTGCACAGGCACCTGGCAAAGGCCCGGCCAGGTGTGATAACCTGGGAGAAGGAGTGGGCGGAGAATGTATCAAATGCAAGTAACAAACTTTAATATAAAGGCTAAAATGGTGGATAATAAAAAGCCGCACATCCAATCACTGCATGACATAATGAGAATCTCTCTAAACAATATACTGCAGGTACAAATACTGAATGCAATTAAATGCAATATTTACGAGGGAAAAAAATACTACTACTACTAATTGGTATTGGGAGTGTTGTCCATTGATACCAAAGCATAAGGTGAGCCTGTGTATGCAAAGTTCTTAAATCCGCAAAACTGACGAGGAAATGGGAAAGTTACAGTGGATATCCAAGAGCGATAATGATCAGCAATACGTCATCAATGGAACAACTCCCCGCTCCAGCTGGAACAAACATGCAGTTCATGGGATGTGGGATGTTACGAACAACAGGTCTCAAAATCCATCCGGTAATTGGACATTTCGTGAGCCTTTCTCAAGAGACTGTAATCAAAACAGAATAAAATACAGATAGCCAGATACCAGAATACAACCCGTGAAAACATGAAAACACGAAGGACTAACGATAACAAATACACAACACTATAGGGGAAATATACAAAACAAAAAATCAAAAGGGGGAACCAGATTGACATGGGAATCCAAAAGGTGTGTAACAAGAGAACGAGCTTCTGAAAGGGGTATATTTGTGTATAAGGATGTGACATCCATGGTAAGTAAGACAGTGGAAGCTGGAACTGGAAAATTCTCTAGAAGTTGGATGAAGTGACTGGAATCCTTAACGTAGGAGGGTGTGTCCATGGCAAAAGAACTGATGTAATGGTCAATATAACGAGAGAGGGGTTCTAGGAGGGAGTCATTCGCTGAAATGATTGGCCTGCATGGAATACTGTCGGAATTGGATGAAATCTTGTGCACTTTGGGAAGTAAATGAAAATTGGAACCCTGGGAAATTTGTTCAACAAAAATCGATAAGTGCTGTCTGAAATAATACCCATGGATAATGATCCCTATAACACTATGGAAATAACGTTGGAGATGTGTGTAGTGGGATTATTATCCAATTTTTGGTAGAAAGAGGTTTTAGATAATTGGGCATAACCCTCTTTTAAATAGTCAGTCTTATCTAAGACGACCAAGCCTCCGCCTTTGTCAGCGGCTTTAATAACTATATTGGGATCCTCATCCAGATTTTTGAGAAGGGCAATATCCTGATGTGATAAATTGAAAGAGCTTTTAAAGTCGGTCTAGAAATTGGAGATATCGCGGAATACAAGTTGTTTGAAAACCTCGATGGCCAGATTATCTATGGTGGGAGTAAAGGTAGACCTAGGGGTGAATGTCCTGGATGAATCATTAGAATCTTTGAAAAATGCTCTCAGTTTCAATAACCTGACAAGTTTAAATAAATCAATACGAGTCTTAAATGGGGAATAATGGGGGGTGGGAACGAATCCCTAACCCAGATTTAACAATTGTAGCTCTCTTTCCCGGCTGGAAAGGTTAAAGACTAAGGAAGGAGTTACTTCTTTCTGATGCGTTTTTGGTTTCGTGACCCTAAAAAATCTGTCCTCTTGGAAGGTTTGGAAGATGAAGAAGATGTCATTCCTGGTCTATTATGGTAAGGGTCACGAGACCTCTTATCCGTGGAAGATTCAGCCAAATCAGAATCAGTTGTTTCACAATCAGTTTGCTCCAAAGGTCATCGCCAGCTGACTTGTTTAGGCGCATTGGTCCTAGAGAATTGCCATTTGTAAATTCGGGAGTTATGATAATCGTTCCTATCTCTATTAAGTTTTTTGTTCTTAAAAGACAGTAAATTGTCTTTAAATTCCATCAATTTGTCTTCCAAGGCTGTAAATTGTTGTTGGGGCGTGGTGGAACTGGAAGAGGACATATGTAGTTTTAAGTTGCCAATCTCCGTGTCTAATGCTCCAGATTCATGGTGGCATTGGTTTATAATTAACAGTATGAGATCAAAGGAGCATCTGACCAAGATCGAAGTCCATTTTTCAAGAAAGTCCTTGTTACTCAAGAAAAGAGTAGGGCCTTTTGGCATTCGCAGACCCCTGGGTATGACGGATAACTTGTAATATTCTAACAGGAATGAAGAATGTAAATTGATCCTGATGCGTTTCTTCTCTAAGTATTCCAATTTGTTAAAGTCCTCATGGTGAGTATCATGATCTGTGTGCAATGAAGTAGCACAGCTAAGAATGCGGTCCCTGTCCACATCAGAAAAGGCGAAGCCTTTAACTGTCATGCCGTAGGAATATAAGGAAGAGAGAAAGACGGCAAGGGTGTGTGACTAAGGGGAGAGGAGAAACAACCTGGAGAAGGAACGGGCAGAGAATGTATCAAATGCAAGTAACAAACTTTAATATAAAGGCTAAAATGGTGGATAATAAAAAGCCGCACATCCAATCACTGCATGACATAATGAGTATCTCTCTGAACAATATACCGCAGGTACAAATACTGAATGCAATTAAATGCAATATTTACGAGGGAAAAAATACTACTACTACTAATTGGTATCGGGAGTGTTGTTTGTTGATACTAAAGCATAAGGTGAGTCTGTGTATGCAAAGTTCTTAAATCCGCGAAACCGACGAGGAAACGGGAAAGTTACAGTGGATATCCAAGAGCGATAATGATCAGCAATACGTCATCAACGGAACAACTCCCCACTCCAGCTGGAACAAACATGCAGTTCATGGAATGTGGGATGTTACGAACAACAGGTCTCAAAATCCATCTGGTAATTGGACATTTCATGAGCCTTTCTCAAGAAACTGTAATCAAAACAGTGGGCATCAGTTGCCAGCCTATCCCAGTGCCCCTTGGTTTCATAATGGCACATCATTGGGGGTGGGGGTTTCCGCCCCCGGGGCAGTGCCGGGCATCGCAGGGGCTGTCCAGGTCCCGCTGTGTATGCCCCGTGTACCTAATGTGCCGGTGACGGCTTTGCCGACAGCTGGTTATTCCTTGCCCCTTGGTGATCATTTGTCCCAGGTCACGAGGGAAAAGATTTGGCGGGGGGGAGTACGTGGATATATTCTCCCTATTGAACCGTGAGCCCACTAAGGAGGAGAGAGAGGGACAGGACGAGAGAGACAAAGAGCTTCCCACCGTCGTAAGCCACCGCGCACCTGGGCCAACTGGTTGCCCGCATATCTTATTTATATGGCGGTGTACCTTAGGGCCCGGCCTGATCTGGCCATTCCTATGGTCCAATATTTGGACAATATTTACAGGTTGATGGTGGATTTTCCTGGCCCATCGTGGTTGGCTTACGATAAGGAATTTAGAATGAGGGTGCCCTTGCACCCGGAGATGAGATGGGATGAGCCCTGTCAGAAATTGTGGCTCTTGTACATGACCCCCACGCGTCCGGCGCCTGGGGATAGGTACCATTGTGGCCATGCCGTGCAGCGAGCTGCTTCAACACAGGCTCCCCGCCAGCCGGCGGGGCAGGGGGTTCCAGCCCACTTGCTGTGTTGGAGCTTCTTGGCTAATGGCGTGTGCAATAAGCGGCAATGCCGATACAAACACGAGTGTCCCTCTTGCGCTGGCCCCCATGCCGCCAACGCGGGCCCGTGGGCCGGTGGGTCATGGGGCAGAGGTAGAGGTGGACAGGGAGCAGGCAGAGCTTCTGCTGATGGACCTGGCCAGACAAAAGGCCCCCTCCCCAGTTAATGTGTATATGTTGGAGCGATGGCTCTCAACTTATCCAAGGAGGGAGGACGCGAGGTACCTCCTGGAGGGTTTCCAGTGTGGGTTCCATATCCCATTCAAAGGAGTGCGGGGACCCCAAGATGCCCCCAATTTACTTTCCCTGAAGGGTAGGGAGGAGGTGGCTGCCCTGAGTATTGCCAAAGAGGTAGAGGCCAAGAGGGTAGTGGGCCCCTTTTCTGTACCACCCTTCCCCAACCTGAAGGTCTCCCCTCTGGGGTTTGTACCCAAAAAGGCCCCGGGGCAATTTCGCTTAATCCACCATCTATCGTACCCGGCGGGTTATTCTGTCAATGATGCTATTCCTGATGATCTTTGTTCGGTCAGGTATACGTCTTTTGACCAAGCCCTACGGATGGTGCGCTCTTGTGGTCCTGGTGCCCTCCTGGCAAAATGTGACATTAAATCGGCATTCCGATTGTTGCCAGTGCACCCGGGGGACTTTGAGCTATTGGGTTTTAGATTCCAAGGGAAGTTTTACGTAGATAAGGCCATGCCTTTTGGCTGCTCTATTTCCTGTTCAGCATTCGAACATTTTAGCACTTTCCTTCAGTGGGCCTTTGTTCGCAGGTCCGGGTCTCGGTCTGTAGCCCATTACCTCGATGACTTTTTGTTCGGGGGTGAACGGGGCTCGGACACGTGCACGCATCTCCTCACCACATTTCAGATGCTAATGCGGGAACTGGGTGTCCCTTTAGCGCCCGAAAAGACTGAGGGCCCATCCACTACGCTCACATTTCTGGGTATTGAAATTGACATGGTCGCACAGGCATCCCGGTTACCCATTGACAAGGTCACCCGGATCTCCGCGATGGTTTTGGCCTTGCTGGCCAAACGTAAAGTGTCACTTCGTGAGCTTCAGGTACTACATGGCCATCTTAACTTTGCCTGCAGGGTGGTCACGCCTGGCAGAGCATTTGCTCGGCGCCTATGCGACGCCATGTCTGGCCTGTCAAGGCGCCATCATAGGGTCCGACTGACCAGGGGCATGAGGGCTGACCTTTTGGTTTGGCTCACATTCCTGCAGGACTTCAACGGGGTCTCCTTTTGGAGATCCGACCTTTTAGTTTCCCCTAGGTTCCAAGTACAGTCGGATGCCTCCGGCTCCCTGGGATATGGGATTTACTTTGAGGGGAGGTGGGCTTATGGCCAATGGCCTCCAGCATGGCGGGGCACAGATCGCCTCCACGATCTTACATTCCTTGAGTTCTTTCCAATCCTGGGAGCTTTGATGCTATGGGGCGAGGAGTGGGCCGACTCAGTGGTCCATTTTTGGTGCGACAATGCTGCGGTAGTGCACATTGTTAATGCTCAGACGTCTAAATCACCCAGGGTGATGGCGTTGGTCTGCCAGTTTGTGTTACGTAGCCTACGTCTGAATGTGCTTTTTAAGGCCAGACATGTACCAGGTATTAATAATGATATTGCTGATGCTTTATCCCCCTGCAGATCCCCCGGTTCCGCGCCTTGGCTCCGGATGCAGAGTAATTCCCCTCGCCACTCCCGGCCGAGATTTGGACATTTGGCAAGGAGAGGTGAACCGGGTGATCGGCATGTCTTTGGTGCCCCGCACGCGTAAGGCGTATCACCATGCTTTCGTTCAATTTTGAATTTTTTGCGTGCAACTTCAGTTGCCCGAAGTGTGGCCCATTCCAGTGGAACAAGTTTTACAATTTATGGTTTATTTACACAATCAGGGCCTAGCTCCCCGCACTATAGCATCCAGGCTGTCAGCACTGGCATTTATGGCCAAGGTGAGGGGTTTTGCTGACTGCATGAACGATTTCCGCATACGACATGTTTTGGAGGGGTGGACACGGGAACGTGGCCGCCGCCCGGACACTTGCCACCCAATTTCACCAGGGGTGCTTACCCACCTTGCACAAGGCTGGCATAACCTGTGTTTTGATAGGTATGAGGCGGCTCTTTTTCACGCGGCTACCACGGTGGCCTTCTTTGGAGTGCTCCGCATCAGTGAGTTGGTACTACTGTCTAAGGCGGATGCGACTCGTAGGGCACTGGAACTCGACGATGTCTATGTTTCTAATGAGTGGCCTCAGTTGAGGATATGGTCCTCAAAAGTTGATCAGGACGGCATAGGCAGTGGAGTTAGACTGCTACGATGTTCCATTGCAGACATCTGTCCGGTTGGTGCCCTACAGGAGTTCTTGGCAGTGCGTGGCACGCACCCTGGCCCGTTTTTCTGCCACCAGGATGGGTCTCCCCTTACTAAATTTCAATTTTGGAAGGTGACCAGTATGGCACTATCCAGTGTTGGCCTCTCTGGGGCTCGTTACGGCACCCATTCGTTTAGGATAGGTGCTGCTTCAACTGCGGCTGCATTTGGGTACTCTGAGGCTGATATATGCCGTATGGGAAGATGGGGATCTATGCATTTTGCATTATATGTTCGCCCTCTTCAGGTATGAGTACCAGTTAAGTCACTGTTCTCTTTTTCTCTTACAGACCCTGTGTGTCCCCACACACCGGTGGCAGTATGGCTGGTGGGCCACAGTTACGTGCACTGGGCAGCGCAGTATGCTGCGGCGACAGAGTGGGGACCCCAGCTTGGACTGCGTGCATCCGCACGCATACGTTGGTACGGTAAGCGCGGAATGAGATGGCGGGAACTGTTGCCATTCCTTTTTTCCATCAGGGATGCTGAACCACCTGGTGTCCTTGTACTGCACCTCGGGGGCAATGACCTCGCCCAGGTCACTGGCCTTTCTTTAAAATTCACGATTTGCAGTGACCTAGCTTATTTGCATTATGTGTGGCCATCCACAAGGCTGCTATGGTCGGACATCATACCGCGTCATTCTTACAGGGGAGGTATTGACCTCCGTGCCCTTGACTGCGCTCGCCGCTCGGTGAACAGGGCGGTTGCCCGGTTCTTGGCAGACAAGGGTTTGGGGATGGTCATCCGACACCCCACCATTAGTTTACAAAATTATGATCTTTATGCAGGGGATGGGGTCCACCTGTCGGCTAGAGGTATGAACCTCTTTTTGGAAGATTTGCAAGCAGGCCTGTTGACCGAGCTGATGGTCTGGGGGTGGTGGGGGTGAGTCTTCATTGAAGCCTCCCCGTGTAGCGGGTAGCACTGGTAAGGTAAAGATTTATGACCCATAGGTATCCGGCAGGTTCGCAATTGACTGGCCAACACTTAGACAGGTACAGGTGTAATAACGTTGACCGGTCAACGACGAACCAGGCAAGGGGTGATGGCAGGAGCTTTTCAGCATGCATCACCCCGTGATTTGACGGATACACGTCAGAGGGTGGGGTCAGTAGATAGTTTATTGACTCCGGTCAACAATTTGTTTGTGTCAACAAACAAATTGATACAAATCGATACATTGTAGCCAATTGCCATTGGCAATTTTGGGAGGAACCTTACCAGTGTTACTGCGGCCTGCTTGCCTTAGGAATTATAATTGGATGAATACCAATTGAAAGTTATAATTTGGACTAGGGCATTATTCAATAAAAGTGGCCCAATGCCTTTATCCATATACCGGTGTCTGAGTCTTTCTTTGGGGGGTGCGCCTGCAATGAAAGCGCGGCGCCAAAATGGCCCCAACGCTCTTTGAAGGCCCCCCCACCCGGACTCAGACATCTGGGTGAGTTAGGGGGCGTGGCCACCCCTCTATAAAAGGGGTGGCCACGAGGCAGCCGAGCTGCCATTTTAGAAATCGCGACAGAGAGGAGAAGTTTTTCCCTCCACCCCCTCCCTAATGAACAGTGTGATATTTTGGTCACTTCGGGGTCGGGTGGGAATTTTTGGCCTGAACCTACAATTGGCCGTTGTGTTCTGGCTTTTTTGACCATCCCACACTGTTGCTAGGTTTGACATAGGGGTTTTTGCTCTTGACTTTGGTCACTTAGGCGGGTAGCACTGGTAAGGTAAATATTTATGACCCATAGGTATCCGGCAGTTTCGCAATTGACTGACCAACACGTAGACAGGTACAGGTGTAATAACGTTGACCGGTCAACGACGAACCATTCAAGGAGTGATGGCAGGAGCTTTTCAGCATGCATCACCCCGTGATTTGACGGATACACATCAGAGGGTGGGGTCAGTAAATAGTTTATTGACTCCGGTCAACAATTTGTTTGTGTCAACAAACAAGTTGATACAAATCGATACATTGTAGCCAATTGCCATTGGCAATTTTGGGAGGAACCTTACCTGTGTTACTGCGGCCTTTTTGCCTTAAGAATTATAATTGGATGAATACCAATTGAAAGTTATAATTCGGACTAGGGCATTATTCAATAAAAGTGGCCCAATGCCTTTATCCATATACCGGTGTCTGAGTCTTTCTTTGGGGGGGGGGGTGCCTGCAAAGTGAATCTACCCTATTTTTCTAATTGCAATACACAAGACTCCGTGTATCTTATTCTCTGTACCTGTCAGAAGGCGTATGTTGGGCAATCTAGATACCCCATAAAAATGCGGTTGGGGAAACATCAATCTCGCATTAGAACACAGGTTGTCACTGCACCCCTTGTTGCCCATTTCTTGAGCACAGGACATACATTTAAGGACATGAAAATTGTGGTTCTGGAATCTTATCGTCCCAATAAACATCAGACAGTTGATGTTGAACGTTGCCATTTACAAAGGGAGGCGTTCTACATCCACCGATTTGGGACTCTCATTCCACATGGGCTCAATACGGATCTTGACTTTTCCGCGTTTCTATGAGCACTGCCCTTGGTTCCTTCCCTCCCTAGTTTGGTCCCCTTTAAGGATCTAAGCAGACTTGATCCTCTCCACGTGTACTACTTGTTCCCACATATTAATTCCAGATCATTTTTACTTTGTTTAGCACTTGACCCAGTATGAATATTCTCTTGGAGGTCGTATAAGCGCGTTATGATGTCTTTACAGGTATGTTTTGATTAGTACAAAAGTGTATATTTCCCCTATAGTGTTGTGTATTTGTTATCGTTAGTCGTTCGTGTTTTCATGTTTTCATGGGTTATATTCTGGTATCTGGCTATCTGTATTTTATTCAGTTTTGATTACAGTCTCTTGAGAAAGGCTCACGAAATGTCCAATTACCGGATGGATTTTGAGACCTGTTGTTCGTAACTTCCCACATCCCATGAACTGCATGTTTGTTCCAGCTGGAGCGGGGAGTTGGCACAGCATCTAGGCCCGCAACACACTTGAGCGCAGCAATACGAGCCACCAAGGCCCTGGGGTCCAGAGGCAAGGCCTCCTGGGTAGGTTGTGACCCATGCCTGGGAGGCCCCACCACAGTCAGGGGGCTGGAAGGCACCCTGTGTCCATCAAGAGCAGTGCCCACCAGAGGCCCTGCCGGGTGAGCAGGGCCATGGGCAGTCCTAGGCCCAGCAGAGGCCCTGCTGCTTGGCCATGCAGGCCTACAGGGCCTCGGGCGGCAGGCCCCAGCAGGCCTGCTGGGAGCGTGGCAGGCCCTCTTCTTGGGCACCATCCTAGCACCAAATCTAAATCCCTGAAGAGAGGGGAATTAACCACCCATGGGTCAGGCCTCCATTCCTCGGAGGCCTATAGCCACCCAAACGCGCTGCGCTAATGCAGGCTTTACCCTGGAGGAAGAAAGGAAGAGCCGAGCCCCTTAAATGGAGGGCACAGCAACCCTTGTCTCCTCCAAAGAAAAACTGAGCAGAGGCCACAGCGGAGCGCTGCAGCAATCTGACAGCTTGAGCAGCGAGCCTCAAAAGGAGCTGCAGCCGAATGCCACTTGAGCAAGGAATCAGCTGGGTGAGAGGAACTAAATGCGCCCTGGCCCAGCCAAAGTTTGAAAGGCTGGCGGGAGCGCGCGGAGCCCCCTTTTAAGGCAGCTCGGCTCTGCCCCTCCACTCAGCCTGGTGCCCATATCTGGAGGGCGGGGGCCAGCAAAGCGTGCAACGGTGAGAGTCCCCGCCATCGCGCATCCAATGCTTTGGTTCTAGGAACAAGGAGTGGAAATGGTGGGCTTTCCTGCCTCAGATCACACAGAATCAGCTCTGGTCTCACTAATAGGATTGTTCTGTTCTTTTTTAAATAGAATCATAGAATCACTGGGTTGGAAGAGACCTTTTTGGCCACTGAGTCCAACCCCCTGCTCAGTGCAGGAATCCAAATCAAAGCAGTTCTGACTGATGGGTGTCCAATACTCTCTTCAATGCTTCCAATATTGGAGTGCTCACCACTTCTTGAGGCAGTTGGTTTCACTGTTGTACTGCTCTAACCATTAAGAGGTTTCCCCTGATATTCAGCCTATATCTGGCTTCCTTTAGTTTGAGAATATATATCCACAGGATCCATTCCAAAAGATTGAGAAATAGTTCTTGTAATAAACTGTATTTAATTTTTCTTTCCAACCTATTAACTTAAATGACTTTTCTTCAGTAAACACAAATAACTTCCTTCAATAAACACAAATTAGGTAAGTATTCAAACATAGGCAAGTTTTTTCTAGTAAATAAGGTAAGTAATCAAGACTTTAAGTAAATTTCATTTGTTTTTCTTTCTTCAGTCCAAAAATATCCTGTAATCTCTTATTTCTTCTTTTAGGATAATCAGTTTAAGCCCGTTATTACACATCCTGCACTCTAGGAGATCAGATCCTGTCCCTCCTCTTTATGACCATCTTTCAGGTAATTGAAGAGTGCTATCAAAAAAGAAGGTGTTAGCTATTTGGCAATAGACCATTTTAATTACCTAAAAACATCACTTTGGTAGGCTCCATCCCTTTTTATTAATTGTTTTTGTTTTTATGTGAACTGAGGCCTCAAGCTTATTCGGAAGAATCAAACAGCATTTAGCTTTTTTGCAGCATTTTTACACCAATACTTGATGTTTCTTCGTACTGTAAATTTTTTACACTTGCAGAGAAGGGAAGAGATGAATGACAATCATCATATTAGCATCTTTTCCACTGGGTCAGGTCCTTTTCAGAAAACTACTGCTGTTCTTATCTGCAGGCTAAATTTGCTTCATTTTAAAATTATCAAACCTCCCTCAACACTTCTCAAGATGAATTTAAGCATGTTCACGAAAGTGGAGCTAAGTCTCAAAGTGATGTTCTCAGCCAGCCAAGAAAAGGTTGCAAAAAGAAAATGATTTCATCATAGAAACCATAGACATGCTCAAAAGAAAACTTTAACCTCATCTTTCCAAAGGAGAATGTTTTTGTCCCATTACAAGCTTTTATGAGGCTGTATTCTAATTTAATAAGTTCCATGAGTATTACCAGTTACACTGTTGGCACTTCTCCATGATACAGATGGATAGATCAATTTGTGACAATGTCATTTGTGTTCATTAAAAACTGTTTGCCCCATTTCTGCATTAATGTGGGTTTTCTGCATGCAAATTAATACAATAACATATTGAAAGATGCCTTTGGAATACATTTTCTTATAAACAATGCATTTATACATGTAATTGAGATAAACATAACACATTTCTGAATGTATTTTACCTTAGAAAACACATTCTGAATGCATTTGGCATGGCTTTTGAGGTGAGAGATTCGTCAAAAAATTCAACAAAGAGCGCAGGCCAAGCGATAATTGCATTCCAATCTGCACATTAGTCTGGGTGATGGAGGCACAAATCATGTCACTTTGCATCAGAATCAAGGGAAAATAATACTTTTTTCAAGCAGCTTCATGCAATGATGTGTGTGTGTGTGTGTGTGAATGGTCTAAAGGCTGCAAATGCAAGCGCGGCGCCAAAATGGCCGCCGCGCTCTTTGCAGGCCCCCCCATAGGACAGAGAATCCGGGTAGTTAGGGGCGTGGCCAGCTCCCTTATAAAAGGGGTGGCCACGAGGCAGCCGAGCTGCCATTTTACCTCAGCGACGGAGCGGAGAAGTCTTTTCCCCTGTGTCTCCGTCGCTCCTTAGCTTACCGGGAAGCCTTTTGGTAGCGGTTCTTCCTTTTCGGCTTCCCTTTGCTTCAGTAGATATGCCTTCGAAGAAGAAGGCAGCTTCAAGTGCGGCTCGCGCTGTTAGGAGGCGCAACCCAGGTCGGAGGACCGCGGTGCCGCCTCCTCAGCAGCCGCCCTCGCAGGCCCTGGTTGGGGCTGGCGGAATGGGGTCTATTGCCCCTTGGCCCGGAGTGGGCGAACAGAATGCGGGCGCGGAAGGGGTTCCGGCCCGCGGCCCGCGAGCGGTGGACACCGCTCCTGCACCTGCCCACCCTGTTGGGCCTGCTGCTCTTGGGTCGCAGCCTCCCCCTGGGCCCTCTAGCCTTGGGGGGTGGTGCGGCCCCCTGCCTTGGCAGGTTTCTCCACCGACCCTGCCGGGCTTCGGTGCTGGCCAATGGCCATATTCGGGTCCTGGGGTACAGGGACCTGTACCCACGCCTGGACCGGGCGGGCCGGCCGGCCCTTGGCCCCAGGTCGACGTGGCAGCCTTACTGGCCCGTATTGCGGCCCTGGAAGCGTCGTTGGCTCGGGCCAGTCAGGCGGGAGCCCCCTTTGGGGTCCCTTTTGCGGCGCTGTCGGCAGGAGGACAACAGCCGACAGGGAGGGTTGAGCTGCTGCAGGCGCGTGGCGCGGTTTCGGCCACTGCCTCGCAGCTCCCCAGTCAGCAGCCAGGTGCGGGTCAGGCCCCGGTGATGAGCTCTACGTCGGTCGTGAGCTCCGACGCCCCCAGTGGGCCGGAACCCCCGGTGGGGGCGGCCCGCGGGGGTGCAGCATGTGAGTATACGGTGCAAGCGAGTACACCCACACACATTCCCAATATGGGGGGGCTTTTCAATGGCCTTGGCCTCGCGCGGGTGATGCGGGGGCCACGCTGTCGGCACCCCACCCGGCGACGACGACTGCCACCCTGGGCACTGGGGTGGGTACTTGTTCTTACACTGCGGGGAATGTTCTGGGGGTGGCTGGGCTAGCTCAGGCCCCTTTTCCTATGGCTGCGGTGCCTTTTTCGGCTTTGCCGACGGCGGGGTATTCCTTGCCACTGGGTGATCACTTGGCACAGACTACCAGAGAAAAGATATGGCGGGGGGAGTATGTAGATATCTTTTCACTCCTGAACAGAGAGCCCACCAAGGAAGAAAGGGAGGGACAGGATGAGAAGGACAAGGAGCAGGCACGTCGCCGTAAGCCGCCACGTACCTGGGCCAACTGGCTCCCCGCTTATTTAATATACATGGCAGTGTACTTGAGGGCGCGGCCGGATTTGGCTATTCCCATGGTCCAATATTTGGACAACATATATAGGGCGATGGTCGATTTCCCGGGTCCCTCGTGGTTGGCCTATGACGAGGAATTCCGTATGAGGATTCCCCTTCACCCCGAGATGAGATGGGATGAGCCGTGCCAGAGGCTTTGGCTTTTGTACATGACGCCCACACGCCCCGCCCCGGGAGACAGATACCATTGTGGACATGCGGTTCAGCGAGCAGTTCCAGCGCAGGTTACCCGCCAAGCGGCGGGGCAGGGGGTTCCAGCCCGCCTGCTGTGCTGGACTTTCTCGTCCAATGGTTCCTGTAATAGGAAGAATTGCAAGTACAGGCATGAGTATCCCACATGTGCGGGCCCCCACGCAGCCTCCGCCTGTCCCAGGCCTGGAGGGACAAGGGGCAGAGGGAGGGGCGGACAGTGGGCTGGCAAGACTGCCACGGATGGAACTGGTTCTCCAAAAGGCCCCCTCCCCAATTAATGTGGACATGCTGGAGCGTTGGCTCGCATCGTACCCGAAGGGGGAGGATGGGGAGTATCTCCTTCAGGGTTTTAAGCAGGGATTCCGTATCCCTTTCATGGGTGATAGGTCCCCTCAGGATGCCCCTAACCTTTTATCCGTCAGAGGGAGGGAGGACGTGGCTGCGGCCAGCATTAAAAAAGAGTTAGATGCGGGCAGGGTCGCTGGACCTTTCCCTGCACCCCCGTTTCCCAATCTTAAGGTGTCGCCACTGGGCTTGGTCCCCAAAAAGTCCCTAGGCGAGTTTCGCCTTATTCATCATTTGTCCTACCCAGCCGGCCGATCGGTCAATGATGCTATCCCTGGTGACCTTTGTTCAGTCAGGTATACAT
This sequence comes from Bradypodion ventrale, assembly GCA_035047345.1. Classification (NCBI taxonomy): domain Eukaryota; kingdom Metazoa; phylum Chordata; class Lepidosauria; order Squamata; family Chamaeleonidae; genus Bradypodion; species Bradypodion ventrale. The sequence continues at coordinate 78,841,387 of JAWDJE010000002.1, read as the reverse complement.
CGTTCGACCATGCGCTGCGCATGGTGCGCTCGTGTGGCCCGGGTGCCCTGCTGGCCAAGTGCGACATCAAGTCGGCTTTTTGCCTTTTGCCAGTGCATCCGGGCGACTTTGAGTTGCTGGGTTTCAAATTTAAGGGTGAATATTATTTTGATAAGGCCATGCCTTTTGGCTGTTCCATATCATGCTCGGCCTTCGAGCGTTTCAGTACTTTCCTAGAGTGGGCTTTAGTCCGCAGGTCAGGGTCTCGGTCTGTAGCCCATTACCTGGATGACTTTTTATTCGGGGGTGAACGGGGCTGGGACACGTGCACACGTCTCCTCAACACATTTCAGACGCTAATGGAGGAACTCGGTGTCCCTTTAGCGCCCGAAAAGACCGAGGGCCCATCTACCAAGCTAGTATTCCTGGGGGTGGAGATTGACACAGTAGCGCAGGCTTCTAGGTTACCAGGCGATAAGGTGTCCAGAATAGTGGCCCTTATCTCGGATTTGCTGGCCAAACGCAAGGCATCACTGAGGGAACTGCAGGTGCTACATGGTCACCTCAATTTCGCTTGCAGGGTGGTCGCACCGGGCAGAGCTTTTGCCCGGCGCTTATGCGACGCCATGGCAGGGTTATCCAGGCCCCACCATAGAGTCAGGCTTACCCGGGGTATCAGGGCAGACATGTTTGTCTGGTTGCAATTCCTGAGGGAGTTCAATGGGGTCTCATTTTGGAGGTCTGACCTCCTGGCATCCCCCAATTTTCAGATCCAGTCTGATGCCTCAGGATCCCTGGGTTATGGGATGTACTTCAATGGGAAGTGGGCCTATGGTGGGTGGCCACCGGCCTGGGCAGGCACGGGTCGCCTGCGGGATCTCACATACCTGGAATTTTTCCCTATTCTGGGGGCTTTGATGCTATGGGGCGAGCAGTGGGCTAATTCGGTTGTGCATTTCTGGTGCGACAATGCTGCTGTTGTACACATTGTCAATGCACAGACTTCCAAATCACCCAGGGTTATGGAACTAGTGCGCCATTTTGTGTTGCGCTGCCTGCGCCTCAATGTCTTGTTCAGGGCCAGGCATGTTCCAGGGATTAATAATGATATTGCTGACGCTTTGTCCCGCCTGCAGATCTCCCGGTTCCGCGCCTTGGCCCCGGATGCGGAGGAATTTCCCTCGCCACTCCCGGACGAGATGTGGACTATTGGCAAGGAGAGGTGAACCGGGCGATTGGCCTGTCATTAGCGCCACGCACTCGTAAGGCGTATCAACAAGCGTTCAATTCTTACAGAGCATTTTCTGCTCAATTTCACCTGCCAGAGACCTGGCCTATCCCGGTGGACCATGTTCTGCGGTTCATGGTTCACCTGCATGCACAGGGCCTCGCACCTCGCACCATAGCATCCAAGCTCTCGGCGTTGGCTTTTATGGCCAAAGTGGGAGGTCATGAGGACAGCACCTCTGACTTCCGTGTGAGACATGTTTTGGAGGGGTGGGTGCGCGAGCGCGGGCGTTGCCCGGACGACCGGCACCCCATTTCCCCAGGGGTTCTTACCCAGTTGGCCCGGGGCTGGCCAGGCCTCATTATGAGGCAGCCCTTTTCATGCAGCCACAACGGTGGCATTTTTTGGAGCGCTCCGCATCAGCGAACTTGTGATGCTGTCTAAGGCGGATGCAAGTTGTAGGGCACTGGAACTCGAAGATGTCTATGTTGCCAAAGACTGGGCCCAGTTGAGGATACGCTCCTCTAAAACAGATCAGCATGGCGTAGGCAGTGGTGTAAGACTGCTACGGTGTTCTTTGGCAGACATCTGTCCGGGTGATGCCCTACAGGAATACCTGGCACTGCGTGGCATGCACCACGGCCCGTTTTTCTGTCACCAAGATGGGTCTCCCCTTACTAAATTTCAGTTTTGGAAGGTGACAGGTAGAGCCCTCACCAGGGTGGGTCTACCAGGTGCCCGTTATGGCACACATTCATTCCGTATTGGTGCAGCCTCTACAGCAGCTGCTTTTGGGTACTCTGGGGCTGACATACGTAGCATGGGGAGGTGGGGCTCGCAATGTTTTCAGTTTTATGTGCGCCCACTCCCGCCATGAGTACCAATCCAGTCACCTTACCGCCTTTTTTCTCAATTTTCTTACAGACCCTGGGTGTCGTATTACACCGGTGACAGTATGGCTGGTGGGCCACAGCTATGTGCACAGGGCAGCGCGTTACGCTGCGGCGACAGAGTGGGGACCCCGACTGGGACTGGGTGAACACGCCAGTCTCACATGGCATGGTAAGCCTGGGATGTTATGGCGGGAGCTGCGGCCTTTCCTTTTTTCTGGCCTGGGTGCTGACCCGCCTGACATTCTCATCATCCACCTGGGGGGCAATGATTTGGGCCAGGTCACCGGCTTATCGCTCAAGCATGCGATTTGCGAGGACCTCGCCTACTTGCATTATTTCTGGCCTGCCACAACCCTGGTTTGGTCGGACAGTGTCCCGCGCCATTCTTATAGAGGGGGCGTTAACCTCCTGGCCCTTGACCGTGCTAGGCGCACGGTCAATAGGGCGGTGGCGCGGTTTCTTGCCGACAGGGCTTGGGGACGGGTCAGTCATCACCCCGCTATTAGCCTACAAAATTATGACTTGTACGCAGGGGATGGGGTCCATCTGTCACGAGGAGGTATGGACCTCCTGTTGGGTGATTGGCGAGCAGGCCTGTTGACCGAGCTGACGGTCTGTGGGGGGGCGTCAGGCCTTCTTTGAAGCCCCTCCGTGTGGCGGGTAGCACTGGTAAGGTAAACAGTATGACCCACAGGTATCCGGCAGGTTCGCAATTGACTGGACAACACTAGACAGGAATAAATTAGTTAAACGTTGTCCGGTCAACGATGAACCAGGCGACGGGGTGATGACGATAGCTAACCAGCATGCATCACCCCGTGATTTCACGGATACGCGTCAGAGGGTGGGGTCATGAGTTAGATATTGACTACGGTCAACAATTTGTTTGTTGTCAACAAACAAATTGATACAAATTGATACATTGTAGCCAACTGCCGTTGGCAATTTTGGGGTGGTACCTTACCAGTGTTACGTCGGCCTGCTTGCCTTAAGAATTATGATTGGTCGTTTTACCAATACAAATTTATAATTCGGACTAGGGCATTGAATCAATAAATGTGGCCCGATGCTGTTATCCACTTTCAATGTTGTCTGTGTCCGTTATTGGGGGGGTGCGCCTGCAATGCAAGCGCGGCGCCAAAATGGCCGCCACGCTCTTTGCGGGGGCCCCCCCCACAGGACAGAGAAACCGGGTAGTTAGGGGCGTGGCCAGCTCCCTTATAAAAGGGGTGGCCACAAGGCAGCTGAGCTGCCATTTTACCTCAGCGACGGAGCGGAGAAGTCTTTTCCCCTCCACCCCCTCCCTAGTTAACAGTGTGATATTTTGGTCGCTTCGGGGCCGGGTGGGAATTTTTGGCTGGGACCCATATTGGCTTCCGGGTCCTGGCTTTTTTGCCCATCCCACACTGTTGCTATGGTTTGATATAGGGGTCTTCTTATGTTCCTACTGTTGACTTTGGTCACATTGGCGGGTAGCACTGGTAAGGTAAACAGTATGACCCACAGGTATCCGGCAGGTTCGCAATTGACTGGACAACACTAGACAGGAATAAATTAGTTAAACGTTGTCCGGTCAATGATGAACCAGGCGACGGGGTGATGACGATAGCTAACCAGCATGCATCACCCCGTGATTTCACGGATACGCGTCAGAGGGTGGGGTCATGAGTTAGATATTGACTACGGTCAACAATTTGTTTGTTGTCAACAAACAAATTGATACAAATTGATACATTGTAGCCAACTGCCGTTGGCAATTTTGGGGTGGTACCTTACCAGTGTTACGTCGGCCTGCTTGCCTTAAGAATTATGATTGGTCGTTTTACCAATACAAATTTATAATTCGGACTAGGGCATTGAATCAATAAATGTGGCCCGATGCTGTTATCCACTTTCAATGTTGTCTGTGTCCGTTATTGGGGGGGTGCGCCTGCAATGGCTCTGTGTAAATGTAGTGTAATCTTACATTCTTTCCCAAATATTCAATTTTCTTTTGCTTTTTAAATATTTATTTTGAATTCTTTTTCACTGATTCCCAGGAGTTGGTCATTAACCTTTGGTCAATTGCTTGTGGTCATCCACCTTTGATTGAGAAAATCCAGAGTTGACTGGTAACTTCTTTCTTTCTCACATAAACCTGTCTAAACACAAAAGTTTTATCTTGTTTATCTTGGTCACTTACCGCCTCTTATTTGTATCTCTTCAGTCCCTTAAGTCAACGCTTCTAGCCTCATTTTGGCTTTTGTGTGGCGGGCTGCTCTAATTGGCAAGAGTGTCTGCCCCCAGCCCAGAAGTGTGGCACTCAGTCCAACCTCTTTTAAGAAGGGTGCCAAGCAGAGTATAAGGCCCCTATAGGGGCTGTAGCAGCAGCAGCTGTGAATTGCAACTACCAACAAGATTGTGGTATTATCAGTTCTGAGCAGAATCAGGATTCAAATCTTGGCTCAGGATGGTGTTGACAGATTTGATGCCAGAGTGGCTGAGAATGACAGAATGGGCACCTCACATATGTGCTTGCAGGATTGGGGCTGTGGCAGTTGCAAGTGGTGGTGGTATGGGTGCCACAGTTAAGGAAAATGCCTTCTGAGAAAGTAATGTGGAACTTGCTCATGCAGCTCCTCCAGGCTTTCCATTTATAGGGTAAGAACAGGTTCTTGAATGTTATTACTACAGGACAGCTGAAGCATAGGTAGCATGGGAAGGATACGGGTTGAATAAGTAATATGGGTCATATTCCAGTCAGACATAATATTGTTGAGTCGCACTGAATTCTACAAGAATTTAAGAATGTAGTTTTGTGTTTCCTGTTTCCTCAAGCAGTGATATGTCAAAAGTAGCACTGCACCTTTCTATTTAAATATTTATTTATATTATTTAGGAGTGAACTAAGCAAGAGAATGATCCTTGACATCCACTGAACAGATATGAGCCTCAAGTCCATTGACTTAGATCCAGCTAGAGCTTTATGACAAAAACAAACATTCTTGAGTATACGCAAAGTCAAATTAGAAGATGGAGGAAGAAACTCACTGAACAAAGAGTAACATCAAAGGTGAATATGGCTGAGGAACTCAACCTCCCCTATGTTACTTAAAAAGGTTGAGGGTTGGAGTGCCTGTATGTAAGACTAACATGCTCAAGTGGGGGTTACTGGTGGACAACAACACATGATGTTGGTAATAGTATTGCCAAGTTGATTTTGATCAGGCTAACTCTAGGTGAGCATTCTCTGTTTCCAGACTCAGACTTCTGCATTTTTTCTGTGATGTCTCAAGTTCTAATTATAGAATACTTAGTCTATTTTCCAAGTCTCTGAATACTGAAAAGGTGTCACTTTACATAAAGCCATGCTAACAAGTCCATTTGCTATAAACAATTATACAAGTTAGTACAAATTTGATCCGCTTATGTGATCTGCTATTTCATAGCTTTGATCTCAGAAACTCCTGAAAAGTTAACACCTGAAATATAAAATCATGCCTTCAATATGCTTTCTGTAGTCATCTTAATGTTCAACTGCAGTCCTGGTTTGGCACTTTCTTCTTTTACTTTCACTAAAAGTCATTTCAATGTCTTAAATTATTGATGTTTCTTCCAACAATTTTCATTCTTGCTTTATTGGAATCCAGTATATTCTGTGCACATATAAGGAAATGAACAGCAACCTTGTCTAATACCTTTCTCTGATACCATGCATGTATGATTTTGTACACTTCTCTCATGTCTTTTTATATTTACCTTTCCTGCTCCCACATGGAACAGCTCCAAATTTTGCAACTACTTATAGCAGATAAATTCCATTCTCTTGTACATTTTACTTTTTTGTATCCTTTTTGGGCTCTATAACAGGGGTTCCCAACCTTTTCAAGCTGGGGGCTGGGTCATGCTCTTTCAGTCAGCTTCGAGGGCTGGATGGCTGTATACGTGGAAGAGACACAGATGCATTTGCTGGATGACTAATAGAGATTGGTTGAACCTTAACAGAGGACAGCTAATCCATAGATTAGTTGAGAGATTGAAAGCACGGCACCAAAATGGCTGCCACACTCTTTGCGGCCCCCACCCACCCTGGACGAATACATCCGGGTAGTTAGGGGGAATGGCCAACCCCGTTATAAAAGGGGTGGCCACGAGGCAGCTTTGCTGCCATTTTATTACAGCAACGGAGTGGAGAAGTTCGCTCCGACACTGTTGGTCTTTTCTCACTGGAGAAAAGAGAAAGATAGACTGGATCGGAGGATATCTTTCCTCCGATCACTAACCTAGTGCTTGGGTTGCTATGGCAACCAAGCAAAAGGCTTCTCTGGAGCAGGAGAAACTGCTCCGGCAATCTTTTGTTGTCCCTATGGGACCTACATGGGGGCGGCCATGGCCCCCAAGAAGAAGGCTGCCGTGGGCCCGCGGCAGCGTTGTCCCCCCTCCCCTGCCACTTCTAGTGGCCCCTCGGGCTGGAGGGCTTGGGCGGCTGCAGAAAGGGGGTTGGCAGTGACTCCAGTTCTGCTGGCCTAATGCGGCGCAGGGTGGCTTGGGCGGACAGGGTGCGGGACCGCACCCCATCGTGGCACCTATTCCATGGTGGTGGATTTGCACCTGCTGACCACGGTCCCCCTGCTGGCCCACCTTATTCCGGTGGGCCAGAAGTGGTGGACATGCTTCTGGCCCACATTGCGGTCCTTGAAGCGCCAATGTGAATTTCCCTCTGCATACCGCTCGCCTTGTTGGTGGGCTGGGAGTGGTGGATATGCTTCTGGCCCGCATTCCGGCCCTCAAAGCATCGTTAGGGATTTCCCAACCCTCAGGACACTTGGGGTCAGGCTACCTTTAGGAACCTAATCATTTACCTTTGCAGGCATTCCGGTGGGCCTTGGGCTGGGTTGAGCTGCCTCAGGCACCTGCGTGTTCATAGGGTGGTGCGCCGCAGCTCCCCACGCTGCCCACATAGCAGGTCATCCCGCCGGTTCCCGGAGTGACCTGGCTTGGAGTCCCATCGACCCTAAGCTTGATTTTCGTCGCTGGCTCCAACGCTCCTTCGAGGCCGGAACCCCCAGTGGGGGCGGCCCAAGGGAGTGTTCCTAGTGAGTATAGTGGTCAAGTTAGCACATTATCCACATTGTCACTGGTTGTTAATGGGTGCGGTGGCCTGGGCTTCACCAGGCTGCATTAGCTGGCCGATATTCCGCCCAGTACCCTTCAGCTGCCTGGCTTTCACCCAGTGGCCGACTATTACCTTCCTTCAGGTGGCCACTCATCACTGGCCACCAGGTATTAGATACGGCGTGGGGTGTAAGAAGACGTTTCAGTCTCCCGAATCATGATCTGACTAAGGGTGAGTAGGGGGGACAGGACTACACTGATAGACAATTTTCCAATTTTCATAAACTCTCCACGCATGTGGGCTAATTGGCTGCCAGCTTATTCATACATATATGGCTGTGCAACTCAGGGCTCATCCTCATTTGGATATTCTGATGGTTCAGTGTTTGGACATCATCCAACAGGCAGTTGCTAATTTACCGGGTCTGTCAGGCCTAGCCTATGGTGGGGAATTTACTATGAGACTTGCCCTTCACCCTGAGGCAAGATGGGATAGGACCTGTCAGCGATTGTTGCTGCTGTACAAGACCCCTACGCGCCCGGTGCTAGGTGAATGGTACCACTGCGGTTCCGCAGTGCAAAGGTACGCCACTACACAGGTTCACTGCCGGCAGGAAGGGCAGGGGGTCCCATCCTACCGATGTGTTGGGATTACTCCACTACCAGAGTATGCAAGAGTGGTGATGTTAGTTTGAGCAGGGGTTCTCTTTCTGTGCCGGGCGACACGCTGCCTCTGCGAGCCCGTGGGCAGGCACGTCCTGAGGCGGGGGCAAGGGTTACCAGGGATTGGCCAGAGTTCCCTCTGAGGCCACTACAAGTTCAAAGGCCCATCCCTCAATTGATCCAGCTGTGCTCGGAGGGTGCCTCCGCGTTTATCCTGGGGAGGATGATGCGGTTTACCTTGGAGGGTTTTTTACGTTTGGTTTCTGCAACCCTTCGGGGGTATTAGTGCATCCCAGGATGCCCCCAATTTACAGTTATTCAGGGATAGGGAGGTCATTTCTCCACAACAGGTGGATGGAGTATTGCGGGAGGGCAGGGTTGCTGATCTGATCTCCTCATACTCAAATCTAATAGTCTCCCCTCTCGGCTTAGTGCCTAAGAATCCTCTTGGGAAGTTAGTTCATTCACCATTTCTCCTACCTGCGGGGCCCTGGGTCGGCGGCCCTATACCGGGTGACCTTTGCCGGGCCAGGTGTGCTCCTTCGACCAGGCTGTCCAGATGGCCCGCTCATGCGGTCGTGGGGCGCTGCTGGCGAATGCGACATCAAATTCGCATCCCGTGTACTCCCAGTGCGCCCCCCCGATAACCTTGAGCCTTCAGGCTTTTGTTCCCAGGGCTGGCTTTCAGTGAGTTGAGCCATGCCCTGGCCTGTTCCAATTCCGGTATCGACCCTCGAGTGTTTCAGCACCTTCCTTTACTGGGCTTTCGCTCGAGGGTCGGGGTCCCAGTCAGTGACTCACTTTCCCGACAATTTGTTAGGGGGTGACTGGGCTTCGGGCACATGTGGGTATTTGCTCAACACGTTCTGGGGCATCAGGGCACCTAAAACGACAGGGGGCACAGCCACCACCCTCACTTTTTGGGTGTAGATTGTGTCATCGTGTCCCAGACTTCCAGTTTACCCATGGATAAGGGGACACGGAGCTAGGATCCTATATTTGTAAGGCACACGACGTAAGGTGTTTCTCCGTAAGTTGCAGGTGCGACTTGGCCTGCAGGGGGTAACACCGGGCAGCCCTTTCCCAGGTGTTTTTGTGCGGCCATAGTGGGGTCTTTATGACTCACCATAGGGTCTGACTATGCGGGGTTTGCGGGCCGACCTACCGGTTTGGCTCAGGTTCCTATGGGGCTGGAAGGGCGTCTCCTTTGCAGGGCCGGGCATATGGCCACTCCTTAATTACGAGTCTGGTTGGATGCCTCGGGTTCCCTTGGACGGGGACCTAATTTGATGGTTGATGTGTATGTGGGAGGTGGCCCCAGGGATAGCAGGGCATGAGTCGCCTCCGCGATCTCACGTCCTTGAATTTTTCCCCATCTCAGGTGCACTCATCCTCTGGGTGAATAAGTGGACTATTTCTGTAGTTCATTTTGGTGGAATCTAAGTTAATGGTTGATGAGCTTGTTGGAGGTGGCCCCAAAGATAGCAGGGCATGAGTCGCCTCCGCGATCTCACGTCCTTGAATTTTTCCCCGTCTCAGGTGCGCTCATGCACTGAGTGGATAAGTGGACTATTTATGTAGTTCATTTTTGTGTGACAATGCTGCCACAGTGCATTTTGTTAACGCCCACACACCCTAAATTTGCAGAGTCATGCCCTTAGTTTGGCAATTTGTTCTCAGGCCTTTGTGCATTAACGTGCTATTCAGGGCTGGACATGTGCCGGGCGTTGACAGTGATATATCTGATGCTATCTCCTACCTGTAGATCTCCCGGTTCCGTGCCTTGGCTCCATATGCGGAGGAACTCCCCGATCCACTTCCAGATGAGATATGCACTTCTGGCATGGAGATGTGAACCGGGTGGTTGGCAGGTCTTTGACGCCATGCACGTGTAAAGCATGTCAGCGCATGTTCCTCCAATTTGCAGTTTTCTGGGGAGGGGCAGTTCCCCCAAGTTTGGCCTGGGCTTTCGGCCTTGATGTCCATGGCTGAAGTGCGAGGTTTTATTGTTGGCCTGGGCGACTTCTATATTCACTAGGTATTGGATGGTTGGGCACGTGAGCGGGGCTGCCCCCCCCCCCCGACACATGCCAGCCTGTGTCTTCCTATCGATTGGCCCTCCTGACCAGGGGATGGCGCAGCCTGGGTTACGAGACCAATGAGGAGTCTCTGTTTTATGCAGCTACCACGGTGGCTTTCCTTGGAGCTCTGCGAATGAGCGAGCTGGTCCCGCTTTCACAAGGGGACGCGTCATATCTGGCACTGGAACTGGAAGATGTGTTGCTCACTCAGGAGTGTGCTCAGTGGAGGATTCGTTCCTCTAAGGTGGATCAGCAAGGACAGGGCAGTAGCATGATGCTTCTGTGATGCTCGCTTGCTGATATCTGTCCAGTTGGTGCCTTACATGTTTTCCTGGCAGTGCGTGGTTCACGCCTGGCCTGTTGATCTGCCACCGAGATGGGTCTCCCCTGACTAAATTTAGATTCAGGAGGGTCACTGGGATGGCACTTTGCAAAGGGGGATCCCCGGTGCTTCTTATGGTGCACATTTACTTCGGACAGGCGCAGCGTCTCCTGCTGCTGCATTTGGTTACCCTGTGGCCGATGTATGTCGGGTAGACAGGCGGGGATCTGTGCCTTTTTATATATATGTTTGTCCCCTTGCTGTTTAGTGCCTTGTTATGCCCTCAATTTTCTCTTCTTCTTTTACAGACCCTGTGTGTATCTGCACAGCGGTGGCAGTGTGGCTGGTGGGCCGCAGTTGTGTGCACTGGGCGGCACAGTAGGTGGCTTCATCAGAGTGGTGACCCCATATCGGGCTACATACAGCCGTGCGTATGCAGTGGTATGGTATGCGCGGCATGTGGTGACGAGAACTGTTGCCATTCCTGATGTCCATCGGGGATGCTGGACCACCTGATGTCTTATCCTGCACCTCGGGGGAAGTGTGCTGTACAGCTCATTGCCTAGCATTAACAATTTCCATGTGCAGTGACCTGGCTTTTATTCACCATTCATGGCTGTACACATGTTCATTATGGTCAGACATTGTGCCGAGACACTCTTATAGGGGAGGCATTCACTCCCGTGGTTTGGACCGTGCATGGCGGTCAGCGAACAGGGCTGTAGCCTGGTTCTTTATGGAGGATGAATTTGTACAGCTGTTCGTCGTCCGGGCATAGGGTTACAGGTTTTCAGCCTATATGGTGGAGATGGGGTCCGCCTAGCAGTGAGAGGTATTGACCTCTTTAGAAGGATGGGCAAGCGGGCCTGGTGACCGAATGGTCAGTCTGGGGGGGCAGTGAATCATCATGGACGCCTCCCCGTGTGGCGGAGAGCACTGGTAAGGTAAAAATTTATGACCCATAGGTATCCGGCAGGTTCGCAATTGACTGGCAAACACGTAGATAGGTACAGGGGAAACAGGATTGGCCGGTCAAGGGTGAACTATGAACGGGGTGATGCTAGGAGCTTCACCTTTAATCCAATACTGGTGTCTGAGTCTTTATTTGGTGGGTGCGCCTGCAATGAAAGTGCGGCGCCAAAATGGCCACCGCGCTCTTTGCGGACCCCCGACCCCGGATGAAGACATCCGGGTTGTTAGGGGGCGTGGCCAACCCCTTTATAAAAGGGGTGGCCACGAGGCAGCTTCGCTGCCATTTATTACAGGAACGGAGTGGAGAAGTTTTTCCCTCCACCCCCTCCCTAGTGGACAGTGTGATTTTCTGGTCGCTTCGGGGCCGGGTGGGAATTTTTGGCTGGAACCTGGAATTGGCACTCAGGTTCTTCGCTTTTTTGCCCATCACACACTGTCACTAGTGTTTGAGATACGGGGTAAGTTGACTCTGGTCACTTTTGGCGGGTAGCACTGGCAAGGTAAAAATTTATGACCCATAGGTATCCGGCAGGTTCGCAATTGACTGGCCAACACGTAGATTTATTTATTTATTTATTTATTTATCATTCACATTTGTAAATGCCGCCCACTCAGGCAGAACCCGACTCAAGTACAGGGGAAACAGGATTGGCCGTTCAAGGGCGAACTGAACGGGGTGATGCTAGGAGCTTCACAGCCTGCATCACCTTGATATTTAGACGGATACACGTCAGAGGGTGGGGTCAATAGATAGTATATTGACTTTGGTCAACAATTTGTTTGTGTCAACAAACAAATTGATACAAATTGATACAATTTGATACATAATAGCCAATTGCCATGCCATTTTGGGTGGAACCTTACCAGTGCTACTGCGGCCTGCTTGCCTTAAAGAATTACAATTGGATGATACACCAATTGAAAGTTATAATTCGAACTAGGGCATTATTCAATAAAAGTGGCCCAATGTCTTTAATCCAATACCGGTGTCTTAGTCTTTATTTGGTGGGTGCGCCTGCAAAGAGATATGCCATGATGTCAACCAACCTTGGCAACTGAAATGTGAGAGACAGAGACACGAACCACAAATTATGTTGTTGATTATCCTGCATTTGGGGAAATTGCAGGGGCCAGCACACACAGAGTGCAATGGATGAATCTTATCCTGGGGAACAAAAATCTCTTAATTGCTTAGTCATCAGCAGCTCAGATTTCTTCAGTCTATATATGAAGTTGGTCTCTTTTTGAGTCATTGCTTTGCCCCATTGTGCATTATTATACACTTTTTTTGCATTGACTAACATGTATGATTTTAATGCTCCTAAGCAAGTCTATTTTTCAATTAAATAGACATATTTTATTATATATTTAATAAAACAGACTTTTTTCAATAAAATAGACAGTAGAAATTATCTTTCCTCGGGTAGCTAAACTCTATAATCTGGAGCAAAACTAATACTCCCACATTGAATTGCAGATAATGTTCACTACCAGACAAAGCTGGGTTGTAGGGTTTTTTTTCCATTGCAGGAGGTTGGGAAGATCTCCCATGGTCTGGGAAGGTGAGCCTTGTGATGACATAGGCATCAGATTTAGTACACATGTTCAGTTATGGCTTTTTAAAATCTATATGAGGTTACAAAAAAGGCTCTTCAGTCACACTCAGACTTTAACAGAAATACAAGTTACATTATACTCTAAATTATGCAACAGCATTGCTTCTGCCTGTTCGGGGAATATGCTGTGTAGAATTAACAAGGACTGGAGAAAGAAATTGAAGCTGGGGGAATTAATTATATCTTGCAATTGTAATTCAGTATGATACAAAAGGTAGAGTTTTATTTCCACTAGGTCTAATTCAGTGAATGATACCTGTCATGCAAGGTTCAATAATAGCTAGTGTCTAAAAAATAAGTAGTATATTTGCAATATGTTGAAACACATCTGCAGAACAATTTATAGTTGGATGTGTGTTTCTCAAATGTACAACAGTTCTGCTTTATTACAGATAAAACTGAAATCTCTCTTCTTTTCAAAGAAAGAAATGCATGGATATATACATAACACACTCTACAATGTCATACAAATTAACAGTTTTCCATTTCTAATGCTGAAATGAGAATTAGAAGAATAATTGCACTGCATAATTGCACTGGAGCCACTGTATAGCAGCCAACCAAATATCGAATTTATGTTGCCTCAACCTTACAATAAAATGTTTCATTACCTACAGTTCACTTCCTGTGATTGAGTTTTAAATCTCATTCTTGGTGGGAGAGCTGTGATATGAACAGAAGTTGCAACCATCTTGTCTGGGAAGTGTCTTAGAGTCTTCCTAAATTATGTAGTGATTGGCAATTTGAAGGTGAGGCTAATTGCAGTTCACTAGTAATAGAAAAAAATACATTAAAGACTATTGGAATATGTTTGTTTGTTATTTATTCTAATCATATAGAACATGACAAAGCAACATATTTAAACAATTACTTCACAACAGCAATACATACAACTCAAATGCAAGCGCGGCGCCAAAATGGCCGCCGCGCCCTTTGCGGGCCCCCCCCCCAGGACAGAGAATCCGGGTAGTTAGGGGCGTGGCCAGCTCCCTTATAAAAGGGGTGGCCACGAGGCAGCCGAGCTGCCATTTTACCTCAGCGACGGAGCGGAGAAGTTTTTTCCCCTGTGGCTCCGTCGCTCGTTAGCTTACCGGGAAGCCTTTTGGTAGCGATTCTGCCTTGCCGGCTTCCCTTTTTGCTTCAGTGGAGATGCCTTCGAAGAAGAAGGCAGCTTCGAGTTCAGCTCGCGCTGTTAGGAGGCGCAACCCAGGTCGGAGGACCGCGGTGCCGTCTCCTCAGCAGCCACCTTTGCCAGCCCCGGCCGGGGCCGGCGGAATGGGGTCTATTGCCCCTTGGCCCGGAGCGGGCGATCAGAGTGCGGGCGCGGAAGGGGTTCCGGCCCGCGGCCCACGAGCGGTGGTCACCGCTCCTGCTCCTGCCCACTCTGTCGGGCCTACTCCTCTTGGGCCGCAGCCTCTCCCTGGGCCTTCTAGCCTTGGGGGGTGGTGCGGCCCCCTGCCTTGGCAGGTTTCTCCACCAACCCTGCCGGGCCTCGGTGCTGGCCAATGGCCATATGTGGGTCCCGGGGTACAGGCACCTGTACCCACGCCTGGACCAGGCGGGCCGGCCGGCCCTTTGCCCATGGTCAATGTGGACACCTTGCTGGCCCGCATTGCAGCCCTAGAGGCGTCGTTGGCTCGGGCCAGTCAGGCAGGCGCCCCCTTCGGGGTTCCTTTTGAGGCGCTGTCGGCAGGAGGACAACAGCTGGCGGAGAGGGTCGAGCTGCTGCAGGCGCGTGGCGCGGTTTCGGCCACTGCCTCGCAGCTCCCCAGCCAGCAACCAGGTGCGGGTCAAGCCCCGGTGATGAGCTCTACGTCGGTCGTGAGCTCCGACGCCCCCAGTGGGCCGGAACCCCCGGTGGGGGCGGCCCGCGGGGGTGCAGCATGTGAGTATACGGTGCAAGCGAGTACATCCACACACATTCCCAATCTGGGGGGGGCTTTCAATGGCCTTGGCCTCGCGCGGGTGGTGCGGGGGCCACGCTGTCGGCTACCCACCCGGCGACGACGACTGCCACCTTGGGCACTGGGGTGGGCATTGGTCCTTACACTGCAGGGAATGTTCTGGGGGTGGCTGGGTTAGCTCAGGCCCCTTTTACCAGGCCGGCTGTCCCCTTTTCGGCTTTGCCGACGGCAGGGTATTCCTTGCCATTGGGTGATCACCTGGCACAGGCTACTAGGGAAAAGATATGGCGAGGGGAGTACGTGGATATCTTCTCACTCCTGAACAGAGAGCCCACCAAGGAGGAAAGGGAGGGTCAGGATGAGAAGGACAAGGAGCAGGCACGCCGCCGTAAGCCGCCGCGTACCTGGGCCAACTGGCTCCCCGCTTATTTAATATACATGGCGGTATATTTGAGGGCGCGGCCGGATTTAGCTATTCCCATGGTCCAATATTTGGACAACATTTATAGGGCGATGGTCGATTTCCCGGGCCCCTCATGGCTAGCATATGATGAGGAATTCCGTATGAGGATTCCCCTCCACCCCGAGATGAGATGGGATGAGCCGTGCCAGAGGCTCTGGCTTTTGTATATGACACCCACACGCCCTGCCCCGGGGGATAGATACCATTGCGGACATGCGGTCCAGCGAGCGGCTCCAGCGCAGGTTACCCGCCAGGCGGCGGGGCAGGGGGTTCCAGCCCGCCTGCTGTGCTGGACATTCTCGTCAAATGGTTCCTGCAATCGAAAGAACTGCAGGTATAAGCATGAGTGTCCCACATGTTCTGGCCCCCATGCAGCCTCTGCTTGTCCCAGACCTGGGGGGGCGCGAGGCAGAGGGAGGGGTGGACAGTGGGCTGGCAAGGCTGCCACGGATGGAGCTAGTTCTCCAAAAGGCCCCCTCCCCAATTAAGGTGGACATGCTGGAGCGCTGGCTCGCATCGTACCCGAAGGGGGAGGACGGGGAGTATCTCCTTCAAGGTTTTAAGCAGGGATTTCGTATCCCTTTTATGGGCGATAGGTCCCCTCAGGATGCTCCCAACCTTTTATCCCTCAGAGGTAGGGAGGAGGTGGCTGCGGCCAGCATTAAAAAGGAGTTAGACGCGGGCAGGGTCGCTGGACCTTTCCCCGCACCCCCGTTTCCCAATCTTAAGGTCTCGCCACTGGGTTTGGTCCCCAAAAAGTCCCTAGGTGAGTTTCGCCTTATTCATCATTTGTCCTACCCAGCCGGCCGATCGGTCAATGATGCTATCCCTGATGACATTTGTTCAGTCAGGTATACATCGTTTGACCATGCGCTGCGCATGGTGCGCTCGTGTGGCCCGGGTGCCCTGCTGGCCAAGTGTGACATTAAGTCAGCTTTTCGCCTCTTGCCAGTGCACCCGGGCGACTTTGAGTTGCTGGGTTTTAAATTCAAGGGGGAATATTATTTTGATAAGGCCATGCCTTTTGGCTGCTCCATATCATGCTCGGCTTTCGAGCGTTTTAGTACCTTCCTAGAGTGGGCTTTCGTCCGCAGGTCAGGGTCCCGGTCTGTAGCCCATTACCTGGATGACTTTTTATTCGGGGGTAAACGGGGCTGGGACACGTGCGCACGTCTCCTCAACACATTTCAGACGCTAATGGAGGAACTTGGTGTCCCTTTAGCGCCCGAAAAGACCGAGGGCCCATCGACCAAGCTAGTATTCCTGGGGGTTGAGATTGACACAGTAGTACAGGCTTCTAGGTTGCCGGGTGATAAGGTGTCCAGGATAGTGGCCCTTATCTCGGAATTGCTGGCCAAGCGTAAGGCATCCCTGAGGGAACTGCAGGTGCTACATGGGCACCTTAATTTTGCTTGCAGGGTGGTCGCACCGGGCAGGGCTTTTGCCCAGCGCTTATGCGACGCCATGGCAGGGTTATCCAGGCCCCACCACAGAGTCAGGCTCACCCGGGGTATCAGGGCAGACATGTTCGTCTGGTTGCAATTCCTGAGGGAGTTTAATGGGGTCTCATTTTGGAGGTCTGACCTCCTGGTATCCCCCAATTTCCAGATCCAGTCTGATGCCTCAGGATCCCTGGGTTATGGGATGTACTTCAATGGGAAGTGGGCCTATGGTGGGTGGCCACCGGCATGGGCAGGCACAGGTCGCCTGCGGGATCTCACATACCTGGAATTTTTTCCCATTCTGGGGGCTTTGATGCTATGGGGCGAACAGTGGGCTAATTCGGTGGTGCATTTCTGGTGCGACAATGCGGCTGTTGTACACATTGTCAATGCACAAACTTCCAAATCGCCCAGGGTCATGGATCTAGTGCGCCATTTTGTGCTGCGCTGCCTGCGCCTCAACGTCTTGTTCAGGGCCAGGCATGTCCCAGGGGTTAATAATGATATTGCTGACGCTTTGTCCCGCCTGCAGATCTCCCGGTTCCGCGCCTTGGCCCCGGATGTGGAGGAATTTCCCTCGCCACTCCCGGACGAGATGTGGACTATTGGCAAGGAGAGGTGAACCGGGCGATTGGCCTGTCACTAGCGCCACGCACGCGTAAGGCGTATCAACAAGCATTCAATTCTTACAGGGCATTTGCTACTCAATTTCTCTTGCCAGAGACCTGGCCTATCCCGGTGGACCATGTTCTGCGGTTCATGGTTCACCTGCATGCACAGGGCCTCGCACCTCGCACCATAGCATCCAAGCTCTCGGCGTTGGCTTTTATGGCCAAAGTGGGGGGTCATGTGGATACCACCTCTGACTTCCGTGTGAGACATGTTTTGGAGGGGTGGGTGCGCGAGCGCGGGCGTTGCCCGGACGACCGGCACCCTATTTCCCCAGGGGTTCTTACCCAGTTGGCCCGGGGCTGGCCAGGCCTCTGTTTTGATCACTATGAGGCAGCCCTTTTTCATGCAGCCACAACGGTGGCATTTTTTGGAGCGCTCCGCGTCAGCGAACTCGTGATGCTGTCTAAGGCGGATGCAAGTGGTAGGGCACTGGAACTCGAAGATGTCTATGTAGCCAAAGACTGGGCCCAGTTGAGGATATGCTCCTCTAAAACAGATCAGCATGGCGTAGGCAGTGGTATAAGACTGCTACGGTGTTCTTTGGCAGACATCTGTCCGGTTGATGCCCTACAGGAATTCCTGGCACTGCGTGGCATGCACCACGGCCCGTTTTTCTGTCACCAAGATGGGTCTCCCCTTACTAAATTTCAGTTTTGGAAGGTGACAGCCAGAGCCCTCACCAGGGTGGGCCTACCAGGTGCCCGTTATGGCACACATTCGTTCCGTATTGGCGCAGCCTCTACAGCAGCTGCTTTTGGGTACTCTGGGGCTGACATACGCAGCATGGGGAGGTGGGGCTCGCAATGTTTTCAGTTTTATGTGCGCCCACTCCCGCCATGAGTACCAATCCAGTCACCTTACCGCCTTTTTTCTCAATTTTCTTACAGACCCTGGGTGTCGTATTACACCGGTGACAGTATGGCTGGTGGGCCACAGCTATGTGCACAGGGCAGCGCGTTACGCTGCGGCGACAGAGTGGGGACCCCGACTGGGACTGGGTGACCACGCCAGTCTCGCATGGCATGGTAAGCCTGGGATGTTATGGCAGGAGTTGCGGCCTTTCCTTTTTTCTGGCCTGGGTGCTGACCCGCCTGACATTCTAATCATCCACCTTGGGGGCAATGATTTGGGCCAGGTCACCGGCTTATCGCTCAAGCATGCGATTTGCGAGGAACTCGCCTACTTGCATTATGTCTGGCCTGCCACAACCCTGCTTTGGTCGGACATTGTCCCGCGCCATTCTTACAGAGGGGGCGTTAACCTCCTGGCCCTTGACCGCGCTAGGCGCGCGGTCAACAAGGCAGTGGCGCGGTTTCTTGCCACCAGGGCTTGGGGACGGGTTAGTCATCACCCCGATATTAGTCTACAAAATTATGACTTGTACGCAGGGGATGGGGTCCATCTGTCGCGAGGAGGTATGGACCTCCTGTTGGGTGATTGGCGAGCAGGCCTGTTGACCGAGCTGACGGTCTGGGGGGGGCGTCAGGTCTTCTTTGAAGCCCCTCCGTGTGGCGGGTAGCACTGGTAAGGTAAACAGTATGACCCACAAGTATCCGGCAGGTTCGCAATTGACTGGACAACACTAGACAGGAATAAATTAGTTAAACGTTGTCCGGTCAACGACGAACCAGGCGATGGGGTGATGACGATTGCTAACCAGCATGCATCACCCCTGTGATTTCACGGATACGCGTCAGAGGGTGGGGTCATAAGTTAGTTATTGACTACGGTCAACAATTTGTTTGTTGTCAACAAACAAATTGATACAAATTGATACATTGTAACCAATTGCCTTTGGCAATTTTGGGGTGGTACCTTACCAGTGTTACTTCGGCCTGCTTGCCTTAGGAATTATGATTGGTCGTTTTACCAATACAAATTTATAATTCGGACTAGGGCATTGAATCAATAAATGTGGCCCTATGCTGTTATCCACTTTCAATGTTGTCTGTGTCCGTTATTGGGGGGGTGCGCCTGCAATGCAAGCGCGGCGCCAAAATGGCCGCCACGCCCTTTGCGGCCCCCCCCCACAGGACAGAGAATCCGGGTAGTTAGGGGCGTGGCCAGCTCCCTTATAAAAGGGGTGGCCACGAGGCAGCCGAGCTGCCATTTTACCTCAGCGACGGAGCGGAGAAGTTTTTTCCCCTCCACCCCCTCCCTAGTTAACAGTGTGATATTATGGTCGCTTCGGGGCCGGGTGGGAATTTTTGGTTGGGACCCATATTGGCTCCGGGTCCTGGCTTTTTTGCCCATCCCACACTGTTGCTATGGTTTGATATAGGGGTCTTTCTGTGTTCCTACTGTTGACTTTGGTCACATTGGCGGGTAGCACTGGTAAGGTAAACAGTATGACCCACAAGTATCCGGCAGGTTCGCAATTGACTGGACAACACTAGACAGGAATAAATTAGTTAAACGTTGTCCGGTCAACGACGAACCAGGCGATGGGGTGATGACGATTGCTAACCAGCATGCATCACCCCTGTGATTTCACGGATACGCGTCAGAGGGTGGGGTCATAAGTTAGTTATTGACTACGGTCAACAATTTGTTTGTTGTCAACAAACAAATTGATACAAATTGATACATTGTAACCAATTGCCGTTGGCAATTTTGGGGTGGTACCTTACCAGTGTTACTTTGGCCTGCTTGCCTTAGGAATTATGATTGGTCGTTTTACCAATACAAATTTATAATTCGGACTAGGGCATTGAATCAATAAATGTGGCCCTATGCTGTTATCCACTTTCAATGTTGTCTGTGTCCGTTATTGGGGGGGTGCGCCTGCAAAATATAAATGCTGTGGACAAAATCCTTTTACCAAGTTAACATCAACATAACACAAATGTTTTGGAGGGGAATTGCCACAAGTTATGAAATCAAGGTAGACATCATCTTTTGCAATGGAGCTGTGTGACTCAGTGAGTAAATTAGAATATCTAGGATGGTGTATTTACTTGTGGCAATTTTGTTTGCATAGGTTTGGCCACTTGCATAGCTATGCAAGAGGCTAAACCTATGCAAGCAAAATTGCCACAAGTTCATTTTTTTTGGGGGGGGGGGCACTTGCATAGCTATGCAAGAGGATTTTGGCTTCCAGTTTGTAAACAGAAGCATCCTACCAAGCAGTATTTCCCAAGTCTCTTCCAAGGATTTATAGCAGGGGTGCCCAAATGTTTTGGGCCGTGGGCCAGTCACGTGGTTCAGGGGGCCAGTCACTACAGCCCATGGGCCAGATCTGGGCCTGATGCCAATTCATCCAGCCCTCGACACTCCTGGAAGTGGAAGCAAAACGTGCCCATATGGGTGTATTTTGCTTCTGCTTCCAGGAGTGATGAGGGCTTTGCAGGCTGGTTGAATTTGCATCAGGGGCTGGATCTAGCCCACGGGCAATAGTCTGGGCAGCCCGGATTTATAGTCTTTCCAGGACAGATTTGGTGCTGGTTGGTTGGACTACTATTGGGGTGGAAATAAAGGTCTGCTGTGTGAGCAGAAGTCAACTTGTGTGACACTGGCCACAGTTCTGTGAATATTAAAGGCTACTGGAAGTGAAGCATTCAGGTGGTCAAATGGGTCTCAGCATTTTGTCTCATTTTTCATTAATCTCTTCCTAGTAATGCAAAATGCTACATTCAGGTTTCATATCATCTTTCTTCTTGTAAGTCCTCATTTGGTCTTGTTTTTTTAGCAAGAGGTACCATAGAAGGTTTCTTTATGTAATGGCTAACAGAGTATCCATATGCTTGGAAACATGTATTAGAGGTCTAAAGCTCTGGCACTTATCTCCACCCATTCTCAGTTCTAGAACTAGCTGAGCTCAAAGATGTGTGTGTGTGTGTGTGTGTGTGTGTGTGTGTGTGTGTGTGTGTGTGTGTGTGTGTGTGTGTGTGTGTGTGTGTGTGTGTGTGATGCGCTTGCACAGTGTTGGTACACCAAAAAGTCATGAAAGAAAGAAAGGAGCTGAGTAGGTGTGTGTGTGTGTGTGTGTGTGTTAATACACTTGTACCTAAAATGTTATTTGGAGCAAGGTAGGGAGTACAGCTCCAGTATTACGATTCTTAATCTTTTGATTTACCTTAGTATTGTAGTATCTAATGGGAAAAACTCTCTATAGGCTGGCAATGAGCTTTTTGCAAGGTTCAGCAGCTGGGGAAAAATTCCCATCAATCATATATGCTGGTACTAATGCCACACTAATTGTAGCAACCTCTGTACCTGCTGGGTGCATTTTGCTGCCTGCCTATCAAATGCTAAAAAAATGATCCCACCCTTTCCCTGCTGCCATACTACTGGTTCACATTTCTCCAGATCCTCATGTCACATCTATACTCTGCATGCCCACTCCCAAAACTTGCCTGTCCCATCTCTAGAGATCACAAAGGCCCACCCACTAGTTTCAGGTTTCATTCCTGAGTCCTGTGGTACAGTTTTATTCATTCTGCCTATATGGTCTCACCACCCATCACTTTACACAGGACAAACATAACAATGGTGGGAGTCAGTCTTTTTTGATGGGAGTCAGTTCTAATCCAGTGTGAGTAACCATTTTTTTCTATTTGCTGATGATGGGACTAAAATTACAGCCTCCACATATTGGTTCCTGCCCCTTATAACCTAGATGTCTTCCACTTACATTGAGAGTTATGGGTGATACAGAGATGCTGTTTCATATTCCATCTCTCTGTTATGGAAATATGAAAAATGGCTGTGAAAACATAATTACTTCTCTGCATGACCTTCTTACACTATGGATCATGAAACTTTGCTGGCTCATCTGTAGCCAATGGCAATGTTTATTGCACCTTTTCTTATCTACAAATTCTTTCAACTGGATAATTATGAAATTCTTTTTTGAGGGTGCTCAACTGACATGCATTAACACAGATCAATGATACTTCAAAATCTATATATTACACCTACTACTAAATGTTATAAACTGAAAAACGGGAACAAGAGAAATTGATACTTTTTGTTGAACATTTGGAGATTATTGGAGCTATCCTTTCACCCTCAAGTAATGATCTTCATAAAATGAGAAGGGAAATATAGAAGATACTGAAGTAATAAAGTGCAAATGAGCCCTAAGGATAAAATGCTAATAACTAAAATTCTGTTTTTAAAATGATCACCTCAAGAATCACCTTTGTTCCTATGAACTATTTCTATGAACTTCCTTTTTAGGATGATAGGACTTTATCTATCTATCTATCTATGTATCTATCTATCTATCTATCTGTCTGTCTGTCTGTCTGTCTATCTTTTTCCTGGTTTGTCTACTAGAATCACATTTGATAAGTACTACTGTTCATCTCCTACAAAGCTCATCCCCCCCACTCTTTTTTTCTAAATAGTATATGACCCCTTTACACATTTTCCTTGGTTTCATATTTTTTGCTTGTTTTAGGGTATGGCAAGATATTTTATGGGTTTGCATGACAGTTAACATAGATTATAAGTATTACAGCAGTGATCAGCAGGAGTGCTGACTTGGGCTTCTGGTAATTGAAGTCCAAGAACACCTCGAGTTCCAAGGCTGGCCTCACTGTGCTATGGTCTCACTGGCAGAAAAGGCTAATCTACTGGATTTTCCTGTTTACAAACTATGCTATAATCATAATCATAAAAGCCTTTGGCATGGTAGATGAGGTGAGACTTTCTGGCTTAAACCTGATCACTACACCACATTGGATAAATTGTGTGTGTGTGTGTGTGTGTGTGTGTGTGTGTGTGTGTGTGTGTGTGTGACAGATGATAACTCTTTGGATACCTCTCATGCAGAACATATACTTTTATTAGAGTAGCTTCCTTATGAGAAGTCATGGGGCGAGATTATTCTTAGCTGTTTTAGCATATACTTTGTTTATGAGTTTTCAAAGGGAGAGAGAATACGTATTTCTTGCATTTATAGACCACCTTTCCTCAATGAGGCTTCTTTCCTTCCCACTTGATTCTCAACACAGCTTTTGTGAAGTCAGAATAAGAGAGAGGGATAACACTAAGTCCAGTGGTGGGCATCAGCAGGTTCGCACCAGTTCACCAGAACCGGTATCAGAAATTCTGGCTGGCCCTGCCCAACTTTAGGCCAGTCTCCAACCTCCCCTTTTTGGGGAAGGTTTTAGAGAAGGCAG
Organism: Bradypodion ventrale; assembly: GCA_035047345.1. Lineage (NCBI taxonomy): Eukaryota > Metazoa > Chordata > Lepidosauria > Squamata > Chamaeleonidae > Bradypodion > Bradypodion ventrale. The sequence goes on along the minus strand of JAWDJE010000002.1, from coordinate 78,817,930 downwards.
TGGTGTGTCAGCTGCAGGGTGTCCTGGATGAAGCGGATTATCTGGACCCCTTTCAGTCAGGTTTCAGACCCGGGTATGGCACTGAGACGGCATTGGTCATGCTAATGGATGATCTCTGGTGGGAGCAGGATGGCGGTCATCCACCTGTCCTTGCTCTTCTTGACCTGTCAGTTTGACATGTGTCCCAGGTAAAGTGATGGAAACCATCCTAAAAGATAGAATTAATAGGCACATAGAAGAGAAGGCGCTGCTAAAGGAGAGCCAACATGGCTTCTACAAGGGCAAATCATGCCTCACTAATCTGTTGGAATTTTTTGAGAGTGTCAACAAGCATGTGGATAAGGGGGATCCAGTTGCCATTGTTTATTTGGACTTTCAGAAGGCTTTTGACAAGGTCCCACACCAAAGGCTTTTGAATAAACTTACCAGTCATGGAATAAAGGGACAGGTCTTGTCCTGGATCAGCAACTGGCTAAGGGACAGGAAACAGAGGGTAGCACTAAATGGACACTTCTCCAAGTGGAGGGAAGTAAAGAGTGGGGTCCCCCAAGGTTCAGTACTGGGACCCCTGCTTTTCAACCTCTTCATAAATGATCTAGAGGTAGGAGTAAAAAGCAAGGTAGCCAAATTTGCTGACGACACTAAATTATACAGGGTAGTGAAAACTGTGAGAGATTGTGAGGAGCTCCAGAGGGATCTCTTGACACTGGGGGAGTGGGCAAAACAGTGGCAAATGAGCTTCAACATTAGTAAGTGCAGAGTGATGCATGTTGGGGCAAAGAACCCCAATTACATTTATAAACTGATGGGGTCTGAACTCTCTGAGACAAACCAGGAAAGGGACCTTGGTGTCCTGGTGGACAACTCAATGAAGGTGTCAACCCAGTATGCCTCAGCAGTGAAAAAAGCAAACTCAATGCTAGGGATCATTAGGAAGGGTATAGAAAATAAGTCAGCAAGTGTCATTTTGCCTCTTTAAAAATCTATGGTGAGGCCCCATCTGGAATACTGTGTACAGTTCTGGTCGCCATACCTCCAGAAGGATATTATGGAGCTGGGAAAAGTGCAGAGGAGGGCAACCAGAATGATTAGGGGACTGGAACACCTTCCTTACCATCTGAGGCTGCAACGGTTGGGCCTCTTCACTCTTGAACGACGACGTCTAAGAGGTGACCTGATTGAAGTTTATAAAATCATGCACGGTGTGGACAAAGTAGATAAGGAAAAACTGTTTTCCCTATCGCATAACACTAGAACTAGGGGACACTCCATGAAACTTTTGGGTACTAGTTCTCAAACAAATAAGAGAAAGTACTTTTTAACCCAGAGGATTACTGGTCTATGGAACTCCCTGCCAGAAGAAGTGGTGACAGCTGTCAGTCTTGACAGCTTTAAGAAAGGATTAGACAAGTTCATGGAGGACAAGAGTATCAATGGCTATAATTATGGATACTTAAGGCCAACCTCCGGGTTGGAGAGATAGGCAGGATATCTCTCAATGCCATTTCCAGGGAATCCTAAATAGGTGAAGGCATCTGCTTGGGAATACCCTGAAGGAAATGGTGAGCCACTGTGTGAGACAGAATGCTGGACTGGATGGGCTGTGGCATGTTCCAGCAAGGCTGTTCTTATGTTCTTATGACCTCTCAGTGGCTTTTGATACCGTCGACCATGGTATCCTTCTGGGATGGCTCGAGGGGTTGGGGATCTAGGGCACAGTGCTGTCCTGGTTCTCCTCTTTCCTGAAGGGCTGGACCCAGTCGGTGTAGTTGGAGAGTGAGAGGTTCAGCCCTAGGCTCCTCAAATATAGGGTGCCTCAGGGCTCAGTGCTTTCTCCTCTCCTATTTAACATCTACATGAAGCCACTGGGGGAGATAATTCTTTCCCACGGGGTGCGGTACCATCAGTACGTGGATGACACTCAGTTATACATCTCGGCCCTTGGGGACCCCAGCGATGCTGTCAAAGTCCTAACTGGATGTCTGAGGGCTGTGGGGGTCTGGATGGGGGTCAACAGGTTACAACTGAATCCTAGCAAGACTGAGTGGCTATAGGTTCGGGGTCCTATGCCATTCTGGAAGATGCCACCTTGGTCTTGGATGGGGCTATTTTGCCCCAGACAGACCCAGTGTACAACTTCGGGGTCCTCCTGGACTCGCGGCTGCTGCTAGAAGAGCAGGTGGTGGTGGCGGCCAGGAGGGCCTTTGCACAACTTTGTGTAATATGCCAGTTGCACCAACTCCTGGATAGGGACTCTTTGCTTATACATGCCCTGGTCACCTTCAGACTTGACTATTGCAATGCGCTCTACATGGGGCTGCCCTTGATGACCATTCGGAGGCTGCAGCTGGTCCAGAATGCAGCAGCCCGGGTGGTGATGGGGTGTGGACGTTATGCCCATGCCTTGCCTCTGCTCCAGGAGCTGCACCGGTTACCGGTTTGCCTCTGAGTGCAATTCAAGGTGCTGGTTATGACCTTTAAAGCCCTATATGGTAGTGGGCTGGGATACCTAAGAGACTGCATCGCCCTGAGGACATCTGTCTGTCCAACCAGAGCGGACTGTAGGGGCTCCCTAATTGTCCCATCAGCCAGGGGGACCACCTCTCTGGCACAAGAAAAAGGGCCTTTCCGTGTTCGCTCTGGCCCTTTGGAACCTCCTACCAGTAGAACTACGCCTGCAGACAGAGTTGCTGCCCTTCATGAATGGACTTAAGACCTGGCTGGTGGGCCAGGTGTGGAGCCCTGAAGGCAATGTGGCTCCTGCTCATTGGCTCTTATCATGAAATGTATCTTCTTTCTGCCTCTCGGGGTGGGTGGAATTTTTTCAATGTGGGTTAGGTGTTTTAATCTGGTTTTATGTGGTTTTTTTAAGTATGTGAGCCGCCCTGAGTTGGCAGTGAACAAATTGAAATAGTAAATTAAAGTAAAATTAAAAATCCAAGTTTTGAAATAAAGTAGTCCTAATTCAGGTGCAACCAGGGAATTTGCAAGCTGAGTTTTACTGTACAGTGGTACCTCGGATAAAGTCCAATTCGGATAAAGTCCGATTCGGATAAAGTCACAGTTTTCATGCACACGTGATGCATCGCATAAAGCCCCAAACCTCTAAAAATGGACGTTATCTGAGGTATCTGGTATCAGAACCTTGGATAAAGTCCATTTTTTGGACGTTATCCGATGCATCACCCATTTGATTTGGATAAAAGACAAAATCGGATAAACTCCAAACTTGTGGAATGGAGTTTGGACTTTATCCGAGGTTCTACTGTACTTGGAAATGGTTTCATTCCCTTCTTCTGGGACTATCTTGCACATAACCACACAGGCGGCCTCTTTTCCTAGAAGACACTGTGTGGAGTCAAATTTCTAACCTGTTCATTCAGGCACCCATCATATACAAAAAGAACTTCCTAGAAGATTGTGGTACTTTTGAATTACTTGCTAATCATTTTCATGCTAGGTCAGGCAAAAGGAACTGCAGTATGAACTGACCAAAAGGTCCCTTCATTTTGGCAGTTTCAGATCTGACCTAGACATGGAGGAAGAAGACGACAAATAAATTATCATTTTAAAATATTCAAATTTGAGAGAAACCACTATTTCCAGATTTGTCTACTCAGGCCCAGGTCTTAACTCCTGAAAATCTGGATTTGAATATCTGTGTGTTCAATCATCTTATTGCTGTATTAAGGCTATCATTTTTTCTGATATGATTTTCATATTTAACACTTCTGTGACATAGGTCTTTCCTATGCAGAGAGCATCCACATTTGTTTGGTGGTGGTTGGAGCAAATTGAGGGGTGTTTTTTTTTGGGGGGTGGGGGATGCAAAAGTTCACAAATCTCTCTGTTCTGAAGAAGGAAAGAATTTAGGGGCTCCAGAATATACTGTGGGGAAAAGAAAAACCCATAGGTATGATGTTCTCCATCTCTATCTGGGAGTAGTTTCTGTCCCATCTCTCCCTCATCCTCTAAGTTATATGGGCCGAAGTCTAGTTTATAACAGGACTGTATGTAGCAAACTGAATAATTATGCTATTATAACAGGGTTGTAACTCTGGTGTGTGGATGTATGGGAGGAATACAGATAAAATATTGGCCATGCATGAGGGATAAGATTTACTCATAGCTCTCAATGCTTAATTTTTGTCTCTACAATGAAACCAAATCATGAACAATTTTATCTTTCATTTTCTATTTCTAGTCAGGCTTACTACTGTGACCAAGAATAACTAACTGCAAGGTGATCAAGAACAAGTGAAAGGCATCTAAAGATTTTCTTTTAAAAGTTGCAACACCATATGTGTCAAAATTATGAATATAATCAAATAGCAGGATGTTTGCCCAAATTGTGCAAACATAGTGTGGGATAACAGACTCACTTGAGTACTCCATTGCTATATGTTAATGGCATTTACTTCTGATGAAAGAGTAAATATAAAATCATGCTGTTAGCTAATGCAAGCCACCTTCCACTGCAGTCAATTTGGAGGGAAACAGGTTCAGTTGTGCTAAGGCAGTGGTGCACAAACTACAGCTGGTGGGCCAGATCTGGCCCCCAACACCAATTCATCCAGCCCATGAAGCCCTCATCGCTCCCAGAAGCAGAAGTAACACACACCCATACAGGCATGTTTTGCTTCCGCTTCCGGGAGTGATGAGGACTTTGTGGGCCGGATGAGTTGCCACGGAGGGATGGATCCGGCCCACAAAGGCCAAAGTGACCAGTCGCCTGAACCATATGACCAGCCTGCAGCCAAAAACATTTGGGCACCCCTGTATTAAGGGATATAAAATGAAGTATTTAATTAGAATTCTTCTTCATAAAATTCATAGAATCATATATTAATGGAGATTGAAGGGATCTATAATACCTTTGAGACTAGACTCCTGCTCGATGCAAGTTAAAGTATATCTGACAGATGTCTGTGTAATGTTCTCTTGAATGCTTCCAAGGTTGGTGTACTGATCACTTCTCGAAGTAAGTGGTTCCATTGTTGTGCTGTTTTAACAACTAGGTAAGTTTCCCCTGGTACAGTATTCAATCAAAATCTGACTTCCTATAACTTGAGCTCATTATTATGTGTCTTGCTCTCTGGAAGGATTGGTTAATTTATTTAAAATATATTGGTGGAATACAGGAATTAAATATGTTATCCAATTTATTCAATGAGCCAAGTGTATGGTCAATGAGACAAATGTATAGCAAACTCTTTTTCATCACATATTTCAACTGAACTCAAATCTCTTGCATCTGCTTCTTAAATTCTTGTTCTTGTACATTTTACCCTGAGGTTCATATAAAATAGTAGTAGAGTAAACCCCGATGTACGTAAAAAGTCCATTCCATAGCTTCTTATGTAAATAGAGGTTTTACATAAACTGATGCATCTCCATAGGGATGCACTGAAAAATAAAAAACAGGCTAGAAATTGGTTTTCAATGAATCCCTACAGAGAATCGCACTTTGCACCCCTAGTGGCCATCTTTGTAATAATATATACACACACACCCTTTTAAGCTGTTCTCCAACAAATAGCTGAGCACTCACCTAGTTCCTGTAGAAGCAGCGGGGGCTCCGGAAAATGCAGCAAAAGTGCCACCACCACCACCGCCAAGGTAAGTGATTTCTCGTGACTTCTGGTGGTGGGTGACATGGGGTGGAATTTGTAATTCTAAGATGGCAGCGCCACCATTTTAGAATTACAAGACAGTGAACCCCCTTACACAAGTCATTTTTTTTTGCATAAACCTGGATGCCTATTTACACAAAAAACCCTTATGTAAGTCTATTTTTATGTAAGTAGAGGCATACGTAAATCAGGGTTTTACTGTATCACAGAATATCTGAGTTGGAAGGGGCTTTTGAGGCTCAATGCAGGGATCCATATCAAAGCAGATATGACAGATGGTTGTCCAGTTATCTCTTGAATGCTTTCAGTGTTAGTACGGTCACCACCTCTTGAGGCAGTTGGCTCCACTGTCATACTGCTCTAACAGTTAAGATATTTTACCTGATTTGAAGCCTATATCTGGCTTCCTGTTATTTCAGTCTGTTACTACATAACCTGTGCTCCGAGATGATGTGTGTATATGCAACTCCTGCAGACTCTTTCCTTTAGAATGGTAAGAGGGGAAAAACCTGAGAGTGATAACATGCAGCATTCAGGGCCTTATTACTTTAATTAAAATAATACAATGTTTGTGCATTTCTGAAGGAGGAACAATGGAGAGTCAAATTCCATCGGAATATATTGCATATTTGCGCCTGCAGTACCATCAATAGGATGGTGATGTATATTACTTTACAAAGGACATTTTTAAAAAAAGACTAGTGGTGGTGGTGGTGGGGATATTCCTCTAGTTAGCATCTAGACCAGGACTGGGGAATATGTTCCGCTCCAAAGGTTTTGTCCTATAATTCTTATAGATGCTTCCCATTAACCATATTCAGTGGAGTTGATTGTGATATAATCCACAATATCTGGAAATCCAAATGTTTCCCAGTTCTGACCTGGACAATAGACCAAGGTGGTTTATGGTCTAAGTGCAGTGGACGAATTTGGCACAGACATTTCTTCAGGCATAAAGCAAATAGTTTGATACCACTTTTAATAGCCATGACTTCTTCATACAGAAATTTGAGATTTTGAAGTGTAGCAAGGAGCTTATGAATTACTTACTAGAGAGCACCAATGTGCTTCCATGAACTGCAGTACTAGAACTCTATGCCAGGGGATTCCTAACATCTCTCAAAACTATGAAATCCTGAGCTTTTGTAGGATAGAGAAGTGTTTCCCAACCTTTGGTTTTTGGACTTCAATTCCCAGAAGCCTAAGTCAATTCCCCAAAGCACTGATCAACCTCTTTACTGACTTAGGCTTCTGGGAATTGAAGTACCCCTGTGGGGCATGTGCCTCACATTGGGAACCACTGGGGTACAAGGTGTTACAAGAGTGTCAAACTGCTATAACTGTGTAGTGTAAAATGCTTTGCTTCTTAAACTACTTGAATAATGACACAAGTGAGGACAATCCTCTTGTCTGTATCTCTTCATGAGTGAAGGTGCTTGCATGTCTAGAGAAAATTGCTGCCATCTGATAGTTGGAACAGCCTTTGTTTCTTGTACCTGTTGTTGAATTCAAAGGACAAAGACTTCATTTTTGCCTGAGCATCAAGGCTCTGTGCACATATATTTCAACCCAAGTGAAATTTTAATAGCTAAGATGTCACCTCAAGTAAACAGGATAGATAATGGAAACATAAATGCTGACACAACCTGAACTCTAATAATAATAGATTGAACTTCTTGCATAATATAGCTGGTTTTATTGTATCCTTCACCAGGGCATTTAGATTAGGTGTTTTTAGAGTAATAAATCAAAAACAATATTATGATTATATTCTTATTTGCCTGTAAACACATCCTAGGGATTTAAAAAAACACAAGCAAATATAAGTAACACCGAAATATTTAACACTTCATCCATTGAGGCATTAGATGTTATAAAAAATGACCTTCAATGTTGTCAGCTATGCAAAATATGAAATAGACTTTGTTTTGCATGCACATATATCAAGGGAAAAGGAGTTGCTAATCTGGACTCACTGATGCAATCATACAGATCAAATATTTGGTTGTGCTGGAGTTGATAGCACATCTCTGCTCTTTTCTGGCAGCAGACCTAAAAATGAGTAAGGCCAACAAGGATCAAAGCATAATCTGGGGTAGATTACTGAAATCCCAGGAAAATCATGGTTTAAGGGTCTTAGACTAAGCAAAGAGAGTAATGCTTTGAACAGAAAAAGTCTTCCTGGATATTTCCTATGGTCTTAAATCAATGATTTCTCTTTTTTAATGCTACCATTAAGTCTCAGGTGGGTGGACATCAAGTGCATAGGATGAAATATCTTGTTCTCCTGTGGACATTTAGAAAATGTATGCATTGAAAAATAAAACATTTATTTTCATGAGTTGCCCTTTTTCAATGAAGACTTGGTTCTAGGTTTTGGGACATGTTCAACTTTGCTCATGTTTCTGGATCCAGCAGAAAATGTCAATATATACTGCTGGAGAAGGCTTAATTTGTGACATGCATGGCCAATGGGGCTATTCTTAGTCACTGTTCAAATAAAAGGTGGCTGCCATTGGGAGAAGTAGGGGTTTTATTGTATAGCTGCAGCATGATCAGTCTCTGGTTATGTGACTGGTAGAAATATTAGCAACCTGTTTAATGTCTGACTAGCTCTTTCAAAAAATCTGCCACAAACAATAAAATACACAATCCTAACTGGGAGAAATTGAATTTAACATATCTCTAGTGAGGGTAGGATGGACACTACCAGTACTTCAAGTTGATATCGTCAGTGGCTGCTACTCGTATCTGAAATCGTTTTCAGGAAAAATGCCACTGGCGTGAATTTGTTTAAGGTTGATCCCAGCTGGCCATGAAGTGACCCACACACTGTGATCACGGATCCATCTCCTGCAGCACATATGAAATGAGACATGCAGGATTTAACACCAGGATTGCAATGGGCTGCCGCAGCCTTGAGGATATTAACAAGGTGCGCCTTCACAGCCAGTACTTCTGGCATTGCCTCTTCCACCTCCATGATCTCTGAGAATCAGAATGAAGTGGTTCCTCCTCTGCTCATTTTGCCATTGGGCCCAATATGATGGTTTCCAGTGGCATTTCATCCACTGATGGAGGGCCATCACCCCAGCTAAAGGGGCTCATCTACGCATAGCCATTGGCCCCTTTAGGGAGTCAGGTTATTTACTGCCACCCGACACTTGGTGTTGCATCACTGGCTGTACGATCTACTCCGTTACTGTGGAGGGATGTCTGGCCACACAGATATATCAAGATATCAAGTTGATATAGCTTATAATGAACAGTAGAGTGACAAATTATAGTCCATCAAACACAGGTGGCTATAACACCCAAATATAATTTATGTACTACTGCCAAGTACTAGTGCCAAGCTGATTTAGGAAGAATTATAATTAGTAATATATAGATAGCATGGCTTGATTTGGAAAGAGATTCAACAAAACCACTTAAAACAGTATATAAATCATGTCAGTGAGTGGTCATTGCAGGCGCACCCCCCCAATAACGGACACAGACAACATTGAAAGTGGATAACAGCATAGGGCCACATTTATTGATTCAATGCCCTAGTCCGAATTATAAATTTGTATTGGTAAAACGACCAATCATAATTCCTAAGGCAAGCAGGCCGAAGTAACACTGGTAAGGTACCACCCCAAAATTGCCAACGGCAATTGGTTACAATGTATCAATTTGTATCAATTTGTTTGTTGACAACAAACAAATTGTTGACCGTAGTCAATAACTAACTTATGACCCCACCCTCTGACGCGTATCCGTGAAATCACAGGGGTGATGCATGCTGGTTAGCAATCGTCATCACCCCATCGCCTGGTTCGTCGTTGACCGGACAACGCTTAACTAATTTATTCCTGTCTAGTGTTGTCCAGTCAATTGCGAACCTGCCGGATACTTGTGGGTCATACTGTTTACCTTACCAGTGCTACCCGCCAATGTGACCAAAGTCAACAGTAGGAACACAGAAAGACCCCTATATCAAACCATAGCAACAGTGTGGGATGGGCAAAAAAGCCAGGACCCGGAGCCAATATGGGTCCCAACCAAAAATTCCCACCCGGCCCCGAAGCGACCATAATATCACACTGTTAACTAGGGAGGGGGTGGAGGGGAAAAAACTTCTCCGCTCCGTCGCTGAGGTAAAATGGCAGCTCGGCTGCCTCGTGGCCACCCCTTTTATAAGGGAGCTGGCCACGCCCCTAACTACCCGGATTCTCTGTCCTGTGGGGGGGGGGCCGCAAAGGGCGCGGCGGCCATTTTGGCGCCGCGCTTGCATTGCAGGCGCACCCCCCCAATAACGGACACAGACAACATTGAAAGTGGATAACAGCATAGGGCCACATTTATTGATTCAATGCCCTAGTCCGAATTATAAATTTGTATTGGTAAAACGACCAATCATAATTCCTAAGGCAAGCAGGCCGAAGTAACACTGGTAAGGTACCACCCCAAAATTGCCAACGGCAATTGGTTACAATGTATCAATTTGTATCAATTTGTTTGTTGACAACAAACAAATTGTTGACCGTAGTCAATAACTAACTTATGACCCCACCCTCTGACGCGTATCCGTGAAATCACAGGGGTGATGCATGCTGGTTAGCAATCGTCATCACCCCATCGCCTGGTTCGTCGTTGACCGGACAACGCTTAACTAATTTATTCCTGTCTAGTGTTGTCCAGTCAATTGCGAACCTGCCGGATACTTGTGGGTCATACTGTTTACCTTACCAGTGCTACCCGCCACACGGAGGGGCTTCCAAGAAGACCTGACGCCCCCCCCAGACCGTCAGCTCGGTCAACAGGCCTGCTCGCCAATCACCCAACAGGAGGTCCATACCTCCTCGCGACAGATGGACCCCATCCCCTGCGTACAAGTCATAATTTTGTAGACTAATATCGGGGTGATGACTAACCCGTCCCCAAGCCCTGGTGGCAAGAAACCGCGCCACTGCCTTATTGACCGCGCGCCTAGCGCGGTCAAGTGCCAGGAGGTTAACGCCCCCTCTGTAAGAATGGCGCGGGACAATGTCCGACCAAACCAGGGTTGTGGCAGGCCAGACATAATGCAAGTAGGCGAGTTCCTCGCAAATCGCATGCTTGAGCGATAAGCCGGTGACCTGGCCCAAATCATTGCCCCCAAGGTGGATGATTAGAATGTCAGGCGGGTCAGCACCCAGGCCAGAAAAAAGGAAAGGCCGCAGCTCCTGCCATAACATCCCTGGCTTACCATGCCATGCGAGACTGGCGTGGTCACCCAGTCCCAGTCGGGGTCCCCACTCTGTCGCCGCAGCGTAACGCGCTGCCCTGTGCACATAGCTGTGGCCCACCAGCCATACTGTCACCGGTGTAATACGACACCCAGGGTCTGTAAGAAAATTGAGAAAAAAGGCGGTAAGGTGACTGGATTGGTACTCATGGCGGGAGTGGGCGCACATAAAACTGAAAACATTGCGAGCCCCACCTCCCCATGCTGCGTATGTCAGCCCCAGAGTACCCAAAAGCAGCTGCTGTAGAGGCTGCACCAATACGGAACGAATGTGTGCCATAACGGGCACCTGGTAGGCCCACCCTGGCGAGGGCTCTGGCTGTCACCTTCCAAAACTGAAATTTAGTAAGGGGAGACCCATCTTGGTGACAGAAAAACGGGCCGTGGTGCATGCCACGCAGTGCCAGGAATTCCTGTAGGGCACCAACCGGACAGATGTCTGCCAAAGAACACCGTAGCAGTCTTATACCACTGCCTACGCCATGCTGATCTGTTTTAGAGGAGCGTATCCTCAACTGGGCCCAGTCTTTGGCAACATAGACATCTTCGAGTTCCAGTGCCCTACCACTTGCATCCGCCTTAGACAGCATCACGAGTTCGCTGACGCGGAGCGCTCCAAAAAATGCCACCGTTGTGGCTGCATGAAAAAGGGCTGCCTCATAGTGATCAAAACAGAGGCCTGGCCAGCCCCGGGCCAACTGGGTAAGAACCCCTGGGGAAATAGGGTGCCGGTCGTCCGGGCAACGCCCGCGCTCGCGCACCCACCCCTCCAAAACATGTCTCACACGGAAGTCAGAGGTGGTATCCACATGACCCCCCACTTTGGCCATAAAAGCCAACGCCGAGAGCTTGGATGCTATGGTGCGAGGTGCGAGGCCCTGTGCATGCAGGTGAACCATGAACCGCAGAACATGGTCCACCGGGATAGGCCAGGTCTCTGGCAAGAGAAATTGAGTAGCAAATGCCCTGTACGAATTGAATGCTTGTTGATACGCCTTACGCGTGCGTGGCGCTAGTGACAGGCCAATCGCCCGGTTCACCTCTCCTTGCCAATAGTCCACATCTCGTCCGGGAGTGGCGAGGGAAATTCCTCCGCATCCGGGGCCAAGGCGCGGAACCGGGAGATCTGCAGGCGGGACAAAGCGTCAGCAATATCATTATTAACCCCTGGGACGTGCCTGACCCTGAACAAGACGTTGAGGCACAGGCAGCGCAGCACAAAATGGCGCACTAGATCCATGACCCTGGGCGATTTGGAAGTTTGTGCATTGACAATGTGTACAACAGCCGCATTGTCGCACCAAAATGCACCACCGAATTAGCCCACTGTTCGCCCCATAGCATCAAAGCCCCCAGAATGGGAAAAAATTCCAGGTATGTGAGATCCCGCAGGCGACCTGTGCCTGCCCATGCCGGTGGCCACCCACCATAGGCCCACTTCCCATTGAAGTACATCCCATAACCCAGGGATCCTGAGGCATCAGACTGGATCTGGAAATTGGGGGATGCCAGGAGGTCAGACCTCCAAAATGAGACCCCATTAAACTCCCTCAGGAATTGCAACCAGACGAACATGTCTGCCCTGATACCCCGGGTGAGCCTGACTCTGTGGTGGGGCCTGGATAACCCTGCCATGGCGTCGCATAAGCGCCGGGCAAAAGCCCTGCCAGGTGCGACCACCCTGCAAGCAAAATTAAGGTGCCCATGTAGCACCTGCAGTTCCCTCAGGGATGCCTTACGCTTGGCCAGCAATTCCGAGATAAGGGCCACTATCCTGGACACCTTATCACCCGGCAACCTAGAAGCCTGCACTACTGTGTCAATCTCAACCCCCAGGAATACTAGCTTGGTCGATGGGCCCTCGGTCTTTTCGGGCGCTAAAGGGACACCAAGTTCCTCCATTAGCGTCTGAAATGTGTTGAGGAGACGTGCGCACGTGTCCCAGCCTCGTTTACCCCCGAATAAAAAGTCATCCAGGTAATGGGCTACAGACCGGGACCCTGACCTGCGGACGAAAGCCCACTCTAGGAAGGTACTAAAACGCTCGAAAGCCGAGCATGATATGGAGCAGCCAAAAGGCATGGCCTTATCAAAATATTATTCCCCCTTAAATTTAAAACCCAGCAACTCAAAGTCGCCCGGGTGCACTGGCAAGAGGCGAAAAGCTGACTTAATGTCACACTTGGCCAGCAGGGCACCCGGGCCACACGAGCGCACCATGCGCAGCGCATAGTCAAACGATGTATACCTGACTGAACAAAGGTCATCAGGGATAGCATCATTGACCGATCGGCCGGCTGGGTAGGACAAATGATGAATAAGGCGAAACTCACCTAGGGACTTTTTGGGGACCAAACCCAGTGGCGAGACCTTAAGATTGGGAAACGGGGGTGCGGGGAAAGGTCCAGCGACCCTGCCCGCGTCTAACTCCTTTTTAATGCTGGCCGCAGCCACCTCCTCCCTACCTCTGAGGGATAAAAGGTTGGGAGCATCCTGAGGGGACCTATCGCCCATAAAAGGGATACGAAATCCCTGCTTAAAACCTTGAAGGAGATACTCCCCGTCCTCCCCCTTCGGGTACGATGCGAGCCAGCGCTCCAGCATGTCCACCTTAATTGGGGAGGGGGCCTTTTGGAGAACTAGCTCCATCCGTGGCAGCCTTGCCAGCCCACTGTCCACCCCTCCCTCTGCCTCGCACCCCCCCAGGCCTGGGACAAGCAGAGGCTGCATGGGGGCCAGAACATGTGGGACACTCATGCTTATACCTGCAGTTCTTTCGATTGCAGGAACCATTTGACGAGAAAGTCCAGCACAGCAGGCGGGCTGGAACCCCCTGCCCCGCCGCCTGGCGGGTAACCTGCGCTGGAGCCGCTCGCTGGACCGCATGTCCGCAATGGTATCTATCCCCCGGGGCAGGGCGTGTGGGTGTCATATACAAAAGCCAGAGCCTCTGGCACGGCTCATCCCATCTCATCTCGGGGTGGAGGGGAATCCTCATACGGAATTCCTCATCATATGCTAGCCATGAGGGGCCCGGGAAATCGACCATTGCCCTATATATGTTGTCCAAATATTGGACCATGGGAATAGCTAAATCCGGCCGCGCCCTCAAATATACCGCCATGTATATTAAATAAGCGGGGAGCCAGTTGGCCCAGGTACGCGGCGGCTTACGGCGGCGTGCCTGCTCCTTGTCCTTCTCATCCTGACCCTCCCTTTCCTCCTTGGTGGGCTCTCTGTTCAGGAGTGAGAAGATATCCACGTACTCCCCTCGCCATATCTTTTCCCTAGTAGCCTGTGCCAGGTGATCACCCAATGGCAAGGAATACCCTGCCGTCGGCAAAGCCGAAAAGGGGACAGCCGGCCTGGTAAAAGGGGCCTGAGCTAACCCAGCCACCCCCAGAACATTCCCTGCAGTGTAAGGACCAATGCCCACCCCAGTGCCCAAGGTGGCAGTCGTCGTCGCCGGGTGGGTAGCCGACAGCGTGGCCCCCGCACCACCCGCGCGAGGCCAAGGCCATTGAAAGGCCCCCCCCAGATTGGGAATGTGTGTGGATGTACTCGCTTGCACCGTATACTCACATGCTGCACCCCCGCGGGCCGCCCCCACCGGGGGTTCCGGCCCACTGGGGGCGTCGGAGCTCACGACCGACGTAGAGCTCATCACCGGGGCTTGACCCGCACCTGGTTGCTGGCTGGGGAGCTGCGAGGCAGTGGCCGAAACCGCGCCACGCGCCTGCAGCAGCTCGACCCTCTCCGCCAGCTGTTGTCCTCCTGCCGACAGCGCCTCAAAAGGAACCCCGAAGGGGGCGCCCGCCTGACTGGCCCGAGCCAACGACGCCTCTAGGGCCGCAATGCGGGCCAGCAAGGTGTCCACGTTGACCATGGGCAAAGGGCCGGCCGGCCCGCCTGGTCCAGGCGTGGGTACAGGTGCCTGTACCCCGGGACCCACATATTGCCATTGGCCAGCACCGAAGCCCGGCAGGGTTGGTGGAGAAACCTGCCAAGGCAGGGGGCCGCACCACCCCCCAAGGCTAGAAGGCCCAGGGAGAGGCTGCGGCCCAAGAGGAGTAGGCCCGACAGAGTGGGCAGGAGCGGGAGCGGTGACCACCGCTCGTGGGCCGCGGGCCGGAACCCCTTCCGCGCCCGCACTCTGATCGCCCGCTCCGGGCCAAGGGGCAATAGACCCCATTCCGCCGGCCCCGGCCGGGGCTGGCAAAGGTGGCTGCTGAGGAGGCGGCACCGCGGTCCTCCGACCTGGGTTGCGCCTCCTAACAGCGCGAGCTGAACTCGAAGCTGCCTTCTTCTTCGAAGGCATCTCCACTGAAGCAAAAAGGGAAGCCGGCAAGGCAGAATCGCTACCAAAAGGCTTCCCGGTAAGCTAACGAGCGACGGAGCCACAGGGAAAAAACTTCTCCGTTCCGTCGCTGAGGTAAAATGGCAGCTCGGCTGCCTCGTGGCCACCCCTTTTATAAGGGAGCTGGCCACGCCCCTAACTACCCGGATTCTCTGTCCTGTGGGGGGGGCCCGCAAAGGGCGCGGCGGCCATTTTGGCGCCGTGCTTGCATTCTGAAGATGGGACACAATTCATGTTCCTAATGGTGTCACCAGAAACCCAAAGAGCCTGGAAGGCATCCCTGCTCCCTAACCTGATTCTCTTTATTTATTGGCAAAGGGAGGAGGCTTTTAGTGAGAACTCTCTTGGTTAGACATTCCCTCAATTATCTCCTAAAGTCCTCCCAGATTTCTGAATGCTAATAGTTTCTGGTTGAAGTAAACACCTGCTACTTCTGCTGATTTATAACTTTGAAAAGGCTAAATATAACCCATGAGTTACTTGAAATTAATTTAACAAGGGATAATTTCACTCCTTTTGCAGCACAACTGGCTTTTACTATTGTTGCTGTTTTCATATGTATAACTAGCAGATTTTGCCTGGTGGTGCTGGGCTGTTTTAAATTGTTTTGGAAGTTTTTTTAAATGTGTATTGTTATATAAAAAGATGTTAAATTGTGTTGGATAGTAAAGGGTTTGGTTTTTTTTTCTTGAACAAATGGTGCCGGGCTGTTTTAAATGGTGTTGAAAGGTTTTGTGATTTTTAAAATGTTTATTTATACACACGGGCTGTTACAAACTGTGATCAGCTTTTGTTGGAGGAAAGGATGATATAATTCTTTACATATTTTTAACCAAATAATGTTTTACTATGTGAATTTTTTTTAATAGTTGTACCTTGGATAATAATTTTAAAAATGTGTAAGTATGTGTTTTTTTAAATTCAATGTTTTTAAACTGTGTTTAGATATTTGTTTTTGTTTTTTGAGTGAAAACTGTACACAGGATTTAAGAAATGTTTTAGAAATTTTAGATTTTTTTGATGGATATTTTGACTGTTTTTCTCTCCTGTGGCCTCTGGGTGTTGCTTCTTCCGGTAATTAGTCTCTTTCTTTCCTCATTTCCGTTCCGGACGTCGTGGAGGAAGGTCATTTGGGTGAGTTCTCTGCTTTAATTTCTTTTGGGAGTTTGTAGTGTAATATATATATATATTTTTGGGAGGGTTCTGTGTGTTTCTTCTTGGTGTTATTTTTGGGTTTGTTTTTGGATATTTTTGGATGTTTTTGTTTGTGATTTTTGTGTATTTTTGGGGTAAGTAAAGTCAGTGGGCATAGCACCGGCCACTGGCTTTGCTTACCTGGGAATGGGTTCACTTTCAAGGGGGGGGCAAGGCACCATTGCCTTTGCCCCCGCTTGAAAGCAAAAAACCTTTGGGGTAAGTAAAGTCAGCGGGCAGAGCGCCGTCTGCTGGCTTTGCTTACCTGGGAATGGGTTCACTTTCAAGGGTTGGCAAAGGCAATGCGAATCACTTACTCGGAAAGTAAAGGCACCGGGCGGAGCGCCCATCCGGTGCCTTTGCTTTGTGGAGGAATTGTTTCTCTTTCAAGGAGGGGAAGGCAATAACGCCTTCGCCCTCCCTTGAAAGCGAAACACTTACTAGGAAAGTAAAGGCACCGGGCAGAGCACCGTCCGGTTCCTTTGCTTTCTGGAGGAATTGTTTTGCTTTCAAGGGGGGGGGGGGGCGAAGGCATCAATACCTCCCCCCCTTGAACTCCTTCTGCTGTTGTGGTTTTTTTCCACCCCAGCTCAACTTTTGTTGAGGCCGGTGGTGGTCTCGCTGTGTCTTTGGCGGGGTAGCGTGGAGGAGAGGGAGTCCTTCTCCTCCCCATTGCTCCATACAAGAAGGCCGGCGGGTGTTTGCGTGGCTTTGAGGCACTGCGTCTGCCTGCAGCGGACTTGCGCTCCCAGTGTGTTTTTTATTTTTATTTTTTGCGCACCGGCTTCCTCAGCGTTCTGCACACTCATGGCGCGCAGGATGCTAGGGCTTGTAGTTTTGGGTTTGTTTTTACCATTTGTGCAGCAGGTTTTTTTCCTGCGGCTTCATTTTGATTGGCTGCAGCGCATTTCTGAACGTTCCTTTTGCTCGCGCCTCTCAGCCTGATTGACTGTGGCGTGGCACGGACCAAGGAATCTTGGGAAATGGAGTCCTTTCTTTTTGTTTGTGATCAGGGGGCTCCTGCCCCACTGGCACAAAATTCAACCTGACAGTTACCTGTGAACCCCGGCCGGGCGAGTGCACGGAGGCTCGGTCGGGGCTAGTGGGGCCTGGTGCAACATTCTTTGTCACATTCCAACGGTTAACACACAGATTTATAGATATAGATTACAGGGAGGTACCCCCACTGAGTAGTACAACACAACTGCTCAATAGATAAAATGCAAGCTTGTGCTCTGTCCTGGGTGTTCTGAATCACAGAATGATAAACTCAGAAGAGGCTAACAGATCATTGAAGAGACTGTGGTGGCTTAATGGTTAAGATGCTGAACTTGATGACTGGAAGATTGGCACGTTAGCAGTTCGAGATCTGAGTACTACATGACAGAGTGCGCTCCCATTTCTGTCCCAGCTTCTGCCAACCTAGCAGTTTGAAAGCAAATAATTGCAAGTAGGTAAATAGGTACCACTTTGGTGGGAGGTAAACAGCATCCTGTGCACTCTGGTGTCTAGTCATGCCTGCCACATGTTCACAGAAACATCTGCAGATGCAGATAGCACTCGTTCTTTGGCTATACACAGAGATAAGCACTGAATCATTTACTGTCGGGTTGAATTTTTCTCTTGTCATAAATGAAAAGCTGGCTACTCTGGGAGTGAGGAGCATTAAGGCAGAATTGCAAGTTGCTCAGGCAATGCCTTGCAATGATAAAATGGCGGTTTCCCGCCATCCAAATTAGGAGCTAAAGTTGCTGCAAATTCTCCCTCTCTGGGTGTGCTCATTATGCTAATTAGAGTTCTGTGATTGGTTACAACTTTGGATCCTGTTCCTGATTGGTTAACACTTGTATATTGTGTTAGGGTTGGTTGGTTATGATTGTCCAGTGGGTTACTACATTGTAGCAGGGAGTCACTACCGGGAAGACATTATATAAGCCCCATGGGTAAACAAGGGTGGGGCCGGACCAGATCTATACTTTCCATTACCGCACAGGTTAGCCAATGTCGGGCTAAGTCTGGGTCGCCTTTATACGCTATCATGCCAAGGTGTAGCTTAGTCAGTGCCTCTACGGTAGGAAACATGAGGGAATGACTACATGGGACTTGTGTAGCCATCTGATGTCTGGAGCGCTTTTTAAGTGTAACCTGAAAGACTGTTCAATAAACTCCTGTTGTTGCTCTGTTCATCATTGCTTGGACTATTGCTTATAAGGGCCGGACACAACAGGGAGAGATCATGTTTGTCTTAGAACAATCTTTTACCGACTAAGGGAGCTTTGCCTCTCATGTCAACATCAGACTAACCACCCCAAACTCTTCATGTGCTTCTCAGGACTTGTTTTCTAATCTCATGATTCCGATCTTTTCTTCTCCACTGGAACCATTAATTTTCCAATGCTCTTATTAAAATGTAGTGTTGAGGGTTTTGGTTTTTTGCTTGTGTTAAAACTGCTTTCAATAGGGGACACTCTCAAAGCCTAAATTGATTGTACTTTGCCACTAATCTATTGGTAAAATTCCTTTTCCTACCTCTGGCAAGTGAGGCAAACCCCCATCCCTCTTCTTGTTTTCTTGTTTCCATTAAGGTTTTTTCTCCTGACTATGCAGCAAATAAGAAAATGATTTTCTTTTTTTACACCTTTATTCTTCTGACTGTAACAACAGACCATAACTGTAAGTCAAGATACCTTTTTTCTATTTTTTATGCTTCTAGAATATGTTTTAACACACAAAGAGCCAGTATGTGGAAGAGTAGTGCTGAGATTTAGACTAATCTCTCTTATTTCTTTGTGATACTTTTTAAAAAAAACAAACCTCATACTGTGCTGACTAAAAGGGAATAATCAAAATTCCCCAACATGCAATACTCAAAACTTGAAAATCAAGGGTTTTTTTTAGTTATTGTATGAAAATCCTTGAAAAGAGCAGTAGCAAAAACAGTGATGGATGTTTTTTAACCTTCAGAGCTGGATGTACTGCAATTGTTTATCAACCCTAGTAATGTAGCTCATAGAGAGGGAAACTGGGAATCAAAGTCTGTCAATATCTGGAGGCTATCAAGCTGCCCTCTCCGATCTATATCTGCTTATTTTAAAGATTATTGTACCAAGCAGTTAGTGAACCACCCAAAGGAAATATTTATTGCTTCTCAATCTAGCCAATATGGCCGTGAATTCATTTTAGTGCCTGTTAGATCAGGTGATTCACTGTGCAGCTCGTTTGCCTTTGCTTCATATATCAAAGCATAAAGCACATACTGTGCCAAAGCGGCATGTAAAGATCATGCTTTTCCACAGCCTGACCAGGTCAACATAAGGGGGCTTTCTACAGATGGTCTGTTATTGAAGTTGTCTTTGTTGTAGGCTGATGACAGCAAAATCTTACAGGAGCGAGAAAAGAAAATCAAAAAGAGACCAGCTCTCTCTGAGAACTGCTTATGTCTATATAAAAGAGATAAAATTTTGTTGTCAGTTGGTTGTCTGTGGAGCTGCAGAATGTAATTATGCCTCTCTTTTGTTGTTGTTGTGAATGGTGTCTTTGATGAACTTCCCCTGTTTCTGTCCCCCTGGCTGCATCAAAACATATGAAGAACAGTTGTTTTGAAAAATTACAAATGAAAGACCAAGACATACAGCATTGGCATACAGCATTGGCATACAGCATTGGCAGTGTGTTACCAGGTTAGTTTTTTTAGGAAGCACAACTGATGCTAGACACAGCAAGCAAAATACTCCTTAAGATCTTAGTGTGTGGAATTGGCACTCACATTTTTATTCTATAAGCTATGTGCATCAGGGTCAGTTCTATTATCAAGCCGATGAGCTGTCCACATCAGGTGACAGATCTTGAGGTTAGCATGAGATACTAAAAACCACAAAAAAGCATTCTTCAGGGGTGTGCTTAACAAATCCTCAATATCACACAGATCAGGCAAATTGCCACAGATTAGCAATTGTCCAAAGTCTTGTCTCTTGCCATATTCACATTGTTTGCCATTGCCAATATAGCTCCCCCTCTTTGGGTTTGTTTTGCATCACATCACTCCAGTTTTCAGCCTATTCAGCATCTTCCATGCCCCATATTGGAGATGGTAATCTCCAGGTGACATTCTTTTCCATATTTTAGTTTGGTGAACCTTGGTTAAAGATGGAATTGGTGCCATTGTTTTTAGGAAGCGCTTCCTTGACTTCAACCTTGATGGATATTGAAGTCCAAACATTGCACGTCTTTGGTCTGTTTCTTGCTTTTTCTTTTCAACTTCTGCATGCTACTTGACTTTTTATATCTGGAGCTTTTATACCCATGAGTGAGAATTTTTTTTATTAACAGACATTGGTCATAAATGGCCTTTAATTTAATGACCTGTTTCATAAAGGGCCAAAATTAATTTGACTAACGTGGGCAGAGTTTCTCCAGACTGGAACAGCATACTCTACAGCAGAAATGCACAGGGCAAGGGCAGATGTAGAAAGAACATTAAGTTGTGCTCCCCGTGTGATATTTGTATGTTTGTGAATGAGATTGATCCCAGCACATAACCTTCTGCTTTATATCCTGATAGTGATGTTTATAAATTAAAATATCATCCAGTTTTAATCTCTGGTATATGGGGTTGTCGCACAGGTTTAATCTGTGGCCTCTCTGTGTTATTGTTACCTTCTTTCTTGCTTCCCAATTTTGTAAATGGAATGAACATATTTGTGTTTTATTCTGGATTAGGTTTCAAGTGATTGTTGTTATAATAGACAGCTAGTTCTTCAAAAGCAGATGCCAGCTTAGTCTCTACTCCCTCAAACTTTGTTCTCTGAGCAGTGATTACTGTGTCATCTGCATAAACGAAGGCTCTTGTTCTGGAATTGATTGGGTGGTCATCGGTATAGATCACAGATTCTCAACCTGTGGCCCATAGGCTGGATGTGGTCTACTGCACCATTTCATGTGGCCCACCAATGACTCCACCACATCAGGAAGTGTCATGTGGTGCAGGAAGGGCAAAATGGCTGTCTGGCCCCCGAAGCTATAGGAGGGAGCGTGACCCAGCCCCCAGCTTAAAAAGGTTGAGAACTGGTTTAGGTATTATATAACATATATGCATAAACAAGGTTAAGGTAACTAAAACAAGTACAGTGATACCTCATACAACATCCAAACTTAGTTCCACATGTTTAGACTTTATACGGATTTGGACTTTGTATGAGGCATGCAAAATCCTAGCTGCAATGCCTCATACAACGTCCAAATCCTTGCCACGATGTCTCATACAACATCGTTTCCATAGAGATACATTGTACTGTAACAGCACAGACTTGAGGGCAAAGTCAAGGAAACAGACAGGAAACTGACAGAACTTTAAGAAATCATTGTCTAAAGGCTAAAAACATTACAAAAACATGTCAAACAACCCTGATTGTCCAAGAACCTGAAGAATGCTGCAAAAATCCCAGGAATGCTTCTAAAAATTCTGATGAAAAAATTCAAAAAAATCCAAAATCGCGCTCAAAACCACTCCTAAACACTCTTTCATTTCATTTCATTTCATTTCACCTTTAATTTGTATACTGCTCTATTCTGCCCAAAGGTGACTCAGAGCGGTTTACATTGGTGCATGCTATCTGCACAGCAGAACAGCAGCAAAAGTGAGCAAGAAACATACAATATAAAATTTACAAAAAATGTCAAAGGCATATTTAAAAATTACACTCAAAAGAAAACAATAAGAGAAGCAAAGAAACAGGATACAAAAAATAGAATGAATAGACCCAAGCAGGGCAAAGACAAAGGTCCTCAGAAAGAGGCTTCGCTCCCCTGGTGATGGTGCGGCTGCAGCGGGGCACGGGACTCTCTGCGGCGGCCACAGCGGCACTTTTCACCCCTCCAGCCAGATGTGGCACGGAGGGGGCGGCGGCGGTGGGTGCAGGTGTGCTTGCTTCCCTGGTGATGGTGCGGCTGCGGGGAAGGCACGGGC
Organism: Bradypodion ventrale; assembly: GCA_035047345.1. Lineage (NCBI taxonomy): Eukaryota > Metazoa > Chordata > Lepidosauria > Squamata > Chamaeleonidae > Bradypodion > Bradypodion ventrale. The sequence continues at coordinate 78,795,509 of JAWDJE010000002.1, read as the reverse complement.
CCCTCTGCAGCAGTGGTGGCGGCACTTTTCACCCCTCCAGGCAGGCATGGCATGGAGGGGGTAGTGGTGGCAGTGGGTGCAGGTGTGTTCACTTCCCCAGCGATGGTGCAGCTGCGGGGGGGGCACGGGCCTCTCTGCGGTGGCAGTGGCACTTTTCACCCCTCCAGCCAGGCATGTCATGGAGGGGATGGCGGCAGAGGCGGGCGCAGGTGTGCTCGCTTCTCCGGTGATGGGGTGGCTGCAGGGCAGGCACGGGCCTCTCTGCGGCATGGCGGTGGCACTTTTCACCCCTCCAGCCAGGCGTGGCATGGAGGGGGCAGCGGCAGCGGCGGGCGCAGGTGTGCTTACTTCCCCGGCGATGGGTGCGGCTGTGGGGCAGACACAGGCCTCTTTGCCTCATGCAAAACCCACAAGAGCAATTCATGCATGTGTCCTGCCTTTTATACTGCCCAGGCACAATGCAACCTGGGAACAGCCCAATGCCTCATACAACGTCACACGACTTTATCCCATTTTGTATTATTCTTTTCACGTGATCTATATGTGTTCAAATATTTAAAGAAATGAAGAACCTGAATCAATAACAGCCTCTGTTCTTGAGAGAAAGTCCTAGTCAAGCATTATACCTGTGTTAAAAAGGCTATAGGGTTAGGAAAGTTAAGCTCCACCCTATGACACCCCCCCTCCCCATTCAGCAATCAATACATTACTGTGTTAGTTTCTTCCTTAGCATGGCTCCAAATCATGGAACTGTGGAAAGCAGATTCAGCTGAAGGCATTCACTGCCTTCTTTTCCTCTTCATATTAAACAAGTTATGTTATTATTGACTCTCAGGTGGTTTTAGAGATATAGGGTATGTAGCCTAGGTGCATAGACATATCCCCACAAAATGAATTTAGCCCTTCATGGATCCCTGTTTAGTACTGTAGGGCTACAGAAACAATAAAAGTGGAAATTTCCATCCTTTCATAGAAAGACTGGTCAATCTTCTTTTATCAGATAACTTTAAGAGACAGTAGATTACAAAGAGCAATTTTGTTTTGCCCTATGTTTGCCTGGTGGATTATCTTTGATGTTGAAAGGAAATTATCTTGTAATTCACTTTGCTACAAATTCTGTTGAGTTTTCATCTCATATACTGTACTCTGTTCTGTCAGGAAGACATTTATAGCAACCATGCAGAAACAATATGTTTGAAAAAGGGGAAATATTAACGAAAATGCATGTTTGGAGCCAGCTAAATAGCCATATACACACTAAACACTGCTATATCAAAGCATTGAACAGAGCAGAATATGTCTCTTTAGAATTTGGAATTCAGAACAAATATTAAAAATACAAAGGAATTCTTTATACCAATTAGTTTTTGTATCACTAGCAACTAATTGTGCTATATCCCTTAGTAAATGGTGCCAACTCAATCATCACACTATCATTCTGTTTATGATTTACAGACTCAATCCAAATGTTTATTGGATGGTAAACAAATTACTTTGGCTGGTGGGCAGGTACCTCATGTTCATGAACCTCTTTCAGGAAAACATCTAATGAAAATAATAATTTATATTAGGGTTGTGCTTCAGCTTTATGCAAATTCAGAATCAGAAATACAATTGGCCTGATCCATACCGATTATGAGGTCCATCTTGCAGCAGAAATGATTTGAATATCTAAAAATGGGGATTGGGAACCATACTTTGTAGAGGATTGTATAAATGAGCAAAGAGAAGATAAGGAGAAAAATAGAATTATAGGACAGAATTTCATTTCAGGCACAGTTCTTTCAGGAAAAAAGCTGTAAAATTGCTCAGAATGAAATTTGGTATATTTTCTTTTCTGTTTTGATTTCACAGTATAAGTTAACAGGAGCATGGGTGGCAATCTGAATTTTCAAGTTGGTTTATAACACAAAACAAAGTGGATAAAACCACGGACCAAATCAGGATCCATCAAAAATAGCAATAGCAATTACAATTATATATTGTCCCATAGTGCTTAGTGTACTCTCTGGGCAGTTTACAAGTTCATTAGCATTTTGCCCCTAACATGCTGGGTACTCATTTTACCAACCTCGGAAGGATGGAAGGCTGAGTCAACCTTGATTGCTGGTCAGGATTGAACTCACAACATTCTGGCTCCGGTACAGCAATTTATCCACTATGCCCCGCAAGGCTCCTTGTGCAGAATTGGTCTCCAAACTGAGTTAGGGGAGGGCCTGCACAGTTATCGTGTATATACTTTACACAGAGAATCATGCATGAGGAAGCCTGAGCAGTGCAACCACCCTCAAAGTTTTTTTAAAGGGATGAAATGAGATGCCTTGGCCACCATGCATTATCCCAAGTGTTATCCTCAGCCTGGAAGCTATTGTTCTAAGTCCTGCATTGTTGGACCCTCAGCCTGTTGAGGAAGGTTCCAGATCAACATAGGCTCCACTTGGAGACCCTGGGTGCCTTAGGTATACATGAACCAGCCCTTCCTCCCAGAGACATCCTCAGCAACAAAGGTCAGCAGACTTACAATTGCTTGGTTTCTGGATTGCTTGCCTTGTTCGTGAATCCTGCTCCAGAATATCTTCTGCCTTGTTTTTCCTCCTGAAGACTCCCTGCCCTGTTCTGGGTTCCCATGCACTGTTGTTGTTCCTTTCCTGGATCCTTTGTCCTGGAGTTTCATCTTTGTCTTGCTCTAGCCCCTGAGGATTCCCTGCTATGTTTGTTCTCCAGCACCTGATATGTGGCTCACCTGGACTATTCTTTCATTGTTTAGACTAAACCTGCACCTCTGTTTTCACTTGGACCTGGACTGGGATTTGGTGTTCAGCCTGTTACCTTGTTGTCCTGGGTCCTGGCATTTGTGTTTCCTGCCAGCTGCCTATGCTTCAAAATCTGTCAATAAGGTGGTGGTATAGGGCCTGCCTGTTAATTCTCAAACTTAGGTGGCTCACATCAATACAAAAAAATAATTGAAAATAAAAGCACACAAAGTTATAATATAAAATTACAATTAAACAAATTGTTATACAAAAGCATAATTGGGTGAAAAGCAATTTTCAGGGTTATAGGTGCACAACGTCCAAACACTATATCATGCCTTGGACAGACGTTTCCTGGCAAACTTGGTCCATTCATTTGTAGTCTCATGAATTGACTACTGTAATGCTCTCTATGCAGGGCTTCCCTTGTCCCTGAAATGGATAATGCAGTGTCCAGGATGATAATGGGAATAAAGAAATCTGAACATATATCCCCAGCTTCGGCAAACCTGCTCTGGCTCCCTGTTCCTTACCATGGCAAGCACAAAGTGCTGATAGTAACATGGAAAGCTCTAGTTTAGGACCTTGTTATTTGTTGCAGCATCTCTCCCATAAAATGGCTGCCTCTGTCCTTCATGCTTCTAAACAGTGTAACTTAACATGCAGCATCTGAAATTAGTGAAGAGGACTATGGCAAGGAGGAGGACCTTCTCCAAGGTAGCACCTACACTATAGAATTTGCTGCCAACAGAGCTGCATCAGGTCTCATTGCTAGGAATTTGTAAGAAACATTTGGTGGTCATAATCAAGTTAATGGCCTGTAAAAACAATGCGATTTGCATAAGAACACAGTGGAACCAGGTGTCCTAAGAGGCAACTGACATATAATCAGATTCCTTCATTTAATGTGTTTTTCTCCCATTTCTTTATGTTTGAAAATGCTTACGGGACATAATCATTTTGCAATCCTAACTAAGGGAACAAAGAAGACCTTCCCATAGTCTAAAAAGGGGCTAATATTTGGAGCAAGAAGCCATTTTTATTTAAAAAATATATAGAAAAAATAAGGCATAATGCTATTATTGTATTTTCACATAATGTAGCCATTGTATGAATAGCTTTATCCATCTTACCTACTTATATTTAATTATAAACAAGTTGACTATTTTCTCTTCCTTGTCTCTCTGCTCATAGACTTGGCAAAACATTCAACTTTGATGAGAGTCACAATAGTGAGGAGGGGAGAGGTGTGGCATTACCTGAATGTTTCCCACCTCATGTTCTTTCTGCAGATACCAGTAAAAGTAATGAATGCCCTTCTCTGCCTGCAATAATGCAGTGTCTAGTAAATAGCACAGCCTCTAATGGGTTAGACCAGAAGAGTTCACAACTAAGTGCGCTCAAGTAATGCTCCCTTCATACTAATTGTGTCCAATCAAATAACAAGCTCTAGGCAAACTTGAAATCATTTAGGCTTGTTAAAATGCCACAGCTAAAGTTCACTGAGCCATTTTCAGGGTGTTTCTATTCCCTACTGTTGTTGTTGTTGTTCAGTCGCACAGTCGGTTCCGACCCTTTGCGACCCTATGGACCATTGTTCTCCAGGCACCTCTGTCCTCCACCATCCCCCTCAGCACTCCCAGTTCTGTGCCCATTGTGTCTACAATACCATCTAGCCATCTCATCTTTGGCCTCCCCCTTCTTCTTTTGCCCTCCACCTTTCCCAACATCAGGGCCTTCTCAAGTGAATCCTCCCTTCTCATTTGATGTCCAAAATACTTTAGCTTCGTCTTTACTATTAGCCCTTCCAATGAACAGTCAGTGTTGATTTCTTCTAAGATTGACCTATTTGTTCTCCTCGCTGTCCAGGGTACTCTCAAAACTCTCCTCCAACACCACATTTCAAAGGCATCTATTCTTCTGCGTTCAGCTTTCCTAATTGTCCAGCTCTCACATCCGTACATTACCACTGGGAATACCATTGCTTTGACTATTCTAATTTTTGTTTGCAATGTGATGTCTCTGCTTTTCACTATGTTCCCCAGGTTTCTCATGGCTTGTCTCCCAAGAATCAGTCGCCTTTTTATTTCATGGCTGCAATCCCCATCTGCCGTGATCTTTGATCCCAGGAAAGTAAAATCTGTCACTGCTTCTACTTCTTCCCCATCTATTTTCCAGGAACTGATTGGGCCTGTTGCCATTACCTTGGTTTTCTTGATATTGAGTCTCAAGCCAGCTTTTGCACTTTCCTCCTTCAGCCCAATCAAGAGGTTCTTTAGGTCTTCCTCACTTTCTGCCATTCCCTACTGTGCCTGTGATATATTCTAGAAAATAAAGGACAGAGGAAGAAGGCAAATTTCTGATTAGAATAACCCAGATGGCAGCATTTTTGTTTTGCCCAGTTACACAAGGACATCTTCTGGGGAAAAAGGCAGAAAATGTTGTCCCAATTTCTCAAAATAAAAGAACGCCAGAAATCCATTTCATTTAATTATCAACTGACATGTTTCTGGAAGCTTAATACTAATCCATACAGAGACAGCCTGTATCATCTATATATTGATGTTTTCCCTTTGGCCATGCAGATCTATTACTCAGTGATATAGTTTCCTTCCTTTACTAAATACTTCTCTTTATTTATTTGAGAGGTTTTCCTACTCTCAGAGAAGAGTTGATAGGATTACAGCCTTATCGTTCAATGATTCTATCAGTCTGGATTTTGATGCCAACTGGTTAGATAGCCCTGTTTCTTCTTTGGCTTTCCCACCCCCTTCCAGCTGTGTCTATCAGCCAAGAGAAAGTAAAATCACCTTATCTTCATTAAGAGTGCACCATTCATGCCAGAATCTTTACAAGAACTTGGTAGGTCACCTAATGCGAAGGCAACCTTCAACTATGTAAAACCACATTATTTTCACAGTGTGCAGTCTTATGACTGTTGAAGGTTATGGTTCAAGAGCATTAGCGGAGATCTTGCCACCTTCTGGCCATGCCATTTTTAGAATTTTATGTCTTTTTCTGACAGAGCCCAGCTGCCAAAGGCCAGGACCAAGGGGTGTTGCAGCTCCATTATGGATGGAGTAGATTAAAATGTCATGTACCCTGGGAATTATCAATTGGGTTATTCTGAAAGGCTTTATCTGCATAACCTTTGTGACTCATATCTAACACACTATGAAATATTATCACTGTCATACATTAATCAGGGTGGTGAGAGATCTAAAAGGTCATACAATGAATCTAAATTCCTATAGTGTGAAGTAGTTTCTCTTTCTGCATTTTTTTAAAAATTACCATATGCTATCTATGTAAAATAATAATAGTAATAACAAAACAGATTAATCTGTAACTTTTAAAAAATCTATCAAAAATGCTCTGAGGGCAAGACTAATAATAATTGTTGTTGTTCAGTCACACAGAAGTCTGACCCTTTGAGACCTCACGGACCATAGATTTGTAATAATTCTAAAACTTCTTTTAAATCCTTTATTTTTCGATGAAGATGTTTCATATGGCTGCATTCCGTGTCTATTTGTGAAATGGACCAAAATTTAGCAGCACAAACAAGCATCTTGAATGAAAATCCAAAAGGGTTATATTTCAGATATTTTGCTCACTTCTTTTGCTGTTGCTGTTGCTGTTGTTGTTTGTTTGTTGTTGTTGTTCAGTTGCACAGTTGATTCCGACCCTTTGCGACCCTATGGACCATTGACCTCCAGGTACCCCTGTCCTCCACCATTCTCCTCAGCTCACCCACCTCTGTGCCCACTATGTCTACAATATCATCTAGCCATCTCATCTTTGGCCGCCCCCTTCTTATTTTGCCCTCCACCTTTCCCAGCATCAAGGCCTTCTCAAGTGAATCCTCTCTTCTCATTTGATGTCCAAAGTACTTTAGCTTCATCTTTACTATTTGACCTTCTAAGCAGAAGTCAGGGTTGATTTCTTGTAAGATTGACCTATTTGTTCTCCTCACTGTCGAGGGGACTCTCATGGAATTTTGTATCTTATACTCTGGTCTATTCTCCAGTCTTTATTTTAAAAATGCTGCTAAAAAGCTTCCCCTTGAAAAACAATGTAAGGTTTGTTGACTATTTATTGGATACAGTGGTTCCTCTCAAACTTGAGTGTTGAACATAGCGACTATAGATCTGCAGAAGACCATGAGATTTCTGGACACATTTACTCTCAATCCTTGGCATCTTGGCTTAAAATGGAGCAGGTTTCTGCCTGAAATCCTGCAGAGTTGTTATCAATGAGAGTAAACAATACTCAAATAAATGGACAAATATTGTCCCCTGGTATAACAAAGCTTCCCTCAGTTCTGTTGTAACCAGCTTCTTCCGGGACTTGTTACCGGAAGCTGGCTAGTAGGTTCAGCAATGATTCTATTGTAGTAAATATGATTCAAAGGCACATGTGATGAACGTCTGACCTGCATCCATAGAGAAGATTTATAAGCTCAAACTAAACAATACAGTTAACACACTATTAGAAACAGACTTCCCTCAATGGTGAGGCCCCATCTGGAATACTGTGTACAGTTCTGGTCGCCATACCTCCAGAAGGATATTATGGAGCTGGAAAAAGTGCAGAGGAGGGCAACCAGAATGATTAGGGGACTGGAACACCTTCCTTACCATCTGAGGCTGCAACGGTTGGGCCTCTTCACTCTTGAACGACGACGTCTAAGAGGTGACCTGATTGAAGTTTATAAAATCATGCACGGTGTGGACAAAGTAGATAAGGAAAAACTGTTTTCCCTATCGCATAACACTAGAACTAGGGGACACTCCATGAAACTTTTGGGTACTAGTTCTCAAACAAATAAGAGAAAGTACTTTTTCACCCAGAGGATTATTGGTCTATGGAACTCCCTGCCAGAAGAAGTGGTGACAGCTGTCAGTCTTGACAGCTTTAAGAAAGGATTAGACAAGTTCATGGAGGACAAGGGTATCAATGGCTATAATTATGGATACCTAAGGACAACCTCCAGGTTGGATAGATAGGCAGGATATCTCTCATTATCATTTCCAGGGAATCCTAAGCAGGCATCTGCTTGGGAATACCCTGAAGGAAATGGTGAGCCACTGTGTGAGACAGAATGCTGGACTGGATGGGCTGTGGCCTGTTCCAGCAAGGCTGTTCTTATGTTCTTATGTTCTTATGTTCTTATGTTCTTAAGAGGTAAAAAAAAGGAAAACAAAAAGTCTGCTTTTGCTAGCACAATAGAACCTTATCCCATCTGTTTTAAATTAACATGCTTTTATTTTATGACATCTTATCAGGAAGTAATCCTGGGCTTGATTAGGAAGTTTAATTGTTTAGGCAGGAAACTTTGAAAAAAATGTATGTACCTAGAAGGAAAACATTCAGCTTTGCATTCAGAAGTTGATTTGGTGCAGTGGAGGCAGCAACAGGCTGGATAGGATGGTGATGGGGGACAGGTCTGGCCCACGGACCATAGGTTCGGAACCCCTGCTCTACCTGATGCACTCTACATCTTTTCCTTGAGAGGGCCCTCGGCTCAGGTTTCTAGGATCCTGAAGAAGTGGTCTTGAACCACAAAAGCTCACACAACGTTTTGCTTTTCTTAGTGATCCAATAAAGCTATTGCCTGTCTCCTGCACCTTTTGCATCTTCGCTTCACTACATGTCTCTCCATTTCTGGGCAAGAAGTCATAAAAATGAAATGCATTTATGAATATGGTTATGCCAGTTTTAATTAAAATTTCACTGAATCCACAAAGAAACAAAAACTGGGAAGCAAACCATGGAAAGTGCCGCCGCTGCTGCAAAGAGGCCCGTGCTTGCCCAACAGCTGCACCATCACCGGGGGAGCGAGCACACCTGCACCCGCCACCGCCGCCTCCATGCCACGCTTGGCTGGAGGGGTGAAAAGTGCCACCGCCGCCGCCGCAGAGAGGCCCATGCTTGCCCCACAGCCGCACCATCGCCGGGGAAGCGAGCACACCTTTCCCCACCACCGCCCCTCCACGCCATGCCTGGCTGGAGGGGTGAAAAGTGCCGCCACCACCGCAGAGAGGCCCATGCTCACCCCACAGCTGCACCAATGCTGGGGGAGCAAGCGCACCTGCGTCCACTGCCGCCGCAGCCCCCTATGCCACGCCTGGCTGGAGGAGTGAAAAGAGCTGCCACAGCCGCCGCAGAGAGGCCCGTGCTCGCCCCACAACTGCACCATCGCTGGGGGAGCAAAGCCACTTTCTGAGGACCTTTGTCTTTTGCCCTGTTTGGGCCTATTTGTCTGTGTCTTGTATCCTGTTTCTTTGCTTCTCTCATTGCTTTCTTTTGAGTGTAATTTTTAACTATGCCTTTGACATTTTTTGTAAATTTTTATATTGTATGTTTCTTGTTCACGTTTGCTGCTGTCTGCTGTGCAGACAGCATGCGCCAATGTAAACCACTCTGAGTCACCTTTGAGCAGAATAGAGCGGTATACAAATTAAAGGTGAAATGAAAAAAAATGAAACATTGTAACAGCAAGAAATACATACTTCATCTACATGCTGACACGGATGAAAACAAAATATGAATAGGAAAGTATCTTGTGATATCTTATTTTTAAGGCACCAAAAAGTTCCTTGTGGGTTTTGTTGCATCAAAATAACATGGCTAATTGCCCCCCCTCCCCCGGGCAAATAAAACACATCTGAGGAAAAACTGTGTAGCTACCTAAGTGCATCTTGTGTTTTACATGCTGTTAATGGCCATGGTGATCAATCTGTTGTTTATTAGCCTGATACCTAGAATTGATAAGTAGGGAAGCTCCCATTTCTTTTGACACAAATACAAGGGGTCTGAAAAAAACCTAGATATTTGCCACAGCTGCCTCATAAAACAGAGGTCAAAAGTAAGATTGCCGATCTTAGATCTCTGTGTCCTAATTTGTAGATTATTAACATCAGATAGCCTTGTTTGATTTATATGTCAATTACATGTCATGCAAATTAGGCACGTACATTGTTGCACTGTTTTCTATACCAAAACGTTTCTGCCTTGGCATCATTTATACAGGTGAAACTCGGAAAATTAGAATATCATGCAAATGTTCATTCATTTCACTTAAAAGATGAGACCAATATATGAGATAGATTCATTACATGCAAAGCGAGAGATGTCATGCCTTAATTTGTTATAATTGTGATGATCATGGCGTACAGTGTACATGAGATTATGTGATGTTTATGGGGTACATGAGATTGGAGAGTTGGGGTTTTCATAAGCTGTAAACCATAAGTATCAATATTATAATATTGCATGTAATGATTCTACCTCATATATTTGTTTCACCTTTTAAGTTGCATTACTGAACTGAATGAACATTTACACGATATTCTAATTTTTCGAGTTTCACCTGTATATATACCAACCTCTCATCCAAAAGATACAGTACGGTGTAAGTGTCAGAATGGTGGACTTGGGAGACCCAAGTATAAATTCCTGCTTACTTGGTGTCTTGGGTCCAGTCAACATCTCTGAGCTAAACCTACCTAACAGTCACCTCCTTCAATTCCCTTTTTCTTCAAGGTGGTTGCACTAGGTGAAGTGCAGCCATGAGTCCCGAAACTCCTCTGAAGACATGAGTCCTTTGGCTTCTGCTACCAAAATTCCCAACTGAGGGAATTCCTGGTGAAATATGGGAGCAGTAGTAGAAAATCTCATGCCTAATTACTGCCCTCTCACCATCTTTCTATATAAGAAGGAGCTCCCTTAATATCTAGATTACTCATAAACACAGAGGGGAGGTGAAGACATCTGGTGGAGAGGAGAGGTGAAGACCCCCCCTCTAAAAAGAAATTCAGCTATTTCTTACCTGAAAACATCCCATTCATCTCTGCTTCCATGATGATAATTAAAGTGATTCCTCTCACCTTTCACAAACAAACCAAGAACACCTAAAATTCACGTACAGTATGAGCATATCTTAAGACAGTTATACCAAAATGTTCAAGGTTAGGCTAATGTTTATTACATTCATACTGTCTCACACACACAAACCAATTCACTTGGGTGTTTCTTGGGTTAGTCTACCTCACAAAGTTGTTGTGAAGTTAACAGACACTCCATCAAGAGCAATGGAGGTCAGAAGTAGAAAAATAAGCTAATTTTGCAAGGGCAAATTTTGTGTACTGCAAGTGGATGCACCAGAATGCAACAAAAATGTTTGTGATTTGAATGTTTAATAAATAAGGTTAGCATATGATCTCTTTTGACCAGGGTTGCCAGGTCTTAAGGTGGCAGCTGTAGTTTTAGGAAATTACTGTGCTTCTACAGATATCTTAAAAAAGAGAGATGGATCTCAGGATGAAGGAAGGTGGTGGAGAAGAAAATGTTGTTTTACTGTATGGTGTATTTAATGCCTGAAAATTCATCTGCTCCCAAATCCACGTTGGCTCTTTAGCCATTGGCTCATCATGAAGGTATAAATATCTGTGCCCTCGATGAATAATATATTTATTCAGGAGAAATATCCATCCATCCATCTAATCAGTTAGCAAAGCAATCATATTTATATATCGCCCCATAGTGCTTAGTGCATTCTCTGGGTGGTTCACAAGTTAATTAGCATTTTGCCCCCAACATGCTGGGTACTCAATTTACTGACTTCGGAAGGATGGGAGGCTGAGTCAACCTTGAGCCCTAGTCAGGACTGAACTCATAACCTTTTGGTTGCATGGACAGCAGTTTAACCACTGTGCCACCAGGGCTCCTACCAGTTAGAACATTTTTTTAAAAAAAAACCATACTGTATGTATCAGAAAACATGGAATAATGGAAACAAAAACCATGAGACCAAATAGAAAGCACAAGGAGAAATGCAACTTAGATGAGCATTTGGGCAAAAAATGGATGGAGGGCTAGGGGAAAGATTCCTTCACATGCCCCTTTAAACAGCTTGGGGTTTAGTAGCTCACAAAAAAGTTGGAGTTTGGGGCCTGATAAATATTGATAGGTAATCTATTCCAAAGTGGTGGGGGTCATAACGTAAAAGGACCCAGCTGTTCAGGAAGATTTCCAAACTTCCCTAGGAGTATATGTGCCTATGTCCATCCCGTCCCCCCCTCTCTCACACACTATTTTTCAATCATTTCGGAGGAGTTTGAAAAATGCTTTTTGCATTTCAAAGAAGTTAATAGAAAACTACCCAGAACTCCAAAGTGGAAAAGGGATTTAAGATGACCTGCCCCAAGTTGAGGTGTTTTGGTAGAATAGTTTCATATGAGAATAGCAAGCGGCATGCAAATTAGTCAAGCATCTCCCTTTCCTCACTTGGAGTCAAGGACTAATTTTTCTCTAAATGCCAAAAACATTTCTCTAACTTCAAACAGGATACTTGAAGTAAATTGTCCACAAAAGTATGGAAGTGGTAGTTTTAGCTGTAGGGACTGTCCTGTGGAGGGATTAAATGCATCAGGAAATTGGTTGTTGTGCTATGAAAGGGCCATGAAGAGAAAAACTGTTTTCTTCTCCAGCTTTCTAATTTATGCTACTTTGAGAATGGTGTCTATGGAGACCTACGTGATATGGAGACCTACGTGAAAGTGATTTAAAATTTCCCAGTTTTGTAAGATCCATGATTCCTAAAGCTTGTGCTGTAACTTCTAGAAGAGAAGGACAAGAAAAGTGAAATGCAGAATTGGTAACAATGAATTTCTTTCAATAAGAATATAAAAGAATACAATAGTTTAGACTTTGATTTGGCAGTTTAATAATGATAATTGTGGATTCATTTCATATTACAAATTACACAAATTTGTAAGAGATTGCAAAAGAGTGAAAAACGTCCTAAAGACCATTTCACAGTTCTGTTGTTCACTAGTTAAACTGAAGAGAAGCTAAAACCTTTGGTGATTGATAAGTTGGCAAAGCCACACTCATTCAAGAACTTGCAGCCCGAAGATCTTCCCATCACCTGGAAATCTAACAAATCTATGGATGACTGATACCCTAGTTGAGAAGTGGATAAGAGGTATTGACTGAGAAATGAAAGGAAAAAAAAGAAAGACTTCATTCTCCTTGTAGTGGACAATTGTCCTAGCCATCCCCAAGTGAATCACAATTTTTTTTGCCTCCAAGAGAGCTGGATTTGGTACAACCCAAGAGCAACATTTTACAGTCCCACTGGACAGCTTAACTTCCATGGCAGAATTCAAGGGAGTAGATTTTGAAGATTTTGTTGAAATGGATGACAATGTGGAAATCTGCAATGAACCTGACCCAGAATAGTATTGAGCAATGCACAACTCAGTGGAAAAGTGCTAAAAGTAACGGATCAAACAGAAGAATTAAGTGAGGATGACACGGAAATTGCAGAAATTCCTAAAGAAGAGGACGTCAATCATTTGATAATGTAGTTAAAGTCATTTGCTGTGGGAAAATGCTCAGGTGTGCTGAGTGGTATAGCCAGCATTGAAAGTGTCTTTTCCACTTACCTTCATTTTTAAAAAAAGAATCAGACTAAAATTGACTCTTTTTCAGAAACAATGATCAAACCAGGAGAAAGCAATAATATGTAGATGTATTGGCTTTGTATGATACAGTATTGTATGAATGATTTTCCTTGCAGGCGCACCCCCCAAAGAAGGACTCAGACACCGGTATATGTGGATAACGGCATTGGGCCACATTTATTGAATCATGCCCTAGTCCGAATTATAACTTTCAATTGGTACTCAGCCAATTATAATTCTTAAGGCAAGCAGGCCACAGTAACACTGGTAAGGTTCCTCCCAAAATTGCCAATGGCAATTGGCTACAATGTATCCATTTGGATCAATTTGTTTGTTGAGACAAACAAATTGTTGACCGTAGTCAATAAACTATCTACTGACCCCACCCTCTGATGTGTATCTGTAAAATCACGGGGTGATGCATGCTGAATAGCTCCTGCCATCACCCCCTTGCCTGGTTCGTCGTTGACCGGTCAACGTTATTACACCTGTACCTGTCTAAGTGTTGGCCAGTCAATTGCGAACCTGCCGGATACCTGTGGGTCATAAATATTTACCTTACCAGTGCTACCCGCCACACGGTGAGGCATCCATGATGACTTACCGCCCCCCCCCCCCCAAGACCGTCATCTCGGTCACCAGGCCTGCTTGCATCACCCCAAGAACAAGGTACATACCTCTAGCCGACAGGTGGACCCCTTCTCCCGCTTACCAGCAAAATTTTGTCTAATCCTATCATCCGGTATCCAATGGCCGTCTTACAGCCATGCTCAGAACGGGATGGAGCCACAGCCCTGTCCGCTGACTGCCGGAACAGTCCGAACTAGGGAGATCCGCATCTCCCCTAAATTGGTGTCTCGGCACGATGTTAGACCATAGCGACCGTATGTAAGCCATAGGTGATATAAAAAGCCAGGTCACAGCCCCCTGATGGTTTAGTAACAGCAGTGATCCGTATAATATCGCTGCCACCGGGGTGCCTCTAAAACATAGGGCAGTCCAGCATCCCTGTCAGACAGCAGGAATGGCCCCAGTTCCCGCCCCCATGTGCCGCGCATACCATATCCTAGCATACGTGCGGATGCACACAGCCCGGCCGGGGTCCACTCTCTGTCGCTGCAGCATATACCGCTGCCCAGTGTACATAGCTGCGGCCCACCAGCCCCCTGCCTCCGGTGTGTTGAGACCCCTAGGATCTGTAAAAGAGGAGAAAAAAGGTGAAGGGCATAAACAGGTACTCATACAATGAGGGGACGTACATATGTGAAATTGCGCGTAGACGCATATCCACCTCGGAGTACCCCAAATGTAGTCGCAATCAGCGCGACGCCTACCTTAAGTAAATGGTGCCAAAACGGGCCCCACACCGCAAAACGCGGCACCAGTCACCCTCAGGGACTGTACTATGGTAAGTGTAGACCCATCCCGGTGGCAGAAAACAGGCTGGGGCGCGCAGCAGGCACTGTCGAAAAATCATGTAGGGCACCAACCGGACAGATGTCTCGAAAACTTAGTAGCAGTATACACCACTGCCTACTGCGCTGAACCGCCCATGAGGACTGTATCCCCACTCGAGCCCACTCATGTGTGACAGAGACATCTTCGAGTTCCAGTGCCCTACGAGACACCTCCGCCTTACAAAGGTGGTACCAACTCCGGCACCCTCTCACCGATGCGGAGCGCTCCAAAAAGGCTACCGTGGTAGCTGCGTGGCTAAGAGCCACCTCCCACCTATCTGTATCTAAGTAATGCCAGCCTCGTGCAAGGTGGGTCAAAAACTCTGGGAAAAGGAGTGATGCATGTAGGGGCCGCGGACACGTTCCCGTGTCCACCCCTCCCCAACACGACGCATGAACTCATAGTGATACGCCTTACGCGTGCGAGGTGCCAATGACATGTCCGGTTCCCTTCAGCTCACCTAATGTCCAGCTATCGGCCAAACGTGGCGAGTGGAATTCCTCTGCGTCTGGAGTAAGGGTGATCTGCAGGTGGGGGAAAGCAGCAGTAATATCATTATTCATACCTAGAACATGTCTGGCCTGGAACAGCACATTTAGGCGTAGGCTTCTCAAAAGAATAGACAAACTAATGTCACGACCCGGGGGATTTGCATGTCTGGGTGTTGACAATGTGCACCACTGCCGCATTGTCACGCCGAAATTGGACCACTGAGTAGGCCCACTCATTGCACCATAGCATCAGTGCTCTCTAAAAGGGGAGGAAACGCGATGAAGGCGATCGCGGGGACGATCCGTGCACCCACCCTCAGAGTAAACCCCATAAGTCAGAGAGCCGGAGGTATCTGACCGTACTAGATCTAGGGCAGACCACTAGGTCTGATCTCCCAGAAGAGACCCCTCTAAACCCAGGAGTAATTTGAGCCAAAGCAAACAAATTAAGGGGGCAATGAATTAACTACAATTCCCAAAGGCACACTTTATGTTTGGCAATCAATGCCAAAATCGCCATGGACATCCAAGCCACTGTATCAATGGTTAACCTGGATGCCCGCGCGACAGCATCGAGGCAGAAATGTGAGGTTAGAAGATGGGACCTCGGTCTATTCAGGCACCAAGGGGACACCCAGTTCCCACCTGAGTGTCTGAATTGTGATGAGGAGACGCGTACACGTGTCCAAGCCCCATTTAACCCCGGACCCAAAGTCGTCGAGGTAATGGGCTGGAGACCGAGACCCCAACCTGTGAGCAAATGCCCACTGAACGAAAGTCCCACATCGGTCGGGTGCTGAACCTGAATTAACGCTGCCAGAAGGGGGTTGGCCTTATCTAATTAAAATTCCCCTCGAATCCTAAAAACCCGATAGGTCTAAATCATGGGGTGCACTGGCAAAAAGCTGAAAGCCGAGTGCATATCACACTGTGCCAAAACAGCACCAGAATTGCGTGAGCACGCCACCCATAGTAGCCGAGGCAACTACGAGTACCTGACTGAACAAGGTCATCAGGAAGGGCATCCCTGAACGGAGCACCCACAGGGTAAGCTGAATGGAGGATTATATGACATTCACCCTTTTTCTAACTCAGTATGAGCTTCATGGGGGATACATTCGACTAAGGAAAGGTGGTTCCAAGAAGGGCCCCCGCTGCTCTCATAGCCCCCAACTTCCTTAGCTGTGGACAGTGGAGCCCCCTCTCTGTTACCCTGGAAGGGAACCAGATTAGTAGCATCCTGGGGCCCCCAGCACCCCCGAATGGATACAAAAGCCCCATTGAAAACCCTCTAGCAGGTTTCCCGCCCCATCCCTTCTTGGATGAACTGAGTGACATCCCTCCAGGCTGACTATAATTGGGGCAGGGGGGGCTTATGACAAGGTTAGTTGGTTCAGACGGAGCTCTGATCGCCCCTGTGCACCCCCACCTCTGCCCCGTAACCCACCAAACCGCGGGCACGCGGAGGCGGCGTGAGGGCCAGCGCAAAAGGGGGCACTAAGTCGGTAACGACCGTGGTGCTTAGTACACACATCGTCAGCTGAGCAGGCCGAATACAGTAGGCGGGCTGGAACCCCCCGCCCGACCAGTTTGCGTGGAGCCAGTGTCTGAACAGCCCGCTGCTCAGCATGACCACCATGGTACCCATCACCAGGCACCAGTCCCGTGGTACTGATGTACACGAGCACCCTTGCTGACAGGACTCATCCCACCTCCCCTCGGGATATATATAGCCACCCTCGTCCACATTCCTCACCATGAGCCAACTGTCATGGGCCCATCCGATCGACATCAGGATGGCCCAAACAGGTCAAGCCCTGCGGCATACCACAATACGTACAAGGTATGCTGATAACCAGTTGGCCCCCAAGGTGCGCGGTGGCTAATGACGATGGGACATCTCTTTGTCTCAGCCGTCCTGTCCTTCTCTCTCCTCCCAGTGGGCTCGCACTTCAATAGGGAGAATATCCACATGTCCCCCTCCAGCCCTTACCCCTCATGGCCTGTGGCCAATAATCAACCGGGGCAGGTAATAGCCGGCCATCAGCAAAGCCCTTGACGGCACGTTCTGTATAAAGGGCCTATGCAGCAGGATCCAGACAGCCCCTGTGATGCTCAACACTGTCCCGGGGGCGGACACCCCAGTGCGTGGTGGCTTACTATGGCGGGACCACACAATGTCTCTGTCCTCCTGTCCGTACCTCCTATCCTTATTGGGATCTCAGGTCATAGGGAGAATATATCCACGTACTCCCCCCCCACCAAATCTTTTCCCTCATGATCTGGGTCAGATGATCACCGGGGGGGCCATGAATAACCAGGCGTCGGCAAGGCCGTTGCCGGTACATGATGTACACAGGGCATACACAGCGGGACCTGGACAGCCCCTGTGACGCCACATACTGCCCCGGGGGCGGAAACCCCCACCCCCAACGTCGTGCCAGAATGCAACCAAGGGGCACTGAGATAGGATGGCAAGTGATGCCCACCAGCCTCAAATTGGCGAGGCAATGAGCACTGAACTCCACCACTGGAAATGGACTGTGATGTGTTTGCATTCAACTTGAACCTAATACTCACTAGTTGCACCCCCGTGAGCCGCCCCCACTGGGGGTTCCGGCCCACGGTGGGCGTCGGAGCTCGCGACCGAAATCGAGCTCTGGGGCGACCTCCAACGCACTCCAGCCGCGGTTCTGACAAACGGGGAGCTGCGAGACAGCGGCGGGCACAGGCCGGAGTGTCTCGAGAAGCTCAAGCCAGCTGGCCGCCTGCTGCATAGTGGCAGCAGTCGAAGTAGCCGGCAGACACAAAGGGGCCCGGTAGATAGGGAAGGGGCCCCCACCACTGGATAGCTAAGGATGCCTCCAGCACAGCCAAACGTGCTAACCAGGCATCCCCTGCCATGAAAACCCCTAGTAGGTGGGCCAGGTGGGCCGGACGGCCCGCTAGGTATTGGGCCAGAGGCCCTAATTTGAGAGCCTGGGCCAGAATAGGGCCATGCCCAAAACTCTGGCCCCTAATGGGGTAAAACGGGCTGTGAGCCAGCACCAGGCCCTCCCCCCAATCGTTCTGGCCCGTGGCCGGCAGCTGTGGGCCGAGGGCCGGATCCTCGAAGGGCCGGCCTGTGGCTGAAAACGGGAGCTAATTCTGACCTGCAGTACGCAGGAATTGAACCGCTGACCTTCCACTTCCCAGTCAGCGTCTTAGCCACTTGAGCCACCGTGATCCCCCTATGAGCTAAATAGAAAGATCCCTGTATGGGGATCGCGAAGCTCGGTTACAGGGACGCATCCACGGAGGAAAATTCCTCCCTTTTGGCTGCAGCCTAGAGAAAGAGGGGGAGCGAAATCCAGCCTCTTGCAACGAGGCAAGCAAAGGTAAAAAGAAGCCTCGAACAGAGGCTAACAGAGGAGGAAGCGACGGAGCAAATTTCTCCACCCCGTCGCTTCTAACAGCCAATCGAGCCTCTAGCACAGAGGCGAGAGAAAACGAAGCCTCGAACAGAGGCTAGCAAAATCAAGCCTCTTGGAAAGAGGCGAAAAGGGGAGGGAGGAGGAAGCGATGGAGCAAATTTCTCCGCCTCGTCGCTTCTATAAGCTAATCGAGCCTCTAGCACAGAGGCGAGAAGAAAACGAAGCCTCGAACAGAGGCTGGGGAGGGAGCGAAGGAGGAAACTTCTCCTCTCCGTCGCTTTTCTAAAATGGCAGCTCGGCTGCCTCATGGCCACCCCTTTTAAAGAGGGGTGCCCACGCCCCCTAACTCACCCGGATGTCTGAGTCCGGGTGGGGGGGGCGCAAAGAGCGCGGTGGCCATTTTGGCGCCGCGCTTGCATTTGTTTTCACTATGTGTGTTTATGCATGGCATTCTCTAATAAAAGCTGTACAATAAAATGAAGCATGTGTACATATGTTACATGTGTTGACCACCTCCATAAGTTGACCACTTTCCTTCAGTCCCTTGGGTGGTTAACTTTCGGAGGTTTTACTGTAGAATTGGTAGTACTTCTTTCAGTAATGAAAGGGAAGCTTCCTCACATTATGATTTTTTGCAATGGGTATTGAGTTATGTTTACAATGCCAGCAATGAAATCTCACTAGCTGGAGAGGAATATGGCATGGTTTGACTGCTGGCTCATTCTGGGACCTGTGATTTGGGATTTTGACTAATCTTTAAGAAAGTAAAGAGTAACCTAAGACTCCCTTTGTCCTTTGAACCACACTCTGTGGTTTGTGTTCTTTTGTGAAGGACTTGATATGATTCCCTTGGAGGCCTGTCAGCCCTGTTTCAGCAGAAGACAAAACATATGGTTTTCCAGGACACTCTTTTGAAAAGAATGGCTGCTCTGTATAATTTTAACCTTGTTGCTTTCACTCACATAACTTTTTTTATGCATTGGCCCAACCCCTGTCATCCTGGATGATGCCAAGTCCACTGCAATGAATAATGTAACATTTCCTACAGAATGGGAGCACATATTCTTACAGTGATGACCTGTTTGAGAAGTATGGCTGTGCTAAAAATTAAGCAGAAGGTGTGTCTTAACATCAGAAAGATTTAACACCACTAAGGTTAAACAAAAGCAAGAAGAAAGGGGAGTAAAACAGAGCCTTAAGCAGCTATTCAATTTTAGATTTCATGCTGTAAATGAAGCATTACATAGACTCCGGACTGGCAATAAATGATACATATAAATGTCCACAAAGGGAACCTGTTATGTATATAGAATGAACCAGCTGTTAGAATACCTATAATAACCATAATATTTGGTAGCTGGAGACCAGCCTTGGGTTGAGGGTTAATTTGCAGAACGAATGTTGATCTTGCTTTGTTTTTATTGGATACACTCATGGCTACCTGGATGGGTTACAGCTCCGCAGGGAAGGTTTGGCAGACAAAAGAAACAATCTGGATTTTTCTCCACAAAAGCTTTCAGCTCTCATGGGACACTAACTCCTGCAGGTGATCATGGCTATGGAAGCATATTTATTTATTTAGGTTTATTTCATGATTCACTGCAGTGTTCTGAAAAGATGTTTTTGTTTCAAAGAATGCAAGTGAAAATTGTGCAAACAGTGGGATTCTCAGACCACCTGTCTCCTCCCTTTGAGTGTGATTGAGTGTAAGCAAAACTTGCACCATGTCGTTTTGGGTCACAACAAAAAATGTAAGGCTAACATATGGCATATGAAAACAGGTGAGAAATATGTAGACAACAGCAGATGCTATACATTTTTTGGGGGGGAAAATTTGTGTCAAATTATCTTCCTATGTCAATCATAAATCTATATTTTTTGCCTCTTCCTTTCAGTGAGCTGAGCTGAATCTTAACAATAGCTGTTCAGCTTTGCTATAGCAGGCAGTATATGTATTTATAAAAGTTACATGTACCATAAAACCAGGCAGATCAACCAAGCTGACATGATCATAGGTTGTTTTTTTTTTTACTGATGGTCCCCATTTTCTCTCTTGAAACAAATCTGTACCAGTGATTTATAGTACTGTATCTCACTCTGCTGGTCTGCTAACCTCATCTTGATCTTTGTCTCTTGTTTTCCCATTTGTAGAGACACAGACCATTCTCCCACGCTGATCCCACCATCTGTACACTCATGACTACATTACATTGCTTCCATGACACCCTTCTCTTTTTGTGCATTGTTTCTGCCTGCCTTATGAACCTTGATCTTATCTCAGACAAAACCATCATTTAAAACCATAGTTGGCAGCTGCTCGATAAATATCCACTCCTGTTCCTTGCTTCATTTAGTCCTGAGATAAAAGAGGACATGATTAAAGTGGTGTTTTTGTAATAAGTTCTTATAAGTTTGCAATAAGTTCTTATAAGCTGCGGCTCGATAGTAGGGTCTGGGTTTATTAATGATATTTGGATCTCCAAGAGGAGTTTGAGCTAGGTTGCTGTTTAGAAGAGGGACAGCTATGACCTATATTCTGTGGTAAGAAAATAAGTCAACATGCTTGATTGAACTAGAATTCTCCCTCCAGCCAGATGTCTTGTGGACATTGAAGTGCAATGGCCATAGAGATCCAGCAGTTAAGGAACAAAGTCAGCTTGACAGTCACTGGTTGAAATCTGGTAGTAAGTCACAGCTTACTAGTAGGCATATTGAATCAATGGAGTTTACATAGGTGTTGAAACACAAATCCCCATTGACTCAATGGCCTACTCTAATTGAGACTTGCTCCTAGTTGTGATAAGAATTAACATGCACTTTAAAAATAATTAACAGCATTCCATGCACTCTGGTGTCTAGTCATGCCTGCCACATGACCACGGAAATGTCTGCAGCAGCAGACAGTGCTGGCTCTTCAGCTTTGAAACAGAGATGAGCACTGCACCCTAGAGTCATATACGACTGGCTTTCAAGTAAGGGAAACCTTTAACTTTATCTTTTTAAGAGAGAGAATCATGGTTGAGACCACAGGATATGAAAAAATGAGTGTAATCCTTTGCCGGACCCACCCCCCCAATAAAGAGACGGACACTGTGCTGGGTTTAAACTGGGCCACTTTTATTAATCACAATTCAATAATGCAAGTGGGCCGCCATAGCACTGGTTAGGATGAATGGTTGTAACCAATTATCTCGACCCCCAACAGAAGTGCAAATGACTTAACCTCTGCTTCTGACGTGAGTCCGGCGAACTTGAAGGTTTGGCAAGCTGTTTCTAACATAGCCTTCCCTTGTTCCAAAAGCACACCTGATTGGCCACCGAGTTTCCCTCTATCTTATCCATCCTGTGGCCAACCAAGTGTGCACCTGCTGGACTCATAGGGGTCACCCAGTACCCCCTTACCAGTGCTACCTGCCAAGTGACCAAAGACAAGAACCAAAAAGTACCCCAGAACTCAACCATCAGTGACAGTGTGGGATGGGTGAAAACAACAAGAACCAAACGGTCAATCTAGGTTCAAGGAAAAATTCCCATCAGGCCCCAAAGCGACCAAAAAACTCACACTGACACCAAGGGGGGGGGGGTGGCGGGCAAACATTGCCTGGCCCAGCTGAGAAGAAAGGAGGAAGGGGCAGTCCGGACCTCTCCTTTCAAGGAAGGCCCGGCCTCCATCCCTTCTGGCCCCATACAGAAGGGCAGTCCGGACCTCTCCCCTCCAGGAAGGCCCAGCCCCTGCTGCTTCCGGCCCCATGCCGTCTCTAATGGGCCAGGGCCAGCAAAGCGCGTGGCAGTGGAGCCGTGCAGCTGCGCGTCCCTTCCACTCAGATACAGTTCCTATGAAGACACACATACCTAGCAAAGCTACTCAACAGATGAGGAAAGAAGTTCCTATTTTCATCAATGGAATAGTAACTCATGGACACTGGGATGCAACTGGTCATCAGGGCCACAGTGGGAGATGAATAATTAAATATTTCTCCTCATGCCATTTCCTCTGTCCATACTACTCTCCAGAAAATATTTCCATTTTTTAAAAATGGTCATTTGTTGCATTTAGAACATACAACAATACACAACTAATAATAATTAATTGGCCTATCAAGTTGCAATCATGTAAAATGCTATTAGTATATGTAGTATTGCATTGGGAAAATGCAAGTGTGGCTTTATCTTGCTTGCATTTAGCATACTTATTTGCAGTACATTGTTGGCTAGGCTGTGTTTGTATACAGAGAAAAGTAAAGTGAAAATGTAAAGTTGAATTTTTTGGAATAGTAGCTCTGTTAGTCTGTGCTTCAGGCATATCAGAGGGGGAAAATGCTGTAGCACTTTAAAGACTAGCTGTTATATTTCAATATGAGCTTTTGTGGATCAAGTCCACTTCATCAGATATATATATATCTGATGGGTCTGGCTGGACATCCCGCTAAGGTAATGATGTAGACCATATAGCCAGCGACTCAACACAGAGTGTCGGGCAGCGGTAAATAACCTGACTCCCTAAAAGGCCAACATCTACAGGCAGATGAGCCCCTTTATGTGAGTTGATGGCCCCACCAGTGGAGGAAATGCCACTGGAAACCATCATAACAGCAAAATGAGTGGAGGAGGAACTCATTCCCAATGGTCATGGAGGTGGAAGAGGCCGTGCCATATGGACTGGCTGTGAAGGCACACTTTGTCCATATCCTCAATGCTGCAGCAGTTCATTGCAGTCCTGGTGTTAAATCCTGCATGTCTCATTTCATACGTGCCACAGGAGATGGCTCCATGATCATAGTGTGTGGGTCACTTCATGGCAAGTTGGATCCACCTAATACAAATTCATGCCAATGGCATTTCCCTGTATTTGGACTACCATTACCACCTGGAATAGTATATCATAAAGCATGTTATTTATTAGATGACTGAGGAGTTTTATTGGAATTTACATTAAGAACATATATAGTAAATGATGAGGATAGAGTTGTGGTTTAGATTCCTACCACAGATACCTTTTCTGCCTTTCTCTGGCAACCATTCCTGAGTGCGATACAAAATTATCAAAGACAATACATTAGACAGCAACCAATTTATAATTTTCTCATGTCCACTTTCTACTAACATTTTCAGAACTGAGCTCCACTATTGCAAGTTAAATAGCAATCAAATTGAAGCTGAACTTCATGAATATTCATTGAAATAAAATAGAGTGATGTGCATTTATCAAGCTGCTCTTGTACCGTCAGTTGCTATATGGGAGTCAGGAAAAAAGAGAAATATGACTTATACTGATAATTTTGCAAATCTAATTTCTTCATGTATGAATTATATAACAGGAAAAGAAAAAATACTTTTAAGGGTAGGAATCAAAAAGTATGTTTGAATAAGGGATAAACAAGTGGTAAAATCCCTCAAATGGTTTCCAAGGAGCTTTTATTATTTTTATTCTGTAGATCACAACTAATGCATTCACTCTCCGTTTAGAAGGGCAGCTATTCTGCTATCTCCAGAGTGTCAGCCTCTCTTCACATCTTACAAAAGGCTAGAAACAATTAGTCATATCATCAATAACTGGATGGGCACAATGTTATTTCACTTCTATGAATTGCAGAGATTTAGCACCAAGGAAAACCAATGGCTTTTTAAACGTTCCTTTCATTCATTGGCTTTTCTAATATATCATGCCCCCAGCTGAATGGGTAGAACTTATTTATCATGAGCACAGCACATTCTACAATTGAATAAGAGGAGTTGCAATGCTCTTTATATAGAAATGAAAATGAGACTTCCAGGACTCACATTTTCACTGTAGAGGAGTGCTGTTTGTTATGAGGTGAAATTTCTAATGGCTGTGATCTAAAGATAGCACTCTATCTATCATTAAGGCATTTTATTTGTCCCCTTATAATACTGTAATCTACTTTTTGGTGTCAACAGATTGATAATGACATTACAAAAATGAATAAGCAAAATCCCACATACTCACAACTTTCATTATTAATTTCAGTGAAATCTGGTGAATAGAAACTTGGCTGTTCTCGCCTCCTCCATCTAACATCTGCCGTGTGTGTGTGTGTGTGTGTGTGTGTGTGTGTGTGTGTGTGTGTGTGTGTGTGTGTGTGTGTGTGTGTGTGTGTGTGTGTGTGTGTGTGTGTGAGAGAGAGAGAGAGAGAGAGAGACCCCTGGGTCAGACCAAGGCAGGGGTACTGATGTCTCCAATATAGCTGAGCATAAAAATAATCTTTCTCATATGCAGATCACACAGAGAGCAAATAAGATTGCAAAGTTCTTGTAATATGCATTTTACTGCTGTTTTAAAATGTCAACTATAGGAGTTTATACTTCAAGTCCCTATTGCATTCCTTTTGCTGTTGTTATTTTCATACTGGAGGTTGGACAGTAGCATGGCTACCTTGACCTTGGATGGTGTTCTAAATACTAATGTTGTATTGCACCTAAACTAGTTCCCTAGTTCTTTCAGACAACAGAGACTTATGATCTGACTCTTTCAAGTGACTTTCTTTCGCTTCTCTGTAAGGAAATCTGTATTGATTGATATGCCTGTGAAACCAAACCAGCATTCCTAGAGGTGTAGTTGTGTCTTCCTGCTCTGCCTTTTCAACATTTATGTTTTCTATCATTCCAAAGAAGAGACACATAAGCTTTTTAGAATGCCTAGCACCACACCAAAACCTCCAGCAGTGTCTACATGTTAGATCAGGGGTGCCCAAACCATGGCCTGTGGGCCAGATCCAGCCCCAATGCCAATTCATCTGCCCTGCGCCGCCCTCATCATTCCTGGAAGTGGAAGTAAAATGCACACATAATAAGTCACTCAATCAGTCATTGCTTGTACAGTGTATGTGATGACTGTGTCACATCTCATTATTTTAAGGAATGTTTACATTACTGCTGGAAGAGGATAGTAAAAGCTGGAGATAGTAAAACTGATAGAAGTCTTGCTGAGTGCCTTATCAGACACCTGCCATTTTAAAAATGATAGCAGGTAGCCTGGCCTAGGGTTGCCATATGTTCCAGAAAACCAGAAATTGCCCGTATTTTGATTGTCCCAGCTGGTTCTATAAAAATCATTGAAAAGTCCTGGATTTGCAAAGTTTCAAACCAAGGGGAATGCTCCTAGTTTGAAAAAAAATCTCACCTTTTTCTTGTTGCCTTAGACCGGTACCTCTACTTAAGCACCAGCCAGCATCTGTAGCAGCAGCCACAGCAGCTTGGTGGCTGAAGAAGAAGAAGATTGGGTTATTCAGCATGGCCTGATCATTGGTAACCAGAGGTCCTTCACTGAACCCACCTCCCAGCTGACATGCAGCTTCGCAATGGGATAAATTGAAGGTCTCTGAAAGGAGAATGAGGAAAAGGAGAGGTACATGGGTGGAAGAGGAGGACAAAGGCACTCCAGTAGGTCTCCTCAACAGCCCCATCCAACACATTCACAGTTTGAAGAATGCAATGATGTCACATGGCTGTTCCGGTTTGTTGGGAAAGAATTATGGCAACCCTAGCCTGGCCTATCTATTTATATGACATCTGTGGCTCTAAATATATTATCACAGCACCAGGCTTTACTCATATTGGAAGAACACCTCACTGATTATTGTAAAGCTATCCCCCTGATACCTGCCAGTGCTTCAGAAACATTCAAATGAAAACAAAGATGTGGTCATGTTATGACTATTGCTAAATGGCCACAGCAAGGCTTGGTATCTTTGAGATGTTCTTAATTGACATATGGCTAAATGAAACTGATTTGGTAGAACATTTTCAGTTAGACATTTTTTAAAAGTTCCTGGGTAAAATGCAACTCATCAAGTTCAGTTCACTGAATTTGAAAGCAGTTGTGAAGACAGCATAACTAGAAATTACCAGCCATGTAATTTGAAAATAGTCACTGTTCAATATTCTCTTCAGGTATAGACAAGGGGTAGCTTAGTTTAACAAGTAACTCAAATTTCCCAGACTAATTGCTAAGCAAGAGCAAGAAGAAACTTATTGTTTCACACTGTATGTCACTGTGGGAATATTCTGTGATCAGACCTCAGAAGTATTACTAAATCAAGCAGTTGCCATTGCATATAATTTTGTTCTACCCTAAGAAGAATAAAATCAGAAATAGGTGTGATGAAATTAGCGAGGATGCAAAAGACAGCAAGCTCTCAGCTCAATTTATACAGGCTTTCTCGGGAAATAGTAGTGAGTATAGCTGAATGAAACAGTTAAATGTCCCTAAGGAGCTTTCAGCCTAAAACCCCCAAAATTTATTTCACCCCTTTGAAACTGTTGGAGCAAAAGGTTCAGGAAAATTAAAGAAAACAGAGAAACTCCTGTTGAGCCCCTCCAGTAGGGATGCATTTTTATTGACATCATCACAATCATATGGTGAAAGACCTTGGAGATTTTCCAGAGACATGCAATGAAAAGGCTTGTTTTGTTTTACTTCCCACTGTGAAGCCAGCTTGGCTATTAAGGTTCACCTCTTATACCAGAGGTCTCAAAATTGAATGGAAAGGAGACATGCAAGTGGTTGATAAAAAGTCATAAGGAGTATTGTTCTCATATTTGATGAATAGTACAATTTACAAATCTCTGGTATTCTTACCTTGCCTTCTAGGTCTCTAGAGCAAATTTCCAAAGCCTTTAGGAAAACGTTCAATTGAGAAAAAGAGTTGACCAAATCAGTCCTGTTCATGCTTACTCAAGAGTAAGCACTACTGTGTTCAGTGGTTATAATTCTCAGGTAAGCAGTGCAACCAGGAGCAAGAGGGGACCCTCTTTACTATCAATTTATTTATTATTTACACTTATATCCTACCCCTCTAAGGAAAAAATCATCCCTATTCAGGACAGCTAACATAATAAAACCAATCACACAGCAATCATGAATTATTAAAAATTATACACAATAAAACTCACAATAAAACTCACAATAAAATCGTCATCAAACATTGCAATAGCCAGAAAGTACCACAATCCAGGACCCTGAAAATGCAACCTATTTAGGATGAAAAGGAGCCAGGCAGCATTTCTAACAACCAGAAACAGGCAAAACGTTCTCAAAGGCCTCCTCAAAGAACAGTGTTTTAGTTGTTTTTTAAATGACTGCAGGGATGGAGCCTGGCGCAGCTCAGCTGAAATGGCATTCCACAGCATTGGTGCCACCACTGAGAAGGCCCTTCTCCTTGTCACAGCTTTTCTAGCCAGTCTTGGGGTCAGCACCTGAAGCTGTGCTGACAGAGAAGAGCACATGATGCAGGTTACTGTCCTGAGGGGAAGACGTTCTGCAAAGTAAGAAGATCCCAAACCGTTTCGGGCCTTAAAAGTTAGCACTAACACCTTGTACCTGATATGGAAAGGAATGTGTGGCCAGTGCAGGCCTACCAAGGCTGGGGAGATGCAGTATGCTCAAATTTTCTCACTCCAGTAATCAGCCTGGCTGCTGCATTCTGGATTCATTACAGTCTCCATTGCAGGGACAGAGGAAGCCCCACGTAGAGAGCATTACAGTAATCAATACTAGAGATTACCAGTGAGATAACTACTGTTGTGATGGACCACCTGTCCAGGAAGGGATCCAACTGGGCAATTTGGTGTAGTTGGAATAAAACAGCTTTACACACCATTGCAATCTGTATCTCAAGGATCAAATTCTGGTCTAATATGACCTCTAAGTTGCACACCTGGTACCTAGGGGAGAGAGCCATCCCCACATCACAAGGATCTGATCTCCCACTTGGGTAGATGAGCCCCCCAGCAACATCTTGTCTGGGTGCAGCCTCAACTTGTTAGCTCTGGTCTATGCCTTAACAGCAGCCAGGCAATTGTCTAGGCACCTGACCACCTCCACTGCAAAAGATGTAAAGGAGAGATACTGTAGACTAGCGTGTCATACACATATTGGTGACACCGCACTCCAAATCCCCAGATGTGCCCTCCCAGCAGCTTAATATAAATATTAAATAGCAATGGGGAGATGATTGATCCTTGGGGGACACCCCATTGCAGGGTCCAAGAAGCTGACAAAGACTCCCCAAGCTGAACTCTCTGGGAGCAACCTCCCAGAAAGGAACAGAACCACTATAAAACAGTGCCCTGAACCCCAACTCCAATAGATACCCCAGGAGGATACGGTGGTCAATGGTATCAAAGGCCGCTGAGAGGTCAAAGAACACCAGAATAGATGAGGCTCCTCTATCAGTTTCTCGAAGAAGGTCATTTTGCAGCACGACCAAGCAGTTTCAGTACCATGATGAAGCCTAAAGCCTGACTAGAATGGATCCAGGTTATCTCTGGGGTGTATTTTTTCACGGGAAAGGGAAGGAAAATACACCCCAAAGAACAAAAATGTATAACAATGATATTTAATAAGAGGAAAAGCAGGTTAAAATGCAGGTAAAAATTACTCAAGAACCGGGCAAACAGTACAATAACAATTTAAATAAACAACACCATAAGGTTGCTCACGAAACTGGAAAAAGTGAGACCGTAAAATGTCCGTAACGGCTCGTAAGTTCACAAGTGAAACCTAATGGAAAGGTGAAAATGTTCGTGGAGCAATAGTAAGTTGGAGAGCTAGTCCGAAGCTAGGATTGAGTAGTAGTCCGTATAAAAGGACCAGGTTAACTCCGAAAATTGTTAATGACGGCCAGGTGGGCTGTATCGACATAGAAAAGTCAGGTGATATCAAAAGGTGCTTCTTAGGAGCTAAATCCGAAATCCATGAAAAGTCTGAAAGTCCGGTTCAAAGTGAGGATAAAGCAATGACAGTGTGACTGTCAAAAGGGCTAGGTATATGCCACTAAGCAGGAACGAAGAAGAGTAGTACAGGTCAATATTCCTCCGGTAGAGAATATTTCGAGAATCTTTATCAAGATCTGTAAAACATCGAAACCCGAAGTGACAATAAACTACAAATAAATAAAACATGAAAATATACAAATATACAGTAGAATACATGAACAACACCCAAAACACTATATAGATATAATAAATGAAAAAAATGAAAAGGATAATACCTGTAATCACGCGCTGACAACACCTCTAAGTAATAACTGATGAAGGGTGGAAGCGTTAGGCAAACTGAAAAAATACAGGCTAGATATAGTTTTTGTGTGGGGACATGTGAAAGGGATACCAATGATTAGCAATGGAATAATAATAAGGGTAATTCTCTTAAAGGGCGACTACAGAAGAACAAAATCAAATTAAAGAAAACAGTCTATTAATAAACATAACCCCAGTAATGATTTTTTAGGACAGCGCAACGTCCGCAAGACCAAAAGGAAATAAGACCTTCCTTAGTTTTCAACCTATCCCAGAGAATCCTAACGGTAAGGGAAAAAGAACTTTTAGATCTTGGTTTAGGGTTCGTACCTACCCCCAAATATTCTTCGTTTAAAACACGCATTGACATTTACAAACTCATCCATTTACTTAAATTACGCTTTTTCTTTAAAGACACTTCTGGTAGGTCCAACCCTTTCTCTCCCCGCTCTACCTTCTCACCTGCTGTCGATAATCCTTCCATCGAGGTTTTTCGCAGGGTAGTTTTACGAGACATCTCTGCTTTAGAAGAACATTATCATGTCTCGCATAACATTTCTTTAAATGACTTGCATCTTCTTGAAAATCTGGGAAATGAGCTGGACATCATTATCAAAGCAGCTGATAAGGGGGGTGGGGTAGTAATTATGGATAGGCTGAACTATATAGAGGAAGCCCATAGACAACTCTCCAATCCTCTCTTTTATAGCAAATTACAAAAAGATCCTACACCCCATGTGTCTAATGTGATAAGAATAGTCTTACAAGAAGGACTGGCTTTGGGCTTCATTTCAGAATCCACTTTTCGTTTCCTTTACAAATCACATCCACGGGTGCCTATTTTTCATTTATTACCTAAAATTCATAAACTTCAAACCGGTTCTAATCTTGTACCATGCAGACCTATCATAGCTGCCAACGAGGGTCTCTTAGAACCTATTTCCATTTACATCGATCATTTTATATGTCCTTTTGTTACAGATAACCCTTCCTATGTCAAGGACTCTTCCCACTTTATCCAACTTCTGGAACACACTTCTGTTCCCGATGACTGTCTGTTAGTGACTATGGATGTGACTTCCCTCTATACCAACATCCCTCTTCCGGAAGCCAGGCTTTTGGTTGAACATCTCTTATCTTTACGTACTAATCCGGACCCTCCAACACATTTTCTTTTGGACCTCTTAGATATAGCATTTGAGCACAATTTTTTTCGTTTCTTAGACACTTTTTATTTACAAACACACGGTGTGGCCATGGGTTCAAATTTCGCCCCTTCAGTTGCCAACATCTTTATGAATAATTTTGACCATACTTTCATCTTTAATTCAGCTGTCAATCCTTTTTTCTCAGATATTTTGATTTATAAACGTTATATTGATGATCTGTTTTTTGTTTTTTCTAACTCAGCTTCCTTACCAGGTTTCTATAGTTGGATTAATTCTTTACATACTAATTTAACATTCACTCACACCTCCAGTCCTGTTTCAGTTTCGTTCCTTGATCTAGAAATTTTCATTGCCAATAATCAACTCAACATGCGCCTTTTTAATAAACCAACCGATAGGCATGCCTATCTACAATTCCATTCTTATCATCCAGTTTCCTTAAAAAACAATGTACCATATAGTCTATTCCTTCGGGCAAAAAGAAATTCTACATTCGATTCGGATTTCTAATCATCTGCTATTAACATCCGTCAGTCTTTACTCATTAGAGGGTATCCCATTAATGTCATTAATCATGCTTATCAGAGAGTTACCAACCAATCCAGATGGTCTATGTTTCAACGGAAACTGAAAAATGTACATAACAATAAAAATTTTTGGTCTATTGATTTCACCCCGCTTGCACAACAAATAAAGAAAACTATACATCGTCATTGGCATATCTTGGATTCCATTTCTGGTTGTAAAGACAAACCTACAATAGGGTTTAGAAGAACTAGAACTCTCGCCGGTATCCTTTCAAAAACTGATTGTCTTTCTCCTCTCTCCCGTGTCTCGGTCCTTCCCGCTGGGCATTTTTCTTGCGGCCATTGTAAGTTTTGTCCTTATATGTGGAGAACTGATATTGTCTCTATTCCTAATTGTACTTTTATACATCACCTTTCACGGTTTTCTAATTGTAATTCTCACGACATGGTACACATTTTACTTTGTCCTTGTGGGCTACCTTATGTTGGACAATCCTCCAGACCACTCAAAACTAGACTCGGAGAACATATCTCACGTATTCATAATAAGGTACTTACAGCACCTCTTGTCTCCCATTATGTTGACAAGCAGCATGCTCCAACGGATATTAAGGTTGCTGTATTGGAATTATTTTCACCTCCTAAATTTCATCTAATCAACAAAGAACGTTTCCTGTTACAACGTGAAGCTTTTTACATTCATCGTTTCTCTACTTTGCATCCCAATGGTCTAAATACGGAACAGGATTACTCCGCTTTTCTTTAATTTGATTTTGTTCTTCTGTAGTCGCCCTTTAAGAGAATTACCCTTATTATTATTCCATTGCTAATCATTGGTATCCCTTTCACATGTCCCCACACAAAAACTATATCTAGCCTGTATTTTTTCAGTTTGCCTAACGCTTCCACCCTTCATCAGTTATTACTTAGAGGTGTTGTCAGCGCGTGATTACAGGTATTATCCTTTTCATTTTTTTCATTTATTATATCTATATAGTGTTTTGGGTGTTGTTCATGTATTCTACTGTATATTTGTATATTTTCATGTTTTATTTATTTGTAGTTTATTGTCACTTCGGGTTTCGATGTTTTACAGATCTTGATAAAGATTCTCGAAATATTCTCTACCGGAGGAATATTGACCTGTACTACTCTTCTTCGTTCCTGCTTAGTGGCATATACCTAGCCCTTTTGACAGTCACACTGTCATTGCTTTATCCTCACCTTGAACCGGACTTTCAGACTTTTCATGGATTTCGGATTTAGCTCCTAAGAAGCACCTTTTGATATCACCTGACTTTTCTATGTCGATACAGCCCACCTGGCCGTCATTAACAATTTTTGGAGTTAACCTGGTCCTTTTATACGGACTACTACTCAATCCTAGCTTCGGACTAGCTCTCCAACTTACTATTGCTCCACGAACATTTTCACCTTTCCATTAGGTTTCACTTGTGAACTTACGAGCCGTTACGGACATTTTACGGTCTCACTTTTTCCAGTTTCATGAGCAACCTTATGGTGTTGTTTATTTAAATTGTTATTGTACTGTTTGCCCGGTTCTTGAGTAATTTTTACCTGCATTTTAACCTGCTTTTCCTCTTATTAAATATCATTGTTATACATTTTTGTTCTTTGGGGTGTATTTTCCTTCCCTTTCCTGTCTTGTCGACACCCCTGCCATTCCCCTTCCCGTGTATTTTTTCACAGCAAGTAAAACTGTTTTACCCACACCATTCAGGAATAGGCATTGTCCCCAGATTTAAAATGGCTCATATAAACTGAGAAGACCAATCTTGTTTAACTTGAAAGCAAATGGTTGCCCCTCCTTTTTTTTAATTTGGAAAGAATCCAGGCTGCAGAAGCTGAAAGACTGATCCTGATCAAGACCTTTCAAAAGGGAAAACAATTATTTTGTTACAAATTGAACATACACAGAAGAAGCTTACTGGATTGAGCTTTGAAAAGTAGGTACATTATTGCAGCTTTGTGGGGAGGAGAGCTTTAGGGTAGTATTTCCCAACCTTTGGTTTTTGGACTTCAATTCCCAGAAGCCTAAGTCAATTCCCCAAAACACTGTTCAGCCAATGTACTGACTTAGGCTTCTGGGAATTGAAGTCCCCCTGTGGGTCAGAACTTTAGTACAGTACCTATATCCTGTCCTTGTCTCCACCAATCTTTTCAACATAGGATTATTTTGTAATTTAAAAAACCCTCTAGACTAGGAGTTCTCAACCTTTTAAAGCCAGAGGCCAGGTCACGCTCCCTCAGACAGCTTCAGGGGCCAGATGGCCATTTTGCCCTTCCTCCATCACATGGCACTTCCTGGTGTGGTGGAGGCAGTGGGGGGGGGGCACATGAAATGGTGCCATGGGCCACAGGTTGAGAATCTGCTCCAGACATCAAGTGCCATCAAGTCCTTTCTGAGTTAATGAACTCCAAAAAAACATAACATTAACAGCTTTGCTTAGAGTTTGCAAACCAACAGCATTTCATGTTATGTTGTTTTCTCTTTCTACTGCCCAGAACCTATCTAGCAATGTTGTCTTTGCCAGTATGGTGTACTCAGGTCTTGCAAACTAACAGCTGTGGCTTTCATTAGTGAGGCAATATGTTTCATATCAGTAACAGTCTACAGGAATGGGTCAGAAAGTCTTTGAAATGAGAAAGAATGCAAAAGGTCCTCTAAGACAGGAAGAAGAAATAAGGCATGAAAACCAGGAGCCAAGCAGCAGAAAATTTACTAACCTTCATTGCTGAGGCAGCATCTGGGACAGGGGTCAGTTAACTTGGCTCTCCAGATCTTCTTGGACTTCAATTCCCAGAAGCCCTGATCAACAGGTGTAGTGACTTGGACTTCTGGTAATTGAAGTCCACAAACACCTGGAGAGCCAAGCCTACTGATCACTTATGTAGAAAGAAGAGCAGGTTCTTATATAGCCCAGCCTCTCAGAGTCTCCATCAGCTGCAGCAGAGTAAGGGTCCAATCCTGCAAACAGTAGAGGAGCTGCTTCCAGGATGGGGGACCCAAACCAGCAAGAACTAGAGCAGCTGCTGAAGATCCTGACAATGTCTTTTGCATCCTACAATCAGAAGCCAGATGTTTTTTTGAAGAATTGAGTTGATTTCCTTCAGGAAAGGACTTAAGACCTGGCTGGCGGGGCAGGTGTGGAGCCCTGAAGGCAATGTGGCTCCTGTTTGTTGGCTCTTATCATGAAATGTATCTTCTTTCTGCCTCTTGGGGTGGGTGGGATTTTTAAATGTGGGTTAGGGGTTTTAATATGTTTTATGTGGGGTTTTTAAGTACGTGAGCCGCCCGGAGTCGAGTTACCCCTGAGTGGGCGGCGAACAAATTGAAATATTAAATTAAATTAATTCCTGTTTCTTGAGCTTTGGAGAGTGTTATAGGTGAACAATCCAATAAATTATAATTGTATATGTTGTATATTCAGGAAATAAAATTAAAGTGTTCATTTTGTTTAAGGAAAAAAATTCAAGCTAGATATTGTTAAAAACCATTCCTATGTGTAACAAAGCTGTTGTCTACATGATAGCACACAATATACAGGCTTGTCCTTGGCTTCCAAAGATAACATTCTGCATTCTTTAAAAAAAATCATATTAGAGGGGGAAATACTGAACATGAGAAAAGTATTCAATTTTCATATTTTATTAAATTTTGATTTACTGTTTCTTTGCTGACATGAATGCCTGTCATGAGATAAAATGTGTCATCTCACGCTATTACTGTGATGCGGCATATGTAAAATCACTGTGGACAATATAGCCTTTTATCATTAATTTGAAATTGCACAATAAATCTTTTATGAGATAATCTGATACTTACCTTCAGACCCTCACTGTGATCAGATTTTTTGGGTTGCTTTCTAATTCTTTGTGTTAACAAATTGGATTAGTAAATTTAATTCCCCCCATGTAATCTGATAAAGTATAGGACAAACATTTTACAGTGGTCAAAAAGTTTATGCAGGCTCTGTTCCCTTGCACCCTAATTTCAAGGCTAATATTTGGGGAAGAAGAGGTGGAATCACTTCCAGAATATTGATTCCACATATTATATCAATCACTGAATATGTGCAGTGCCCATATGGGTTTTTATTTATTCCTTTCTCCCAAGATTTAGACTGAGTGAAAAGTTGTCCCTGTCTATTCAAAATAAAACGAGATGTGCTACAAGGTATGTGTGTATAACTTTACAACCTCAATCTTTGTTTTTTGAAAAATAATAATAATAAAGGGTTAAACAAATTCTTGAAGTGAATGGAAATATTTCAATGATGCTCTTTATTTTCTGCCTTGGCTTTGTTTTCCCATGAAATATAATAAACCTATTGAGCTGTTTTCTGATCATTCTGCAGCTGGTTAGAAACTGCATCTGGGCAAAGACTAATAAATACTTCTCCATTTTGTTCCTGTTCAGCTGTCACTGATCTCTTCAAATGAGCCACATAAATAAACAGAAACAAGTACTGGAATAATTATATGTCTTCCTGGAAATAGGGAAGTCCTCATAAAAATAATGTGTTAGTGACCTGAAATTAGAGAAAAACATTGACAGCTCATAAAACGTGGTACATCTTTTAAATGCTATCCACCTCTCATGGGCCTTTACACAGATGGATATTATTAGACTGCCAAGGAGGTCTCATCACTATCTATCTTGTTTCCCAATGCATGTCTGGATGGTTTGCCAAAGAGATTTCTGGCAGTCTTTTGGTATTGCTAAGGTTGCAATCAAAGTGTCCCCACTGGAAAAGTTAGGATTAAAAGAAACAAAAACAAACAGGGACATAAGCACACAAACATTCTTTATGGAGAGAGTATGTTACTTCTATTACTGTCAGTCCCTTGGCACCTCAATGAATAATGCCTGTATTTTGCCATTACACTATACAAAGAGCAGTTTGAAAAGCACAACAGAATTCAAATTTTCTCTTATGTTGTAACTAAAAATCGTAAAATATTTTAATGTAGAAACTAACTCGTTAGAGATTGGAACAATCTCTTTTTAATTCATAACAACTAAAGTGATCAGAAAACTAGCTTTGTAAGCTCCAGTATGTAAATATGCATCACAATGTTTAGCAGAAACTTTACTGAATGATTGCTAAATAATATATCCAAGAAGAAGAGGAGAACCAGCATTGGGATGCTCTCCTCAGAGAATCTTTTTTTAGCCCAGAATCTTAAAGATGATATAAGAGGACATCACAATTTTCTTGCCTCTCACGTATGTGTGCTCTTGGTCTGAGAAGTTGTGTTTGCATGCTTGTTTTTATTGCTAATTGTTTCAGTCAACTGAATTAGAGATGCAGGAAGGGCAGACTTTTTTTGCTATCCATATGTAAGCAGACCAAAATTGCACTTCTTCTACAAGCAGTTTGAAACATAATTTCACTTCATACTGGGTGCCTTCTACACGTTATAATCACATCTGAAAATAAAAGTGGTTTTTGACTAGTTCCCCCTTTTTAAATTCAAACTGCAACAGAAACAAGATTGCGAGCGCGGCGCCAAAATGGCCGCTGCGCCCTTTGCGGGCCCCCCACCATCGGACGAAGGCATCCGGGTAGTTAGGGGGCGTGGCCAGCACCCTTATATAAGGGGCGGCCATGAGGCAGCCGAGCTGCCATTTTGCGAAGCGACGGAGCGGAGAAGTTTTTCCCTCTTACCTCCGTTGCTTTTACCTTCACCGGGGAGCCTCTTGGCTGCTGATTTTGCAGGCGCACCCCCCCAATGATGGACTCAGACACAAATGAAAGTGGATAACAGCATGGGCCACATTTATTGATTCAAGCCCTAGTCCGAATTATAAATTTCTATTGGTAAAACGACCAATCATAATTCTTAAGGCAAGCAGGCCGAAGTAACACTGGTAAGGTACCACCCAAAATTGCCAACGGCAATTGTTACAATGTATCTATTTGTATCAATTTGTTTGTTGACAACAAACAAATTGTTGACCGTAGTCAATATCTAACTAATGACCCCACCCTCTGATGCGTATCCGTAAAATCAGGGGGTGATACCAGCTGTCTAGTGGTAACCATCACCCCCTTGCCTGGTTCGTCGTTGACCGGACAACGTTTAAACAACTTATGCCTATCTAGTGTTGTCCAGTCAATTGCGAACCTGCCGGATACCTGTGGGTCATAAATGTTTACCTTACCAGTGCTACCCGCCAATGTGACCAAAGTCAACAACAGCACAGAACGACCCCTATATCAAACCATAGCAACAGTGTGGGATGGGCAAAAAAGCCAGGACTCAAGGGCCAATGCGAGTCCCAGCCAAAAATTCCCACCCGGCCCCGAAGCGACCAAAAATCACACTGTTAACTAGGGAGGGGGTGGAGGGGAAAAACTTCTCCGCTCCGTCGGTTCGCCAAAATGGCAGCACGGCTGCCTCGTGGCCAGCCCCTTTTATTAGGGTGCTGGCCACGCCCCTAACTACCCGGATGGTTTCGTCCGGTGGGGGGGCCCGCAAAGAGCGCGGCGGCCATTTTGGCGCCGCGCTTCCATTGCAGGCGCACCCCCCCAATGATGGACTCAGACACAAATGAAAGTGGATAACAGCATGGGCCACATTTATTGATTCAAGCCCTAGTCCGAATTATAAATTTCTATTGGTAAAACGACCAATCATAATTCTTAAGGCAAGCAGGCCGAAGTAACACTGGTAAGGTACCACCCAAAATTGCCAACGGCAATTGTTACAATGTATCTATTTGTATCAATTTGTTTGTTGACAACAAACAAATTGTTGACCGTAGTCAATATCTAACTAATGACCCCACCCTCTGACGCGTATCCGTAAAATCAGGGGGTGATACCAGCTGTCTAGTGGTAATCATCACCCCCTTGCCTGGTTCGTCGTTGACCGGACAACGTTTAAACAACTTATGCCTATCTAGTGTTGTCCAGTCAATTGCGAACCTGCCGGATACCTGTGGGTCATAAATGTTTACCTTACCAGTGCTACCCGCCACCCGGAGAGGCTTCAATAAAGGCTCGACGCCCCCCCCAAGACCGTCAGCTCGGTCGACAGGCCTGCTCGCCAATCACCCAGCAGGAGGTCCATACCTCCTCACGACAGATGGACCCCATCCCCAGAATAAAGCCCAAAATTTTGCAAACTGATGGTGGGATGATGACTGACCCGCCCCCAGCCCTTGGTCGAAAGAAATTGGGCCACCGCCCTGTTTACCATGCGCCGAGCGCGGTCCAGGGCCTGGAGGTCGAAGCCTCCCCAATAAGCGTGCCGTGGGACCATATCTGACCAAACAAGGGTTGTGGCGGGCCATACGTAATGTAAGTAGGCAAGGTCCGCGCAAATCGCATGCTTGAGCGATAAGCCAGTGACCTGACCCAAGTCATTACCCCCTAGGTGTATGATCAGGATGTCGGGCGGGTCAGCACTCCTTGATGAAAAGAGGAATGGCAAAAGCTCCCGCCACAACATACCGGGCTTACCGTGCCATGTGAATTGTGCGTATGCACCCAGTCCCAGTCGGGGTCCCCAATCTGTCGCCGCAGCATAACGTGCTGCCCTGTGCACGTAGATGTGGCCCACCAGCCATACTGTCACCGGTGTGATACGACACCCAGGGTCTGTCAAGGGAAAAAACAGGGAAGGAAAGATACCTGGTGACTCAGAAGGTACTCACGGTGGGAGTGGGCGAACATAAAACTGGAAACAGTGTGAGTCCCACCTCCCCATGCTGCGTATGTCAGCCCCGGAGTATCCATAAGCAGCCGCAGTCGAGGCTGCCCCAATTCTAAATGAATGGGTGCCATAACGGGCCGCAGGAAGGCCAACCCTGGCCAGTGCCTTCCCTGTCACCTTCCAAAACTGAAATTTAGTGAGGGGAGACCCATCTTGGTGACAGAAAAATGGGCCATGGTGCGTGCCACGCAGTGCAAGGAACTCCTGTAGGGCACCAACCGGACAGATGTCTGCCAATGAACATCGTAGCAGTCTTATTCCACTGCCTACGCCATGCTGATCTGTTTTAGAGGAGCGTATCCTCAGCTGAGCCCAATCATTGCAAACATAGACATCTTCGAGTTCCAGTGCCCTACGACTTGCATCCGCCTTAGACAGCATCACAAGCTCGCTGATGCAGAGCGCTCCAAAAAAGGCCACCGTTGTAGCCGCACGAAACAGGGCTGCCTCATACCTATTGAAACATAGGTCATGCCAGCCTCGTGCCAGTTGGGTAAGTACCCCAGGGGAAATTGGGTGACGGTCGTCCAGGCTACGCCCACGTTACCGCACCCACCCCTCCAAAACATGTCTCACACGGAAATCAGTGGTGCTGTCCGCATGACCTCCCACCTTGGCCATAAAGGCCAGCGCTGATAGCCTAGATGCTATGGTGCGTGGTGCCAGGCCCTGGGCGTGCAGGTAAACCATAAAACGGAGGATGTGGGCCACTGGGATCGGCCAGGTATCTGGCAAGCAATATTGGGAACAAAAGGTCCGAAATGAAATCAACGCGTGGTGATACGCCTTACGCGTGCGTGGCGCCAGTGACATGCCTATCGCCCGGTTCACCTCTCCTTGCCAATGGTCCATATCTCCTGCGGTAGTGGCGAGGGAAATTCCTCCGCATCCGGAGCCAAGGCACGGAACTGGGAGATCTGCAGGCGGGACAAAGCGTCAGCAATATCATTATTCACCCCCGGGACATGCCTAGCCCTGAACAGTACATTGAGGCGCAGGCTGCGCAATACAAACTGGCGCACAAGATCCATGACCCTGGGCGATTTAGAGGTCTGTGAGTTGACAATGTGGACAACAGCCGCATTGTCGCACCAGAAATGCACCACAGAGTTGGCCCACTCCTCACCCCATAGCATCAAGGCCCCCAGTATGGGAAAAAATTCCAAATATGTGAGATCTCTCAGGTGACCCGTGCCTGACCATATCCACCATATGCCCACTTCCCATTGAAGTACATCCCATAACCCAGGGATCCCGAGGCATCAGACTGAATTTGAAAGTGGGGCGAAGCCAGGAGGTCAGACCTCCAAAATGAGACCCCATTGAACTCCCTCAAGAACTGGAGCCATACATGCAGATCTGCCCTGATGCCCCGTGTCAATCTCACCCTATGATGGGGCCTGGATAAGCCTGCCATGGCGTCGCACAAGCGCCGAGCAAAGGCCCTGCCAGGTGCCACCACCCTACAAGCGAAATTGAGGTGGCCATGTAGCACCTGCAATTCCCGAAGGGATGCCTTGCGCTTAGCCAGCAAGTCCGATATAAGGGCAACTATCCTTGACACCTTGTCTGCGGGCAACCTAGAAGCCTGCGCTACCGTGTCAATTTCCACCCCCAGGAATATTAACTTGTCAGACGGGCCTTCGGTCTTTTCGGGCGCTAAAGGGACACCGAGTTCCTCCATTAGCGTCTGAAATGTA
The DNA here is from genome assembly GCA_035047345.1 of Bradypodion ventrale. Lineage (NCBI taxonomy): Eukaryota > Metazoa > Chordata > Lepidosauria > Squamata > Chamaeleonidae > Bradypodion > Bradypodion ventrale. Next base: position 78,754,740 of record JAWDJE010000002.1, on the reverse strand, counting down.
TTGAGGAGACGCGTACACGTGTCCCAGCCCCGTTCACCCCCGAATAAAAAGTCATCCAGGTAATGGGCTACAGACCGAGACCCTGACCTACGGACAAATGCCCACTGCAGGAAGGTACTGAAACGCTCAAAAGCCGAGCAGGATATGGAACAGCCGAATGGCATGGCTTTGTCGAAATAATATTCGCCCCGAAATTTGAAACCCAGCAACTCAAAGTCACCCGGGTGCACGGGCAAGAGGCGAAACGCCGACTTAATGTCACACTTAGCCAACATTGCACCCGGGCCACATGAGCGCACCATGCGCAATGCCTGGTCAAAGGATGTATACCTGACAGAACAAAGGTCATCAGGGATAGCATCATTGACCGAGTGGCCAGCTGGGTAGGACAAGTGGTGAATCAGGCGAAACTCGCCCGGTGACTTCTTGGGCACCAGTCCTAGCAGGGACACTTTAAGGTTGGGAAACGGGGGTGCGGGGAAAGGGCCGGCGACCCTGCCCGCAGCAACCTCCTTATTAATGCTAGCGGCAGCCACCTCCTCCCTTCCCCTAAGTGACAAAAGGTTAGGTGCATCCTGCGGTGACCTATCCCCCGTGAAAGGAATACGAAAACCCAGTTGAAAACCCCGAAGGAGGTACACAGCGTCTGCTCTCCTCGGGTACGATGCGAGCCAACGCTCCAGCATGTCGACATTAATTGGGGAGGGGGCCTTTTGGTGAACCCGCTCCCTCCATGGCAGCCTTACCTGCCCCTTGTCCGCCCCTACCCCTGCCCCTGTATCCTCCCGGCCTGGGACAGGCGGAGGCAGCATGGGGGCCAGAACAAGAGGGGCACTCATGCTTGTACTTGCAATTCTTTCTGTTGCAAGAACCATTGGACGAGAAGGTCCAGCACAGCAGGCGAGCTGGAACCCCCTGCCCCGCCGCTTGGCGGGGTACCTGTACTGGGGCCGCTCGTTGGACCGCATGTCCACAATGGTATCTCTCCCCAGGCGCCGGGCGCGTGGGGGTCATATACAGAAGCCAGAGCTTCTGGCAGGGCTCATCCCACCTCATCTCTGGGTGCAGCGGAATTCTCATTCGGAACTCTTCGTCGTAAGCCAGCCATGACGGGCCCGGGAAGTCAACCATAGCCCGGTAAATATTATCCAAATATTGGACCATGGGAATAGCCAAATCCGGCCTAGCCCGGAGATAAACGGCCATGTAAATCAAGTACGCTGGCAGCCAATTCGCCCACGTGCGTGGCGGCTTACGACGACGTGCCTGCTCCTTATCCTTCTCGTCCAGCCCTTCCCTCTCCTCCTTGGTCGACTCCCTATTTAAAAGTGAGAAGATATCTACGTACTCGCCCCTCCAAATCTTTTCCTTGGTAGACTGGGCCAAATGGTCCCCCAGGGGCAAGGAATACCCTGCTGTTGGCAAAGCCGACACCGGCACCGAGGGAACTACGGGCAAGGTAAATTGAGCCTGGGCTAGCCCGGGGATCCCCAACACATTTCCCAGCACGTTGGGGGCACCTCCCCGCCCCAAGCCCTGTGTCGTGGCCAAAGTCGCTGGGTGGGCCGGGGGCCATCGTGCCGCCGTGCCAGCCGAGCGAGGCCAAGGCCATTGGAAAGCCCCCCCCGGTGAAGTCAGTTGTGTGGGAGCATTAACTTGGACTGCATACTCACCCGCTGCACCCCCGCGGGCTGCCCCCACCGGGGGTTCCGGCCCGCTGGGGGAGTCAGAGCTCACGACCGAAGCTGAGCTCGTCGACGGGGCCAGACCAGCACCAGACTGCTGCACCTGTGGGGTGGGGAGCTGCGAGGCAGTGGCCGCCAACGGCCCGCACGCCTCAGGCGGCTCAACCCGACCCATCACCGGCCGTTGTTCGGCGGCCAAAGGGGGAACCTGGGAACCTAGAGGTACGCCTACTTGGTTGGCCCTCGCCAAGGACGCCTCAAGGGCCGCAACCCGAGCAAGAAGGGCCCCCACGTCGACGTAGGGCCCGGCCCCGACAGGGGGCAATTGGGCAACCGGCCCAAAATTCACGGGTACCTGACCAGGTCCCTGCGCCCCAGGGGCCAGATAAGGCCAAGAGCCCATGCTCGGCCCCTGGAAAGTCGTAGGAACGCCCTGCGAGGGCAGGGAACCCAACCACCCTCCGTGGCTCACACCCCCCATGGGGAACTGCGCACCCGGGCAAGAAGGCCCCGCCGGACGAACTATGGCAGGGGCCGTGTTCGTCGTTTGCGGGCCAAGGGCCGAGGCCCCGTCCGGGGCTGCGGGTATGCTCCGCGCACCAGGCCAAGGAGCTACCGATCCCATCCCACCGCCCCCGGTGGGCTCTGCTAGAGGTGGCTGCGGAACGGGCGCAGTCGCGGTCCTCCGACCCGGCTGACGCCTCCGCGCCGATCGAGCCACGTTTGCGGCTGCCTTCTTCTTCGAGGGCATGGCCAATGTAGCTAAGGAGTCTAAAGGAAAGAGAAAGCTGCCCGAAAAGGCTTCCCTCAAGAAGACACGATCGACGGAGGTAAGGGAAAAAACTTCTCCGCTCCGTCGGTTCGCCAAAATGGCAGCACGGCTGCCTCGTGGCCAGCCCCTTTTATTAGGGTGCTGGCCACGCCCCTAACTACCCGGATGGTTTAGTCCGGTGGGGGGGGGCCGCAAAGAGCGCGGCGGCCATTTTGGCACCGCGCTTCCATTCTCCTTTTTCGGCTTCCCATCGGCTAGCTGCAATGCCCTCAAAGAAGAGGGCGACTGCGAACGCGGCTCGTTCTGCGCGGAGGCGCAATCCGGGTCGGAGGACCGCGGCTGCGCCTCCCCAGCAGCCTCCTATGCCCGAGCCCACCGGGACCGGTGGGATGGGGTTACTTCCCCCCCTTGGCCGGAGGCTGGGGGTCCGCGTACGGGCCCAGTAGGGGCCGTGGCCCTCGGCCCGCAAGCGGTGGCCACCGCTCCCCTTTGCCCCCCCCTTGGTTTAGGTGGCTATGTCAGCGTGGAGGCCCTCCTGGCCCACGTTGCGGCCCTTGAGGCATCCCTGGCCCGGGTTGGTCACCCTGGGGCCCCTTTTGGGGTGCAGGTCGATGCATCGTCTGCTGGGCAGCGGCAGGCGACGGGACGGGTCGAGCTGCCTGAGGCGCGTGGCCCGGCTTCGGCCACTGCCTCGCAGCTCCCCAATCCACAGGCCGGTGCTGATCAAGCCCCGTCGGCGAGCTCTATGGCGGTCGTGAGCTCCGACGCCCCCAGTGGGTCGGAACCCCCGGTGGGGGCGGCCCATGGGGGTGCAGCATGTGAGTATGCGGTCCAAACTAGTGCACCTACACACATGGCCACATTTGGGGGGGCTTTTCAATGGCCTTGGCCTCGCACGGGTGGTGCGGCGGTTCAGTCGCCGACGCCCCACTCGGTGACTTCAACCATCACCCAGGGCCCCGTGGTGGGGGGTGCTTCTTACCCAGTCGGGAATCTTCTAGGGGTGACCGGGTTAGTCCAGGCTCCTTTACAGATGCTCGCAGTTTCCACTGTACCTGTGTCGGCTTTGCCGACAGCAGGGTAGTCCTTGCCACTGGGGGGCCATTTGGCCCAGACCCCCAAAGAGAAGATCTGGCGGGGGGAGTATGTGGACATCTTCTCCCTCCTTAACAGAGAGCCCACCAAGGATGAGAGGGAGGGGCAAGATGAGAAGGATAAGGAGCAGGCGTGTTGTCGCATGCCACCACGTACGTGGGCCAACTGGTTGCCGGCCTGCCTCGTATACATGGCGGTCTGCCTCAGGGCTCGGCCTGATTTGGCGATTCCGATGGTCCAGTATTTGGACAACATTACCGGGCGATGATTGACTTCCCGGGCCCGTCGTGGTTGGCTAATGACGAGGAATTCCGTACGCGGATTCCCCTGCACCCCGAGATGAGGTGGGATGAGCCCTGCCAGAGGCTGTGGCTCCTGTACATGACTCCCACGTGCCCTGCGCCCTGGGAATGATACCATTGTGGACATGCTGTCCAGCGAGCGGCCCCAGCACAGGCACCCCGCCAGGTGGCGGGGCAGGGGGTTCCAGCCCGCCTGCTGTGCTGGACTTTCTCGTCCAATGGTTCCTGCAACAGGAAGAGTTGCAAGTACAGGCATGAGTGTCCCTCCTGTGCTGGCCCCCAGGTGGCCTCCGCCAGTCCCAGGCCTGGAGGGATGCGGGGCAGAGGAAGGGTTGGACACGGGACTGGCAAAACTGCCACAGAGGGAGCTGGTTCACCGAAAGGCCCCCTCCCCAATTAATGTGGACATGTTGGAGCGTTGGCTCGCATTGTACCCGAGGGGGGAGGATGCGGATTACCTCCTTCAGGGTTTTAGATGGGGGTTCAGTATTCCTTTCATGGGTGATAGGTCCCCCCAGGATGCCCCCAACCTTTTGTCCCTTAGGGGGAGGGAGGAGGTAGCTGCTGCCAGCATTACTAAGGAGGTCGATGCGGGCAGGGTCGCTGGCCCTTTCCCGACACCCCCATTCCCTAATCTTAAGGTATCACCCTTGGGCTTAGTGCCTATGAAGTCACCGGGCGAGTTTCGCCTGATTCATCACTTGTCCCACCCAGCCGGCCGATCGGTCAGTGATGCTATCCCTGATGACCTTTGCTCAGTCGGGTATGCATCTTTTGGCCGAGCGCTGCGCATGGTGCGCTCATGTGGCCCGGGTGCGCTGTTGGCTCAGTGCAACATCAAGTCGGCGTTTCGCCTCCTGCCGGTGCACCCGGGTGACTTTGAGTTGCTGGGTTTTTTAAGTTCTGGGGTGAATATTACTTTGATAAGGCCATGCCTTTTGGCTGTTCCATATCATGCTCGGCCTTCGAGCGTTTCAGTGCATTCCTACAGTGGGCTTTCGTCCGCTGGTCAGGGTCCCGGTCTGTAGCCCATTACCTGGATGATTTTTATTCGGGGGTGAACGGGGCTGGGACACGTGCACACGTCTCCTCAACACATTTCAGACGCTAATGGAGGAACTCGGTGTCCCTTTAGCGCCCGAAAAGACCGAGGGCCCATCTACTAAGCTAGTATTCCTGGGGGTGGAGATTGACACGGTAGCGCAGGCTTCTAGGTTACCGGGGGATAAGGTGTCGAGGATAGTGGCCCTTATCTCGGACTTGCTTGCTAAACGCAAGGCATCACTGAGGGGACTGCAGGTGCTACATGGTCACCTCAATTTCGCTTGCTGGGTCGTCGCACCGGGCAGGGCATCTGCTCGGCGCTTGTGCGACGCCAGGACAGGCTTAATTAGGCCCCACCATAGGGTTAGACTCACCCGGGGTATCAGGGCAGATATGCTTATCTGGCTCCAGTTCCTGAGGGAGTTCAATGGAGTATCATTTTGGAGGTCTGACCTCCTGGCTTCCCTCGCTTTCAGATACAGTCCGATACTTCGGGATCCCTGGGTTATGGGATGTACTTCAATGGGAAGTGGGCCAATGGTGGGTGGCCACCAGCCTGGGCAGGCACTGGTCGCCTGCGTGATCTCACGTACCTGGAATTTTTCCCTATCCTGGGGGCTTTGATGCTATGGGGCGAGGAGTGGGCCAACTCGGTTGTCCATTTCTGGTGTCACAATGCGGCCGTTGTACACATGGTCAACTCACAGACTTCCAAATCGCCCAGGGTCATGGACCCAGTGCACCAGTTTGTGTTGCGCAGCCTGCGCCTCAATGTCCTCTTCAGGGCCAGGCATGTCCCGGGGGTCAATAATGATATCGCTGACGCTTTGTCCCGCCTGCAGATCTCCCGGTTCCGTGCCTTGGCCCCGGATGCAGAGGAATTTCCCTCGCCACTCCCGGACGAGATATGACCATTGGCAAGGAGAGGTGAACCGGGCGATTGGCTTGTCACTAGCGCCACGCACGCGTAAGGCGTATCACCACGCATTCAATTCTTTCGGAGATTTCTGTACCCAATTCCGGCTGCCAGAGACCTGGCCGATTCCAGCGACCCATGTACTTCGGTTCATGGTTTACCTGCATGCCCAGGGCCTTGCACCTCGCACCATAGCATCTGGGCTGTCAGCGTTGGCTTTTATGGCCAAGGTGGGCGGTCATGTGGGTAGTACCGCTGACTTCCATGTGAGACATGTTTTGGAGGGGTGGGTGCGGGAGCGTGGGCGTTGCCCGGACGACCGCCACCCGATTTCCCCAGGGGTTCTTACCCAACTGGCCCGGGGCTGGCATGGCCTCTGTTTTGATAAGTACGAGGCAGCCCAATTCATGCGGCTACGACGGTGGCCTTTTTGGAGCGCTCCGCATCAGCGAGCTTGTGATGCTGTCTAAGGCGGAAGCAAGTCGTAGGGCACTGGAACTCGAGGATGTCTATGTTGCCAAAGACTGGGCTCAGTTGAGGATATGCTCCTCTAAGACAGATCAGCATGGCGTAGGAAGTGGTGTAAGACTGCTATGGTGTTCTTTGGCAGACATCTGTCCGGTTGGTGCCCTACAGGATTTCCTTGCACTGCGTGGCATCCACCATGGCCCGTTTTTCTGTCACCAAGATGGGTCTCCCCTTACTAAATTTCAATTTTGGAGGGTGCCGGGAAGGCACTAGACAGTGTTGGCCTCTCTGGGGCTCGTTGCGGCACCCATTCGTTCAGGATAGGGGGGCTTCTACTGCAGCTGTTTTTGGGTACTCCAGGGCTGGCAAACGCCGCATGGGAGGGCGGGGATCACAATGTTTTCAGTTTTGTGTTCGCCCTCTTCAACCGTGAGTACCAGTTTAGTCACTGCATTGTTTCTCCCCCCCTTTTTTTTCCTCGACAGACCCTGGGTGTCGTATTACACCGGTGACAGTATGGCTGGTGGGCCATGGCCACGTGCACAGGGCAGCGCGTTACGCTGCACGGGGCAGCGCGTTACGCTGCACAGGGCAGCGCGTTACGCTGCGGCGACAGAGTGGGGACCCCGACTGGGACTGGGTGCATCCGCACGTCTCAGGTGGCATGGTAAGCGCGGCATGTTATGGCGGGAACTGTTGCCATTCCTTTTCTACATCAGGGATGCTGACTCGCCTATGTCCTGGTTATGTACCTTGGGGGCGATGGCTTGGGACATGTCACTGGCCTATCGCGGAATCTACTGCCCTACTCACATTATGTGTGGCCTGCGACAACCCTCAATTGGTCGGACACGATACCGCGGTACGCTTACAGGGGAGCGTTCGGCCTAGGGGCTCTTGACTGAGCCGACGCTCCGTGAACGGGGCTATTGCCCGGTTCCTTTTCGACAAGGGTGGGGGACGCGTCATTAGCCTCCCCACCATCAGTCTGCAAAATTACGAGCTTTACTCAGGGGATGGGGCCCATCTGTCGCAGGGAGGTATGGACCTCTGGTTAGTGAACTGGCGAGCAGGCCTGTTGACCGAGCTGACGGTCTGGGGGGGGGGGGGCGTCGAGCCTTCTTTGAAGCCCCTCCGTGTGGCGGGTAGCACTGGTAAGGTAAACATTTATGACCCACAGGTATCCGGCAGGTTCGCAATTGACTGGACAACACTAGACAGGCATAAGTTGGTTAAACGTTGTCCGGTCAACGACGAACTAGGCGATGGGGTGATGGCTACAGCTAGACAGCATGCATCACCCCGTGATTTTACGGATACGCGTCAGAGGGTGGGGTCATTAGTTAGATATTGACTACAGTCAACAATTTGTTTGTTGTCAACAAACAAATTGATACAAATAGATACATTGTAACAATTGCCGTTGGCAATTTTGGGTGGTACCTTACCAGTGTTACTTCGGCCTGCTTGCCTTAAGAATTATGATTGGTCAATTACCAATAGAAATTTATAATTCGGACTAGGGCATGAATCAATAAATGTGGCCCAATGCCGTTATCCACTTTCATCAGTGTCTGAGTCCTTTATTGGGGGGTGCGCCTGCAAAGGGTAGACGAATGAAACTAATATGGGCTTGAAATAGCAGGCCACTAAAATCCTTCTTGGAGCATAACCTTTACCTTGAATGACTGTCAGCTATTGAGCACCTCTAGACATATTGGGCTGTGAAAAATGGCTCTTCTGTTTTTGCATTGAGCAGAATTATTCTGTTACAAAAGAGCTGGCCAGTTATGACCTCTCAATGTTGTTGGACAACATCTCACAGCATTCCTCACTGTTGGCTATACTGCTGCTAGAAACTGAAGTCTAAAACATCTAAAGGACTACATCTACTCACATCTGGTTTAAGGTATTCTTAATTTTGAGAAGTGTTTTTTTGTCTCTATATTTGGAACTTCAACTCCCAGAATCCTGGCCAACTGCTCATGCTGATGGGTGCTTCTGGGAGTTGAACTCTAGGACATCTGGAAGGCCAAAGGTTGAGAAGTCTTTATCTATAGAGACATTGCCATTTTTCTTGGATTGCACTTAACTAGATTGACTCAGGATGGGGATCTGAAAGTGACAGGTTCGTCCAGTTTGAAACTGTGTAAAATAAGAGCTGAAATAACCATCTCTAAGTTATAGAGTGCTTGCTATTGGGCTGCTGTTGTCTATAAACTTGCTTCTCTTACCATGTAATGTCTTCTACAAAAATAACAATAATTTATAAGGTTTTACAGGTAGAGAAAACACAGATGTTTTTTGCATTTCTCTTCTTCTGGTGGCTGCCTAGGTTGTCCATGGCCACACAGCCTGTCTCTTCCTACACATATGCATTTTTAAATAAACATTATTATCTCAAAGGCAACACAGATGTGCTGTATTGTGCCTTGCAAAAAGCTGCCTTCTATATTGTATCATTTAGGGCAGTGTTTCCCAACCTTTGGTTTTTGGACTTCAAATCCCAGAAGCCTAAGTCAATTCCTCAAAGCCCTGATCAGCCAATGTATTGCCTTAGACTTCTGGGAACTGAAGTCCCCCTGAGGGGTATGTGCCCTAGGTCGGGAACTACTGGTTTAGAGGAAGAGAAGAACAAAACAAAAGAGCAGTGGCATGACAGCTCCAGGGGGTTCTGGATGATACGGATTTTCTGGACCCATTTCAGTCAGGATTCAGGCCCGGTTATGGTACTCAGGATGCATTGGTCGCGCTCATGGATGGGAGCGAGACAGGGGAAATCCCTCTGTTCTCTCTTTTCTTGACCTCTCAGTAGTTTTCGATACTGTCGACCATGGTATCCTTCTGGGCTGGCTTCAAGGATTGGGGGCCCAGGGCACTGTGTTGTCCTGGTTTTCTTCTTCTAATAATAATTTTTTTTATTAATTTTTTAAAAATTTAACATACAACATAAAAAACCCAAAAACAAACAAACAAACATTACAATATAAAGTAGAACATAAAATACAAACCAAAGAGAAAAAAATAACAATATATTAAACAAACAAAATATTCTCATATTGAGATTTCTTTATAATGAGTTTATAATATCAATATCCATTAGTAATATTTGGTTATACACAATGGTTTTCATCATTTCTGAGGGACCGGACCTAGTCGGTGTCTCTAGAGAGCGAGTTGTCCAGTCCTAGGCCCCTCTTGAGCATGCAGCCATAGCTAGATTGAGGGCGCAGGGCACTGTGTTCTCCTGGTTTTCCTCATCTCTGATGGGCCAGACCCAGTCGATGTCTTCAGAGGGCGTATTGTCCAGTCCTAGGTCCCTCTTGTGTGGGGTGCCTCAGGGTTCGGTACTCTCGCCTCTATTATTTAACTTCTACATGAAACCGCTGGGTGAGATCATTTGTTCAGGTGTCTGGAGGCTCCTCAGGTCTGGATGGTTTACAATGGGCTTCAGCTGAATCCCGGCAAGAGTGAAACTGAGTGGCTGTGGGTTTGGGGTCCTGCATTATCCCGGGAGCTACTAGTTTTGCTTCTGGATGGGACATCTTTGCCCCAGACAGATCCGGTGCATAACTTGGGGGTCCTCCTGGACTCACGTCTGCTGCTCGAAGAGCAAGTGGAGGCCGTGGCACTACTTCTTGTTATTTACCAATTATGCCTGCTCCTGGACTGGGACTCCTTGCTCATGGTCACTCACGCTCTGGTCACCTCCAGATTGGATTATTGTAATGCGCTCTACATGGGGCTGCCCTTGTCGACCATTCAGAGGCTGCAGCTGGTCCAGAAGATGGCTGCCCGGGTGGTGATGGGTCATGGGCGTTATGCCCATGCCTCACCACTGCTCCAGGAGCTGCACTGGTTACCAGTATGCCTCCGAGTGCAATTCAAGGTGCTGGTTTTGACCTTTAAAGCCCTACATGGCAGTGGACCAGGTTACTTAAGGGACCACATTGCCCCAAGGTACTCTGCCTGTCCTACAAGGGCTGACCAGAGAGGCTCATTGGTGGTCCCAACCACTAAAGAGGCACATATGGTGGGGATCAGAAGAAGAGCCTTTTCGGTGTCTGCCCCATCCTTGTGGAACCTCTTTCCATCAGAACTGCACCTCCAGACAGAGCTGCTCCACTTCAGGAAGGCCCTTAAGACTTGGCTGTGCCAGCGGGTATGGGGCCCATCATCCGCTGTGATAGCCCAGTCCCGCTGGCTGGTATGACGGCCTATTGTAACACACCTGTCTGTTTTTTCATCCCTCCCCTTGTCCTCCTGTCCTTTCCCCTCCCTTTTCTAAGCTTACTTAACTTTTTAACATTACTCTTAGTATTGTTTAATTCTTTTAAACAGTTTTTTAAATTTTGTTTTGTACCTTTTTTCTTAAGGGGTTAGGGGTGGGTGTTCTTTTTTTTAACGTGTGTGTATTTTAACTGCCATGTAAGCCACCTTGGGTCATCCATGGATGAGGAAGGCAAGGTAGAATTTTTTAAACATAAATAAATATATTATTTAATATTTTGTCTAAGCCCAGTCCTGTTACCAAGTTATCTAAAAATGAAGATTATCACAATTATTCCGTATTCACCAAACTGGTACCTAACACTGAAGACCTGCTGTAAGGAAAGAAATGAAATTATGTGGGGTACAATTGTAAAATGTGGTATTAATGCAGTCTATTTGGCATACAATTCTAAGTCATTAATTCTGGCCATTACTGGTCAATCAGATAATGAAACACTCTTTAAATGGCAGATAAAAGCTAATTTCTCGCTATTTACAGTAAATGAAAATATAGCTTTTCATGCCATTACTTTGATTGATCATACGGGAGAGGGAAGATTTGCTTCTCAGCAAGACTTAATTCTTGAGCAAAGGAATGCATATGATATATATAAAAATGTACATAACTAAATAAAAAAGTATAGTTGAAAAATATATGCAGAAAGCTAGGACAAAAACAATGTATATTTTTAAAAGTTGCACAAAATATGGAGCTTTCCACATTTGGGGGGGGGGGGCGGAGTTCAGAACCTGGATCAAAATTGGGTCAGAATGGGAAAGATGAAATTAAATGTAGAACTTTGAGAAGATGGAGATAGATTTTTACCACAGTTATACATTTCTACTCATCATCATTCTCATGTATGATGACAAGAAATTCCTCACTTTTTTCATCATCAGTGAGTTTCTCATTTCCAAGAACACAGTTTGAGTAAATCATGTAATTGCCTGAAACCACAATCACTGCTGCCTTCTTAAATAAAGTTGTTTTTTTAAGGTTAGAAGCATTGGAGCGGGTATTTTATATGTGTCTCTTTCAGCAATCAGCCAGGACTTCTGTGCTTGATTTTTGTGTACACGTGTGTGTTTATGTATATGTCTATATTCCCTTGTCTGTGTCTGTTTCTGTATTTGTATGCAGTGCGTACGTTTTACCTTTGTAGAAGGTATCACTTGTGTTCAGAGTCATTTTGTGCAAATTGTGGACACAAGGTGTTCCTTGTCTCATTCTTGTAATGCAAGAAACATTTTTCTCTTTAATAAGGATGATAAATGCAGAGAGGTTTTCCTCCTGCACCCCTTGTTTTCATAAACTTGCCATCTAACTAGAAAGGAGAAAGATGCTCACAAAATCTCTCATTCTGGTGAATAGTATAAAAGTAACTATTCTGTACAGGAATTGTAACAGTTCTGCCCAGGCTGATGTACCTTTTGCTCTGTCAAAATGAATCCTGCTCAAGAAAGATGCCATGGTATTTCATCCAGAAAAAGTGACTTGGAAACATCTAAGAAATTCTGTATGTTTTCTCAAAAGATGCAGAAACCTCACAATAACAGGTTTTTTTAGTAGCTCTTCTATGACACATGGAAACTGTAAGGAAAAGAAAGGAAATGTGTGATGTTTAATATTCAGGAGAGGCTATTGCAGAGGAAAACATTCCTGCATTCTTGATTAGGGCTACTATTTGAGCCAGAAGAGAAAATCAGTTTTGGGCAACAGGTAGAGATTCCAAATGCAGAAGACAAGAAGTTTTATTACTCTGTCCAAGCAAAGAAACAAAATAAGGTCCTTTACATTCATGGTTTGATTTTCTGAATATATCCAAGGGACCTGAAACTTGTTACTTCAGCCTGTGAAGTAAAACAAAACAAAACAACAAGACAGAACATTCATTATATGGAGATATTATTTTGATTGCTTTCTCCTTCTGTCAGCCTTACCCATTAAACCTGCTTTTTTTCTTAAAATAATATGATTTGTTCATTATACTGTACACTTAAAGCAGAGTATACACTTTTATTCAACAATTTTTAAATTAACCCTTTCTTAAAGACAATGCAAGGAATGAGAGAAATCAGTTATAGACTACTTCAAATTTCTTGAGTTCAATGCTTAGTTCAGGAATTGTGCTTTTAATTGATTCAATGTAGGATCAATTGCATTTTTAGATACTCAAGCTAAATAGCACATAAACATCTTTGGGATGGAAAAAAAAATCCTGATGGATCATTACCATATATACTCAAATATAAGCTGACCCAAATATAAGCCAAGGTACCTAATTTTGACCTGAAAACCAAGGAAAATAGATTGACCCTCCAAGGTGGTGACAGGAGGCTGGGTCGGGGCAATAATAAATGCGTCTTTGCAGGAGGGAGTGTTTCCTGCACCACTAATACATGCTTTGGTGCACCCCCTCCTGAAGAAACCATCCCTTAACTCAGCTGTCCTAACCAACTACAGGCCAGTCACCAACCTCCCCTTTTTAGGGAAGGTATTGGAGAAGGCAGTGGCACGCCAGCTGCACGGGGCTCTGGAGGAAGCAGATTATCTGGACCCCTTTCAATCAGGATTCAGGCCCGGAAATGGCACAGAGATGGCATTGGTCGTACTGATGGATGATGTCTGGCGGGAGCGAGATGGTGGTCATCCGACCATCCTTGCTCTCCTTGACATCACAGCAGCCTTTGATACCGTCGACCATGGTATCTTTCTAGAATGACACAAAGGATTGGGGATCCAGGGCACTATGCTGTCCTGGTTTTCCTCATTTCTGGAGGGCCATACCCAGTCGGTGTGGTTGGAGAGTGAGAAATCCAGTCCTAGGCCCCTCAAATATTGGGTGCCACAGGGCTTGGTGCTCTCTCCTCTCCTATTTAACATCTACATGAAGCTGCTGGGTGAGATCATCTGTTCCCATGGGGTGCGGTACCATCAGTACGTGGATGACACTCAGTTGTACATTACGGCCCGTGATGAGTCCAGTGATGCGGTCAAAGTTCTGTCTGGATGCCGTTGGGCTCTGGATGGGGGACAATGGGCTTCAGCTGAATCCTGGCAAGACTGAGTGGCTTTGGGTCAGAGGTCTGGGGTTATCCAGTGAGTTACCACCTCTGGTTTTGGATGGGGCAGTGTTGCTCCAAACAGACCCGGTGCGCAACTTGAGGGTCCTCCTGGACTCACGGCTGCTGCTGGAAGAGCAGGTGGTGGCCATGGCCAGGAAGGTTTTTGCTCAACTTCAAGTAATCTGCCAGTTGCACACACTCCTGGACCAGGACTCCATACTCATGGTAACTCATGCTCTGGTCACCTCCAGACTAGATTACTGTAATGCGCTCTACATGGGGCTGCCCTTGATGACCATTTGGAGGCTACAGCTGGTTTAGAATGCAGCTGCCCGGGTGGTGATGGGGTGTGGACTTTATGTCTTTGCCTCCCCACTACTCCAGGAGCTCCACTTGTTACCAGTTTGCCTCCGGGTGCAATCCAAGGTGCTTGATCTGATCTTTAAAGCCCTATATGGCAGTGGGCCAGGATACCTGAGAGATCGCATCAGCCTAAGAGCGTCTGCCCGTCTGACCAGAGCAGACCGGAGGGGCTCCCTAGTTGTACCTTCAGCTAGAGGGGCTCACCACTCTGGCACACGAAGAAAGGCCTTCTCTGTGTCTGCACCCTCCCTCTGGAACCTCCTTCCAACAGAATTGAGGTTGCAGACAGAATTGCTGCCATTCAGGAAAGGTTTGAAAACCTGGCTGGCAGGGCAAGTGTGGGGCCTTAATGAGAATATGGCCCCAGCCTATTGGCTCATTGCCAGCTAGAGTCCAGTTATTGTACATCCTTCTGTGTTGCTGTATTCCTCCTATTCCCTTTTATTCTTTTTTAAATGGGGTGGGGTAGGAGGGTGGATGACTTGAGGTTTTTAGCCTGTTTTTATATGTTTTTAATTGCTATACACTGCCCTGTGTTGGGTTTGCCTGAGTGGGCGCCATAAAAAATTAAAAATTAAATTAAAATTAAATTAAATTAAGATAAAGGTCTCCCTTGCTCGAAAGCCAGTCATATTCTACCTCTAGAGTTCAATGCTCATCTCCATTTACATCCAAAGAGCCAGCACTGTCTGCATCTGCAGATGTTTCTGTGGTCATGTGGTAACCATGACTAGATGCCAGAGTGCACAGAACACTGTTACCTTTCCTGCCAAAGTGGTACCTATTTATCTACTGCAATTTCTTGCTTTCAGACTTTTAGGTTGGCAGGACAGGAGCTCACTCTGTTGTGCAGCACTCGAGTCTTGAACTGCTGACCTGCTGACCTTCTTGTCATCAAGCTTAGTATCTTAATCACTAAGCCACTGCAGCATCAGAACCACTCAGAAATTATTTAGCAGAAGTTATTATTAGTGAAGTGGAAGCCACTCTTAAAACAATTGAAGGAACTGAAGGCACTTCTGAGACTGTGCACTTTACCAAAAGCTCCACATACTGCATCTTCTCTAGAGAGGCACAGAAGATTATCAAACTCCATCCACCTCCCAACCAGCTATCCAGCCACCTTTCTGTTCTTTGTCACTGAACAAACATAATGTGCATCCCAAGCTTAATATAAGTAATGAAGTGGTTATGCAGCAAAGAGATGCAATGAAAGATAAGATAATGAGAAATGTAGTAGCAGAATGCAGTGACTCAAGTGGCTTAAATGCTAACTGGAAGGTCAGCAGTTTGATTTCCAAGTACTGCAGAATGGAATGAGCTCCCGTCTTTGCAGGCGCACCCCCCAATAACGGACTCAGACACCATTGAAAGTGGATAACAGCATTGGGCCACATTTATTGATTCATGCCCTAGTCCGAATTATAAATTTGTATTGGTAAAACGACCAATCATAATTCTTAAGGCAAGCAGGCCGAAGTAACACT
Source organism: Bradypodion ventrale (assembly GCA_035047345.1). Taxonomy (NCBI): domain Eukaryota; kingdom Metazoa; phylum Chordata; class Lepidosauria; order Squamata; family Chamaeleonidae; genus Bradypodion; species Bradypodion ventrale. The sequence continues at coordinate 78,739,270 of JAWDJE010000002.1, read as the reverse complement.
GGTAAGGTACCACCCAAAATTGCCCACGGCAATTGGTTACAATGTATCAATTTGTATCAATTTGTTTGTTGACAACAAACAAATTGTTGACCGTAGTCAATATCTAACTCATGACCCCACCCTCTGACTCGTATCCGTGAAATCACGGGGTGATGCATGCTGGCTAGCTATTGCCATCACCCCGTCGCCTGGTTCGTCGTTGACCGGACAACGTTTAACTAATTTATTCCTATCTAGTGTTGTCCAGTCAATTGCGAACCTGCCGGATACCTGTGGGTCATAACTGTTTACCTTACCAGTGCTACCCGCCCATGTGACCAAAGTCAACAGTAGTAGCAGAAGAACCCCTATATCAAACCATAGCAACAGTGTGGGATGGGCAAAAAAGCCAGGACCCGGAAGCCAATGTGGGTCCCAGCCAAAAATTCCCACCCGGCCCCAAAGCGACCAGAATATCACACTGTTAACTAGGGAGGGGGTGGAGGGGAAAAAACTTCTCCGCTCCGTCGCTTAGCTAAAATGGCAGCTCGGCTGCCTCGTGGCCACCCCTTTTATAAGGGAGCTGGCCACGCCCTAAACTACCCGGATCCTTCGTCCTGTGGGGGGGCCCCCCGCAAAGAGCGCGGCGGCCATTTTGCCGCCGCGCTTGCATTGCAGGCGCACCCCCAATAACGGACTCAGACACCATTGAAAGTGGATAACAGCATTGGGCCACATTTATTGATTCATGCCCTAGTCCGAATTATAAATTTGTATTGGTAAAACGACCAATCATAATTCTTAAGGCAAGCAGGCCGAAGTAACACTGGTAAGGTACCACCCAAAATTGCCCACGGCAATTGGTTACAATGTATCAATTTGTATCAATTTGTTTGTTGACAACAAACAAATTGTTGACCGTAGTCAATATCTAACTCATGACCCCACCCTCTGACTCGTATCCGTGAAATCACGGGGTGATGCATGCTGGCTAGCTATCGCCATCACCCCGTCGCCTGGTTCATCGTTGACCGGACAACGTTTAACTAATTTATTCCTATCTAGTGTTGTCCAGTCAATTGCGAACCTGCCGGATACCTGTGGGTCATAACTGTTTACCTTACCAGTGCTACCCGCCACACGGAGGGGCTTCAAAGAAGGCCTGATGCCCCCCCCAGACCGTCAGCTCGGTCAACAGGCCTGCTCGCCAATCACCCAACAGGAGATCCATACCTCCTCGCGACAGATGGACCCCATCCCCTGCATACAAGTCATAATTTTGTAGGCTAATAGCGGGGTGACGACTGACCCGTCCCCAAGCCCTGTTGGCAAGGAACCGCGCCACCGCCCTATTGACCGCACGCCTAGCGCGGTCAAGGGCCATGAGGTCAACGCCCCCTCTGTAAGAATGGCGCGGAATCATGTCCGACCAAACCAGTGTTGTGGGAGGCCAGACGTAGTGCAAGTAGGCGAGGTCCTCGCAAATCGCATGCTTGAGCGATAAGCCGGTGACCCGACCCAAATCATTGCCCCCCAGGTGTATGATGAGAATGTCAGGCGGGTCAGCACTTCTGCCTGAAAAAAGAAAAGGCAGCAGCTCCCGCCATAACATCCCAGGCTTACCATGCCATGTGAGACTGGCGTGTTCACCCAGTCCCAGTCGGGGTCCCCACTCTGTCGCCACAGCGTAACGCGCTGCCCTTTGCACATAGCTGTGGCCCACCAGCCATACTGTCACCGGTGTAATACGACACCCAGGGTCTGTAAGAAAATTGCGGAAAAAAGGAAGGTAAGGTGACTGAATTGGTACTCACGGCGGAAGTGGGCGCACATAAAACTGAAAACATTGCGAACCCCACCTCCCCATGCTGTGTATGTCAGCCCCGGAGTACCCAAAAGCAGCTGCTGTAGAGGCTGCCCCAATACGGAATGAATGTGTGCCATAACGGGCACCTGGTAGGCCCACCCTGGCGAGGGCTCTGCCTGTCACCTTCCAAAACTGAAATTTAGTAAGGGGAGACCCATCTTGGTGACAGAAAAACGGGCCATGGTGCGTGCCACGCAGTGCAAGAAACTCCTGTAGGGCACCAACCGGACAGATGTCTGCCAAAGAACACCGTAGCAGCCTTACACCACTGCCTACGCCATGCTGATCGGTCTTAGAGGAGCGTATCCTCAACTGGGCCCAGTCTTTGGCAACATAGACATCCTCGAGTTCCAGTGCCCTACAACTTGCATCCGCCTTAGACAGCATCACAAGTTCGCTGATGCGGAGCGCTCCAAAAAATGCCACCGTTGTGGCTGCATGGAAAAGGGCTGCCTCATAATGATCAAAACAGAGGCCTGGCCAGCCCTGGGCCAACTGGGTAAGAACCCCTGGGGAAATAGGGTGCCGGTCGTCCGGGCAACGCCCGCGCTCGCGCACCCACCCCTCCAAAACATGTCTCACACGGAAGTCAGAGGTGCTGTCCACATGACCTCCCACTTTGGCCCTAAAAGCCAGCGCCGAGAGCTTGGATGCTATGGTGCGAGGTGCGAGGCCCTGGGCATGCAGGTGAACCATGAACCGCAGAACATGGTCCACCGGGATAGGCCAGGTCTCTGGCAGGTGAAATTGGGCAGAAAATGCCCTGTAAGAATTAAATGCTTGTTGGTACGCCTTACGCGTGCGTGGCGCTAGTGACAGGCCAATCGCCCGGTTCACCTCTCCTTGCCAATGGTCCACATCTCGTCCGGGAGTGGCGAGGGAAATTCCTCCGCATCCGGGGCCAAGGCACGGAACCGGGAGATCTGCAGGCGGGACAAAGCGTCAGCAATATCATTATTAACCCCTGGGACATGCCTAGCCCTGAACAAGACGTTGAGGCGCAGGCAGCGCAGCACAAACTGGCGCACTAGGTCCATAACCCTGGGCGATTTGGAAGTCTGTGCATTGACAATGTGGACAACAGCAGCGTTGTCACACCAGAAATGCACGACCGAGTTGGCCCATTCCTCACCCCATAGCATCAAAGCACCCAGGATAGGGAAAAATTCCAGGTATGTGAGATCGCGCAGGCAACCCGTGCCTGCCCAGGCCGGTGGCCACCCACCATAGGCCCACTTCCCATTGAAGTACATCCCATAACCCAGGGATCCTGAGGCATCAGACTGGATCTGAAAATTGGGGGAAGCCAGGAGGTCAGACCTCCAAAATGAGACCCCATTGAACTCCCTCAGGAACTGTAACCAGACAAACATGTCTGCCCTGATACCCCGGGTAAGCCTGACTCTGTGGTGAGGCCTGGATAACCCTGCCATGGCGTCGCACAAGCGCCGAGCAAAAGCCCTGCCCGGTGCGACCACCCTGCAAGCGAAATTGAGGTGACCATGTAGCACCTGCAGTTCCCTCAGTGATGCCTTGCGCTTGGCCAGCAAATCCGAGATAAGGGCCACTATCCTGGACACCTTCTCCCCCGGTAACCTAGAAGCCTGCGCTACTGTGTCAATCTCCACCCCCAGGAATACTAGCTTGGTAGATGGGCCCTCGGTCTTTTCGGGCGCTAAAGGGACACCGAGTTCCTCCATTAGCATCTGAAATGTAGTGAGGAGACGTGTGCACGTGTCCCAGCCCCGTTCACCCCCGAATAAAAAGTCATCCAGGTAATGGGCTACAGACCGGGACCCTGACCTGCGGACGAAAGCCCACTCTAAGAAGGTACTGAAACGCTCAAAGGCCGAGCATGATATGGAACAGCCAAAAGGCATGGCCTTATCAAAATAATATTCGCCCCGAAATTTAAAACCCAGCAACTCAAAGTCGCCCGGATGCACTGGCAAAAGGCGAAAAGCCAACTTAATGTCGCACTTAGCCAGCAGGGCACCCGGGCCACACGAGCGCACCATGCGTAGCGCGTGGTCAAAAGATGTATACCTGACTGAACAAAGGTCATCAGGGATAGCATCATTGACCGATCGGCCGGCTGGGTAGGACAAATGATGAATAAGGCGAAACTCGCCTATAGACTTTTTGGGATCCAAGCCCAGGGGCGAAACCTTAAGATTAGGAAACGGGGGTGCAGGGAAAGGGCCAGCGACCCTGCCCGCATCTACCTCCTTCATGATGCTGGCAGCAGCCACCTCCTCCCTCCCCCTAAGGGATAAAAGGTTGGGGGCATCCTGAGGGGACCTATCACCCATGAAAGGGATACGGAACCCCTGCTTAAAGCCCTGAAGGAGATACTCCGCATCCTCCCCCTTTGGGTACGATGTGAGCCAACGCTCCAACATACGCACATTAATTGGGGAGGGGGCCTTTCGGTGAACTAGCTCCATCTGTGGCAGACTTGCCAGCCCACTATCCGCCCTTCCCTCTGCCCCGTGTCCCTCCAGGCCTGGGACAGGCAGAGGCTGCGTGGGGGCCCGCACAGGTGGGACACTCATGCCTGTACTTGCAATTCTTCCTATTGCAGGAACCATTGGACGAGAAAGTCCAGCACAGCAGGCAGGCTGGAACCCCCTGCCCCGCCACCTGGCGGGGAACCTGTGCTGGGGCCGCTCGCTGGACCGCATGTCCACAATGGTATCTCTCCCCTGGCGCAGGGCGCGTGGGCGTCATGTACAGAAGCCAAAGCCTCTGGCACGGCTCGTCCCACCTCATCTCGGGGTGCAGGGGAATCCGCATACGGAATTCCTCGTCATAAGCCAACCACGAGGGGCCCGGAAAATCAACCATCGCCCTATAGATGTTGTCCAAATATTGGACCATCGGAATAGCCAAATCCGGCCGCGCCCTCAGGTACACTGCCATGTAGATTAAGTAAGCCGGCAGCCAGTTGGCCCAGGTACGTGGTGGCTTGCGACGACGTGCCTGCTCCTTATCCTTCTCATCCTGCCCCTCCCTCTCCTCCTTGGTGGGCTCTCTGTTTAGGAGTGAGAAGATATCTACACACTCCCCCCGCCATATCTTTTCTCTGGTGGCCTGTGCTAGGTGGTCACCCAGTGGCAAAGAATACCCCGCCGTTGGCAAGGCCGAAACCGGCACCGCAGACAACGCGGGCATCTGAAAAGGGGCCTGTGCTAGTCCAGCCACCCCCAATACATTCCCCGCAGGGTAGGGAACACCCCCGACCCCAGGGCTCTGGGTGGCAGTTATCATCGCCGGGTGGGGCGCCGGCGGCTGGGCCACCGCGCCACCCGCGCGAGGCCAAGGCCATTGAAAAGCCCCCCCCCATAGCGGCAATGTGTGTAGCTGTACTGGCTTGGACCGCATACTCACATGTTGCACCCCCGCGGGCCGCCCCCACCGGGGGTTCCGGCCCACTGGGGGCGTCGGAGCTCACGACCGCCGTAGAGCTCATCATCGGGGCCTGACCCGCACCTGCTTGCTGGCTGGGGAGCTGCGAGGCAGTGGCCGAAGTCGCGCCACGCGCCTGCAGCAGCTCGACCCGTCCCGTCGCCTGCTGTTGCCCAGCCGGCGACGCCTCTAAACGAACCCCACAGGGAGCCCCAGCATGGCTGGCCCGAGCCAAGGACGCCTCCAGGGCCGCAACGCGGGCCAGTAAGGCCTCCACGCTGACATGGGGCCAAGGGCCAGCCGGCCCGCCTGTTACAGGCGCAGGTACAGGTCCCTGTACCCCAGGACCCGAATAGGGCCATTGCCCCACACCGAAGCCCGGCAGGGTCGGTGCAGGCACCTGCCAAGGCAGGGGGCCACACCACCCCCCAAGGCTAGAAGGCCCCGGGGGAAGCTGCGCCCCAACTGCTGCAGGCCCAGCAGGATGGGCAGAGCCAGGAGCGGTGTCCACCACTTGCGGGCCGCGGGCCGCAGCCCTTACCGGGCCCATGCTCGGGTCTCCCGCTTCTGGCCAAGGGGTGATCGACCCCATCCCGCCGGTACCGGCGGGTACCGGCAAAGGCGGCTGCTGGGGAGGCGCCACCGCGGTCCTCCGACCCGGATTGCGCCTCCTGACAGCGCGAGCCGCACTCGAAGCCGCCTTCTTCTTCGAAGGCATCTCAATCTGGGCAAAGGGAAGCCGAAAGAGAAGATTCGCCGCCAAAAGGCTTCCCAAGCAAGGTAAGGAGCAACGGAGACACAGGGGAAAAAACTTCTCCGCTCCGTCGCTTAGCTAAAATGGCAGCTCGGCTGCCTCGTGGCCACCCCTTTTATAAGGGATCTGGCCACGCCCTAAACTACCCGGATCCTTCATCCTGTGGGGGGGCCCCGCAAAGAGCGCGGCAGCCATTTTGGCGCCGCGCTTGCATTCTCCCAGCTCCTGCCAACCTAGCAGTTCGAAAGCAAAAAATTGCAAGTAGATAAATAGGGACCACATGACCATGGAAACGTCTGCAGAAGCAGATAGCACTGGCTCTTCGGCTTTGAAACAGAGGTGAGCACTGAACGCTAGAGTCAGATATGACTGGTAAAGGGAAACCTTTACCTTTAGTAGCAGACACCAAGAGAACTAAGCAAGAAAATGACCATCAGCATTCTCGGAACAGATATGAGCCTCAGGTCCACTGACTCCAATCCAGGAAGAGCTTTATGGTAATAACAAACATTCTTGAAGGTACACAAGAGCAAAATTCTTCTTCTTCTGTGTCTAGGCCAAATGTGAAACTGCTGAAATGATTCACCTTTTGGTAGCTTCATTCTGCAGTTCCTTTCACCTGACCTAGAGCTAGAAAGATTTAGAAAGATTAGCTATCAACACAGGGTTGCTGTTACCAGGGTATACCCAATTGTGGTTCAAAAATATCACAATCTTTGAGTAGGCTCTTTCTGTGTACCCCTAGAGCAAAATCAAAATAGAAGATGGAGGAAGGAGCTCACTGGACAAAGAGGCTGAGGAACTCAACCTCTCCTATGGAGGACCCTGGAGGACCCTCTCCTATGGAGGACCCTGGATAGATCGAGGTCTGGAGTCTCTAAATGTAAGTTCAACATGCATGAGGGGGGGCTGCTGGCAGATAACAACATGTTGTGTGGATGTTGAGAGATACAGAACCCAGATCATCTGCTGGTATGCTGGTTACCAATGTAAGCATATACCAGTGAGGTTTTACATTTGGCCAACAACAAAGCTAAGAAGGTGGCTTCATTTCAGCAGTTTAAAGTCTCAGCTACACAAAAGAAGAACAGGATATTGGCATCAATACAGGTAACTGATAAAGGCAATGCACTTGTGATTGACTATAGCCATATCAAGTCTGTAAACCACACCATAAACCAGTTGACCAATTGCACTACTGCATGATCTGATCCTCATTTTTCATAAAGAGCATTTTTTACATATTAGGAAGACTTCCAATATTTGCTCACTGAGAATGAAATTGGTGGTGGTGATGATGATGATGGGATTTTACAACAAGGCATTGCAATGAAAGGATCCTAACAACTTAAGCTTCAGATACCCATTAGATTGCAGGCACTTGAATTCCTCTATGTCTCTAACTTCTTTATAAAACTAACAGACCATTAAAAATTCAGTTTTGTGGAAGAGCAAAATATTTAGTCTATGGAGGCTTCCTTAGTGTAGCTCAAGTACAACTATAGTTTATTTTGAAATCATGAAGCCCATTATATACACTTATTGCGAACCTATGCTGATTATCTCTGGGTGGTTTGAAAGAATAACAATAAACTGTGCAATAAGCAAACCCTTTGAATATAGTGTTTCATATTGTCCATTCATAGCTGTGGAAACAGAACAACTAACAGGATGAATGCATTTAATCTAACAGTAAATTATGGAGGAGGAAACTTAATGCCAAATATAATTCTTGATAAAATCCTTTAATCATTAGAACTACTTTCAACCTAAATGACTATGAGAATAATCTCCAAGTCTTGGCTAGAAAAAAGATATACAATCCATTTTGAAACTTATGTGTCTATTTTACTTTTGAATTTAAGGAAAGAACTTGAGACACAGTATTTGCTTTTTTGATTAAGCTTCTCTACAAATGAAAAACTCTTGAATGTTTATATCTGAATAATAGAATCCGGAAGATGCTGCTGGCAGCAAAGAGATTTGGAAATGATTTGGTTTTGACTAACTACATTGTTTTGGCCAGGTCTGTTCAATAATAGATGTCATATTGGTTAATCTAGTGATTTGCTGCCTAAACTGATTGTTGAAATTATAGTAACACCTGGGTACAAGCTATTTGAGAGACTGTATTCTTTCATATGTCTAGGTTTAAAGATCTTCCAGGATGGCCTGTCTTTGCAGGCGCACCCCCCAAAGAAAGACTCAGACACCGGTATAGGGATAAAGGCATCGGGCCACTTTTATTGAATAATGCCCTAGTCCGAATTATAACTTTCAATTGGTGTATTCATCCAATTGTAATTCTTAAGGCAAGCAGGCTGCAGCAACACTGGTAAGGTTCCTCCCAAAATGCCAATGATAATTGGCTACAATGTAACTATTTGTATCAATTTGTTTGTTGACACAAACAAATTGTTGACCGGAGTCATTAAACTATCTACTGACCCCACCCTATGACGTGTATCCGTCTAATCACGAGGTGATGCATGCTGTAAAGCTCCTGCCATCACCCCTTGCCTGGTTCGTCGTTGACCGGCCAAAGCTATTACACTTGTACCTGTCTAAATGTTGGCCAGTCAATTGCGAACCTGCCGGATACCTATGGGTCATAAATCTTTGCCTTACCAGTGCTACCCGCCACACGGGGAGGTGTCTATGAAGACTCACCGCCCCCCCCCCCCCAGACCGTCAGCTCGGTCACCAGGCCTGCTTGCAAATCTTCCAGAAAGAGGTTCATACCTCTAGCCGACAGGTGGACCCCATCCCCTGCATAGAGATCGTAATTTTGCAAACTAATCATGGGGTGCCGGATAACCATCCCCAAACCCTTGTCTGACAAGAACCGGGCAACTGCCCTGTTCACAGAGCGGCGAGTGCGGTCAAGGGCACGGAGGTCAATACCTCCCCTGTATGAATGACGTGGCACGATGTCCGACCATAGCAGCCTTGTGGCTGGCAACATATAATGCAAATAAGCCAGGTCACTGCAGATCGTGTATTTTAAGGAAAGGCCAGTGACCTGGGCAAGGTCATTGACCCCGAGGTGCAGTACAAGGACATCAGGTGGTTCAGCATCCCTGATGGAAAACAGGAATGGCAACAGTTCCCGCCATCTCATTCCGCGCTTACCGTACCAACGTATACATGCGGTTGCATGTAGTCCAAGCTGGGGTCCCCACTCTGTCGCCACAGCATACTGCGCTGCTCAGTGCACGTAACTGTGGCCCACCAGCCATACTGCCACTGGTGTGCGGGGACACACAGGGTCTGTAAAAGAGAAAAGAGAATAATGACTTAACTGGTACTCATGCCTGAAGTGGGTGAACATACAATGCAAGACGCATGGATCCCCACCTCCCCATCCGGCGTATATCAGCCTCAGAGTACCCAAATGCAGCCGCAGTAGATGCGGCACCTATCCTAAATGAATGGGTGCCGTAACGAGCCCCGGGGAGGCCGACACTGGTTAGTGCCATACCGGTCACCTTCCAAAATTGGAATTTAGTAAGGGGAGACCCATCCTGGTGGCAGAAAAATGGGCCAGGGTGCGCGCCACGCACTGCCAAAAACTCATGTAGGGCACCAACCGGACAGATGTCTGCAATGGAACATCGTAGCAGTCTAACTCCACTGCCTACGCCGTGCTGATCAACCTTTGTGGACCTCAACTGAGCCCACTCATTAGTGACATAGACATCGTCGAGTTCCAGTGCCCTACGAGTCGCATCCGCCTTAGACAGTAGTACCAACTCACTGATGCGGAGCACTCCAAAGAAGGCCACCGTGGTAACCGCATGAAAAAGAGCCACCTCATACCTATCATAACACAAATTATGCCAGCCTCGTGCAAGGTGGGTCAGTACCTCTGGTGAAATTGGGTGGCAAGTGTCCGGGCGGCGGCCACGTCCCCTCCAAAACATGACGTATGTGGAAATCATTCACGCAGTCAGCAAAACCCCTCACTTTGGCCATAAATGCCAGCGCCGACAGCCTGGACGCTATAGTACGAGGAGCCAAACCCTGACTGTGTAGATAAACCATAAATTGTAAAACCTGTTCAACTGGAATGGGCCAGACTTCTGGCAACTGTAGTTGTGCACAAAAGGTTCTAAATTGTACAAAAGCATGTTGATACGCCTTACGCGTGCGAGGTGCCAAAGACATGCCCGGTTCACCTCTCCTCGCCAAATGTCCAAATCTCGGCCGGGAGTGGCGAGAGGAATTCCTCTCCTTCCGGAGCCAAGGCACGGAACCGGGGGATCTGCAGGCGGGATAAAGCATCAGCAATATCATTATTAATGCCTGGGACATGTCTGGCCTTAAACAGCACATTTAGGCGTAGGCTGCGTAACATAAACTGGCGGACCAACGCCATAACCCTAGGCGATTTAGATGTCTGAGCGTTGACAATGTGCACCACTGCCGCATTGTCACACCAAAAATGTACCACTGAGTTGGCCCACTCCTCGCCCCATAGCATCAAAGCTCACAGGATAGGAAGGAACTCAAGAAAGGTAAAGATCGCGGAGGCGATCCATGCCACGCCATGCGGGAGGCCATTGGCCGTAAGCCCACCTCCCCTCAAAATAAATCCCATATCCCAGGGAGCCGGAGGCATCCGATTGTACTTGGAATTTAGGGGAAACCAAAACGTCTGATCTCCAGAAAGAGACCCCGTTAAACTCCCGTAGGAATGTGAGCCAAACCGAAAGGTCAGCCCGCATGCCCCTAGTTGGACCCTATGGTGGTGCTTTAACAGGCCAGACATGGCGTCACATAGGCGCCGGGCAAATGCTCTGCCGGGTGTCACCACCCTGCAAGCAAAATTAAGATGTCCACGAAGTACCTGCATCTCACGAAGTGACACTTTACATTTGGCCATTAATGCCAAAATCATCGTGGAGATCCGGGTGACCTTATCAATGGGTAACCGGGATGCCTGTGCGACCGTGTCAATTTCAATACCTAGAAATGTGAGAGTAGTAGATGGGCCCTCAGTCTTTTCAGGCGCTAAGGGGACACCCAGTTCCCGCATTAGCGTCTGAAATGTAGTGAGGAGACGTGTGCACGTGTCCGAGCCCCGTTCACCCCCGAACAAAAAGTCATCGAGGTAATGGGCTACAGACCGAGACCCGGACCTGCAAACAAAGGCCCACTGAAGAAAAGTGCTAAAACGTTCGAATGCCGAACATGAAATAGAGCAGCCAAAAGGCATGGCCTTATCTACATAGAACTTCCCTTGGAATCTAAAACCCAATAGCTCAAAGTCCCCAGGATGCACTGGCAGCAATCGGAATGCCGATTTAATGTCACATTTTGCCAGAAGGGCACTGGGACCACAAGAGCGCACCATCCGTAGGTCAAACGATGTATACCTGACCGAACAAAGGTCATCAGGAATAGCATCATTGACAGAAGAACCCGCCGGGTACGATAGATGGTGGATTAAACAAAATTCACCTGGGGTCTTTTTAGGTACCAGCCCCAGAGGGGAGACCTTCAGGTTGGGGAAAGGCGGTTCGGAAAAGGGGCCCACTACCCTTCTGGCCTCCACTTCTTTGGCAATACTCAGGGCAGCTACCCCCTCCTTACCCTTCAGGGAAATTAAATTGGGGGCATCTTGGGGTCCCCACACCCCTTCAAATGGAATACGAAAGCCCCACTGGAAACCCTCCAGAAGGTACCTCGCGTCCTCCCTTCTTGGATAAGTTGAGAGCCATCACTCCAGCATATACACATTAACTGGTGAGGGGACCTTTTGACTGGCTAGCTCCGTCAGAGGAAGCCCTGACCGCCCCCTGTCCACCTCTACCTCTGCCCCGTGACGCACCAGCCCGCGGGCACACGGAGGTGGCGTGGGGGCCAGCACAAGAGGGACACTCATGTTTGTACCGACACTGTCGCTTATTGCACACGCCATTAGCTGAGAAGCTCCAACACAGCAAGCGGGCTGGAACCCCCTGCACTGCCGGCTGGCGGGGAGCCTGTGTTGGAGCAGCTCGCTGCACGGCATAGCCACAATGGTACCTATCCCCAGGCGCCGGACATGTGGGGGTCATGTACAGGAGCCACAATTTCTGGCAGGGCTCATCCCACCTCATCTCTGGGTGTAGGGCCACCCTCATTCTAAATTCCTCATCGTAAGCCAACCACGATGGGCCAGGGAAATCAACCATCGCCCTGTAAATATTGTCCAAGTATTGGACCATGGGAATGGCCAGATCAGGCTGGGCCCTAAGGTATACCGCCATATCAATAAGATATGCCAGCAACCAGTTGGCCCAAGTGCGCGGTGGCTTACGACGCCGGGACAGCTCTTTGTCTCTATTGTCCTGTCCCTCTCTCTCTTCCTTAGTGGGCTCACGGTTCAATAGGGAGAATATATCCACATACTCCCCTCGCCAAATCTTATCCTTCGTGACCTGTGACAAATGATCACCCAGGGGCAAGGAATAACCAGCCGTCGGCAAAGCCGTCGTTGGCACATTCTGTATAGAGGGTATACGCAGCGGGACCTGGATAGCCCCTGCGATGCTCGGCACTGCCCCAGGGGTGGACACCCCGCCCTCAACGAGGGACCATTTTGAAACCATGGGGCACTGGGATAGGATGGTAACTGATGCCCACTCGCCTCAACTTGACGAGGCCAGGGCCACTGAACCCCACCACTGTAAGTGGGCTGTGGTGTTGGTGCACTAAATTGAACCTGATACTCACTAGGTGCACCCCCGTGAGCTGCCCCCACCGGGGGTTTCGGCCCACGGCGGGCATCAGAGCTCGCGACCGGAATCGAGCTCTGGGACCACCTCTGACTGCTCCCAGTCTGGACATCGGGACGAACGGGGAGCTGCGAGACACCAGCTGGGGCCGGCCGGACCGCCTCGAGCAGCTCGACCCGGCTGGCCACCCGCTGAAGTGTTGCAGCCGGCAAGGTAGCCGGGGCCGACGAAGGGGCCCCAATGGAAAGAGTAGCGCCCCCTCCGGAGGAGGTTGTGCAATGCCCAAGGATGCTTCCAGCACTGCTAACCATGCTAACAGAGCATCCACTGCCCCAGAGCCCCCAGCATAAGGCGGGCCGGGTGGGCCGGATGGCCCACTAGGCAGTTGAGGAAAAGGTAACCCAAAAGGAGAGCCAGGGCCAGAATAGGGCCATGCCCAAAACTCCGGCCCATGAGGGGCCGGAGGAAAAGTGGGTTGGACACCCGCACCAGGCCCCCCCAGGCCGCCCTGTCCCATGCCTGGTAAAGGTGGGCCGAGGGCCGAAGCCCCAGAGGGGCCGGCCTGTGGCTGACCAGCTACTAAGATGGAGCCCGGCTGCCAAGTGTCAACCTGACCAGCCCCACTGGTACCAGTGGGCAAGGCTGGCACATTGCCCTACCGAGGGGGCGCAGCCCTGGTCCTCCGACCCAAAGGCTGGCCCCCATCTGGCGCATAGCTGGTAAAAGTTCTTCCCCTCGGCCACGGCTTTAGTGCCAGGGCCTTCCACTTGGGAGCCATGTCTCCCTAGGAGAAGAAAGGCAGGATCCCTATCCAGGGATCGAACTCCAAGCGCTTAAGCACCGCGGTAGCCCAGCAATCCAGGGCTCCGCGTGCTTGAATCTTCCTTTCCCAGCCGGGAAACTAATTGCAAGGGCTCAATAGCCGAAGACTACGAGGTAAAAACAGCGACGGAGAAAACTTCTCCTCTCCGTCGCTATTCTAAAATGGCAGCTTGGCTGCCTCATGGCCACCCCTTTTATAGTTGGGTGGCCGTGCCCCCTAACTCACCCTGATGTCTGAGTCCGGGTGGGGGGGGCGCAAAGAGCATGGCGGCCATTTTGGCGCCGCGTTTTCATTTGTTCATGACACTATTAGAGACAAATGTGATGGGGAACATGCAAATGAATTTGGGGATGTTAAATATAATTATGTCATATTAATGAAAGCTTTGTATCCTAAAGCACAGAATCTCATGTGATCCCTCTTCCAGAGGTGATAGGTCACCTTGGGACTAACAGGTATTGTTATGCACCCATCTGCCTAATTAGGAATGGGGCTTATTCTTTCCTAGCCATGGTCTGTCCTCCTTTTCCATGCAGTGGAAGGATATCTTGTTTGCATAAGAGCAATTGTGCTGGCACATGAGGTTTCTTCCCATTTCCATACTCCTTTGTCTTCATGCTTATTTGATCCCTCAGATGCATTAATGCCCTTAGGAAGTGTGTTCAGGGTTGCACACAAGCCTTTGAGAAGGTATGTTAAAGATTACAGTGCTAAGTCTTTCGTTTCAAATTTTCTGCTTAAGATTGAGACAGTTCACCTGTCTCTCTCATTCATCACTCTTTGTTACACTTTGAAGCAGGATGGAAAGCCCTACAAGGTCTCTTAAAGTCCAGTCACTGAATCTCAGCTGTAAAGCAGGGGAGGACAACTTTGAAAACAAGGATTTTGTTTGCTCTTAATGTGTCATAGAAGTGTGCTGTCAAAATTTAGCAACAGAGAGGGGAGACTCATTTAATACAACAAAAGCTTGATTAAAATGGCTTGTAGTGTTCTGAGATTCTCCTGGTCTGCAAGGAGAGAAAGTCAGTCAATCCAAAAGGAAATCAGCCAGACACTGAAGGTGAAGCTCAAATACTTTGGCAATCAAAAGAGAAGAAGAGACTCACTGGAGAAGGACCTGATGTTAGGAAAGATCGAAGGCAAAAGGAGAAGAGGGTGGCAAGGATGAGATGGCTAGACACCATTGTTGTCACAGTGGGTGTGGATCTAGCCAGATTCTGAAGGATGGTAGGTGATAGAGGAGCCTGGTGTGCTGTGGTACATTGGGGTCGCAAAGGGTCGGATTTGACTGTGCAACTGAACAGCAACAAAAGCGTTTTTCTGCCGAATATAAGTGACTATGCATTTAAAGCAAGAAAAATTCTTACTTTAAAATGTAAAATTTAAGTTGTCTATTTCTGGGTTGCTGCCAAATTTCAGCAGTATCTACAGTATGTGGCCCAAGGCCAATCCTGGGGTTCATATCTGGCCATTGGATCAGTTGCCTACACATTTGGATGGTACTTCCTGTTGTTGCTTAAGGAGAAAGTCCAGCCTTGGATTAAAACTTGAATTTTAATGTTTAAAAGCAGAATCTTGTTTTTGTTAAAAGACAATATTTCTGTTGCTTTCACTGGAACCCAAAATTTCATTCAGTATAACTGATGGGAAGGAAGGGGATGGATAAGAGAGTTAACATTAATAACACAGGAATTAGTAAAGTAAACAGGAATCCTACATATTTTAGTCTCTGGTATATACAACTTGGGTGTTCCCAGGTTGCAAAACTGCCTATCAAAGAAGGATGGACTACCTCTTGCCCTCATGCCTTTCCATCAAAAGACAAAGACCTTTTTATTCAAGCCGACATCTGGCAATAAAGTTTGGGTGCTTCAGTTCTAATTTCTGCTGCTTTTTCTTTCATTGATGAACCATTAATCACATTTAGTCTGTTTGATGATTTAATTCACCAATGGAAGAATCTGCCCAGTCAACATCCTTGCCAACAGTGCCATTGGACCAGACTCAAATTATGGTGGAAATTGGCAAATTGTCGCAAAAAATGGAGAAAAATGAGGCTTCAAGGGTGAAAGATAAAAATGAAATGTTTAAAAGGCAAGAAAAGATGATGTCAACACTGACAGATTATACCAAAAAGGTGGACCTAAGTTTGAATAAATTTGAGGGAATGCTGAAAGTGGTTCAAATTGAGGTGGATGCGGTAAAGAAGGAAGTAAAAGGGACTCAGGAGGTGGTGCGGGACAGTAAGTTAAAATTGGAGGAACAAGAAATGAGGATAGATGCTGTTGAAGATATGATGAGAAAGCAGAATATTCTGATCCGTCAGGTACCGGAACGCACTCCGGATATGTTAAGAGAGAGGGTGGTTCAGTGGTTAAATGGTTTAAAAATGGGGAAGGAATTTGTTCAGGAGGATTTAGGAAGTGTATTCCGGGTGGGTCCAAGAAGAGGGAGAGTGGTTCAAAGAAATGTGTTGGTTAAATTTGCAAATTGGGCAGATAAATTAAAAGTAATGGCTCATCTGAAAAGTGTTGGTTCAGACGCGTTGAAATTTGATGGCTCAGATGTAGAAGTCTACAATGATATTTCACTAAAAGAAAGAACATGGAGATATAAGATGAGGCCTGTTACTAAATTATTGATGGGTAAAAATATAAGGTATAATTGGAGATTTCCACAACAATTGCGCTTTTTCTATGATAAAAGAATGCAAGTTATTGATGAAGGTACTAATCCATTGGAATACCTGGGTTTGTTGGGGTTGGTACAAGTAGATTCGGAAGAATGGAAAAATCTTAAGAAGGAAATGATGGATTCTGGAGCTTTGGGGAGGGAATATGGGAGGGAGGAGCCCGGTGGGGCAACAGGTGGAACACCACAACGAGGGGAGGAGGAGGAGGAGCTGTCCTTGATTATGGTGGAGGAGGAGACAGGTAAGGAAGGATGAGCATTAGAGAGTAGTAATCTTAATTATCTAATAGAGGTAGAATGGGTAAATAGCGCATAGCGCCGGCAGTAGGGCGCATCTTGCAGGTCCCCCCTCTCCCCTCTTTGGTTGACAGAGGCGACTTTTCGTTGGAAGGTGGGGAGAGTGAATATGTGTGTTTTATGTAGTGGGTATGGTGAAGGGTTCTTGGTGGCACGCCCGATGGAGAGTTTAAAGTTGGGAGAAGAATTTGGTTATGGATAGTATTAAAATAATATCGTGGAATGTGAAAGGTACAGGTTCTCTTCTTAAGAGACGGAGGTTGGAATCGGCGTTGAAAAAAGATAGACCAGATATTTTATTTTTACAGGAAACACATCAGAAATCAAAAGATACGAATAAACTTTATTTGGGTTGGATGCAACACTATGAGATGGCGTTTGGAACATCTAAAGCAAGAGGGGTGGCAATTATGATTTCTAGAAAGTTAGGATTTGAAATTACAAAAAAGATTGCTGATCAAGAGGGTAGGTATTTGTTGTTAAGAGGAAAATTGGAGGATGAGGAAATATTGTTGGTAAATATTTATGCTCCGAATGACCACCAAGTAGTGTTTCTTGAAAAAATCCGAAAATAGTGGAGTTGGAAAATGTTGCAAAAATTATTGTGGCTGGTGATTTTAATTTGATCAGGTCAGGAATAGATTGCACAAATATAGCTAGAAGTGGAATGGGTGTGAAAGGGAAGGCGATGGACAAATGGATGAAAGTTATGGGTTTGAAGGATTCGTGGAGAGAGTTTAAAGGCTTGGAAAGGGCATACTCCTTTTTTTCGCATGTACATGGGACCTACTCGAGAATAGATTATGTTTTTCTGTCGGAAAACTTAATTGGGGATATAGAAAGTACGGAAATTGGGATTATTAAGGAATCGGATCATGCTAAAGTATATTTGGAATTGAAAATATCAAAAAATATTCAAAGAGTTAGAAATTGGAGGTACGATCCTAATTTGTTCAAAGATCAGAAAAGCAAAGAGGCAATTATGGAAAGTTGGAAAGAAAGTTGGCAATGGAATGATAATAATGAGGTTGATTTTAACATTGTATGGGATACCATGAAGTCAGTTTTTAGGGGGGAAAGCATAAAAGTGGCAAGCCTCAAATATAAGAGGTATAAAGCAGAATACATAGAAAAAGAAAGAGAAATAAAACAATTACAGGAAGAACACGCAAAAAGTAAAGATAAAAATTTTTTCTTGAAACTACAAGGACTTAAGGCAGAAGTAACGGGTAAAGATATTGATAAAGTTAAACGAGATTTGATCTATTTAAACAGAGAATATTTTGAATTTAGTAATAAGAACTCAAAACTATTAGCAAGAGCAGCTAAGGTTAAAAGGGAAAAAAGAGAGATTGGGGTGTTAGTTGACAGGCAAGGTTCAAGGTGTAATAAGAATAGCGATAAATGTAAAATAGTTAGGGAATTTTACCAGGGGTTATATGCAAAAAAAGAAATAGATATGGAAAAGCTTAAAAGGATATTGGAGAAGCAGTTAGGGAATGGGATAAAGCAAGAGCATAGGGAGAAAATGGAGGAAAAGATAACTGATAAAGAGGTTAAGGGGGTAATAAGTGGATTGAAGATAGGGAAAGCCCCGGGGGATGATGGATTATCAACAGAGTTTTATAAAGAATTTAAAGAGGTGGTGGTCCCGAAATTGGTGTAGTTATATAATTATATACTAGATGGAGGATCAATCCCGACTTCATGGTATAACACTACAATTGTTCTTTTGCCAAAACCTGGTAAGAATTTGGAAAGAGTGGATTCGTACAGACCAATTTCGCTTATAAATCAAGATGCGAAGATCTTCACGGCAATATTGGCTAACCGTTTAAATAGTTTTATGGGGGAATATATAAATGTTGATCAAGTTGGGTTCCTAAAAGGACGACACATGGCGGATTTGACTAGAAGGGTATTAGATTTAATAGACAGTGTTAATCAAACAAAGGAAAAAGTGGGATTATTATCATTGGATATTTTTAAGGCATTTGATTCATTGCAGTGGTCTTCAATTAAGGAAATAGTTAGAAAATATGGGTTTGGAGATAAATTTAATAGGGTTATAGATTTACTATATCAAAAAGGAAATGCCAGGGTTAGAGTAAACGGGGAGCTCACGGATGTGGTAAAGCTAGAGGCAGGCACTAGGCAGGGTTGCCCATTATCTCCTATTTTGTTTATAATGGCAATGGAGATTTTAGCTTAAAGTATAAGGGAGGATTCAAATATAGAAGGGATTATGGGCAATAAAGTGAGCATGTACGCTGATGATACATTGCTTATGGTGAAGCACCCGGAACAGGTAATGGATAGGATTAAAGATCATCTACAAGTATTTCAAGCTATAACAGGATTAAAGATAAATTGGGATAAATCTGAATTGATGTTGTGTAATTTGAAATTGAGCGAGATGGGTAGGACGGTGTCGACACTTAATATACAAATCAAAGATAAGTTGAAGTATTTAGGGATAATTATTTCCAACAAATTAGAAGAACTTAAACGATTGAATTATGACAGCTTGAGAATTGAATTTAGGAATAAAATACGAGAACTTCAGAAGTTAAAGCTGTCATGGTTCGGAAGGATTGCTATGTGTAAAATGATACTGTTACCAAAGATTAACTTTTTATTTGATACGCTCGCGATCCATTTAAAAGAGAAAGAAATCAATGAGTTTCAAAAAATGTTTAATGATTTTTGTAATGGAGGAAAAAAATCTAGGCTTCCAAAGAAACTATGGTATTTGCCTCAGAAAAAAGGGGGGTTGGGTATGCCAAATCTGTTAGTATATTACCGAGCATTTCAAGTCAAGAATGTTGTGAAGATCTTGGCAAGAGAAAAGGTAATTTGGGAACAATTGGAAATGAAAGAATACAGAAATAGTGGAAACCTGAAGTTTCTGGGAATGAAGGATAAGGTGAAAAGGTCAAATAATACTATGATGAAAGGTCTCATGGAGGTGTGGAAGAAGGTAAAAAAAGATATGGTTCCGAATCTCTCCCCAATCTTGGAATTGACCGATATGATGTGTTTCCCAATAAAATTAGACAAAGAAAAAATAGAAATATTGGATAAAAATGGAACGTTGTTATTGAAGGATTGGTTAAAAGCATGTGATGTTGATGCCGAGCGGAAAAAAATGTTCGAGATATTAAATTTGATTTGGTTTCAGAAGTTAAAAGTGGATAATTGGAATAAAAAATATAAAAGAGAACTAGGGTCAGACAGAGTACTCACGGAATTTGAGGAATTGGTAAGGAAGATTAGAAAAGGGGAAAGTAGTATTAAGGGTCTTGTAAGTAAGCTTTATAATATATTGAATAGAGGTGCAGATCCACAGGAGGATTTGAGACGGAAGTGGGAACAAAATTTGAATATAAAAATTGGGGAGATTGAATGGAAAAATAAATGGAAAAAGAGAATTATGAGAACAATGTCTGTAAGAATTAAAGAACATAATTTCAAGATGTTGTGGCAATGGTACCTGACACCATTAAGACTTTACCAGATGGATAATAAAAGAGATAAGTTATGTTGGAGATGTAAAGAATTTGATGGAACATATGAACATATGTGGTGGAGTTGTAAAAAAATAAGGGATTTTTGGGGAAGAATAGAAAATGAATTTGGTGAAATATTGGGTAAAAGTGTTAAGTTGGTGTCGGGTACTATTCTTTTAACGAATGTGGAAGATCTGGGTTTAAACAAGGAGGAAAAAGAATTACTGGAAATTGTATTGACAACGGGTAGACAATGTATAGCCAGAAATTGGAAAAACGATGTAGATATTCAGGTTGGAGAATGGTATAAAGAAATGTGGAGTTTAGCATTGAATGATAAATTGACATGGGAGATTAAAGTCAAAAGAGATAATTTAAAAGAGAATAGATTCTGGAATATATGGAAACCATTCGTGGATCACTCTATTATGGCAGGTGATAGTTCAGGACCAGTACCATCCCAAAGAAGTTTCTGGACTTGAGTAGAAAATAAACTCTCCGGGCATTGTATATATTCACAGGGTGGTTTTTTTTTTTTTTTACTGGTTAAAAAGATTAGTGGTAGTACAGAAAGTTTCTCTCTATTATTTTGGACTTTGAAATAAAGGTTCTTAATATTTGGTGGTTAAATAGTAGTTAATGAATATAGATATTGTTATGTGCTAGCATATAGTAATGTTTGTTAGTATGATATTACGGACTTGTTAGTGTAATGTATTGTTAATGTACTGTTAATGTTTTCTTTTCTTTTTCTGTATGTTTATTAAAAACTTAATAAAAAAATTTAAAAAAAAATATTATATTTTATTGCCCTATTGCTTTATTGATAGTTACCTAACTATTAAATTAATTCATTAACAAATGTTAATAAAGCCTGAGAAGGTTTTTTTTTTTAGCCATAGGTGTCTCATGATCTAAAACTGATCATCTTCTAGTTGTTAGAAATTTTATAACTAACAGAAACAGCTTTGGTAAAGGCAATGTGACATTGCTCTCTTTTAAATCTTCCTTTTGTTTAATAGAAATAAATGATTTTGATACAGTCCAGGAGGTTTCACAGTGAAGAAATTTGTGCAAAGACAAATAATTTCTCAAAGTCTGTTATGTAACACACTGCTTGACTGTCTTGCCTGTTGCATGGTAACACTAGCATTAAAAGTATGAGCAAGTGTCATACTACACAATGCTAATATAATTCAATTCAACTTCATAAAGTAAGATATAGATAACATCTCTTAAATTGTGTATACGTATTTTTTGCACTCTGTATGTGTAAACACAGGGAAGTTTGTTGCTAATTAAGGATGTGGAAAATACTCTCCAAATGCTTTGTTCTCCTTAATTTAAGATGTCTTGACTCTGGGAAGACACTTCAACAAGGAAACTTTTAATATCTGAGTGATTCCTTACCCCAGGTGATAGTGAGAGAAGGAGCACTATTTTTTCCCCTGCATCATGGTCTTCATAATTTGTGCAAACTGTCTCTGTGCAAAACTGGCTCCCTTTTCTTTTTGGAATCTATGTGAAAAATGACCAGATGATTCTTCTCTTTCTTCGGCAAAGTACTTCAATAAAGAACTGCCCTTTGTAGCATTATTGGTGCTCTTTTCAGAATATGCTTAGTTTATCCAAAACTTTGTCTCGTTCTGTTCAATTTTTGAGAGGAACACAAAATACTGGGCCCTCTTGCAGGCAAGTAGAATAAGTCTGGGATTTTTTGCCCTTGTATGTGAGGATTTATACATTTATTCTTAATGCATTGTTATAAATAAATGGAAGACATTATTGTTGGCTCTGATGGGCAGAAAACCTACACAAAGCAGTTTGAGGTGCAAAAGCCTAACTACATTTGGACAGGGATGATTTACTTCATACTGAGTTTGTGTTGATTCAGAATATATGCAGCACAAGTCCATTGCACCCAAATCTCCCTCATTCTGGATTTTTTTTTTAAAAAAAATGCATGAAAGTTCACCTTTATTTTCATATCTGACACACACATATCTGCCAGGCTAGGATAAATTGAGTACTCATGTGCAACATCTTATCCCAGCTTGCTTTATCTTAAAAGTCATTAGCTTAGCGCGGCATCAGATGAGTTATGTAGTGGCAATCCAGAAGTGGCTGTGTCTTGTCAAATCAGTCCTATGTCATATCATGAACTGAATAAAAAGTAGAGCTGGTGGGGAAGAAGCATACCTGTCAACCTTCCTGATTTGGCCGGGATTACCCCGTAAATTGATGTCAATTGACGTCATAACCCGGCCCCTGCTGCCAAAACCCCGTATTTTGGCAGTGGGGGAAACGCTTTCCGCGCATGCGCGGAAGGGTTTTACCCCTTCCACACATGCGTGGAAGTGCTACGTCACTTGCGTAAGGACTGCGCAAGCGGCGTAGCGTTTCCGCGCATGCGTGGAAGGGGTAAAACCTTTCCATGCATGCGTGGAATGCGACCTGCACACAAGCGATGTGTGCAGGTCCCGTTTTTCCGGAGCCGTGGGTTGACAGGTATGGGAAGAAGACAAGAGTGTGATGGAAAAGAATTTGACTAATTTTGCACTCTGCTGGATGTGCACTTGATAGTCACCTTCCTGGGATAATCAAATGTTTTCATGTGAATGACAGTGACAGAAAACTTTGCATCTACATGGGACAATCTCTCTTTTGGTTGCTTCCTTCATTATACTTTAAAAGAACTATACAATTAGTGAGTTAGAGATCCAAATTTCTGCTACATATTAAAAACACAGCCTGGAATCCAGGAAGACTCTGGCTTTTGGATTTTATGTATATCAGAGACTTTCCCCTTCAGACTATCACTATGTGATAATCTGAAGAGTTGAAATGCTGACAGGATTCCCAGGAATCAAGGGCCTTCAGCCATGGGCTGCCCATCTCTGTGTTACAAATGGTATTATGGTTGGATGCATGCCTTTTTAAAGGCCTAGTGTAGTGGTGCTGAACCGATGGCACGTATGCCAGAGGGGGCACTCAGAGGCCTCTCTGTGGGCACATGGGCCATTGCCCCAGCATTGAGTTCATCTTGCCCCTCTGCCCAGCAGGCCAAGGGGAATGCTTCCTTTCTCTCCTATCTGGGGTAAGGCAAGCGGCTCATATGCAGCATAAGGGTGAGGCACAGATGGCAGTTTGGGCCCTCAGCCTCTAAAAGGTTTGCCATCACTAGCCTAGTGTGTCTCATTTTTTTTAATATAAATACAGAAAGCAAATTATTAAAAGGCCATTGGGTCTATTTGTGGATGGGCCTCTATGTTTCAGGTTTGCAATGGTGTCCGCTGGAAAAATGCTTAAATCTTGGGAACTGTAAAGGTAAAGGTAAAGGTTTCCCTTGCTCAAAAGCCAGTCGTATCCGACTCTAGGGTGCAGTGCTCATCTCTGTTTCAAAGCCAAAGAGCCAGTGCTGTCTGCTTCTGCAGACGTTTCCGTGGTGATGTGGCAGGCATGACTAGACACCGGAGCTCATGGAACGCTGTTACCTTCCCACTAAAGTGGTCCCTATTTATCTACTTGCAATGTCTTGCTTTCGAACTGCTAGGTTGGCAGGAGCTAGGACAAAGAAGGGAGCTCATTCTGTCCTGCAGTACTTGGGAATAGAATTGCTGACCTTCCACCTCCCAGTCAATGTCTTAGCCACTTGAGCCACTGCAGTGCATTCTCTATATAATGTACAAGATCTAGAGCAGGGATTCTCAACCCTCAGTGATATTTCATGTGGCCACCAACTGCCTCCACCACACCAGGCAGTGCCATGTGGTGGAGAAAGGGCAATCCGGCCCCCAAAGCTGTCTGAGGGAGCATGACCCGGCCCTTGTCTTTAAAAAGTTAAGAACTCCTGATCTAGAGTGTAGAAAATCCAAGCCAATGCTTGCCTCATTTGTTTTCAAATACTGTACATGTCTCCCCCCTGTGTCCATGAAGGATACATTCTAACACCTTCCATGGATACTTGAAATTGTAAATAACAGTGAACCTTATATTTAACACATATACCTGAAACATAGGAGAGAGGTAGGGTTTTCAAATGCCTCCATCACGTTACATGAGAGCTACCAAAATGTCTGCCTCAATTCCTTGTAAACATTACATTGCAGACAGTGGCCTCAAGACTAGTACCATTCTGGTAATGTGCTATAGATATACATATATATTATGCATTTCAGGGATCTTTATTGACTATTTTTCGACCTGTGGATAATTGAAACTGTGCATATTGAATCCGTGAATGGAGGGGAGACCTGTACACTCATAGCATGCGGGATCCGCGAGCATAATTGGCATAACTGTCCCTGACAGAGGCCACGCCGGTGAGAAAGCTCCTGGCCTCTGGGTTCTGCGGGGACAGAAATTGGGGAGTGGATTAATAGTCATAAGATTGATTCACCCATATCTGACCTGACAGGCAGTCCGGCAGGAGGAAATTGAATGTCTAACTAGCAGTTAGGAAATAGGTAATTCCGCACCTGCAGATTACCCCAAGCCCTAGCGCAAATAGTGGCCATATTTACTCTTGTGCAAGCCATGAACAATGGGTTTCCCCTGTCAGTATTTGCCTTAGTTAATTAACTTCCCCAAGAGAGATTCCCAATTAACCCGGGTAAACAGGTGATGTGATTTTCTGTCAGATGACGATTCTATCACACGCTGCCTTGAATTCCTATATATGATGATGATTTTCCCTCAATAAACCACTGGTCTTCGCTCCATCTTGCCTCGTGTCGTTACTTGACCAGTCTCCTCCGGGATCCCACGGCCGCTCCGCGGCCCCGATCCAACAATAGCAAATGTTGGCATTAGCAGCAGGTAGTAGGAACAAAATTTATCAGATTAAAGACAGAAAGTTTTTAATTTGAAATTTTCAGAGTCAGTGACACTATTGCATAATGTGTTTTGAAAGTGAAGAAAATATATTTCAGTGTCTGGATATCCCACAAGTGCTTATGAAAAGGAAGCAGTACTTGGCAGGAAGCATTTCTTTCTTATTTTTGTTCAAACAGCTGTCATTGTTGGCTTGCACTTATTGGCAAACAGATACTGTTCAAATTAATGTGGCTGATGATTGCTTAAAATGTTGCAGTGATATATTACTATGAAAGAGTCAGAAAAAATAAGTCAAGTTAATCCTTTAATATTTAAGGTCATCATTGTAAGAACATAAATTACATCTCATTACATAGTAAAGAAGGTAAAAATAAATTAATATATTTGGATTTCAAACAATCTCATTGGGTTTTGACTTAATTTTCAAATTAATTGATTTTGGTTGTTTTGCTGTATTTCCTGACACATGTATCAGGAAGAATTGGTGTTACTTTAATCAAAATAAACAATACACAGTTTGATAGCATGCAACTAATTTTCTTCCTTAGAAATGGTGAACTGACTATATCTGTTACTTACTGGGGAAAGCTACCATACTAGTATTGCAGGTCCTAGAGGATTCTCAAAGTTGTAATCCAAAAGAGCCATCTAGACTCTCCAAAATTGGAGAGACTCTTCTGCTGACTCTCCTCTCAACTCTTCCCAGGTTTGGTGAAATTTGGAATTAGGGTGTCTGATTTATGACCCACCCACCCACACCCAAAAAATCACTCACTGGATTTTCCCCAAATCAGCTGGTAGTGGCCTAAAACTTTTCAACAGTACTGTATATTATATAAAACATTGTATTTATACTGTTTTAATTTTTTTCTATGACGAAATGATGAAGAGAAAGATTCCTGCATGCAGGTCATTCCTGCATATAGGAACATCTCTGGGTAAACTAGTTTAACAGCTTAATTGAATGTTGAGCCAATTCTTTAGGAAAGAGAAGATTCAGTGGCTAAAATCTTGTTGCTTACCATAGTAAGATGCAACCAGAGTAGATCTCTTGAATCAGCAGAATCAGATTTGATCACCAACCACCAAAGCAGAGGCTGAAATCATGGCATAGTTTCCTTACAACTTCTGCCCCTCTGAACAATCAACCCCCACAGACTGCCTTAGAACTATGGAAGGTGAGCAAGGAGCTTCCAGATAACTGGGCAAATCCACATGACTCACTACCGCTTGGTGAAGAACAGCCATGGCTTGTGTGGAAAGCTTTAAATAAACTGCATGTAATGGTAGGATGATCAAATATGAGAAAGTGGGGTTTTTACTGTAGATGACAGCCTATGTGAATGTGAAGAAGTACAAACTATCTCCCGTATGATACAATGCACATGATGCCCCCTCAACAAGCACTGAGGAGGACCTTATGTTGGTAAGAGGAAATGCTGTTGAAGTGACCTTATATTCAGCAGATGTCATCTAGCTCTTTTTAATTCTATTTTTTTAGATGTGTTAATTTTAGCATTATATGTTATTATTGAATTGAATTATATTATATTGAATTGTTGTAGCCACTCTGAGTCAGCCTTTGGCTTGAGTAGAGCGGGGTAAAAATCCAATAAATAATAAAAATAATATTATTTGCTGGTGGTGTATCTGACATGAATAAAGAAGAAAAGCAGACGTTACAGAGGAGATGACTTGCCAGATCACTTTTGATCATTTTTGATTCAAAGGACCTACTCTTGCAATTTACTACACAAAGTAACAGGATTTCAGCCAATAACGCCAAGAAGAGTGTTTTGAATGGAAGGGAAGAAAATATTAGCATTCTGTATTTTTTTTATTGTAAATGCGTAGTCTTCCGTTCTTCTTACCTCACAAAGGCCCAGTGTGTTGCAGCAAATTTTCTCTTTTTCTTTTAACAGTAGGGATAAAACATCTTCCCTCGCTAAGCCTCTACAGTTGTAGGTGCAAAATGAGAGGTCAAGTCCATTTGCATGCCTTTTTGTTAGCCATTTGGATACTTCACCTGCTGGCTAGGTGGACCATGACATGTGCCCTCTGTTTCCACCTGGCCCAAGGGATCCAACAGGGGATGCTTTTGTGAGTTTTAGTCCTGACCTAACATAATTGAGGAGAGTTGGACAACACTACCTAGTTAGAGTGCTCAAGGCCCTGCACCCTGAATATCTGATAGCAATGTGGAAGAAAATTGATGTAACGTTTCTGGGGCGAGGTGAAGGGAGAAGCAACAGAGGAGGAGTGAGCTTTATCTTCCAGAAAAGAATGGACTTCTCAAATCACTTCATTTCAGCTATATTCCAGTCGTGTAGAATCCAGTCAGAGGCATACCTGTCAACCTTCCCGGATTGGCCAGGATTTCCCTTTTTTTGGCGCCGATTTTCACCATTTCCCGCCTGGAGCTGCCAAAACCCCGGAATTTGGCAGTGGGGGGAAAGACATTACTGCACATCCCTTCTGCACAGCTTGCTTCTATGCATGCGTAGAAGGCTTCTGTGCAGAAGGGGATCATAGAAGCCTTCTATGCATGGGTAAAAGCCTTCTACGCATGCATAGAAGTGAGCTGCGCAGAACGGTTCTGCGCAAGTTGCTTTTATGCATGCGTAGAAGGCTTTTACGCATGTGTAAAAAGCGACCTGCGCAGAACCATTCTGCGCTGGTCCCAGATTGTCCAGAGCCATGGTTGACAGGTATGGTCAGAGGATACTTGCAAGCTGCTATAAAAAGAGATAAAGTTAATAACCTCAAATACTCCATTCTGTGGAAGCAGATAAGAATCCAACTTTCAGATAACATCCAGAAATACAGGGGTAAATGCCTACTAGAAACTGCCGAGAAGAATAGAAGTCTGAAAAGGTGCAAAAGTAATCTAGCAATGCACAGGAACAACCTCATCACCCAGAAAAATGAAAATAGTGAAAGAATAACACCACAAGAAGGATTGGAAAAAATCTACAAAGACTTTTACACTCAATTATTTGCTTCTCAGATCAAAGTGCAACCACCGAAACTCAAAAAAGCAGACTATGTTATTCCACCAATTACAGTCAGGGAGGTGTGTTATGCTCTGGAAAAAATGGATGATAAAGAGCCTGGTATAGATGGAATCTTAGTGAAAGCACTG
This sequence comes from Bradypodion ventrale, assembly GCA_035047345.1. Classification (NCBI taxonomy): domain Eukaryota; kingdom Metazoa; phylum Chordata; class Lepidosauria; order Squamata; family Chamaeleonidae; genus Bradypodion; species Bradypodion ventrale. The sequence goes on along the minus strand of JAWDJE010000002.1, from coordinate 78,711,242 downwards.
AAAGCAGGAGGTCATTGTCTCTGGAATACATTGGCAGAATGATTCAGTGAATATATCAAAGTTGGTGACATCCCAGATGCATGGAGAAAATCAAAAACCATCTTACTGCATAAGAAAGGCAAGAAAGAGCATCTTAAGAGCTATAGACAATTTTGTCTCCTGTCACGTACATAAACTGATCACAAAGATCACCACTAACTATGTAACAACTGTGTTAGATGAACAACAACCATGGGAGCAGGCAGGTTTTTGGAAAGGTTATAGTATAAGAGATAACATTTTCTCCTTAACCCAGCTGCTCAAACAAAACCATGAATACAATATTCTACTTGCAGTAACATTTGTAGATTTTAAAAAGGCATCCGACTGTGTGGAAGTTAACACAGTTCTTGGAGTCCTAAAGGAGCAAGGAATCCACCCTAGCTACATCCAATCAAACCATTTGAGGTTCGCTGATGACATTGTCCTGATAAGTAGTACAACAGAAGAGCTGCAACAAATGCTGACAGAGCTGGATGGAGAAGTTGCAAAAATATGTCTTAAGGTCAACAAAACTAAAACCAAGTTTATGAAATCGAAAGAGCTTGTGATGAAATAAAACTTGGGGAAGAACAAATAGAAGAAGTGGAAAGCTATGTTTATTTGAGTCAAGCAGTCAGGATGGCAATGAATTAAAAGAAGAAATGTCTAGAAGACAGAGATCCATGGGGTAAATTCAGAGAAATGTCAGCCATCTTGAAGTCAAAAGCTAAACCAGAAACAAAGGCAAATTTGTTCAAAGCAATGAAGGCAATGACATACAGCAGAGAAATGTGGGCTTTAACAGCTGCAGAAGAAAAATGGCTGCAAGTAACACAATGAGCAATGGAGAGATCAAAGCTCGGACTCTCACTTTGTAATAAAGTAAAAAATGAGGACATCAGGTGAAGATAACAGCTAAAAGACTCAGTAACAAATTACTGGACAAACAAATTAAGGTGGGCTGACCATGTTGCACGCACAAGTGACAATAGATGGAGTGCCAGAATAATGAATTGATACCCAAGAGATCTCAAAATACCCAGGGGAAGACTTTCTTAAAAATAAAAAAAGTTGGACTAACACGGAGAATTGCCAGGGACAGATCATTGTGGATGGAGGTTATGCAAAATGTCATTACAGAGATGTCTACTCATGCAGAGACTCCTCGCTGAATAATGACTCCATGGTATCCAAGGTAAATGTGTAGTGTGAACAAATAAATAAATAAATCACAGACTTATTAAAGGTTTGAAGATGTTTACTGGAATTTTTTCTCTTTTTCCTCTTACCATTCTTGGAAAAACAATCTGCCAGTACATGTTGATGATTAAAAGAATATTTTGTATTGTTGGAAACTGGCTAAGGAACATCTTGGACACTGTACGTTTCTGAGTATGCCAACAGATTCCGCATCTAGTCTACTGAATGTTTTCTTCTTTTTCCTGGCAAAGCTATTAACAAACAATAGTCAATAATGTTGCTAGGTAAGAAGTATGTTATTTTTATACTAAGCTGTGAGAAAAAAAACTTGATTAAATGTGGGTCTTTATCTGCTTAATTCCAATCACTAGATTTTGGAGAAAGACCATCCAAAACCAATAATTCAATGCAATATTAATTGAGCTATGAAATGGATAAAAGCAGTAGAAATAATCTACAATTGAACAGTACAATTGACCGCTGCCGCGTCTCCTCAGCTGAGGCTGCTCCTGGGACCAACCCCTCCCCTGGCCCGGGAGGAAAGAAAAGTCACCAGGGCCGGCGAGAGGACTACTGCCGTGTCTCCTCAGCTGAGGCTGCTCCCGGGGCCCAACCCCTCCTCTGGCCCAGGAAGGAAGAAAAGCCACCGGGGCCGGCAAGAGGACCACCGCCGCTGCGTTCCCTCAGCTGAGGCTGTTCCCGGGGCCAACCCCTCCTCTGGCCCGGGAGGGAAGAAAAGCCACTGGGGCCGGTGAGAGGACCACTACCGCTGTGTCTCATCAGCTGATGCTGCTCGCAGGGCCAACCCCTCCCCTGGCCCGGGAGGGAAGAAAAGCCACTGGGGCCGGTGAGAGGACCACCACCACCATGTTCCCTCAGCTGAGACTGCTTGGAGGGACTGAAGACCAGCTGAGCGGCGCAGTGGCCGGACTCAAGAACTTTGACTGTGCTGCCACTACCGCTACCAGATGCCGCTACCGGACGCCCTTCACTCCCCTGGCCTTGTGGGAATGAAAAAACAGCTGTGTTGCCTTTCCATCGGCCAGGAGGAGGACAAGTGTGGTGATTTCGTTGACTGTCCAGATTTTTACATCCAGTATAAGTATTGTGTTCTTGCAAATGATGTTTTGTGACTTTGCTTCTGTTATACTTTGTTTATTGTGATATTGATGCTTTTTGATACTGATACTGTGATTCATGATGTTATGTGATGACGATTTGCTGATATGTTTTTTATGATGCTATGCAACTTGTTATTAGATTTGTATGTTGTTATTGTTGATTATATCATGTTATTATTGTGATTGTATAATATGTTGTAACACCGCCCAGAGTCGGCTGTGTGCTGAGAGGGGCGGGGTATAAATTAAAGTTCAAATGAAATGAAAAACAGTAGGCAAAAGCTGGACAAAATAGCATATACTGTACTATAAAATTTAAATTAAAACTGAAGGAGGGTACTTCCAGAGGGTACAGTCATCAGAGGGTACAGTCATCATGAGCAAAGTTCAACTATTGTATGGATTCAGTTTGTATAACTGGCAAAAATATCTGATAAGGGAGCATGGGGTTGTAGTTCAGCACATCAGGCGGGCCAAAGTTTTCTTACCCCTGAAACTGACAGGGCTTTCTGGAGAATTTTAAAAGTCAGCAATGGCACAGTAACTTCTTGAGGGACTCCCCACTCAAGTGACATGAGAACAGGTTAAAAACGTGAAAGGAAACATTTATTCAAGCTCACTGTGTTCCAACCACTTGTCAAGGACATAACAAAGTTTAAGTATTGTGTGAATTCAGTTTGTATAACTGGCAAACAAAATACCCAATAGAACTAAATGCAGCAGCTTGCAAAGACCTTTAGGCAAGTTAGCTTAAGTAAATGGGATCCTTTTTGAGCTGATTGGGGGAAGTAACTCAGCATGTAGTTTCCGCACAGAACATAATAAATGGTTAAAAGGACAGAAAGTCTGCACTTTATCTTCTTTTTTATTGCATAATGTTTCCCAACAGATGTTTTGTGTCATTATCTTGCTGGACCCTGAAGGTGTTTACAGCTCTCTTAGATCTAAGCCTATGATTTGGAAGGGAGATTGCCTAGTGTGCCATTTCTCCTTAGCCCACATATCATACTGAATATAATAACATTACATCCTGGCCAATTCATTAGAGAGAAGAAAGAAATAGTTGTTTTTTTTTTTTTGAGAGAGAACTGTTGGTGTGTGAATGAAGCTCTTGAAATATGAGATGAAATGCTGAAGCCAGTTCATTTACATTTGACTTATGCCTTGCCTTGGTGTTCAGTTGTTTACACATTCTTAACTCATGGCTGAGAAGCAAGGATGGGACATTTTCTTTATATAGTCACACAAGTACTCTCTTTTTTATCACCTGGGAATAAAGTGATCTCCTATCTGCTGTTTCTAAATAGTTGCTAAAACAAAAAGTGGAAGCAACTAGTTGCAAATAACTAGTTATTTTCAACAAGCCCTTTCCTACCTCCACCCAACAAATAAGATATAATCTTATTATACTATAATAATTTTGTAAGGTAAAACTTTATACTCTAGTAATTTTGTAAGGTAAAACTTTTTCTTTGCAAAACAATGAGGGAGATATTTGTTTCTTTTGCAATGTAATTGCAAAATTATAGTTAGGATAGTGTGGCCTGAATAATTGATGGAGGAATAATATAACCTGGCATGAGTGCTAGTTTGAGCAGCTGCATTGTGTGTTCTTCTGGACATTAAAGGAAGCAAATGAACTAGATAATAGAAGAATTAATTTGTACCACAGGCTAGTTACTTGTAGTATTACCTAATTTGGGTGTGTTTTGATAAACCAACCAAAAGGTAACTATTTTCTTGCTTTCCAGACTTGAGAAAACAACCAGTTACTTTTTAGAGCATAAAAAAACAACAGTGTATTTTTTTAAAAAAGTAACTATCATTGCAAATAATTACTTATGGAGCTTTGGAAATGCTTTGGTTGCTAATTATTTTCAAAATAAGTTTTTTGAAGAGCTGATACAAGCTTAATGAATAAGAATGCCTCTGCTAAACTAAACAATGGTGTTTGAAGAATCAGCACTGAAAAAGCACTGCTATAGGGATATTTTTTCTTATTGTGGTCCTTGCTTGCCCCAAGATTCTTCTTTGGTGGGATGTGGAGTCATTAGCAATGGTTTTCACTATAGCTTGCTACATCTAGTGATTCACCACATAGCTATTCTAGTTTTGCAGTAAACGTGAGAAAGTAATGTGTATGAATAACTCAGAAATAAACAAAGGCATTCCCTCTTTTGAAGGACTCCCAGTCCTATCCAACATGAACCAGAGATGTCTCACCTGTCACTAATTCTAACAGGTCCAACTTCAGAACCACTATTTGTGCTGTGCTCAGAACAAGCCCAGCGTACTGTAAGGCAGGAGACATAGCACTGCCCTTCACTTAATCTTCAATGGTTAGACAAATGATCATAGCTCTTCTCCTAATGAATGCAAGAGAACTGCATCAGGCTGATGTAGCCTCTTTGCTGTCATCCAATTCAGTATCCGAAGCACAATTGATTCAAAATCCTCTCTGTTTGAGCTGAAATGCTGCAGCTCAGTCTAAGGCAGTTTGTACCTTTTGAAAAAAGAAAATCACATAATTTGAATCTGTTTTTAAAAGTTGAATATTTTATTTTTCTCCATAGCGTGTGAGCTATGGATGTCTGATAAGGTCAAATTACAGTGGCTCTGTCTACACATATTGTTGATAGTAAGGAACTGCTTTCTTGTCTTCTTTTCATGAATACTTGTGATATATATGTATAGAAAGGACACTGACTAGGTGGCAAAATGTATTTTCCTTTCCCTTTTTTTTTTTTGGAAAATTGCATTTTAAAGATGTCTAATACACACAGAAATTTAAAGGCAAGAGTGAATTAGTATGATTTTCTTTCAAGAAGTGAAGTGTGTATACTGCAAACTTGGAATCACTGGGTGATTATGTTAAAAAGCCTCCCTGCAGGGCTTCTGATCATTAAACATCCATGCAACAAAACATCAGCTATTGCCATTCTGAGTACTTATTTATGTTAATGCATACTTTGTAGAAATCTGCTGAACTCTTAATTTGTACAGAAAACTCTTACGTTAGTGAGAACACCATCACAAAACAACTTGCTCTTTCATAGGGCAAAGAGAATAATTTTGCGGTTCCTCATGCTCTCGTGCAATGATGGAACCCGTGAGAATTTACATACTCAGCATAAAATTTCTGTTGGCTGGAAGTACAATAAAAGTGATCACTAATGCTTCCTTTACTTTGTGGCTCCATATTTCTCCTGAAAATGTCCCCTAGGAGGTTGGGAGTTTCTCAGGAACTTTGAGACAGCAAAAGTACATTAGTAGAAATTGGACCCTCCTCCCACACAAGGAGAATTCTCAGTAGTCAGCTTTGTGAAGATGCTGGATCCAAACCTGTGATAGGACCAGGTGGTATAAAGAGAATTCATGACTGCCAGGATGAGAGTCCAATTGTGTGGGCGTGCATAGCAGAAGACACAGATCAAGGCTAAGGCAGGAAATGGGATTCAGAGGCACCGTTCCAGTTTAAACATAAGCAGACAGTCTTTAATCATGTCAGTCTCACCTTTTCCCTGCCAGTGTCTTGAGACAAAGCTAAGTGCATAGAACAATTTATTGTCAGAAATAAAATAAACAATTGTTCATATTTGTTCCCTTTAGTAGCATGACACTACTTTTTCCACGTTGTTACATGTGACGCATTCACATGAAATATTCCTGAAGCCACAGGATAGATTCCTGAGAGGCAAAACAGAGGATACCAAGAACAATGGAAAGCAAACATAGATGTTCGATCTTTTGCTCCTTTCCAATGGGATCAAAACTTAAGCAAAATAATGCAAGTGTAAGAACCTGAGTGTAGAACAACGGGAATAATTTTGTGGTTCTTCACACTCACATGCCATGATCGAACCAGTGAGAATTTACACACTCAGCATAGAATTTCTATTGGCTTAAACCGGGGATTCCCAACCTGTGGCCCGCAGACCAGATGCGGCCTGCAGCACCATTTCATGTGGCCCACCACCACCTCCACCACACCAGAAAGTGCCAAATGGTGGAGGAATGGCAAAATGGCTGTCCGGCCCCCAAAGCTATCTGAGGGAATGTGACCCGGCCCCCAGCTTAAAAAGGTTAAGAACTCCTAACTATGAATAAGTGATCACTAACGCTTCCTTTCCTTTTTGGCTGCATATTTTGTTGTTGAATTGAAGAGATATTAACTTCTGGTCATGAAATGATGGTGGCAGTGGTGGTGGTGGTGTGTGAAAGAATTGTAGTCTGAAATGTAAATAAAACATAATGCAAGATAGCTATAGCAGCAACAAAGGCAATCTTTTGTTCCATTATGACATAGGATGAAATCAATATGGACATGAAAATTCACCTGATTTCCCTGTAACACTGCTAGAAAAGAGAATAGTGTGTAGATTGGGGCAACATAAAGGTAAAGGTTTCCCTTGCTCGAAAGCTAGTCGTATCCGACTCTAGGGTGCAGTGCTCATCTCTGTTTCCAAGCCGAAGAGCCCAGCGCTGTCTGCTTCTGCAGATGTTTCCGTGGTCATGTGGCAGGCGTGACTAGACACCAGAGCGCACGGAACGCTGTTACCTTCCCACCGAAGTGGTCCCTATTTATCTACTTGCAATTTCTTGCTTTTGAACTGCTAGGTTGGCAGGAGCTGGGATGAAGACGGGAGCTCATTCCGTCCTGCAGTACTCGGGAATCGAACTGCTGACCTTCCGCTTCCCAGTCAGCATCTTACCTACTTGAGCCACTGCAGTATCCCAACATAAGCTTGGATAAAAAATAACTTGGAGTTGATTTGTTCAGCTCCTGTTTTCCTCTTGGATGTAGAGTGTGGTGGGCGGAAACAATGCACATGAAAAACAGAGGGGTTAACAATATTTAAACATTGAACAGAAAAGATGGTGAGTGACTCAAACTAGGTCATTATTATACCGTAATCAGTTTTCTATATGGTAAAAGAAACATCAGTAATGCTGGTCTATGGAACTCCTTGCCAGAAGAAGTGGTGACAGCTGTCAATCTTGACAGCTTTAAGAAAGGATTAGACAAGTTAATGGAGGACAAGGGTATCAATGGCTATAATTATGGATACTTAAGGACAACCTTGGAGTTGGAGAGATAGGCAGGATATCTCTCAATATCATTTCCAGGGAATCCTAAGCAGGTGAAGGCATCTCCTTGGGAATACCCTGAAGGAAATGGTGAGCCACTGTGTGAGACAGAATGCTGGACTGGATGGGCTGTGGCCTGTTCCAGCAAGGCTGTTCTTATGTTCTTATGTTAATGCTGCAAATGGCAACATTTTAATGGCTTTCTAATGGTTACTCCAAACTGGTCCCTCTACTGAAAAGTAGATTACAAAACATGTGGGTCCAGGAACAATTCAAACCATTGTGGTCTCCAGACCTCGTGTGAGGTATCACAGAATAGAGAAGTGCATGCTGTGGATCTAGGTCTGGCCTATGGGTCTGCTCACAAAGGGCGGCTCATATTTTCACATACCTACTCCAATATATTAGCTCACTTAATTCAGCCAGGCCCCTTCCTCGTAAGGTAGAATCTTCAAGGTCTGTAAGTGTTGATGTGGGGAAATTGGCATCAGGAACTCTACATGGAATTAAATATGGTTCATTCCTATGTAAACTGTACTTTCATAACTGAAATGTAAATTGTAGATGGAATGAAAAATCATATGGTGGCAGGCAACCCCATTCACCAAAGTAAAAAGAACTGGCTGAATTGTTTGTGGAACATTGCTGTACCCACACCCCAATAACGACATGGACACTAAGTTTGGATTGAAAATTGGGCCACTTTTATTGAAATTCAAAGTAGACCTACCTTAACAACGGTTATGGATCCCTACCAAACGAAACATAAAGTTGGCCATTGGACTGGGGTCCCCGTGCACCTGGGAAGGGAGCAGTCCCTGCCCCCTCATCATGCGGGATCCATACCGCCTCCAAAGCACCACAGCGTGGAATCCAAAATGCATGCTCTTCGGGGACAAAGCAGCGTAGCAGACCGACCACGTGAGACCGCTGCGACGAACTCACCATGCTCAAACCAGGATCTCCACGTGTCCATGGGCTGAAAGAGAAAAGGAAAGGACAGGACCAGCAAGGAGTCCACCGGAAAAACAGGGGCACAGCCAACCAAAAACAGATGGATACACACCCTCCCCCGTGTCGGCCCCTATCACATGGCCCTTATGGGACAAATACATAGCGGATCCAAAGCAGGGAGGGTGGGCCAAAAACCAATAAAAAGTGACATCAAGTCGGGTGGGGCTGGGGCTCCCTCCAGGCATATGGAGAGACCCATGCGAGGTGTTAAACTCAGCTAAATAGGACACCAGACAAGGGCAGGCCCATTACGGGCATATTGCTAACAAACGCTGAGAAGGCCCCACATGTATGTATGCAAGCCTGACAAGCGAGGGCAGCCAAGGACAGACCCGCCCGAAACAACCTTACCCCGCCAAGCACCCACATTTCCTAGGGGGTGCAAGAAAGCCACCAGCCCCGGCCTGAGGGGCTGGAACCAGGAATAGGTGCAGGGAGAAAGCAACAATACCCTCAGCAACGCCATGCCCATGTTACATAATTAGCACACTCCCTACCAGTAAGTAAAGTTAGGTTCGGTGTTAATTTCCTCCCAGTGCCATGCATCTTAATCCTGTACATTCTACCATATGCATCGAGTTTTGTCAGCATGCAAACACCGAGCAACCTTGCAAATGCGCAAACTGTAGATAGGCGAAAGCTGGCTCGGCAGTAACATAAGTGTATAGGATCCTGTGGTCTGAGTAAAACAGGAGCCAAACATGAAGATGGCACTATAGCCAGTGAGTTATGTAAAAGTCGCCTAGTTAGGCACATTTGCAAGTTGATGGGGCAGCACCTTGGCAAGAGGAAAATGGCGGTGTCCCACCATTCGAATTAAGAACACCAAGTGGCGCGAAAACCCCTGCACAGGGCATGCTTATTTAGCTAATCAAAAGTCCGGTGAGTGGCTACACTTTAGGACCTCGCTCACCATAGATTAAATACATATTCCCTGTAATGATTGGTTAGCTGTGGGTATCCCGTGGGTCGCTAGGTTGTACCAAGGAGCCATCACCGGTAAGACACTATATAAACCCCATGGTAAACAAGGTGGGGTCAGACCAGATCTATACTTCCCACTCCGTACATGCAGCCAGGAACGCACCCTGCCAGCTAGTGTAATCCCACGCTGCAGCAAGAGTCAGGAGGGACTGATTCCTTGTGACTACACAAGCATCTCCGCGTCTGGAACACGCTGTAAGTTCATCATGAATATACTGTCAATTAAAGTCTTGTTGCTGTTTGGTTCATCATTGCCTGGCCCATTGTGTGTAAGCGCCGTACAGAACAGTAACTGGCTGTGGAACAGGAATAGGGAATTCATTTCCTTACAATGTTTCCTAGGGGAAGGAATCAAGGTTGGGTAGTCCTAGACAAGCTGAACAATACCAGGGTGTCCCCGAGATGTAATTGGCAGGCCACTCCCGGGCCCTCCACACTCAGAAACCCCAGGAAAGGCATAAAGGTCTCCCCTACACGAAAGTCAAACATGCCTGACTCCAGGGGCGGTGCCCACCTCCGCCTACAGCCAAGGAGCCGGCACTGACTGCATAGGCAAACATCCCTTGAGGTCATATGGCAGGCATGACTGACAATATATATACATTCCCCTTTGCCTTCTAATTTCAACTCCCCTCTGGTGATTCGAACCAATAACCTCCTGCTTACAAGGCAAAATAGCAACCTCTAAGCCATGGCATTTACACGATACTGGAGAGCATGGTACATACACATTTTTTTTTTTACTGAAGCAGTATCTATTTATCTACTTGCAATTTGTTGCTTTCGAACGGCTAGGTTGGCAGGAACTGGGACAGAAGACGGGAGCTCTCTCTGTCCTGCTGCACTTGGGTGCCCTCCGTAAGGCCACCAGGTGTTGGCCTGGTAAGGTGCCGATGCGGCCTCCATGCGGGGGTCGGCCCGAGGCCGCACTGGGGGGGCAGAAAGTGGAGGGAGCCTAGCCGGGGATGGTCAACTCGCCCCCATGAGAGCCCTGCGGGTCGGGGGGAGTGAGTACAGGTGCCGGAATGGGCCCAGTGCGTGGCGCAGGTGTGCATGGGTGTCAGGGTGCTGTGGCGCCTCCCCCACCTGGCCTTTTTCATCAGCGCCACGTGTGCTAGCAAAACACGCAGACCAAACCAGTTCCCGGGTGAGGCCCGTGCCGTCGGGACGAGCTAGGCTAGTCAAGGGGGAAGAACTCCCCCATGGCGCTCAGGCCGCGGTCGGGCCGCTGCCAAAAGGTGAGGGTGGCACACCCGCGCGAGGTGCACGGTCCTGCCTGTTCCCGGCCAGGGGCCGGCATGAGAAGGGCTGAGTCCGAAGAAGCCCCGAGCGGTCAGAGTTGTGCGGCCGCGGCCGCAGGAACACCACCGCGAGCCCGTTCCCGGGCTAGCAGCACTGAAACAAGAGATTGGCTGGGCGCACAAAACTCGTCCGTGGCCCAGTCGAATTCCAGGAGCGGGGCCGATGGTTCGGCCACCCCTTATAAAGGGGTAGTCGGCCACACCCCTGACTCCATTTGCTGTGCCCGTGCCTCAGGGGCGGGGCCAGCAAAGCGCGCGGTGGCAATTTTGGCACCACATGTCCATTCTTGGGCTATATTCAGTTTTCTTTAGGTTAGGTTTATACTGAAGAACAGTATGTACTGTTTAGACAGAAAAATTCCAATGGTCCTGGTTTGTAATTCTCTCATTTTACTACTTTCATCAAACTAAAACTGTTTTGCTGCCATTTTCCTCCTGCCTGTGCTTGCCTCTAAATTATAGCTGCCACCATTTCACATTCTGCTTCACATTTCATAGCAGTGACCCAAGCAGCTGCTGTTGGCCAGGGTGGCACTGTGCATATATTTCCTGCTGCTATTATGATACAAGTGTGTAATAGCAGGCTGCCTGGTTAAACACCATTTGTTCGCAATCATTTGTTGCACAAGATCAGTTTATGATTGCTTTCATATATTAAAACTAAGCAATGCTCTAGAAGGAGTTTCTGTAAAAATTTAGGAGTTATAATTCATTCAGTGATAAAGCTGTTGACATCAACAGCCTTTGAAGTGACTTAAATTTAATTTAAATTACCTTAAAGCTTCCATTTCAGGTCCCGAGGCTCCTTGGAGATCCATTTTGACCTAGGGAAGCCTTTCAATGGAGGAAGTATTTAAAATCAGAATATTGCATCTGGATTGTCACCAGTGGTCCCAATAACAGCAATAGTGACCTTGCAGTGACTTGCTGAGATGTATAAGGCCCTTCCCATCCCAAAGTTCCCAAAGATTTCACCAGTCAAAAGGGATTTCTAGGGAGCCTCATAGCCATCCAGATTTGGAAGGTGATTGGATCAAAGTAGGAATCCTCTGAGGCAGACTAAATTTGAATCTGAACACTCCTAAAGATTTGTTACTAATTTCGTTTTCAAAGAGCACAGAGATATGATAGTGTATCTTTCAGAACATGTAAGTTTCAATCAAAGTTTTCCATTTTAGGAAAATATGAGGGTGAGGATGAATGTTGAAAGGTGGGATGGGATTGTTGTGTTTTGACCATCAGTTCCAGATTTTGTTAGACTGCAAATGATTTAATCAAGGCTCTCAAAACCTGGTGCTTTTAGAGGTCAAATATGTCATTTTCATAAAAATAGCTCACGATAAACTGGGAGATACACCCCTTTTCCCGATTGAGATCCTGATAGGGGCCTCCCAGGAATCTGTATGGCTGGAAAAAAATCAGGTCATTTTCCAAACCACTAATCACAGCCCTAAACTTTTCTTGTGATCTGCGTACAGCCTTACTATTTATTCATCAGAGTATTAGGCAGCTTGTGGCCCTTTATATACCTTTTAGTAGCTTGTTTTGCTTGCCAGTATATTTTCTTCCTTCCTTCATATCAGAATTTTGCACGATTTTAAACTATGGAAGTGCTCATCTCTGTTTCAAAGCCAAGGAGCCAGCTTCTGCACACATTTCCATGGTTGTGTGGCAGGCATGACTAGACAACGGAGTGCACTGAATGCTGTTTACCTTCCCACCGAAGTGGTCCCTATTTATCTAATTGCAATTTCTTGCTTTCGAACTGCTAGGTTGGCAGGAGCTGGGACAAAGACGGGAGCTCATTCTGTCCTGCAGTACTCGGGAATCGAACTGTTGACCTCCCACCTTCCAGTCAGTATATTAGCCCCTTGAGCCACTGCAGTCCCTATGAAAGATCACTTTACAATATAGAAGTTAGTCTTTAAGTTGTCACAATGTATTGTCTTCCTTTTTGTTTGTTTTTAATTTTGTTTTCTCTCTTCCCCCTCCCTCTGTTTTATATGGAGGTAATTAGTTTCAAATAACTAGATGTGCATTTAAGAAAACAAAAAACAAAAACACTGCAGCACTTTAAAGACTAACTGCTATATTTTCAATGTGAGCTTTCGTGGATCAAGTCCACTTCATCAGACAGAGGAGTGAGCTGTCAAGACATTGCTGCTGGCATCTTGTGACAGAAGATGTTTGTTCTGTGACAAAGGGGTTTCTGGGACATTATCAGATTTGATACACAGATTGTTATATGCTTATATATATATATATAATGTTGCACCAGGCCCCACTAGCCCCGTCCGAGCCTCTGTGCACTCGCCCGAACGGGGTGTCGGGTTGAAATTTTTGGCCGGGGGGCAGGAGCTCCCCGGACGCAAACAAGAAAAGGGAACTTCAATTCCCAACGTTCCTTGCGCCACGCTGCACCAGAGCCAATCAGGCTGAGCGGCGCGTCAAAAGGAACGTTCGGAAATGCACTGCGGCCAATTAAAAAAGAGCCACAGGAAAAAAACGCTGCAGTAACCAAACATGCGCAGGCAAAACTACAAGCCCCAGCGTCCTGCGCACCATTAGCACGCAGAACGCTGAGGCAGCAGTGCGCAAAAAATAAAAGTAAAAAAAACCCAGCCGCTGCTGCCCTTCCTTCCCACGGGCCAGCCAGCATGGCCCATGGAAAAAAGACCCCCCACCCGGCCCTTCCTTCCCATGGGCCAGGCTTCGAGCCTGGCCCGTGAAAAAGAGAGACCCCCCCACGCCCTTTCCTTTGCATGGGCCAGGCTTCAAGCCTGGCCTGCAGGGAAAAAAGAACACCCCCCACCCTTTCCTTTCCATGGGCCAGGGATCAAGCCTGGCCCGTGAAAAAAAAGACACCCCCCAAAAAAAGTACACACCAAAACATTCAAAAACAGTCACAAAAACAGTCAAAACGAAACACAAAAACATCCAAAAAATTACCACAAAAACATCACAAAGACCCCCCCAAACCCAACACAACCCCCCCCCCCAAAAAAAAACAACACCAGGGAGCTTACCAAGAGACGTCTTCACTCCATGACGACTGGAACTCAACTGAGAAAATGAAGAAAATACTTACCGGAAGCGACACCCAGAGAACAGAAGAGAAAAATTGTAGAGAGGAAGAAAAGCTCACCACCCCCACCCAGAGGCCACAAGAGAAAAACATTCAAAAATATTGAAACTAATAAGATTAATTCCCAAATTTATCCAAAAAGTTATCAAAACATTCAAAAATATCCACACTAATCTCAAAAAATACCAAAAAAACAGAAATCACTTTTCACTAAAAAACAAAAACAAAAAAATTAAAAATGCTTAAAAATAAAGATTTAAAAAACCAAAATTAAATTTAAAATTAAAAAAATTAATTTACATTAAATAAATTAAATTAAAATAAAATTTGCATAAACATAAAACAAAAACCTTCCAAAAACAATTTAAAGAGCCCGGCACTGAGGAAGCTGGTATGAAAAAATAAAAATAAAACACACACTGGGAGCGCAAGTCCGCAGCAGGCGGACACAGCGCTTCGAAGCCACAAAATCACAAAACCTTTCAACACCATTTAAAACAGCCCAGCACCATTGGTTCAAGGAAAAAAAACCTTTACTATCCAACACAATTTTACCAAGCCCAGCACCGCTAGGCAAAATCTGCTAGCTAATCTGAATAACAACCAGAGATCATCTGCTACTGCCAGCTGTAGGAAGCTGTATTGATTTGCATACTTATCTGTTTAATCACTCTATGCCTCTGTATCTGGTGTCTATAAATTCATGCCTTGATGTCTCACTCCTCTGTCTGATGAAGTGGACTTGATCCATGAAAGATCACATTAAAAATATAGCAGTTTATCTTTAAAGTGCTGCAGTGTTTTTGCCCCCCCCCCCCGATATCCCTGAAACACAGACTAACATGGCTACGATTCCAAAAACATGAACTAGTTGTGCATTGTATGGGTGGCATATAAATTCAAATAAATAAATAAATAATGCATGTTGGAACTGTTTTTGGGTAACCCTAATTAGGCTTTCTAAGCGGGATACTTAAGGAGTGGTCCAGCCATCCACCCATGGCTGAAGAAAGATTTAAACCTAAGTCTCTTGAGTTCTAGTCCATTACTCTCTCCATTGCATGACATTAGGTACCAGACTAGTTACATGTAATGAGTTCCTTTTTGCATGAAATGAGGAATAATTAAATCACCCTAAGCAAAACGCTATTGGATAATTAAAGATACACAAGACAAATAATTCATAAGGTGCCAATTACATATGGGTCCAATGCTTGGGTTCATCCTTGTTTACACACCTGGCACACACCTACTATGCACGCTGTCAATTAGCTGCAATTAGCAACAGCAGTTTCTGCAATTCCTCTTGTACATGTAGAAATTCTCACTGGGATTGCTATATTTTTATGGTGAGCTAATGAAGTGTTTATTCTAATTTTACCTTTTCCTAACCAACAGGACAAGGCAGTGGTTTATATATACCCAGTAGGAAGATTTCTAGCTATTCTGAAGCATTTCAGTCTTCAGCTTATTTCTTTTATTTCCTTCATCTCGTGTGACAGTATCTTTTATTTGTTTATTTTTCCCTCACCTCACTTTCTTTTTCTCTTTTAGGCCACTGCAGGACTAACAATTTTATTCAGAGGCCTGTTAACATAATTCAGAAATTATCTGAAATGATGAAGAATTAAGGGGGCAATTAATAAATGACTGTTGTTATTAAACTGTTAGTTTGAAAGTTATTTCTGTTCCAAAGAATGTGAAAAGATTGCTGAAGACTGCTTACATTTCTCCTGATTTAAATGTCTATCTGGATTTTCCCACATGGGTAAGCAATGAGTAGTTAACATGTGCAATTTCTCAGTGTGATTGAATGAATAAACCAGTGACATGTAATTGTTTTGGCCACAGGAGTACCTGGAGTGAAAACAGAGTGAGATGATAAGGATATTTGATCCTATACTAAAATACATTTTATACATGAGAGGAACTTCATGGAAAAACTACATTTTCAGAGTTCAGTAGGGGACATGAATGAAATTTACAACCCCTAGTGAAGAAATTGATTTTAATTCCCTGTATTCCCTGTATTCCCTTCCTACCCAGTATTAAAAGCTACTAGGGTATTCTGAAAGGTTTATAAAACCAAACATTCAAAATGGCAAAAAAAAATGTAAGAAAAGGGCATGTTTTAAAAATAACGAATGCCAGAATACCTGTCATTAATGATGCTTGTACTTTTGTGCTTATTCCTTATACTGTACACTGAATAATCTTTGTATTCTGTACTTTCACTTTTGACTTTTTTCAGTAAGGCAGCTTTGTAAAAATTTTGAATATATCCAGCAGAAAAGGATGAGTAAATATTGCCAATTTCCTTTAACAGCTTAAAAGCTACAAAGTATCAGAGAGGCACAATCTTTTAACCAAGATGAAATGCTCTGTTTCCTGTACAAACATTTCTCTTGTTGGCTCCAATTTTTTCTTCCTATAAATTTACTGAATGCTAAGATCATCAAGGGTGGGGGTGGAAGTAGTTTCATTATTTTACAATCAAAAAAATCTTCACAACTAGAAATTTGATTCAAAACAAGGCATGAACAATAAAGCAAATAACATATGTTTCTCTGTTTCATAAAATGTATCCTTATTGTACAAATGCTGAATCTGGAATTCAAAAAGTCAAAATTCTAGGTTCCTACAGATCATATTAAGAGCACAATTACCATACATCAGCTGCTCAGCACTTAGCCAACAACATTATGCCACTAAGTCATGAAAAAGGAATTTCAAACAGCACACATGATTATTAATGTTACATTTTGTAGCAGTTGCACAGTAAATAAGGGCAGGTTTTAGGCTTTTTATGTTTGAAGCAATTCTCCCCAATCCTCCTCCTTTTCAGACCAGAAAATAAACACACTTGGACCAAATGACAGAAAGAAAAATATAGGCTTTCCCAACAGCTGCCATACATAGGGAAATGGGAAATTGTAGATAATTGACAAAATGGCAAACATGTTCCAAGATATCTGTTGATATGTATGGTGACTTTTGGGACACCCTGCAGTATTTACTCACATAAAACATGGTCAGAAGATACATGTGCTAAGGTGGCATCAGGTCAATAGTGAAGGCAGGAAATTCAAAAAAAGGTAGTTTAAAATAAAGGTAGATAAAATGGTAGATAAAAATACCATCCAGAGGCCTTGGGGGGAGGTGAGTGAAGAATCGGCCCCTCCCCCCACCCCATCCTAAAACCTGGGTGCAGGGAAGGAAAAGGCAGAGAAAGACCTAGGCCTCAACTGACCAGTTACCATCCAGAGGCCTTGGGGGGAGGTGAGTGAAGAATCGGCCCCCACCCCACCCCATCCTAAAACCTGGGTGCAGGGAAGGAAAAGGCAGAGAAAGACCTAGGCCTCAACTGACCCAATACCATCCAGAGGCCTTGGGGGGAGGTGAGTGAAGAATCGGCTCCTCCTCCCCACCCCCATCCTAAAACCTGGGTGCAGGGAAGGGTGCACCTCCAAAGACCAGGGCCTAGAGAGGAAGAAAAAGGAATCATAAAGGCCCAGATCTACTCATTCCATGCAGAGAGGCCCACAGGGGAGGTGAGTAAAAGGATCCTGCCCCTCCCTCCCCATCCCATGACCTGGGGCCAGAGAGAAGGACACTTCCGGAGACCCCCGACCACCCCCAGGAGATACCATCCACAACCATCATCACAGCGAGGTCCGAGCCGGCGCCTTTGACCGACTCCATGCGGCCGAAGAGAGGCAAGAGCTGCTGTGTGCATGCAAAGGATAAGTAATCGAACTGAAATAATATAGTTGACTAAACATAGATGGCTTATGGCAACTGACATAGTGACTGTACAAGAAACTGACTTACATAGAGACTTGATATAGTGGACTTTTTCTTTCTTTCTTTCCCTTTCATTAATTAGTTCAACTTTTACTTTGATACTATGTGATAAATTGTGATATTGTGCATGATAATACTTTGTTTTAAAACTGTTTAAACTGTGATAACATGTGTGATGGGAAAAGACTGGCGTAGAGACCGGCAAGGCATGCCACATAGTTTGCCAAGAGAACCCTATGGACGAAAACAAAAGGCAAAACAAGGGGATGCTCAGCACAGCAGATCTGAAAAGGGGGAGGGATACGAAAGGAGGAGGAGAAATACAGTGTTGCAGGGAACAATACTGCATAGGGACATGGAATGTGAGGTCTATGAATCAAGGAAAACTGGAAGTGGTAAAAAACGAGATGGAAAGAATAAGCATTGACATCTTGGGCATCAGTGAGCTCAAATGGACAGGGATGGGCGAATTCAGCTCTGGAAACCATCATATCTACTACTGCGGGCAAGAAAACCTTAGAAGAAATGGAGTAGCCATAATTGTCAATAAAAGAATGAGAAAAGCAGTAATGGGATACAATCTCAAAAATGACAGAATGATGTCAGTCAGATTTCAAGGCAAACCTTTCAATGTCACTGTGATCCAAATATACGCACCAACCACTGGTGCAGATGAAGCCACAATGGACCAGTTCTATGAGGACTTACAACACCTCATAGAACAGACACCAAGAAATGATGTCCAAATTATATTAGGAGACTGGAATGCCAAAGTAGGAAATCAAAAAGTGGAGGGAATAACAGGCAAATTTGGTCTTGGAACACAGAATGAAGCAGGGCAAAGATTGATAGAGTTCTGCCAAGAGAACGCACTGGTCATAGCAAACACTCTCTTCCAGCAACACAAGAGGCGACTTTACACATGGACATCACCAGATGGCCAACACCGAAACCAGATTGACTACGTACTCTGCAGCCAAAGATGGAGAACCTCCATACAGTCAGCAAAAACAAGACCTGGAGCAGACTGTGGCTCAGATCACAACCTACTGATCGCAAAATTCAGGCTTAGACTAAAGAAAATAGGGAAAACACGGAGACCAGAAAGATATCACCTAGACAGCATCCCTAAAGAGTACACGGTGGAGGTGATGAACAGATTTAATGGCTTAGACTCGGTAGACAGAGTACCGGAAGAATTATGGACGGAGATGAGGGACATCATGCAGGAAGCAGCAAAGAAAACCATACCAAAAGAAAAGAAGAGTAAGAAAGCAAAGTGGTTGTCTGATGAGGCTCTTAAAATAGCAGAGGAAAGAAGGAACGCAAAAGTAAAAGGAGAAAGGAAAAACTACAACCATTTGAACACAGAATTTCAAAGAAAAGCAAGGAGAGATAAGGAAAACTACCTAAAAGAACAGTGCAGAGAAATGGAGGAAAACAACAAAAGAGGCAGAACCAGAGATCTTTTCAAAAAAAATTGGGGAAATCAAGGGAACATTTAAAGCAAAAATGACCATGATAAGGGACAAAGACGGAAAGGAGCTAGCTGATGCAGAAGAAATTAAGAAAAGATAGAAAGAGTACAGAGGAACTTTACAAAAAGGACCTCAACACTCCTGATAATCACAATGATGAAGAAATTGAACTTAAGCCAGACATCCTGGCAAGTGAAGTCATAAAGGCCCTAAAGAGCACTGCAAACAACATAGCTAGTGGAGATGATGGTATCCCAGTTGAATTTTTCAAAGCGCTAAAAGATGATGGCGTCAAATTACTGCATTCAATATGCCAGCAGATTTGGAAAACAAAACAGTGGCCACAGGATTGGAAAAGATCAGTATACGTCCCAATCCCAAAAAAGGGCAATGCCAAAGAATGTTCAAATTATCGAACAATCGCGCTCATCCCACATGCCAGCAAGGTGATGCTCAAGATAATACAGGACAGACTTCAGCAGCATGTGGAGAGAGAATTACCAGAGGTGCAGGCTGGTTTCAGAAGAGGCAGGGGGACTAGAGACCACATTGCCAACATACGCTGGATCATGGAGAAAACAAAGGAATACCAGAAACAAGTTTACTTTTGTTTTATTGACTACACTAAGGCATTTGACTGTGTGGACCACAACAAGATGTGGCAAGTAATTAAAGAGATGGGAATACCAGAGCATCTCATATGCCTCCTGAGAAATCTGTACATGAACCAAGAAGCAACAGTTAGGACAGAACATGGAATAACAGAGTGGTTTGGAATAGGAAAAGGAGTAAGACAAGGCTGCATTTTGTCACCATGCTTATGCAACCTATACACAGAGCACATAATGCACAGTGCAGGGATGGAGGAATCACAATATGGGATTAAAATCGCTGGGAGAAACATCAATAATCTGAGATATGCAGACGATACCACCCTAATGGCAGAAAGTGAGGAAGACCTAAAGAATCTCTTGATTGGGCTGAAGGAGGAGAGTGCAAAAGCTGGCTTGAGACTCAATATCAAGAAAACCAAGATAATGGCAACAGGCCCCATCAGTTCCTGGAAAATAGACGGGGAAGAAGTAGAAGCAGTGACAGATTTTACTTTCTTAGGATCAAAGATCACTGCAGATGGGGATTGCAGCCATGAAATAAAAAGGCGACTGATTCTTGGGAGACAAGTGATGAGAAACCTGGGGAACATAGTGAAAAGCAGAGACATTACATTGCAAACAAAAATTAGAATAGTCAAAGCAATGGTTTTCCCAGTAGTAATGTATGGATGTGAGAGCTGGACAATTAGGAAGGCTGAACGCAGAAGAATAGATGCCTTTGAAATGTGGTGTTGGAGGAGGGTTTTGAGAGTGCCCTGGACAGCGAGGAGAACAAATAGGTCAATCTTAGAAGAAATTAACCCTGACTGCTCATTGGAAGGTCAAATAGTAAAGATGAAGCTAAAATACTTTGGACATCAAATGAGAAGGGAGGATTCACTTGAGAAGGCATTGATGTTGGGAAAGGTGGAGGGCAAAAGAAGAAGGGGGAGGCCAAGGATGAGATGGCTAGATGGTATTATAGACACAATGGGCACAAAGCTGGGAGGGCTGAGGGGGATGGTAGAGGACAGAGGCGCCTGGAGGAAAATGGTCCATGGGGTCGCAAAGGGTCGGAGTCGACTGTGCGACTGAACAACAACAAAGATAAAATGGTCTTTCTTCCCTACCATGCAAGACTGGGAAGATGGAGACACTTACAAAAGCATCCTCTTCTTCTTGATGCAAAGGAAGGTAACAAGACATGCAAATAGGGACAGGTGACCCCCTGGCTCAAGAAGACAGAAATCTGTCTAATTCTCAATGACAAACAATGTAAGCAATTTCCTTTAAGTCAGACAAGTCTTTCCTTCTACTAGCTACTGTGTTAGTATGTACACCCAGTAAATCCTGCATGCTGGGCTTGTCCTAGAATATTGAATGATGGATTAGCCCAGGCATTCTCAACCTATGACCCATGGGCCGAATGCAGCCCACAGAGTCATTTCATGTGGCCCTCCATCCTCCTTCCTGCTGCACATGGTGGAAGCACTGAAAACACGCAGAAAATGCACATTTGCATTTAAAAACTCACCAAAAACATACAAAAATGTACCAAAATGTGCGACATTTAAGTATGACTATTAAATTAAATTAAAATTAAAATTAAAAACATGCAAGAACTCACTGAAAATGCACAGAAATGTGCGAGAATACCAGCCCACTCAGCCATCTGAGTGATCCGGCCCACAACCTGAAAATGTTGATAAAGCCTGGGTTAGCCTACCCACCCACCCCCAGTCATTACTTTATTCAGGTGAAAATAGTCAGTTCTGAACAGGATTTCCTCTTCAATGCTTTCCTGGAATACAAGTTAGGGCACATCCAGCATGGGAAGGTGGAGTAGGTGCGGTTCACTCTTAAAAGATTCTTATCTTTAGTGCATACCTGTCAAGTTTCGGGAAATTTCCCTCAAACCCCTGTATTTTACACTCTTTCCCGCCGTCATCCCATATTAGTTAGACTGCAATTAGACTGGAGTTAGACTGGAGGCCACCACAGGATAAGCATAGCTGTCCAGTGTCCTGTTTTGGCTGGGAAATTTCCCTTATCTGACAGAAATGTCCCGAAACTTGATAGGTATGTTAGTGTAATGTTTTTATCTCTCACTTCAGCAATCCTACCATTTACATTGATTGATGTTTTTTCTCCTGTTAGAAGGATCCAGGAAGGTCTTTGGATGGCTTGAGTTTGTAAAAAACACACCAGGAGCGCAAGTCCGCCGCAGGCGGACACAGCGCCTCAAAGCGATGCAAACACCCACCAGCCTTCTTGCATGGAGGAATGGGGAGGAGAGGGACTCCCTCTCTTCCACGCTACCCCGCCGAAGACACGGCGAGACCACCGGCCTCAACAAAAGGTGAGCCGGGGTGGAAAAATTGATGCCTTGCCACCCCCCCTTGAAAGCAAAACAATTCCTCTGGAAAGGAAAGGCACCGGACGGCGCTCTGCCCAGTACCTTTACTTTCCGAGTAAGTGTTTTGTTTTCAAGGGAGTGCTAAGGCATCATTGCCTCCCCCCCTTGAAAGTGAAACAATTCCTCCTCTGTAACATGGGGGGTGGGGAAAGAGGATACCCCTCTCTTCCACCACCCCCACCCATGCTTCGGCAAGGCAACGGGGAAAAACTATGTTTTCTCCCGCAGCCTCGGAGGCCTGCCCAAGCCAGCCCATAGCTTGGGGGGAGGGGATACCCCCCTCTTCCCCCCAAACCCAGGCTACAGCAAGGCACTGGCCAGCCCCCCTGTAAAAAATACATACATATAAATAAATAAAAGAATCCCCACCCCACCCCAACGCAAGGATTTAACGCGGCCTGGCCAGCAAGGCAAGGTCACATTAAACCCTCCCAACCCTCCCCCCCACACACACACACTGACATTGAACCCATTCCCAGGTAAGCAAAGCCAGCAGACACCGCTCCATCCGCTGACTTTACTTACCCCAAAAATAAAACACAAAAATCAGAATCAAAAACATTCAAAAATAACCAAAATCAAACCCAAAAATAAGAACAAGACAGAACACACAGAACACCCCCCCCCCAAAAAAAAACAACCAGAGGAATTAAACCAGAGAACTCACCCCCACATCCTCCCTCCACGACGTCCGGAAATTAAATGAGGAAAGAAAGAGACTACTTACCGGAAGAAGCAACAACGAGAGGCCAGTAGAGAAAAACAGTCAAAGCAAAAGAAAACCTGAACAGCACCACCCAGAGGCCACAGGAGAAAAAACAGTTAAAAATATTCACAGAAATGATTCACATATTTCTAAAATCCTGTGTTCAGTTTTCACTCAAAAATAAAAACACAACATTTTAAAACATTTTAAAAATATTAAATTTGAAAAAAACACATATACTTACACATTTTTAAAATTTTTATCCAAAGTACAACTATTTAAGAAACTCTGTCAATCACAGGAACAAAACAAAGCCCTCTGCTTTAGCAAAAATTAGTCCAGATGTAAACCAATGTAAGGCAAGGATCTAAGCCATGGCTCTCCTAAGGATTTGACCCAGGGAGAAGTGGAGGCTGGCTACATGGAGTGGAAAAAATGCAGAAGTGTGTTGCAGCAGTCAATTGGTAGACTCTTTTGCTGTCATCATTTCTCTGAAAAGTCAATTTCATTTTCACTTCCCTAAAAGCAACCCGACATAACATTAGCACACAGCCAATGCATAGAATGTGGGGAGGAGACAAAGGTGGAAATAATGGTTTAAGTTCCTCAACAAGGAAGTATAGAGTTTATCACATGCAATTCCCATCTCTCCCCTACCCTTTCAACACCACAATGCATCACAGTTTGTCATTTCACAGCTCTATTTGGGTGCAAACTAATTTATCAACACAGGCTATAGAAGAGAAATATTGGGAGCTCTCCAAATCACATCAAAAGAACTATAGCCCTAGCACTGTGCCAAAAAGGAGCAGGACGGCCCTAAAAATGGTGGGAAGGATGGATTGATGTAAATTGGAACTTGAATGGATGTTGTAATTTGGTTTGAATCAAATAACACTAAATGAGATGCCAAAAGTGAACTGTACTATCTGGAAATGCCCTAGCTCTACTATTCAGAATCTGTGCTTTTTGCACAAGCAATCCACCAAAGAAGGTGGCTGAGCAAGCATTCACCTTTCATTGTGTGTTGTTTTAAACCACTTTTGAATGCCTGAGTAGAGCTTCTTGTGCCCATGATACCTAGGATTTATTTCTCATTGTCAAATAATCCTTTATGTTAGGACCTAGACAACATAGATTAAGGGCCTAGTTGTAGTTTATAGAAAGCATTTTGCTTAAAGGTTGAGAATCCAGCATTTTCTAACAGTTGGCACAAGCATAAGCCTACACACACTGTACTTGGCACAGTAACCTGAAAGAATTTAATTAGTCGAACTCTTCACCTCAGACTTACAGGAGGGGGGAAGCGAGAAGCAATGTATGTCTGACCTCATCCACTAGATGGGAGGGGGAGTTCAACGTACACTTGTCTTAGGATATCCATGCATTGATATGTACCATATTTGGCCCAACTGCCAAATTTCTATAGATTGTTGAGTACATTAACTGTAAGATAAATTATGTAGATAGTCTGGCTCAGAATCTTATAAAATACACAAGCAGCTGACAACCCATAGCTGGCTGGGGGAGGAGAAAGCTGAGAAGCTCACAGCTCCAATGAGGAGAAGTCTTATCAGGATGTCTTATTTGACTTGATGCCAAATGGAAACTTCATGGGGGCATCAGGCCCAATCCAAGAAGCCAATTAGCCAAAGAAAACAAGTAGCTATGAAAGCTGAATATATTATGTTTCTTTCTTGCACTCATTGAATTCTCAGAGGGGAGAGACAGGATTTTAAGAAGCAAGTTTTTAAATGTTGTTCAAATGCCTATTTTATAGAAAATAGCTCTTTTGCTAATAAAGAGATCCTATGCTGATGGAACAGTGTGTTTCTTCAAAGCAAATAGGAAATTGAGAGTGGAAGGTGAGATAAGAAATTTAACAAGCTCTGAACAAAGAGACTATTCCTTTAATTTCCAAAGACTTGGAAACCAGAAGTCCTAAGAAGAAGGGTAGCTGGGCCTGCCTTCACCCTTTAAGAAAAAGGGGATAAAGTGTAGGGGGAAACTTCAAAGAAGGCACAGGGCTACAACTTGGCACCCAATTATCTCAGAAGGACATACTCATTCATCTTCTTTTCTTCCCAGTGCAGCAAGGTGATAGGGAAGGCGGCATTTACTTACAGGAGTCAAAGGAAACTGACTTCATTTACAGAGCCACCCTTTTCCCAGCTAATAAAGAGAAGCTGGGGAGCCACTTCTCTCACCCAATAATCTACTACAGGCCATGGCAGAAGCTATCAAGGCAAGGCCAATGCACTGGGCATTTTGAAAGTTCCACCGTTCCCCTGATGAGACCTGGGATGGCTAGCAGAAAATGAATCAAGGGTAAATCAGGTTAGAGTGCCAGCACGTGGTCACACCATGTGGGATAGCACAGCCGGGGTGGTGCCGATACTCATTGCAGGCGCACCCCCCCCAATAACGGACTCAGACAACATTGAAAGTGGATAACAGCATCGGGCCACATTTATTGATTCAATGCCCTAATCCGAATTATAAATTTGTATTGGTAAAACGACCAATCATAATTCTTAAGGCAAGCAGGCCGAAGTAACACTGGTAAGGTACCACCCCAAAATTGCCAACGGCAATTGGTTACAATGTATCAATTTGTATCAATTTGTTTGTTGACAACAAACAAATTGTTGACCGTAGTCAATATCTAACTCATGACCCCACCCTCTGACTCGTATCCGTGAAATCACGGGGTGATGCATGCTGGCTAGCTATCGCCATCACCCCGTCGCCTGGTTCGTCGTTGACCGGACAACGTTTAACTAATTTGTTCCTGTCTAGTGTTGTCCAGTCAATTGCGAACCTGCCGGATACCTGTGGGTCATACTGTTTACCTTACCAGTGCTACCCGCCAATGTGACCGGAGTCAACAGTAGAAACGAAAGGAACCCCTATATCAAACCATAGCAACAGTGTGGGATGGGCAAAAAAGCCAGGACCCGAAAGCCAATGTGGGTCCCAACCAAAAATTCCCACCCGGCCCCGAAGCGACCAAAATATCACACTGTTAACTAGGGAGGGGGTGGAGGGGAAAAACTTCTCCGCTCCATCGCTTTAGCTAAAATGGCAGCACGGCTGCCTCGTGGCCACCCCTTTTATAAGGGAGCTGGCCACGCCCTAAACTACCCGGATTCTTCGTCCTGTGGGGGGGGGGCCGCAAAGAGCGCAGCGGCCATTTTGGCGCCGCGCTTGCATTGCAGGCGCACCCCCCCAATAACGGACTCAGACAACATTGAAAGTGGATAACAGCATCGGGCCACATTTATTGATTCAATGCCCTAATCCGAATTAAAAATTTGTATTGGTAAAACGACCAATCATAATTCTTAAGGCAAGCAGGCCGAAGTAACACTGGTAAGGTACCACCCCAAAATTGCCAATGGCAATTGGTTACAATGTATCAATTTGTATCAATTTGTTTGTTGACAACAAACAAATTGTTGACCGTAGTCAATATCTAACTCATGACCCCACCCTCTGACTCGTATCCGTGAAATCACGGGGTGATGCATGCTGGCTAGCTATCGCCATCACCCCGTCGCCTGGTTCGTCGTTGACCGGACAACGTTTAACTAATTTGTTCCTGTCTAGTGTTGTCCAGTCAATTGCGAACCTGCCGGATACCTGTGGGTCATACTGTTTACCTTACCAGTGCTACCCGCCACACGGAGGGGCTTCAAAGAAGGCCTGACGCCCCCCCCAGACCGTCAGCTCGGTCAACAGGCCTGCTCGCCAATCACCCAACAGGAGGTCCATACCTCCTCGCGACAGATGGACCCCATCCCCTGCATACAAGTCATAATTTCGTAGGCTAATAGCGGGGTGACGACTGACCCGTCCCCAAGCCCTGTCGGCAAGGAACCGCGCCACCGCCCCATTGACCGCGCGCCTAGCGCGGTCAAGGGCCAGGAGGCCAATGCCCCCTCTGTAAGAATGGCGCGGGATCATGTCCGACCAAACCAGGGTTGTGGCAGGCCAGACGTAGTGCAAGTAGGCAAGGTCCTCGCAAATCGCATGCTTGAGCGATAAGCCGGTGACCTGACCCAAATCATTGCCCCCAAGGTGTATGATGAGAATGTCAGGCGGGTCAGCACTCCTGCTTGAAAACAGGAAAGGCAGCAGCTCCCGCCATAACATCCCAGGCTTACCATGCCATGTGAGACTGGCGTGTTCACCCAGTCCCAGTCGGGGTCCCCACTCTGTCGCCGCAGCGTAACGCGCTGCCCTGTGCACATAGCTGTGGCCCACCAGCCATACTGTCACCGGTGTAACACGACACCCAGGGTCTGTAAGAAAAATTGAGAAAAAAAGGAAGGTAAGGTGATCGGATTGGTACTCACGGTGGAAGTGGGCGCACATAAAACTGAAAACATTGCGAGCCCCACCTTCCCATGCTGCGTATGTCAGCCCCGGAGTACCCAAAAGCAGCTACTGTAGAGGCTGCCCCAATACGAAATGAATGTGTGCCATAACGGGCACCTGGTAGGCCCACCCTGGCGAGGGCTCTGCCTGTCACCTTCCAAAACTGAAATTTAGTAAGGGGAGACCCATCTTGGTGACAGAAAAATGGGCCATGGTGCATGCCACGCAGTGCCAGGAACTCCTGTAGGGCACCAACCGGACAGATGTCTGCCAAAGAACACCGTAGCAGTCTTACGCCACTGCCTACGCCATGCTGATCTGACTTGGAGGAACGTATCCTCAACTGGGCCCAGTCTTTGGCAATATAGACATCCTCGAGTTCCAGTGCCCTACAACTTGCATCCGCCTTAGACAGCATCACAAGTTCGCTGATGCGGAGCGCTCCAAAAAATGCCACCGTTGTGGCTGCATGAAAAAGGGCTGCCTCATAATGATCAAAACAGAGGCTTGGCCAGCCCCGGGCCAACTGGGTAAGAACCCTTGGGGAAATAGGTGCCGGTCGTCCGGGCAACGCCCGCGCTCGCGCACCCACCCCTCCAAAACATGTCTCACACGGAAGTCAGTGGTGCTGTCCACATGACCCCCTACTTTGGCCATAAAAGCCAGCGCCGAGAGCTTGGATGCTATGGTGCGAGGTGCGAGGCCGAGAGCATGCAGGTGGACCATGAACCGCAGAACATGGTCAACCGGGATAGGCCAGGTCTCTGGCAGGTGAAATTGAGCAGCAAATGCCCTGTAAGAATTAAATGCTTGTTGATACGCCTTACGCGTGCGTGGCGCTAGTGACAGGCCAATCGCCCGGTTCACCTCTCCTTGCCAATGGTCCATATCTCGTCCGGGAGTGGCGAGGGAAATTCCTCCGCATCCGGGGCCAAGGCACGGAACCGGGAGATCTGCAGGCGGGACAAAGCGTCAGCAATATCATTATTAATCCCTGGGACATGCCTGGCTCTGAACAAAACGTTGAGGTGCAGGCAGCGCAGCACAAATTGGCGCACTAGGTCCATAACCCTGGGCGATTTGGAAGTCTGTGCATTAACAATGTGGACAACAGCAGCGTTGTCACACCAGAAATGCACGACCGAGTTGGCCCATTCCTCGCCCCATAGCATCAAAGCCCCTAGTATAGGAAAAAATTCAAGGTATGTGAGATCACGCAGGCGATCTGTGCCTGCCCAGGCCGGTGGCCACCCACCATAGGCCCACTTCCCATTGAAGTACATCCCATAACCCAGGGATCCTCAGGCATCAGACTGGATCTGAAAGTTGGGGGATGCCAGGAGGTCAGACCTCCAAAATGAGACCCCATTGAACTCCCTCAGGAACTGTAACCAGACAAACATGTCTGCCCTGATACCCCGGGTAAGTCTAACTCTGTGGTGAGGCCTGGATAACCCTGCCATGGCGTCGCATAAGCGTCGAGCAAAAGCCCGGCCCGGAGCGACCACCCTGCAAGCGAAATTTAGGTGACCATGTAGCACCTGCAGTTCCCTCAGTGATGCCTTGCGCTTGGCCATCAACTCCGAGATAAGGGCCACTATCCTGGACACCTTATCCTCCGGTAACCTAGAAGCCTGCGCTACTGTGTCAATCTCCACCCCCAGGAATACTAACTTGGTAGATGGGCCCTCGGTCTTTTCGGGCGCTAAAGGGACACCGAGTTCCTCCATTAGCGTCTGAAATGTAGTGAGGAGACGTGTGCACGTGTCCCAGCCCCGTTCACCCCCGAATAAAAAGTCATCCAGGTAATGGGCTACAGACCGGGACCCTGACCTGCGGACGAAAGCCCACTCTAAGAAGGTACTGAAACGCTCAAAGGCCGAGCATGATATGGAACAGCCAAAAGGCATGGCCTTATCAAAATAATATTCGCCCCGAAATTTGAAACCCAGCAACTCAAAGTCACCCGGATGCACCGGCAGGAGGCGAAAGGCCGACTTAATGTCGCACTTGGCCAGCAGGGCACCCGGGCCACACGAGCGTACCATACGCAGCGCGTGGTCAAAAGACGTATACCTGACTGAACAAAGGTCATCAGGGATAGCATCATTGACCGACCGGCCGGCTGGGTAGGATAAATGATGAATAAGGCGAAACTCGCCTTGAGACTTTTTGGGAACCAAGCCTAGGGGCGACACCTTAAGGTTGGGAAACGGGGGTGAAGGGAAAGGGCCAGCGACCCTGCCCGCATCTAACTCCTTCCTAATACTGGCAGCAGCCACCTCCTCCCTCCCCTTGAGGGACAAAAGATTGGGGGCATCCTGAGGGGACCTATCACCCATGAAAGGGATGCGGAACCCGTACTTAAATCCTTGAAGGAGATACTCCCCATCCTCCCCTTTCGGGTACACTGTGAGCCAACGCTCCAACATGTCCACCTTAATTGGGGAGGGGGCCTTTCGGTCAACCAGCTCCATCTGTGGCAGCCTTGCCAGCCCACTGTCCGCCCCTCCCTCTGCCCCGTGTCCCCCCAGGCCTGGGACAGGCGGAGGCTGCGTGGGGGCCCGAACAGGTGGGACACTCATGCCTGTATTTGCAATTCTTCTTATTACAGGAACCATTGGACGAGAAAGTCCAGCACAGCAGGCGGGCTGGAACCCCCTGCCCCGCCACTTGGCGGGTAACCTGTGCTGGGACAGCTCGCTGGACCGCATGTCCGCAATGGTATCTGTCCCCTGGCGCGGGGCGCGTGGGCGTCATGTACAGAAGCCAAAGCCTCTGGCACGGCTCGTCCCACCTCATCTCCGGGTGGAGGGGAATCCGCATACGGAATTCCTCGTCATAAGCCAGCCACGAAGGGCCCGGGAAATCAACCATTGTCCTGTATATGTTGTCCAAATATTGGACCATCGGAATAGCCAACTCCGGCCGCGCCCTCAGATACACTGCCATGTAAATTAAATAAGCCGGCAGCCAGTTGGCCCAGGTACGTGGCGGCTTACGACGATGTGCCTGCTCCTTATCCTTCTCATCCTGTCCCTCCCTTTCCTCCTTGGTGGGCTCTCTGTTCAGGAGTGAGAAGATATCTACATACTCCCCCCGCCAAATCTTTTCCTTGGTGGCCTGAGCCAAGTGGTCACCCAGTGGCAAGGAGTACCCCGCAGTTGGTAAGGCCGAAAAAGGCACCACAGACACCGGGAAAGGGGCCTGAGCTAACCCAGCCACCCCCAGTACATTCCCCGTAGTGAAAGACAAACTACCCACCCCGGTGCCCTGGGTGGCAGTTACCGTCGCCGAGTGGGGTGCCGGCTGCTGTGCCACCGCACCACCCGAGCGAGGCCAAGGCCATTGAAAAGCTCCCCCCATAGAAGCAATGTGTGCAGGTGTACTGGCTTGTACCGTATACTCACATGCTGCACCCCCGTGGGCCGCCCCCACCGGGGGTTCCGGCCCACTGGGGGCATCGGAGCTCACGACCGACGTAGAGCTCATCATCGGGGCCTGACCTGCACTCGTCTGCTGGCTGGGGAGCTGCGGGGCAGTGGCCGAAGCCGCGCCACCCGCCTGAGGCAGCTCAACCCTGCCCACCGCCTGTTGTCCTCCCGCCGACGGCGCCGCAAAAGGGACGCCAAAGGGAGCCCCAGCCTGGCTGGCCCGAGCTAAAGACGCTTCGAGGGCCGCAAGGTGGGCCAGTAAGGCCTGCACATCGATCTGGGGCCAAGGGCCGGCCGGCCCGCCAAGTCCAGGCGCGGGTACAGGTCCCTGTACCCCAGGACCCGAATAGGGCCATTGCCCAACACCGAAGCCCGGTAGGGTCGGTGCAGGAACCTGCCAAGGTAGGGGACCACACCACCCGCCCAGGCTAGAAGGCCCGGGAGGAAGAGTGGCAGGCCCAACAGGATGGGCAGAGAGAGTAGCGGTGTCCACCGCTCGCTGGCCGCGGGCCGGAGCCCCTGCCGCGCCCGCATTCCGATCCCCCGCGTCCGGCCAAGGGGCGATGGACCCCATTCCGTCGGCCCCGGCGGGGGCCTGGACAGGCGGCTGCTGGGGAGGCGCCACCGTGGTCCTCCGACCCGGGTTGCGCCTCCTCACAGCTCGAGCCGCACTCGAAGCTGCCTTCTTCTTCGAAGGCATCTCAATCGCAGGAGAGGGAAGCCGAAAAGAAGATTCGCCGCCAAAAGGCTTCCCGCAAGGTAAGGAGCGACGGAGACACAGGGGAAAAACTTCTCCGCTCCGTCGCTTTAGCTAAAATGGCAGCACGGCTGCCTCGTGGCCACCTCTTTTATAAGGGAGCTGGCCACGCCCTAAACTACCCGGATTCTTCGTCCTGGGGGGGGGGCCGCAAAGAGCGCGGCAGCCATTTTGGCGCCGCGCTTGCATAATGTCAGCTTTGTTGCATATTATCATAATTGCTAATGGGCACTGTAGGGGGTGAAGACTCATAAGATGCCAGCAGACGTTTTAGTGGCACATGGAGGACCTATGTGATGTAACCTGTATAAATGTGTTTTCTGAGGTTTCAGGTTTGCATTTATATTGAGAGAGTGTAAGTGCAAAAGATCTAAGAAGTTCTAGACCACTGTTTCCCAGTACGGGGCCCATGCCCCACAGGGAGACTTCAATTCACATAATCTTAAATCAGTACATTGTCAGATCAGTGCTTTGTGGAATTGACTTCAGCTTCTGGGAATTGATGTCCAAAAACCAAAAGGTTGGGAAACACTGTTCTAGACCAATTCTTATAAACACAAGTCTAAGAAGACATATTGATATATTTATTATATAGAAAACAATATAATGTCAATACAGTACAAGATTCCTGGCAACTATCAAAAACACTTAAATGTTAGCAAACTTTGTACTGCTCCACAGATACTACATTTCAGTAAACTAACAGCAGGTAATTCACTCAGCATGGATGGAAGAGAATCATTTTCCCAGGCCCTTATGGCAAAAATAAAACAAAACTGGATTCAGATTGCAGTAGGGAAAATCTGGATTACAACACACAGAATACCTGACAATGGAATTTGTGAGGTGTGGTCCAAATCCCCCTATTTCCCCCTCCCCCTCAAATCTGGGATTGACTACATGGCCCTATACCCATCTTTTCCAATGTATTCTACTTATATGTGGAGGGGGTAAGGTAGACCTCCAGTTTATGTTCTTGTATCCCTCAAAGAGGGGAGAAGGACAAGGATTCATGGTGGTGCTGGTTACACAAACAAAGTAATAAAGAAAGTTTTGATTGCTAGTCCATCAGGTCTGTAAATATGGTATGAGGATTCAGAATTTATTTATTTAATTCATTATTCTATCCTGCCTTTCTCCCTCTCACACAGCATAACATCATGAGCTGCCCAGCTTTTTATTTACCTCAGTGACATTTTGGAGGGCATGGTTTCTCCTGTCTTATTCCTTCCTCTTTTTATCCATAGCATTGACCATCAAGACATTTTTGCAGTTCCTAGCTAGAGCACTGAAAGTGTAATAACCCTTTGTGAGAAGAAATTAAGCATCTTACCCATGTTATCTACTGTAGACAGAAACCCATTCAAGTGTAAATGGATATGGTGTGACCTGAAAACTATTTGTTACTTCCCACACAAGTAAAAATAAAACAAAATGAGAGGAAAGAAATTTCCAATGTCACAGCATTTGAAAAAATGATCAACACAAGTTGTACATTATATCTATAGCCCTTCTTAGATCAGAAAAAACATTTTTCTACCCTCATAAAAAGCCATGTTTGATACAGCAATATAATGTTTGTTTCTGGAACTGTATTGATTTTTGATTTATGGATGAGCATTAAATATATGTCTAATCAAAGTTGATGGATACATATATCTCCCATTTCAGTAGACTGGCGAACTAGATTCTTTTCTCTGAAACAATCATAAGTTGAAGGGGAATGATTACATGGTAAAGGACACACTTGCTCAAAAGCCAGTCATATCCGACTGTAGGGTTCAGTGCTCATCTCTGTTTATAAGCCAAAGAGCCAGCGCTGTCTGCATCCGCAGACATTTCCTTGGACATGTGGCAGGCATGCCTCAACACCAGAGTGCATGGAATGCTGTTTACCTTCCCACCGAAGTGGTACCTATTTATCTACTTGCAATTTCTTGCTTTCAAACTGCTAGGTTGGCAGGAGCTGGGGCAGAGACAGGAGCTCACTCTGTCATGCAGTTACCCATGAATTGAACTCCAACCTTCCAGACAGCGAGTTCAGCATCTTAACCACTTGATCCACCACAGTCCCATGATAGGGCTACGTTAATTTAACAGAAGATC
The DNA here is from genome assembly GCA_035047345.1 of Bradypodion ventrale. Taxonomy (NCBI): domain Eukaryota; kingdom Metazoa; phylum Chordata; class Lepidosauria; order Squamata; family Chamaeleonidae; genus Bradypodion; species Bradypodion ventrale. The sequence continues at coordinate 78,677,754 of JAWDJE010000002.1, read as the reverse complement.
CATTTCCCATTTTCACAGGCATCAACATAACTTGTATATAACATACCATAGTATTTTGTGTTCAGTTCTTGGGAAAGTATGAATAGTAAAAATAAAATAAAACTTTCTAATGTCTTTCTCCTAAATACATTTTCTCAGTAAGACACGAACAAAATCTAAATTAGTCCAAGAGCCAGTCTTACACAAACTATTCAAATGCTTATTGCACTCCATATGGATCCAGCCCTCTTGCTTGTTATTAGTTTTACTTTCTTTATTGAGAGCCAGAGATGAATGAATTTCCAGGAAACTCATGTCTTCCTGTAGTGCTCGTTGTTGGCTAGGACAATGCTCAATGGGCTGTGTGACAAGATCCATGTGCCAACTTTACCAATTGGAAGAGAAACTGTAGCAACAGCAGATGGGCTTTTTTCTGAACACCCACCAAAAGAGCTTATAAATTCTGAGTTGATTCCACATACAGAGAGCCTTTGCCCATCACCAGTTAGGAGGTGAGCAGTACCATTATGAACATTTTGAGGATGATGCCATCAAGTTCACATTACTGTAAGTGTAGGCTAGATGCAGAATAAAGGCTAAATCTGACATTTAATGAAATGCAAAATTTGGAAAAGCATTAAATAGCCACTGCCACAAAATTATTCTGCCTTTATGCATTCTCTCATTCATGCTTCATTTAGAATAATTATTTTGGCTCCATATAAGAAGTGAGTGAGAAATAATGAAATGCCAGAGGAGAACCTCTTTAAAATCCCACAGGATCTCACTATACCAGCCAGCAGAAACGTAACAGTGCTGGAACTATAATTTACAGCTATTCATCAGCAGTTCAAAGCAATAAATTGAACACACACAGTTGGCATAGAAAACAATAGTGAATGATGGATTATGATGGTGGAAAATAACAAAGATAATAGCTATAGATTTTTTTCTCTTCATCTTCTCTCCCTCCTCTTTTTGGAAGGAGCCATAACCATATATCTGCTGTGGAAACAGTGACACAACCAGTTAGCATTGCCCATTCTTCTGATTGCAAAAAAGATGATACTTATCATGGGTTCTTCTTTAATGGTATTTTGTTCAAAAAAAGATGTTATTAAAAGTTTGACAAAATGTGAAAATGAGAGAAGAAACTAGAGGTTTTTTTAAAAAAATAACAAACAAGTGTAATTATTACTTTATTACATTGTTTCTTTATTTTATTTAATACAGTTTTATATAGTTCCTTGGGGAGAGTTGACACTATTTAAAAAACCCTTAAAACCATTTAGATGCATGTTTTTAAAAAACACTGTCACTAAGGAACACCCACCCCAACTTTAACTTTAAATCACTTTTAAAAGTCTTCCAACAGGAGGAGTCATGAAAATTAATAATATTCAGAATTAGGAGGATATAGGCAGGAGGTCTTTGATTGCCTCTCTGAACAGGTCAATGTTTATGTTTCTTAAATTCATTCAGAGAGGGGGCCTGATGCAGTTTTGAAGACAGACTATTCCATAGTGTAGATAAAGGTCACCCTTGCTCAAAAGCCAGTTGTATCTGACTCTAGGGTTCAATGCTCATGGCTGTTTATACCAAAGATGTCTGCGTCTGCAGACATTTCCATGGACATGTGGCAGGCATGACTAGACACCAGAGTGCACGAAATGCTGTTTACCTTCCTACGGAAGTGGTCCCTATTTTTCTACTTGCAATATATTCCTTTCAAACTTCTAGGTTGGCAGGAGCTGGGACAGAGGCAGGAGCTTACTCCATCGTGCAGCCCTCAGGTATTGAACCCCAACCTTCCAGTCTTCAAGCTCAGAGTTTTAACCACCAATCCACCACAGTCCCTTAGTGTTGGTATCACCACGTAAAAGGCTCTACACTTTGTTACAACCGTCCTAGCCATACTTGGTGTCATCTTCTGCAGCTGTAGACTTTGGGAGGATCAGAGTGATTCAGGTGGTGGGTCTTGGGGAGAGTGTTTCACCAAGTAACAAGGTCCAAAATTGTTTAGAGCTTAGCAAGTTAACATCCCTTTTGCATGATATGATACTCAATGAGATGCCAGTGCAACTTGGCCAATGTCAGAATAATGTCATCACATTTTTTCACTCTGGATATCAACCTGGCCAGAGTGTTCTGGCTCAAGATAATGTTTTCTACTCTGCATCCATGTTTGTGTCCCACTCATAGTTAGGATGTTTTTCAGTGTGATGAGAACATAAGAACATAAGAACATAAGAACATAAGAACAGCCTTGCTGGAACAGGCCACAGCCCATCCAGTCCAGCATTCTGTCTCACACAGTGGCTCACCATTTCCTTCAGGGTATTCCCAAGCAGATGCCTTCACCTGCTTAGGATTCCCTGGAAATGATATTGAGAGATATCCTGCCTATCTCTCCAACCCGCAGGTTGTCCTTAAGTATCCATAATTATAGCCATTGATACTCTTGTCCTCCATGAACTTGTCTAATCCTTTGTTAAAGCTGTCAAGACTGACAGCTGTCACCACTTCTTCTGGCAGGGAGTTCCATAGACCAGTAATCCTCTGGGTGAAAAAGTACTTTCTCTTATTTGTTTGAGAACTAGTACCCAAAAGTTTCATCGAGTGTCCCCTAGTTCTAGTGTTATGCGATAGGGAAAACAGTTTTTCCTTATCTACTTTGTCCACACCGTGCATGAGGAATAGAACTCAGTTGTCTCTTCTATTGTTGGGTCTCTAGGATAATATATTCCAGAGGAATTGGGACACAATGTTTTAAGATCCATCTAGCATGACCAAGGGTCATAGATTAAGAGCTGTTTTTCAAAAAATCTGGAGGTACCAAGTTGCCTATCCTTTTTACATTCAAAGCATCTTCTGCAACTATGGCACAAGAATCATGCAAGTGATTCAATATTTGAAAATGTTGTGTAAGTAAGTATCCAGTACCCTGTTATGCAAGCAGAATCTTCAATGGTTGATGTAGGAGCTTATTGTAATCTCCTTTGGCAGAACAGACACCAAGTGGAAGTCTGCTCCTGGAATGTAATACTACTGTGATATCCAGTAGGATTCTACTCTATGCATCTCCTACAGAAGCACACATCTAAAGAAAATTAAAATATCAACATTCAATACTGTTGCAACAGTTACAAAACTATGATAAAATAGGCAGATACAGCATATGATACATTCAATAATACTGATAAAACTGCCTAAATAGGAAGATTGTAAAATACCATCAGACATGGTGCCATGTTCCCAGGGCAAATACATGCATAATTTAACTGTGGCAAAGAAAAGACTTTCTTGCATTTACATCAATCATGACTCTCTCATAGCTGTAACTTAGAGATGTCCCCATCCATCAGATTTTAAGGTGGAGGCAGGTTGGTAAAGAAGGAGGCAGTTTGTAAACTATCCTGTGACCTAAGTCAATCAGAGATTCAAAGATCTGCTTGCCGTCTGGCACCCATGGGTGGCATATGAAAACTATCTTCCTTTATAAATGTCACATGTAGTAGGGACACAAATAGGCAGATGAAGTGCAGCTCTCTTAACCATTGGTGTTCGGCATGTATGCCCAAAACCCGTTCTTACTATCCCCTACCGAGCCGCCTACACTTGCCTTCACCCCAACTGACCATCGCTGCAAGGGTCTGGCAGTCGCCAATGGGGCAACCACCCCACGAATGCGGCCAACAAAAAAATCTACAAGGCCCAGCATTCTCCGCGCTGCACCACCCCTCAGCCAATGAGGCTGAAGGGCACGAGCACAGAGGAGGCTGGGCAGCCGGCACAGCATTTTTAAAAAAAAACATGCCGGGGAAAGGCCCAACCCGCAAAAAGTAAGAAGGAGGGGGAGAGGAACTGAGGGGGGCAGAGCCTGGGAACCATGCACCCCCACCCCACCACCTTGACCCCCCAATCCATAGCCCCCCTTACCTTTTGTGGTTTGGGCCTTTCCCCATGACATGGCCTTCTCTGCTGGGATGCGCACCCATCTGTCGAGGCCTTGACACTGGCAGGATCAGAGGATAGATCTGTGCATGTCCAAACTCAGAAGGCCATACTGGGGAGAACGGGCCAGCCAGCAAAAGGTAGGGGGCATTGATGGGGGGGGCAGAAACCTCACCGCCCACCTGCCCTACCACCTTGCCCCCAAATCCCTTCCCCCTTACCTTTTGCTGGCTGGTTCGTTAGCCCAGGGAGGAGGCTGTGGCTGGATCTTCGGCCATGCATCCTTCCCGGGTGGCGAAAAATGCAACGGTGCCAAAGGCACCTGCAGCACCCTTCCCGTTTGCCCGGGGATGCAAGGCCAAAGGACCCAGCCCCTGCCTCCTCCATGGGCGATGGGGAATGCAAGGGCACCAAAGGTGCCCGCAGCACACTCCCTGTTATCCCGGGGATGCAGGGCCAAAGGACCCGGCCACTGCCTCCTCCCCGGGTGGCAGGGAACGCAAGGGCACCAAAGGTGCGCACAGTGCACTTCCCATTCATCCCAGGAGGAGGCCGTGGCCAGGTCCTTCGGCCAGGTGCGCACAGTGCACTTCCCATTCATCCCAGGAGGAGGCCGTGGCCAGGTCCTTCGGCCCTGTGTCCTCCCTGGGTGCCAAGCAAACCACCCTACCCTCCTGGGAAGCCTTTATCTCCCGGAGGTACTTACCTGGCCAGGGAAAGAAGGGAAATGGTAGCCTTCTCTCTCTCTCCCTCACTCTCCCTCACTATCTGTCTCACTCACCCCCTCTGGTTGACTGCTTTCTTCTCTCTCTCTTTCACTCATTCACTCACACACACACACACACACACACACACACACACACACACACACACACACACACACACACACACACACACACACACACACACACACACACACACACACACACACACACACACACCACCCCTGCCTTGCCAGAACATTATTATCTGTGTGTTGGTGGTTGGGGTGTTTTTGTTTTGGAGGGGGGGTTGTGCACACACCCCCCAAAACAAGCCCAACCACCCAATCACACACAAAAAAAGCCTGGCAGTGCCGGGCAAAAATATGCTAGTCTCTTATAAGGAAGTCTAGTGCTGGTCTCAGTCAGTGTCTAGAGCTAGCAATGGATGAGCACCGAGAAACTGAGACAATCCACAAAAGACATTTCAGGTTGAGAGTCTGGTAAATTCTGGGAATCCAGTCTATTTTGGATAATAAAGTTCTTCTTCAAAGAATCAGGTCCACACTTTGGGACTGTTTCTGAACAAAATTTTCCATTCGGATGCTCTGGTGGCAGTCACAGCCAGTTTTTATGCAATATATGCTGGTATATTAACTGCTATGTCCCTGAATTGATCAGACCTATGTCTGTGTCCATTGACCGGTATTTTCCTCACAAACTCAGATGGGATCTTGACTCTCTGTGAAAAGAACAACTTCTTTCCAAGAGATGCCCAGAAAAACAAACAAATAAACAAATACTTTCATTTTGGTTACTTTGAAACTCTGTGATAATGTAACTGGGGACTGATTTTGAGATTGAGTGAACAGCACAATATTTCCTGAGGGCATCTGAAGCCACACAGGATAGGCAGTAGCCTACCATTAGATAATGGAGCAAAAGCTAATGGAAATCAGCTGCAGAAAGCAGAGAGCAAGAATGAGGCATTGAACCAATTTTCACCCCATCTCACATGCTATTTTCATATAAAAATGCCCACATGGAAATGTCTGGTACTGCCCAATTGTTCAATCTGTTTGAGTGAAACCAGTTTCTGGAACTAATTACATTAAATTTGGGTCTATTACTCATGTTGAGACTGAAATTCTGTGCTATGTATTTTTCTTATCGTGAAAGGAGGAATGTTGGACTGTTAGTGGCTTCCCCCTCCTTTTTATAATCCAGATTCAGTCCTTGCAAAGTCTTGCTTAAGGAGTTAATTTAAGTAAGACTTCCTGCCTTTATTGCTTAATCTTAAACACATGTGCAAGACTTTTCGACAACAAATGGTTAGTAATGTTTGTTATTGATCCTATTCACATTACACCTTTGACTACTTCAGCTGTAATCTTTACTTTGAAATCCATTCTCAACGAGGACATTTCTTCTGTTTCAAACTCTGAGAATCTTTCAGTTGCTGCAGCTTTGTTTTCAATCAACCGGTCTTAAAATACTGTTTCCTTTCCCAATAAGCAATATATTTTCCAGACAACAGCCTTAGTATGAACAGAAATAATAATTGAAGTTTACTTTGGTGGCCCCATTTTTTGGAGTAATCTTTCTGAGGAAATACATATGGCCTCTCTGTGGGTTTAAGGTAAATGCTGGAAACGTTTCAATCCTGGTAAACTTCTATATTTTATTACTGTTCATTTCCTAAACCTATAAAATCACTGCTCTCATTTTATATCATCATAATATTTCTATATTTTTATTGTTATTTAATAATTTGTAAACCACCAAAGCAAGTCCAATGTGTTTTGCTGCCTGAGGTAAAGGACACGATAACATCTACCCATCAGAGTTATATTGGATTACCAGTTGAATTTTCCCTCAACACCGGCAGTAGGACTGTATCTTTTATTTGAAAACTGCAGGCTGGTTGAAAGGATGTTCTCCAGACCCTGTGATATCCATAGCTCTGTCTTCTAATAGAAGCACATTGCCAGGAGGCTCAAAAGCAATGTTGAAGAAGAAAGTATTACTGCTGTTGCTCAATGTCTGCCACCTGGGAAGTAAACTGACTTTGTTCGAGCAGATTTGGGAAACCTTTGTGGCCCTGGAGCCAAATTCCAATTCTGAAATATCTTTTTGGCTGTATCCTAGCTGAAGGTGAGGTTTAGGGTTCGATCGCAGAAAAGTGGAACAGAACTCAGATTAGCAACTCTGAGGAAAGTAAAAGCCTTCTCAGTCTGGCATCCAGCACTTCTGCAAATCAGAACTCATGTCAATGTAAAATATTTCTATGCTTAAAAGAGCCTCACATTTCCAAACAGTGCTCTCATTTGCTATGATGTCTTTCATGAGTTCCACTGCTTCCACTAGTGTTTCTCTCTTTTTATCTCCCCCCCCCCCCAATGTACCAGCTGCTAGGACTTTGATGTAATTCCTGTCCTGCAGCAGAAGAACTAACATATGTTGCTAACAAAGATGTCTTAATTTAGATCTGGAACTCAGAGCTCTGTGGTGTTTTTTGAGCCCACTAACTCCACCAATTAATTCTTTTTGTCTAGCGTGGCACCTGTTGATGAGGGTAGAGCTATCAACCTCCAGGGTTTTGCCCTGTGAGTTGTATCAAATCATGGCAGGTGTGTCTTCCATCACTTTACAATTGTGCTATTAATATACAGACATACACAAAACAATACATCATAAAAAAGAAAATACATATGTTTCATAAAAAATAACCGCATACATGATAATTGATCTGTTACCTTTTATAGCTGTCTATACTGTTAAACATCCCCTAAAAAACATCTAACCTATTTCAAAAGATCTTCACAGAAATTCTTTATTTATCACTACAACTATAACCATCTCATAATACATTTCAATAGTACTATAATTTAGGTACAACTATCAAAATCCAATTTTCATTTACATTTCACCCAGTGTTTATTTACATTGCCCTGGAAAGCTTGGTCCCAATATTTACCTCCACAAACTACTTTGAGCTGGTACAGGTCTACTACTTTCTGCGCCTGTGAGAGAGTGATCCACAAAGGGCTTCCAAATACTCCAAAATCTATTTTCTTTCAACTTATCCCTTTTTACTTTTATCTCCCATGTCAGTTTATCGTTCAATGCTAAATTCCACATTTCTTTATACCATTCTCTCGTCTGTATAATTACATCATTTTTCCAATGTCTAGCAATACATTGTCTACCCGTTGTTAACATTATTTCTAGTAACTCTTTTTCCTCCTTGTTTAAACTCATGCCATCCACATCTGTTAGCATAATGGAACCTGATGCCAGTTTAATTTTCTTACCCATTATTTCCCAAGCCTCTTTTTCTATTCTTCTCCAAAAATCGTTTATCTTTTTACAACTCCACCACATATGTTCATAAGTTCCAATAGTGTCTTTACATCTCCAACATAAGTTATCCTTTTTATTATCAATCTGATGTAACCTCAGTGGTGTCAGGTACCATTGCCACAACATTTTATAATTATGCTCTTAAATTCTTACTGACATAGTTCTCATTATCCTCTTTTTCCACTTATTTCTCCATTCATCTTTTCCTAGCTTTATGTTCAAATCCTGTTCCCACTTCAATTTCAAATCTTCCTGTAGATCACCCTCCCTATTTATTAAAGAGTAAAGTTTGCTGACTAGACCCTTTTATCTCCTTTTCGAATTTTTAGAACCAGTTCTTCAAATTCCGTCTTTTCTCTGTCTATATCTAATTCTCTCCTATATTTACTATTCCAATTATTAACCTTCATTATCTGAAACCAATCCAATTTCAACTGTTCAAAAAACTTTTTCTTCTTATCTTCATCCCTACAAATCCGTAACCAATCTTTCACCAAGGAAACTTCATTTTTATCCAATATTTCCTTTATTTCTTTATCTATTTTTATCGGAAAGCATGCCATATCTGCTAATTCCAAAATTGGGGAGACATCTGGGGCCAGATCCTTCTTTAATCTTTTCCACACGTTCATAAGTCCCTTCATCATTGTGTTACTGGTAGCTATCATTTTAACCTTACCTCCCAGAAAAATCATTTTGCCTATATGCCTATAATCTTTCATCTCAATTTCCTCCCAAATTACTTTTTCTCTTGCCAAGATCTTCACAACATTCTTAATTTGAAAAGCACGATAATATGCAACTAAGTTCGGCATTCCTAAACCCCCTTCTTTCTGAGGCAGATACCATAATTTCTTTAATAATATAGGCTTTTTACCTCCATTACAGAAATTATTAAACAGCTTTTGAAACTCATTAATTTCCTTTTCGTTCATTTGAATTGCAAGTGCATCAAATAAAAAATTAATTCTCGGTAACAGCATCATTTTGCTAATTGCAATCCTCTCGAACCATGACAACTTCAACTTTTGAAAACTTTGTATTCTGGTCTTAAATTCCGTTTTCAAGCTATCATAATTCAATCTTTTAAGTTCTTCCAATCTATTTGATATAATTATCCCCAAATATTTCAATTTATCTTTGATTTGTATATTAGTTAATCCCTCAATCTTTTCCTTCTCCCCTTCTCCCATGTTACACAACATCATTTCCGATTTATCCCAGTTTATCATCAAACCCGTAATATCCTCAAAATCCTCAAATTGTATTTTAATCCTATCCATAACCCTCTCAGGGTGCTTAGCCGTTATCAGTGTATCATCTGCATACATACTTATTTTATTGCCCATTATCCCTTCTATTTTTACATCTTCTCTTATACTTTTGGCCAAAATTTCTATTGCCATAATAAACAGAATAGGAGACAGAGGACAGCCCTGTCTAGTACCTGCCTCAAGCTTTACCTCATCTGTGACCTCATCATTTACTCTAATCTTAGCAATCCCTTTCTGATATAACAAATCAATTACTCTTCTAAATCTATCCCCAAATCCATAGCTTTTAACTATTTTCTTAATCGAGGACCATTGTAAAGAGTCAAATGCCTTAAAAATGTCCAAAGATATTAGTCCCACCTTTTCTTTCATTTGATTTACATTATCAGTTAAGTCTAACACTCTCCTAGTCGAGTCAGCCATATGTCTCCCTTTTAAAAATCCTACTTGATCTGCATTTATATATTCACCCATAAATTTATTTAAATGATTAGCCAATATTGCTGTGAAGGTAAGTAAAGTATAAAGCAGAGACATGGTAAAAAGAATCAAGCAAAGGACATATACAGACTGGAGTACCAGTTGAATCTTACTCCAATATTTCCAGCAGAAAATGGCCCTGAAGTATATTGCAGGGCAGCGTAGGGAGTACAAGAAAAGCAGCGTGGCACTCACATTTCTATTCTCCAAGAAGTGATGGATTGGAGGCTGGGTAGAACAACTAGGAGAGTTGATGCTCCTACCCTCCCTCACATCTGCTCCCTGAGATAACTGACTCACTATTCCTGATGGTAGGGCTAGCTTTACGCTGCAGACTGTTGGCTTATTGTCCTCATGTCATTTAAGCTATTCATTTCTATTGCTTGCGTCTGCAGCTCATCTAGCTCTTAAAATTCTCTCCTGCAGAAATTTTCTGTCATATTATAATCTGCAAAACTGTGACCTTTCAGTCATCCATAATGCTATATTGTGATAGTGGAGCTCATATGCTATAATAACTACTGGAAACAGTATACATTTCATGTTGCCTTAAATATCGCTAGCCACATCTGTTTTCTTGATGCCATGGCTTTGCTCTGTCCCCCAGCTCTAGCCTCAATCTTCTGATTTTAAATGGATCACTCAAATATTCTCTATTTTCATCTTTTAGTTGTTCAATAAAAAGTGTACACTCTGCATTTTAAAATAAACCCCTTCAAATGTAGTTTACAATACCAATGAACCAATAAAATAAAATAAAATAAAATAAATATGTTAAAAAGGTAATGATAAAAGCAGTAGACAATTTCATTAAAATGCCTGGGGCAAGGATAATAATAATTATTTCATGTTATAGATTATTCTGGATTGAAAGGATTTTTAGGGAACTCCCAAATGAGGCACTTTTCATGTCCCCAACTGCAGCTCTCGGGTATCGAAACCCAACCTTCCAGTCTCCAGCTCAGCATCTTAACATCTAAGCCACTGGGGGAGCTGCACTGGCAAGGATAATTAGGTCAAGGATAAATAGGTCAAAATGTATTCTCAATTTAGTGCAGAAATATCTCACACTGGGATCCTAATTGATCTCCATAGGAATAATATACCATATAGTGGCCTCACTATGGAACAGTCTGTAGAATAACCATTGCAGAGACCCCTTCTCATGCAAAGATTAAAGTGATGGAGATGACAAAAGATGGCCCTCAAGATAACTGTGTTCTAAGATGTGTATAACTTTATAAATCAAAATTAATACATACCTCAGTAGCTAATTAGTAGCTGAGGAAGTATTTTAACATCAGTTTCCTGCAGGGCTTCTATTGTCATTTTCCCCTTTTCCCAGCCCATTCAGCCCATTCATTTCATTGGATGTCTCTATGTGGGCCTTTAACAATTGTTCAGAAATAATAATCTATTATATGATGCTGTAATATTTTAATAATTTGTGGAGACTAAGGGTGAGAGGATTTCATAGTCTCCACTGATTGTAGATGCTTTGGATGAATGGAAATTAAATATAAAATAAGAGAAGGCCCTGGTAATACTGAATTTGTTTGCTACAGGCCTAAATGAAAGGAAGGAGTCACAGAAGACAAAGTTCCTGTAGATAATGCATTATGGAAGTTTCCATGGTTCTAAATTAAAAGTCTCATTAAATAATAAAGGACAATGTGAAATGTAATCTGATTCAGTATGACTTCAGTCATTTAAGTACCTGGATAATAGAGTGCAAATGGAGTTCAAATTCAAGTATATTGGTAAATTCCCAAGTAAAAAAACCACAAGAAATGGGAAGGACAGATACAGTAAAACATAGTAATAAGCTGTCAAGAAAATAGATTTGAGAGAAAGAGAAGGAAAACACCAATTTAACAAATATCAGGCTGTCAACGGCAATGAAGAAATCAGCCAGGAATGTTACTACAGGAATACACACAATGAAATTTAATGGAGAAGGCAATCTACAAAGAGCAGCATACATTGCTGCTCACTATAGATGTAATTGCTTGGCATGAAATCAAGTTCCCCAGATTCATCTGGTCAGAAAATATTAAGAAAGTTAAACTCTTCTGCACAGGGAAAACGAGACTGGAGCTCATTTGATTTTCCAATCTGCATTTTTATTTTAAAAATTAGTTTTAAAATAATTAATTTTGTAGACGCTCTAACCAAGGCACAAATGTCTTCCTGATATTTAATGTTTATTTAAATGCATACATATTGTAGTAGTAGTAGTAGAGGTAGCAGCAGCAGCAGCAGCTTCACTACCCTTTGACAAAAATAACAACATAAAAGTGTAAAAAATAAGCAAGGAATGAAACAATGAATTGCAACAAGATGGTTCAGGATTTTGTTTGGTGTTTGTTTGTTTTTGTCTGTGTCCTTGGCATAAGTGTGGTTACACATGAGGCAAATTCCCAACATTGTTTTCAGGGGAAACTGCTGGGAATGAAATAATTAGGTAGAGTTAAGATACCAGCACATTCTTACCTTCTCAATTGACCAGAGTGGCAAGGGGTGTGGGTGGAGTTCTTTCCTAGGTTCCCAGGAAGCACACCAGAGGAGATAGAAAACTACCATAACTGCTTACATATGTGAAAGAAGGAGCAACTGCAAACACAATTTTGCTCCCTTCTCTACCAATAACAACACCTGATAAAATTGAGACTACCTTGGCCCCACATAAGGATCACATGATGGTTCCTGCTCCAGTGTTGTCTCCAAACCCATGCACAGTCCTGCTATGGGTTATGAGGCAAAGGAGGCACATCTTTAATTCCGCAAGTGATGATTCCCTGACCTTTACACACCTGTGGCCCTGTTTGTGGGTTGGCCTCTTGTGGCAGTTTTTTCAAATAGCAGCAGATCATCAATGAGTGAGGTGGATCTTCAGCCCTTCCTCCATTGAGAACCAAAAAGTGAGGGACAGACAGGAGTAGGCCCAGCTTGGGTGGAAAATCGCAATCCCAAACAACAGGTATCATTATGTTTCCCCTGGTGGTCTTGCATACAGGGGAATACTCAGCTCGGATTGCCAATCCATGCTTACTCAGCAATGTCGGAAAAAGTGGAGATTGGATGGTAGGGAGTTCACTCAGTGCATGGATCTGTTCCTTATGTTGAACTACTACTAAAACAGAAGGACTACCATATGAATGGTAGAAAACACACTGGTAACATCAACCCAGAATTCTGTACTTTAAGAAGAACCAATACTCAATCTAGAAGATTCTTGAAATGATGACTGGGTGTAGTTGTCAGAGCTGCCAGGCTTGGACTAGGAGGAACCAATAACCATGGCCTAGTTAAATCCACAGGTAAATTGTTATTTGCAGTGAATTTCGAAGCAAAATATATAACATAAATTAATATATTTCTGAAGATAATAGGTTAAATTCAGACTTAGTCATATTTATAGTAGAATTTGTTTGTTTACCACCCCCTAGCAAACTACTCTGGGCAGAGTATAATTAAACCACACAAAGACTACAAAAACAGAACATTGTTTGATATCAGTGGACTAGATCCAATTGATGGTCCCAGGTAAAGAAACCAAATAAATGGAAAAGAATGTATTAAATCAACATTTATGCCTGTCCCATAGATTCAATGAGTCGAGGCTAGTTGGGATTAACAACTGGTTGTAGTTTTATGACAGCACATACCCTCTTGAGATCAGTTAGGTGGAGAGAAAGTTGCCCAATTTGAAACATTAGCAAACCATTCATATTTTTACAAGTAGAGGGGAATGCTTTAGCCTCACCTTCCTCAGTTCCTGATTTATTTATTTTCACTCTCCTATGCACAAAAAGTTACAAGCCTAAAGAGGAGAATCACATCCATGAGATCTCTCTATGTGAGTGAAGGCAACAATTATCTGAGATCTGAATTAATATGGAGAACACTACTGAGAACAAAACTTTTTCTCTTTCTAGTGACTACTTTCCATGTGTAGAAGAACAGAAAAGCCAAAGAGGATAAATTTGGTTTGGTAATGACTGAATAGGGCTAGGGACTGAGTCAAGATATTCAAGTAGGCTTCATGAAGTGTCCATTTCATTCCAGCTCTGACACATCAGGACCTCCAACACCAATCTGTAATTTTGAAAGTACTGTATCTATGATTCTATCAAGACAGTTAAATAGACATGTGTTTCTAATGAGTTCCTGTGATGTTAAAATTTCCCCACAGACTGAAACATAAACCAAAAAGGTCTTGTTAATCATAGATATATGTCATAGAAGCAGAAAATCTATGTGAGGAAATTTTATAGTTTATCTGTGGCCTTTCCCACTTCTTTAAAGGTCAATAGGCGGTATATGTGGTGTGCAGATTGCTCACTGACTCTACAACTAGATTTATGAGGGCTGAATCTGGGTTTGCAGGTGTCTTATTCAGAAGTGGTAAGAAATATTTCTGTCTTTTGTCAAGGCTGGCAGAATTACTGCTCGTAAATTGCCAGATACATTGTTTAAAATTGCCAGATGGATCAGTATTCTGTGGCTGTCACTCAGTATAATTTCATGGCTCTCAGTACTTTATTTTTTCCTTTAGCAATCTCTGCCTGCCCATATTTTTCTTACAATAAGAAATACATGTGGTGCTCATCTTGCATGCCCTGATGTCTTGAAGTCTGGCAGCTAAAGTCAACCCTAAAAATACAGCAGTTCAGCAAAGTTCAACAGTCAAACTTGATATGAAACAAAAGTGTCAAAGCCCCAAAGGCCAAGGCGAAGACGAAGCAAAACCTTAACACTTACTTATCAACAGCATGAACAGTCCTAACATATATTCAGTTTTATGCTGGCTGCTGTAAAACTGTTACAGCCATTCAGTTACAATGAATTCATATTGAAAGGAGTTAGAATGTAATATTTTGGCAGAAGCATCACCAGTGTCATTTTAAAACTTCATTAACTATTAGAGATTGCTACAAGGTCAATGAACATATAGGCCCAAACTCAAATGTTTATCCACTCTACATCTTTTTCACATTTGTATCCCAATAAGCTCAAAACAACATCCCTGACACCTATCCTTTCCAATTTATCTTTAAAACAATCCTGTGAGGTAGATCAGATTGAGAGAGTGTCTGTCTGTCTCTCTGTCTATTTATTTATTTATTCAACCAAAGTCACCCAGTAAGCTTCATGATAGATTGGAAATTTGAATCCAGATCGCCTGAATGCTAAACTAACACTCTTGGAAGAAACTTCCAAAGATCCACATCATTTATGAACAAATTTTCCTCCATCCACATCTTCTCACATTTCTACTCAGTTGTATGATATCCCCTCTTTCTCCTCCTCTTCCTTATGTTTCTCAACCACTTAGAGGTCTGTTAGGGATTGCACTTATGCACATTCTTTAAAAAGATAAATGTTTGTGCAGCCTTAATTCAAGTGGAAGAATTGCTCACAGAAACATGTTCAGGATGTGGCCCTTCTGAGGTGGCTGAGGAAATGCAACCACTTTCATAACAAGAGTAATGCAAACATATTGACATAATAGGGTCCTGATGTGAAGCCAACCCACTTATGCCTACTTCTTAGGCCCTTAATTGATGGGTAGACATTATAGTCTGAAAATGTTTTAACCTTTTAGTAAAGGCCAACATAAATTAATGAGCTTTGATTAGTTACGTTGGTATCTTGACCTCTATACTCAGATATAATGGCTGCAATGTTATATTTTTAATTGGAAGATGATAATCTGTGAATTTTTTTCCATAGATATAAGAGTATTTTATTGTCCTGATCATACTGAATCATAATTACATTTTGCCTTTTTTTAATAAAAAAGAAAGTTTTAAACAATTTTAAGAGGGTTTTTAGCTATAGAAAACAATTTGGAGATGGTTCAAAGAATGAAGGTTGATTATCATTACTTAGATCAGAAATTAGATTCCCATCCATTTTATTTTCAGGAGGAAATTAATTTACACAATGTAAAAAATGTTATGAAAAGTACATATCTATACACACACACACACACACACACACACACACACACACACACACACACACACACACACACAGGAACCTTGGAATAAAATCTTTCTGGACTAGTGGTTTTTTTATCGAGAATGTTGAGGCTATTGCGATATGCCTTGTAATAAAATAATCATAATGTAATAGAAAGCAACTACTGCCAAGAATCTAATGCTGTTGCATTCCCAGAGCTCAAGGCAATATTTCATTTCCATTTCCCATAGGTCAGCTAAATATGGCATTCAAAATTGTATGCTGTATTGTTATGGCTGGGAAGATAATTCACTTCCACCAGTCTCCTTGAAACAGAAGTATAAACTCAGCTAAAAAGGTCACACACCACCTTTGTTCAGAACTAATCTCAGACTGAATTTATATAGAAGAACATTAATCATCAATTGGGAGATAATATAAACATTGGAACTATATTTATTTGTTAGTTTATTTGATTTATATATCATCCCATTAGTGTAAGCACTGCAGCTAGCAGTTTACACAAGATTAAAAAAAATTAGTGCGTTTAGTTTTTAACAAAATGTTTCACACAGGTAATGAGTGACATAACAATTAGTATTTGTATAAATGGGAAAAATTATTCCCACAGTAGAAGGTTTCTTTAACATCTCCACTGCAGGTACAGGTGGCACTAAAAGAAATGAAGAAGCAGGTCCTTCTTTAAGCTCATCTTTTAATAATATGACTGGATGTGGCTGAACCTTCATATAAGACCATCCATCCATAAAGTTTGTTTTCTCTTTAATAAGTCTCAAGTTGCAGGTGACATATTCTGAACATTTCTGGAAATGTGCTTGAATGTTGTTATCACCAACAAAAATGTGACTTCATACACATGTGAGCAGTTTTTAATTTGTCACAGATCCTAGACCACTGTAACCATTTGTAAAACTGATTAAGCCCCTATGTTTAGATAAAGATCATATTCTGTAGTACATAATTTTCCTGTCGGAAATTCCCTGTGGTGTTATAATGAATATAAGTAGGGAAAGAAAAGAGCTTGGTACTTCCAAGCATGTCCATTGACCTCATATGAACATCTGAGAAAGACTGAGTAACATTATGGGTAACTAGTTTCAACAACATTTGAAAGTTGCCTTTCTGGAAAAGAAAAAATTATAAGACAAGGATCCAGAAAGAGACAGCAGAGATAAAGTACCGTACATAAATATGCTGGACACCCATCTCAAAGGTTTGAATATTAGTCAAGGATTTCTGGGACGTTATCAGATTTGATAAAACACAACTAACAGTTTGTTATATGCTGCTATATATGTTGTATGTTATATTTGTTATATTATACCACCTTTACAGAAACTACTCAGTAGATTTCTCATCCACAGCCTCAGTCTACCTCTCAGAACATAGGAACTTGGTATTTGGCCTAGGCCACTCACACAATAGATGCTAGGCCTGAAAGGATAAGCTCCTTAGCAAACGTGTAATGGCACAATGTATGTCTTGCATAATAACCGTTTGCAATTCAAAAGGGTGAAGCTTTACAAGTAATCTGAAAAACAGGTATTACTAGTAGTAAAAAAAAACCCAACTGCTTGTCTGTTATGATAACCATTCTGTACATCCATGCCTGATGTATGGTATAAAAACTGATGCCATGAAGTCTTTCTCTTATGTATGATGAAGTGGACTTGATCCACAAAAGCTAACAGTAAAATGCAGCAGTTAGTCTTTAAAGTGCCATAAAGTTTTTTTTTCTTTTTTAAATCTCTAATATGCTTGAAACACAAACTAGCATGGCTACCAATTAGAAGTTATGGATTTGGTGATAGGTTTATAAAAACAATAGAACAATTATATCAACAAGGATATGCTAAAATTAGGGTTAATGATGGTTTTACGGAGGAAGTGAGATTAGAGGCAGGGACAAGGCAAGGATGTCCCTTATCACCAATATTATTTATTATGGCGATGGAAATATTAGCAAATACAATAAGGGAAGATAAAAGTATAGAGGGAATATTGGAAAATAAAATTAGCCTATATGCGGATGATACTTTGATAATTATGAAACATCCCAGGAAAACTATGGAAAGTATCCAAAAGCATTTAAGAGAATTTGAACAAATAACGGGTTTGAAGGTAAATTTGGATAAATCTGAAATGATTTTAAATAATATTGAAAAAGATGAGCAAGAGAAAATAAGAGGCGAATTTAAATTGCAGATTAAAGAGAGTTTGAAATATCTAGGGATAAATATTTCTAATAGGTTGGAAGATCTGAAAAGATTAAATTATGATAAACAAAAGAAAGAACTAAAAGAAAAAACTGTGCAATATCAAAAATTAAGGTTGTCTTGGTTCGGCAGAATAGCATTGACTAAAATGATGTTACTACCAAAATTAAATTTTCTGTTTGATGCCCTACCAATTCAACTGACAGACAAAGAAATTAAGGAATTTCAAAAATTATTGGATAACTATTGTAACGGGGGACGTAGACCTAGAATCCCAAAGAGAATGTGGTATCTATCTCAAAAAGAAGGGGGTTTAGGAATCCCTAATGTAAAGAACTATTATAAAGCATTTCATATAAAGAACGTAGTTAAAATTTTGACAAAGGAGTCGGTTATTTGGGAGGAAATTGAAATGAAGGAATTAAAGGAAGTGGGTAAGAGCCTCTTCTTATATAAGGAAATATGGAAAGCACCAGTTAAAAATAGAATGCTGAGGTCAATGTTGGGTGTATGGAAGAAAGTTAAAATGAAATTGGTCCCAAATACTTCACCGATAATTGAAATAGAAGATCTGAAAAATTTTCCAATAAGAATGGGTAATGAAATGAGAGAAATTTTGTCGATGAATGGGGTTTTCCTGCTGAAAGATTGGATACGAGTCTGCAGAGATAATGGGATGAAACGAGAGTTATATACCCAGATGAAGTTGAATTGGTTTCAGATAGCGATGGTGAATAAGTGGAATAATAAATATATGAGGGAGAACCTGGAAAGACATAGGACAGAATTTGAGGAATTAGTGTGGAAGATAAGGAGGAAAGAAATTGGAATTAAAGGAATGGTCAGTAAAATTTATAAAATAATAAATATAGAAATTAACCCACAAGAAACATTAAGAAATACATGGGAACTGGATTTGAATATGAGGATAACGGAAAAGGAATGGCAAAATAAATGGAGAAAAAGAATTATGAGGTCCTTGTTGGTCAGGGTAAAGGAACATAATTTTAAAATGTTATGGAAATGGTATTTGACCCCTATGAGATTACATCAGATAGATAAAAAGAATAATAAAATGTGTTGGAGATGTAATAACACATTGGGTACATATGTCCACATGTGGTATGAATGCAAGGTGGTAGAAAATTTTTGGGCAAAAATTGAGAACGAGATAGATAAATTATGGGAATGCGTCTCAAATTGGGGCCAAATACTATTTTGCTGACGGATGTAGACAATATGAATTTAGATAATGACAAGAAAGAAATGTTGTCCATGATGTTGGTAATAGCTAGAATGTGTATTGCAAAAAAATGGAAAAACAACTTAATGTTAAAGGTGGAGGAGTGGTATAAGCAGATGTGGGATCTCGCATTGAATGAAAAATTAACATGGGAGCTAAATCTTAAAAAAGGTATAATAAAAGAAAATAGATTCTGGAATATATGGCAAAAATTTGTTGATCATTCATTGACGAGAGAGGGAACAAATAAATTGACACCAGACCAAATGAAATTTTGGGTACAATAGAAATTAATGGGAAATCCCACATCCTCCAGGACAATGTATATAGCACAGGGTGATTTGGTATGCAATCTGATGTGTTTGAAATATAATAGATTTTGGCAAGATAGAAGAGTTTAATAAAAGTATAGTATGGATATTAAAGTAGAGTTGATAAAGGTGGATTAGATATGGAAGATAAGTTTAATAATAAGATAAAAGTATAGAGCGTAAGTAAGAATATTTCATATTGAAACAGAATAGGTCATGATAGTTTCTTTTTGCCTTTTTTCCTCTTACCTTTGTACATGTATATTTTTTGTCTTTTTTTATTTTATATATATAGTTTATATCCATTTTGTAATCAGATGATTGGTTTTACTTTATTTTTCTTTGAATGTTGTTATTATGTCTTTAAATGTATGTTATATATTTTGAAAAATTAATAAAAATTAAAAAAAAAAGGAAAGGTCAAATTCCCCTAACCATGGATGTTCTCTTTGTGAGTCAGGACTGAATTTCCAGAGTCCTAGTTCACATGGATGTATACATAGGTAGTAAAACTCTTCTCCTTTAGAATCATCTTACTTTTCGTGTAGAAAACTAATGGAGTGACAATGGATGGAACAGGGCTACAGCATTAAGTTTTTTCACATATTGAGTGTATCTGATTTACAATTCCTAGATAGGGCCATAGATGGCTTTAATAATCATAGAATCATTTGCTGCTTAATGCAGGAATCCAAGTCAAAGCTGATCTGATAAACAGCTGTCCAATTTTCTCTTGAATGCCTCCAGTGTTCAAATGTGCATCACCTCCAGAGTAACTGGTTCCATTGTTGTACTGTTCTAACAGTTACTGATTTCCCAATCACTCAATTCGCCTTAACCTTGCCAATAGTTTACAATTATGGATAGAATGGAAGCGTGGCGCCAAAATGGCCGCCGCGATCTTTGCGGGCCCCCCCCACCGGACGAAACCATCCGGGTAGTTAGGGGCGTGGCCAGCACCCTAATAAAAGGGGCTGGCCACGAGGCAGCCGTGCTGCCATTTTGGCGAACCGACAGAGAGGAGAAGTTTTTCCTCCTTACCTCCGTCGCTCGTGTCCTCTTGGGGGAAGCCTTTTCGGGCAGCTTTCTCTTGTTTTAGGCTTCCTAGCTGCCTTAGCCATTCCCTCGAAGAAGAAGGAAGCCGCGAACGTGGCTCGATCGGCGCGGAGGCGTCAGCTGGGTCGGAGGACCGCGACTGCCCCCGTTCCGCAGCCACCTTTAGCGGACCCCACCGGGAACGGTGGGATGGGATCGGTAGCTCCTTGGCCTGATTCGCGAAGCATACCTGCTGCCCCGGACGGGGCCTCGGCCCTTGGCCCGCAAACAACGACCACGGCCCCTGCCATGGTCCGTGCGGCGGGGCCCTCTTGCCCGGGTGCGCAATTCCCTATGGGGGGTGCGAGCCACGGAGGGTGGTTGGGTTCCCTGCCTTTGCAGGGCGTTCCCACGGCTCCCCAGGGGCTGAGCATGGGCTCTTGGCCTTATCTGGCCCCTGGGGCTCAGGGACTTGGACAGGTACCCGTGAATTATGGGCCGGTTGCCCAATTGCCCCCTGTTGGGGCCGGGGCCTATGTCGATGTGGAGGCCCTCCTGGCCCGGGTGACGGCCCTTGAAGCGTCCTTGGCAAGGGCCAATCAAACAGGGGTGTCTCTAGGTTTTCAGGTGCCCCCTTTGGCCGCCGAACAGCGGCCGGCGATGGGTCGGGTTGAGCCGCCTGAGGCGCGCGGGCCGGTGGTGGCCACTGCCTCACAGCTCCCCACCCCACAGGTGCAGCAGTCTGGTGCTGGTCTGGCCCCGGCGACGAGCTCAGCTTCGGTCGTGAGCTCCGACGCCCCCAGCAGGCCGGAACCCCCGGTGGGGGCGGCCCGCGGGGGTGCAGCGGGTGAGTATCCAGTCCAAGCTAATACACCCACACAACTGACTTCCTTGGGGGGGGGGCTGTTCAATGGCCTTGGCCTCGCTAGGGTGGCCCAGCGGCCCAATGGCCCCCGGCCCACCCAGCGACTTTGCCCGTGACACAGGGCCTGGGTCAGGGTGGTGCCCCCAATGTGCTGGGAAATGTGTTGGGGATCCCCGGGCTGGCTCAGGCTCATTTTCCTTTGCCCGTAGTTCCCTCAGTGCCGGTGTCGGCTTTGCCAACAGCAGGGTATTCCTTGCCCTTGGGGGACCATTTGGCCCAGTCTACCAAGGAAAAGATTTGGAGGGGCGAGTACGTAGATATCTTCTCCCTTCTAAATAGGGAGCCGACCAAGGAAGAGAGGGAAGGGCTGGACGAGAAGGATAAGGAGCAGGCACGTCGTCGTAAGCCGCCACGCACGTGGGCAAATTGGTTGCCAGCGTACCTGATTTACATGGCCGTTTACCTCAGGGCTAGGCCGGATTTGGCTATCCCTATGGTCCAGTATCTGGACAACATCTACCGGGCTATGGTTGACTTCCCGGGTCCGTCATGGCTGGCTTACGACGAAGAATTCCGCATGAGGATTCCACTGCACCCAGAGATGAGGTGGGATGAGCCCTGCCAGAAGCTGTGGCTTCTGTATATGACCCCCACGCGCCCGGCGCCTGGGGAGAGATACCATTGTGGACATGCGGTCCAACGAGCGGCCCCGGTACAGGTACCCCGCCAAGTGGCGGGGCAGGGGGTTCCAGCCTGCCTGCTGTGCTGGACCTTCTCGTCCAATGGTTCTTGCAACAGAAAAAATTGCAAGTACAAGCATGAGTGCCCCTCTTGTTCTGGCCCCCATGCTGCCTCCGCCTGTCCCAGGCCGGGAGGATACAGGGGCAGGGGTAGGGGCGGTCAAAGGGCAGGTAAGACTGCCATGGAGGGAGCGGGTTCGCCAAAAGGCCCCCTCCCCAATTAATGTCGACATGCTGGAGCGTTGGCTCGCATTGTACCCGAGGAGAGCAGACGCTGTGTACCTCCTTCAGGGTTTTCAACTGGGTTTTCGTATTCCTTTCACGGGGGATAGGTCACCGCAGGATGCACCTAACCTTTTGTCACTTAGGGGAAGGGAGGAGGTGGCTGCCACCAGCATTAATAAGGAGATTGCTGCGGGCAGGGTCGCTGGCCCTTTCCCCGCACCCCCGTTCCACAACCTTAAAGTGTCTCCGCTAGGACTAGTGGCCAAGAAGTCCCCGGGCGAGTTCCGCCTGATTCACCATTTGTCCTACTCAGCCGGCCACTCGGTCGATGATGCTATCCCTGATGACCTTTGTTCTGTCAGGTATGCATCCTTTGACCAGGCATTGCGCATGGTGCGCTCATGTGGCCCGGGTGCACTGTTGGCTAAGTGTGACATTAAGTCGGCGTTTCGCCTCTTGCCCGTGCACCCGGGTGACTTCGAGTTGCTGGGTTTCAAATTCCGGGGTGAATATTATTTTGACAAAGCCATGCCATTCGGCTGTTCCATATCCTGCTCGGCTTTCGAGCGTTTCAGTACTTTCCTGCAGTGGGCATTTGTCCGTAGGTCAGGGTCTCGGTCTGTAGCCCATTACCTGGATGACTTTTTATTCGGGGGTGAACGGGGCTGGGACACGTGCACACGTCTCCTCAACACATTTCAGACGCTAATGGAGGAACTCGGTGTCCCTTTAGCGCCCGAAAAGACCGAAGGCCCGTCTAATAAGTTAATATTCCTGGGGGTGGAAATTGACACGGTGGCGCAGGCTTCTAGGTTGCCCGCAGACAAGGTGTCAAGGATAGTGGCCCTTATATCGGACTTGCCGGCTAAGCGCAAGGCATCCCTTCGGGAACTGCAGGTGCTACATGGACACCTCAATTTCGCTTGCAGGGTGGTCGCACCTGGCAGGGCATTTGCTCGGCGCTTGTGCGACGCCATGGCAGGCTTATCCAGGCCCCATCATAGGGTGAGATTGACACGGGGCATCAGGGCAGATCTGCACGTATGGCTCCAGTTCCTGAGGGAGTTCAATGGGGTCTCATTTTGGAGGTCTGACCTCCTGGCTTCGCCCCAATTTCAAATTCAGTCTGATGCCTCGGGATCTCTTGGTTATGGGATGTACTTCAATGGGAAGTGGGCATATGGTGGATGGCCACCAGCCTGGTCAGGCACGGGTCGCCTGAGGGATCTCACATATTTGGAATTTTTTCCCATACTGGGGGCCTTGATGCTATGGGGTGAGGAGTGGGCCAACTCTGTGGTGCATTTCTGGTGTGACAATGCGGCTGTTGTCCACATTGTCAACTCACAGACCTCTAAATCTCCCAGGGTCATGGATCTTGTGCGCCTCAATGTACTGTTCAGAGCCAGGCATGTCCGGGGGTTAATGATGATATTGCTGATGCTTTGTCCCGCCTGCAGATCTCCCGGTTCCGTGCCTTGGCCCCGGATGCGGAGGAATTTCCCTCGCCACTACCGCAGGAGATATGGACCTTTGGCAAGGGGAGGTGAACCGGGCAATCGGCATGTCACTGGCGCCACGCACGCGTAAGGCGTATCACCACGCGTTGGTTTCCTTTCGAACCTTCTGTACCCAATCTCACCTGCCAGATACCTGGCCGATCCCAGTGGCCCACATCATCCTACCTGCACGCTCAGGGCCTGGCACCCCGCACCATGGCATCCAGGCTATCAGCGCTGGCTTTTATGGCCAAAGTGGGGGGTCATGCGGACAGTACCGCTGATTTCCGTGTGAGACATGTTTTGGAGGGGTGGGTGCGGGAACGTGGGCGTTGCCTGGACGACCGTCACCCAATTTCCCCTGGGGTACTTACCCAACTGGCACGAGGCTGGCATGACCTATGTTTCGATAGGTATGAGGCTGCCCTGTTTCGTGCAGCTACAACGGTGGCCTTTTTTGGAGCGCTCCGCATCAGCGAGCTTGTGATGCTGTCTAAGGCGGATGCAAGTGGTAGGGCACTGGAACTCGAAGATGTCTATGTTTGCAATGATTGGGCTCAGTTGAGGATACGCTCCTCTAAAACAGATCAGCACGGCGTAGGCAGTTGAGTAATACTGCTACGATGTTCCTTGGAAGACATCTGTCCGGTTGGTGCCCTACAGGAGTTTCTTGCACTGTGTGGCACGCACCATGCCCCGTTTTTCTGTCACCAGGGTGGGTCTCCCCTCACTCAACCATTCCTGCAGGATGGGGGCGGTTTATACTGCAGGTACTTTTGGGTACTCTGGGGCTGAAATACGCCGCATGGGAAGGTGGGGATCACATTGTTTTCAGTTTTGTGTTCACCCTCTTCAACTGTGAGTGCCAGTTTAGTTACTGCAATGTTTCTCACCCCCCTTTTTTCCTTGACAGACCCTGGGTGTCGTTTTACACCGGTGACAGTATGGCTGGTGGGCCGTTGCCACGTGCACAGGGCAGCGCGTTACGCTGCACAGGGCAGCGCGTTACGCTGCACAGGGCAGCGCGTTACGCTGCGGCGACAGAGTGGGACCCCGACTGGGACTGGGTGCATCCGCACATCTCAGGTGGTGTGGTAAGCGCGGCATGTTATGGCGGGAACTGTTGCCATTCCTTTTCTACATCAGGGATGCTGACTCGCCTGATGTCCTGGTTATTCACCTTGGGGGCAATGGTTTCGGTCAGGTCACTGGACTATCGCGGAAGCTTGCGATTTGCAGTCACCTGGCCTACTCACATTATGTGTGGCCTGCCACACCCCTCATTTGGTTGGACATGATACCGCAGTACGCTTACAGGGGAGCGTTTGGCCTCCAGGCGCTTGACCGGGCTCGTCGCTCCAGGGCTATTGCCCGGTTCCTTTTTGACGTGGGTTGGGGAAGCGTCATTCGCCTCCCCGCCATCAGTATGCAAAATTATGAGCTTTATTCAGGGGAGGGGGCCCATCTGTCGCGAGGAGGTATGGACCTCCTGCTGAGTGATTGGCGAGCAGGCCTGTCGACCGAGCTGACGGTCTTGGGGGGGCGTCGAGCCTTTATTGAAGCCTCTCCGGGTGGCGGGTAGCACTGGTAAGGTAAACATTTATGACCCACAGGTATCCGGTTCGCAATTGACTGGACAACACTAGATAGGCATAAGTTGTTTAAACGTTGTCCGGTCAACGACGAACCAGGCGAGGGGGTGATGGTTACCACTAGACAGCTGGAATCACCCCCTGATTTTACGGATACACGTCAGAGGGTGGGGTCATTAGTTAGATATTGACTACGGTCAACAATTTGTTTGTTGTCAACAAACAAATTGATACAAATAGATACATTGTAACAATTGCCGTTGGCAATTTTGGGTGGTACCTTACCAGTGTTACTTCGGCCTGCTTGCCTTAAGAATTATGATTGGTCGTTTTACCAATAGAAATTTATAATTCGGACTAGGGCTTGAATCAATAAATGTGGCCCAATGCCGTTATCCACTTTCATTTGTGTCTGAGTCCATCATTGGGGGGGTGCGCCTGCAATGGAAGCGTGGCGCCAAAATGGCCGCCGCGCTCTTTGTGCCCCCCCCACCGGACGAAACCATCCGGGTAGTTAGGGGCATGGCCAGCACCCTAATAAAAGGGGCTGGCCACGAGGCAGCCGTGCTGCCATTTTGGCGAACCGACGGAGAGGAGAAGTTTTTCCCCTCCACCCCCTCCCTAGTTAACAGTGTGATTTCTTGGTCGCTTCGGGGCCGGGTGGGAATTTTTGGCTGGGACTCGTATTGGCCCTTGAGTCCTGGCTTTTTCGCCCATCCCACACTGTTGCTATGGTTTGATATAGGGGTTTGTTCTGTGCTACTGTTGACTTTGGTCACATTGGCGGGTAGCACTGGTAAGGTAAACATTTATGACCCACAGGTATCCGGCAGGTTCGCAATTGACTGGACAACACTAGATAGGCATAAGTTGTTTAAACGTTGTCCGGTCAACGACAAACCAGGCAAGGGGGTGATGGTTACCACTAGACAGCTGGAATCACCCCCTGATTGTACGGATATACGTCAGAGGGTGGGGTCATTAGTTAGATATTGACTACGGTCAACAATTTGTTTTTTGTCAACAAACAAATTGATACAAATAGATACATTGTAACAATTGCCGTTGGCAATTTTGGGTGGTACCTTACCAGTGTTACTTCGGCCTGCTTGCCTTAAGAATTATGATTGGTCGTTTTACCAATAGAAATTTATAATTCGGACTAGGGCTTGAATCAATAAATGTGGCCCAATGCCGTTATCCACTTTCATTTGTGTCTGAGTCCATCATTGGGGGGGGTGCGCCTGCAAAGTGATTTTTGCGGCTTCAGTTCAGTGGGTCCTCACTGAATTTAACTCTTGTAGGTTCTGAGATTATAAAGAAGGAAATGTGGCATGCAAGAGAACAATGGGTTTCGCCAACCCGGTTAATTAGTTCCTCAGCAGAGGTCCAGGGTATTCAGTAACTTCCGAGTAACTTCCAAGAGCTGACGAATGTAACTTGGTCAGCGAAATGCCACATATGCAAAAGCATTCTGTAATGAGGTCATGTGCACCTTAGGCACGTAACCCTCAAGGCAGGGTAATAAATACGTCTACCCGAGACAGATCGGGACTGGACTTTCACCGCACATTCGTCTCCCGTGCCTTCCCTTGCGGCCAGTCACCCCGAACTCCATGGGCCCCTACCGCACCAGGTGACCCTTTCTGTGGGCCACTGCAACACACCCAACTTAATCTTAAACAGCAATTTACCACCATAGTAATTATTTCAAAATTGCCTTTTCTATCTTGAATTACAATTTGGGACTCATTAGCAGTTAACCAGTAACTCCTTTATGCTTTGGACTCAGATAAATAAATAAAACCTTTCTGCTAACTTTTCCAGAATAGATACTAACAACTACTATTCTAATATTGTTTTTGTCTAATATCTAGGCTTGTCTGAAATCTGGCAGACTTCTTTCATTTTAAACAGGCAATTATAATTGCAAATTTTGCTTTTCCTAACCCACTTTTATTTTGATATATATGGATTGTTTCATTCTTTGGAAAAACCAGTAGTAGTAGTAGTAGTAGTAGTAGTAGTAGTAGTAGTAGTAGTAGTAGTAGTAGTAGTAGTTCAGTTGCATAGTCGAGTTCAACCCTTTGTGACCCCATGGACCACTCCACGCAAGGCATCCCTATTCTCCACCATCCTCCACAACCTGCTCAGAACTATGCCCAATGCATCAAGAATGTCATCTAGCCATCTCATCCACTGCCACCCCTTCTCCTTTTGCCTTTGATCTTTCCCAGCATAAAAGTCTTCTCAAGAGAGTCCTCTCTTCTCATTTGGTGCCCAAAGTACTTTAGCTTCATCTTGAATATTTGTCCTTCCAAGGAGCAGTCAGGGTTGATTTCCTGCAGGATCGACTTATTTGGTCTCTTTGCTGTCCAGGGTACCCTCAAAATTCTCCTCCAACACCACATTTCAAAGGTATCTATTCTTCTGCACTCAGCCTTCCTTATGGTCCAGCTATCACAACCATACATTACTACTGGGAATACCATCGCTTTAACTATGCTGACTTTTGTTGGCAGGGTGATGCCTCTACTTTTTATTATGCTCCCTAGGTTTCCCATAGCTTGCCTCCCAAGAATTAATTGTATTTTTATTTCATGGCTGCAGTCACCATCTGCAGTGATCTTGGATCTTAAGATGGTAACGTTTGTCACTGCTTCCATTTCTTCCCCTTCTATTTGCCAGGAAGGTGCCTATTGCCATTATCTTGGTTTTTTTATGTTGAGTCTCAGGCCAGCCTTTGCACTCTCTTCTTTCACCCTCATCAAGAGGTTTTTTTAGGTCTTCTTCACTTTCTGCCATTAGGGTAGTATCATCTGAATATCTCAGATTGTTGATGTTTCTCCCAGCAATTTTAATTCCAGCTTGTGATTCATCCAGCCATGTATAGCGCATTATGTACTCTGCATATCAGTTAAATAAGCAGGGTGACAATATGCAACCTTGTTGTACTCCTTTTCCTATTCTAAACCAATTAGTTGTTCCATATCCTATCCTAATTATTGCTTCTTGACTCATGTACAGATTTCTCATAAGACAGATGAGGTGGTATGGTATTCCCATCTCTTTAATTACTTGCCACAGTTTATTGTCACAGTTTATTGTGGTCCACACAACCAAATGAAACAGAAGTAGATTTCTTTCTGGTACTCCTTTGCTTTCTCCATCATCCAGCAAATGGTGGCAATTTGGTCTCTAGTTCCCCTAACTCTTCAGAACCCAGTGTATACACTTCTGGAAGTTCTCGATCCATGTATTGGGAAGAAATGGAAGCAGTCTGTATTATTGGATGGAACATTGTCACCGGCACCTGGGTCACTTCGGCGGCCCAGGGAGAAGTGGCGCCAATGCTCCCACCGAGGCCAGCTCGATTTCCAGGCAGGGAACAACATCACCAGCACCTGGGTCACTTCTGCGGCCCAGGGAGAAGAGGCGCTGAGGCCCCCACTGAGGCCAGCTCCATTCCCGGGTGGGGAACTTCATCGCCAGCACCTGGGTCACTTTGGCAGTCCAGTGGGAAAAGGTTCCGATGCACCCGCTGAGGCCAGCTCCATTCCCGGGCAAGGAACTTCATCACCGGCACCTGGGTTGCTTCAGCAGCCCAGAGAGAAGAGGCGCAGATGCCCCAACCAAGGCCAGCTCTGTTCCTGGGTGGAGAACTTCATCACTGGCACCTGGGTCACATCAGCAGCCCAGGGGAAGAGGCACCGACACACCCACCGAGGCCAGCTCTATTCCTGAGCGAGGAACTTCATCACCAGCACCTGGGTTGCTTCAGCAGCCCAGGGAGAAGAGGCGCAAATGCCCCCACTGAGGCCAGCTCCGTTCCCGAGCAGGGAACATCATCGCCAGCACCTGGGTTGCTTTGGCGGCCCAGGGGGAAGAGGCGCCGATGCACCCACTGAGGCCAGCTCCGTTCCTGGGTGAGGAACTTCATCACTGGCACCTGGGTCACTTCAGCAGCCCAGGGAGAAGAGGCGCAGATGCCCCCACTGAGGCAAGATCCGTTCCCAGGTGGGGAACTTCATCACCGGCACCTGGGTCACTTCGGCGGCCCAGGGAGAAGAGGCACCAATGCCCCCGCTGAGGCCAGCTCTGTTCCCGGGCAGGGAACATCATCACCAGCACCTGGGTCACTTCAGCGGCCCAGGGAGAAGAGGTGCAGATGCCCCCACCGAGGCCAGCTCCGTTCCCAGGTGGGGAACATCATTGCCGGCACCTGGGTCACTTTGGCAGCCCAGGGGGAAGAGGCGCCAATGCCCCCGCCGAGACCAGCTCTGTTCCTGGGTGGAGAACTTCATTGCTGGCACCTGGGTCACATCAGCGGCCCGGGGAGAAGAGGCGCCGATGCCCCCACCGAGGCCAGTCCGTTCCTGGGAGGGGAACTTCATTGCCGGCACCTAGGTCGCTAGGTCGCTTTGGCGGCCCAGGGAGAAGAGGTGCCGATGCCCCCGCTGAGGCCAGCTCCGTTCCCAGGCGGGGAACTTCATCACCAGCGCCTGGGTCACTTTGGTGGTCCAGGGAGGGTAGCTCTACTCCCCTGACAGGGAGTTTTATCACTGGCATGATGAAAGGAGACTGAATGTGCCGCCATTGTTGCGATTGGGTCCACCTGCATTGTGGTGGGATAGCAACAAGGTGTGCCTGGGGGGCTGCAGGAGTGAGGGTTTTATGTTGGGGAGGGAGAGAGGGATGGAAACAGAGGGGCTGCCCTGCCAGTCAATGGGGAAAGGCAGCATTCTGTCTGGAGAGCGTGGGAAGGTTCTGGGGGCACACATAAGGATAGTGATGGGCATGGGATGATATGGCAGGTACCAAGGGGCAGATGTTTAGTATCTGTCCCCCATTTCAGCTCCTTGGTTACACCTCCAGGCACTGAGCATCAGATCCTGAGTGACCCCTCCCTTAGGCTGTTGCTGATGAATGCCAGGTCGGTTTGTAATAAGGCCTCCCTGATCGCAGATTCCATCGGGGGGATGGGGATAGGTGGGTGAGAGCCGACCTGGCATGCATTACCGAAATCTGGCTGAGACCAGAGGACAGTGTACCTCTGTCGGAGATGTGTCCAGCAGGGTTCGGTATTTGGCACCAGCCCAGGTTTGAGGGGAAGGGGAGTGGTGTTGCCATATTAGTCAGAGAGTCTGTGGGAGTCGCCAGGGCCACTGCTCCACAAGTTCCAGGTTGTGAGGCTCTGCTCCTGCGGTTGGGACCTATGAGTCAGTTGGGAGTCTTACTCCTGTACCTGCCCCCTTGCAGGGTAAGGGATTCCCTGCCTGAGCTCCTCGAGGCTGTCTCAGTGTTGGCATTGGTGTTCCCTGGGCTGATGGTTCTGGGGGACTTCAATTTGCTTTCGCTGGGTACTGGCTTCAAGGCTGCACAGGAGTTCATGGCTTCCATGGCAGCCATGGACCTGACTCAGGTAATTCAGGGTCTGACCAGGGGCAGTGGCCACACACCAGATTTAGTTTTCTTGTCAGAGCGGTGGCAGAGTGATCTGAGATTACAGAAATCTATACCTATAAATCTGTGCATTAACTGTTGGAATGTGACAAAGGATGTTGCACCAGGCCC
This sequence comes from Bradypodion ventrale, assembly GCA_035047345.1. Classification (NCBI taxonomy): domain Eukaryota; kingdom Metazoa; phylum Chordata; class Lepidosauria; order Squamata; family Chamaeleonidae; genus Bradypodion; species Bradypodion ventrale. Next base: position 78,646,715 of record JAWDJE010000002.1, on the reverse strand, counting down.
CACTAGCCCCGACTGAGCCTCCCTGCACTCACCCAAACCAGGTTTACAGGTAACTATCGGGTTGAGAAATGTGGCAGTGGGGCAGGAGCCCCCCGAACGTGAACAAAGAAAAAGGACTTCAATTCCCAGGGTCCTTTGCACTGTGCAACCCCTCAGCCAATCAGGCTGAGGGATATGAGCACAGAGGAGGCTGGGAATGCGCGCTGACTTAAAACAACAACGGTGGGAGCTGGAGGGAAAGACTTTGAAAGACCCAGCTGGAGGGAGCCAGGAAAAGATAAGTATTAGATAAGGGTTAGGGGGTGGTGAGGGAGGCAATGAAAGGTGCTGGGTCCAGAAGGGTTGGAGGGACAGACCCCTTTTGTCCCCCCAACCCTACCAAACCCAGGGGACCAGGGAGAGGAGATCAAATATACCCCCCCCCCCACACACACACAGACACTCCATTTTAAAAGAGAAGAAACCACTTCTCTTTACCAACATTAAGAAAAAAAAACCTTCCAAAACCATTTAAAACAGCCCGGCACCACCGGGCAAAAATCTGCTAGTTAGACATAACACCTGTGCCATGGTCAGATCACTATCTGGTGACTCTGGACTTTCTGGGGGCAACGCTTCACCGTAGGGAGGCATGGTCTATTAAATCGGCCCAACCCCAGCAACTAATGGATCCGGTAGGATTCCTGCAGGAACTGGGGGATTTTCCTCTGGATAAGCTACTCGATTCACCTGAGGCGCTTGTCAACCTATGGAATAGGATGACGACAGCGGCCTTGGATGAAATCGTGCCACTGCAGCCTCTCCGAGCCTGGGGGGTTAAGCCATCCCAGTGGTTCACTGATGAATTGCAGGAGCTCAAATGGGCCAAGAAACGCCTAGAGCGCCGCTGGGTGAAAACCCAGAGCGGTTCTGATTGGACACTAGCTAGAGCCGCTGTTAGGGCCTACCTAGTGGCGATGGGGGTAGTGAGGCAGCAATACTTCATCACCCTTATATCCTCCACCAATAATCGCCTAGCCACCCTGTTTCGGGTGACAAGGTCCCTCCTGGGCAGGGAGGGGCCGGTGCTCGATTGGCAGGGTTCGGCGGAGGACTTTGCCGAACATCTTGTGGAGAAAATCGATCGGATTCGCTCAGAGCTTAACCCCGGCATGGGCAGTGAAGGTCTGGGGGGTGGGGCGGCTGGAGCACAGTCTTGTTGTGTGATCTGGGACCGGTTTGACCCTGTTGCCCCTGATGAAGTGGACAGGCTCCTTGCAGCAGTGCAGGCCACTACATGTCTTTTGGACCCCTGTCCCTCCTGGTTAGTGAAAGCTTCTAAGGTGGTGACAGGAAGCTGGGTTGGGGCAATAATAAATGCATCTTTGCAGGAGAGGGTATTTCTTACACTGTTAAAACATGCTTTGGTGCGACCCCTCCTGAAGAAACTGTCTCTTGACCCAGCTGTCCTAACCAACTACAGGCCAGTCTTCAATCTCCCCTTGTTGGGGAAGGTATTGGAGAAGGCGGTGGCGCACCAGCTGCAGGAGGCCCTGGAGGATGATGATTATCTGGACCCCTTTCAATCAGGATTCAGGCCCAGACATGGTACAGAGATGACATTGGTTGTGCTGGTGGGTGATCTCAGGTGAGAGCCAGATGGCAGTCATTCAACCATCCTTGCTCTCCTTGACCTCTCAGCAGCCTTCGATACCATTGACCACAGTATCCTTCTGGAATGGCTCAAAAGATTGGGGATCCAGGGCACAGTGTTGTCCTGGTTTTCCTCATTTCTGGAGAGCTGTACCCAGTTGGTGTGGTTGGAGAGGGGGAAATCCAGTTCTAGGCCCCTTAAATATGGGGTGCCGCAGGGCTCGGTGCTCTCTCCTCTATTTAACATGAAGCCGCTGGGTGAGATCATCCATTCCTATGGGGCTTGGTACCATCAGGTGTACATCTCAGCCCGTGGGGACCCCAGTAATGTGGTCAAAGTCCTGTCCAAATGCTTGGAGGCCGTTGGGGTCTGGATGGGGGGCAACGGGCATCAGCTGAACTCTAGCAAGACTGAGTGGCTATGGGTTGGGGGTCCGGGGTTATCCAAAGAGTTACCACCTCTGGTCTTGGATGGGGCAGTTCTGCCCCAGATAGACCCGGTGTGCAATTTGGGGATCGTCTTGGACTCACGGCTGCTGCTGGAAGAGCGGGTGGCTGCTGTGGCCAGGAGGGCTTTTGCTCAATTTAGAGTAATTTGCCAGTTGCGCCCGCTCCTGGACAGGGACTCCTTGCTCAAGGTCACTCATGCTCTGGTCACCTCCAGACTAGATTACTGCAATGCACTCAACATGGGACTGCCCTTGACGACCATTCGGAGGCTACAGCTGGTGCAGAATGTGGCTGCCCAGGTGGTGATGGGGTATGATCATTGTGCCTGCACCTCCCCACTACTCCGGGAGCAGCATTGGTTGCCAGTTTGCCTCTGGGTGCAATTCAAGGTGCTGGTTTTTACCTTTAAAGCCCTATATGGCAGTGGTCCAGGTTACCTGAGAGACAGCATCATCCCAAGAGTGTCTGCCCATCCAACCAGAGCAGACTGGAGGAGCTCCCTAGTTGTGCCTTCAGCTAGAGGGGCTCGTCTCTCTGGCACATGAAGGAGGGCCTTCTCCTTCATCCCTCTGGAACTACCCTCTGGAACCGTCCGCTACATCCCTCTGGAACCACCTGCCAACAGAACTGAGGCTACAGACAGAATTGCTGCCTTTCAGGAAAGGTTTGAAGACCTGGCTGGCAGGGCAGGTGTGGGGCCCTAATGGGAACATGGCCCCAGCCTGTTGGCTCATCTCCAGCTAGAGTCCAGTTTGTGCCCCCCTTCTGTGTTTTTTTATTTCCCCCTCCCTTTTAGTTTTTAGTTTTAAATAGGGTGGGAGTAAGAGGGTGGATAGATGGATGGATGACTGGGTTTTAACCTTTTTAAAAATGTTTTTAATTGTTGTGCGCCACCCTGAGTCGAGTTTTTACCTGAGTGGGTGACATAAAAATTGAAATAAATAAGTAAATAAATAAATAAATAAATGATCTTGCTAGCATGGAATTGGAATGTATCCTGACCTTTTCCAACCCTGTGTTTTCCAAATCTGCTGCCATATAGAGTGCAACACTTTGATTGCATCATATTTTAGGGCTTTGAATAATTTAACTGGAATACCCTCATCTCCACTAGCTTTGTTGTTGACAATGCTTTCTAGGGGCCTCTTGACCTCACACCAGTGATGGGCATTAAAAAATTACTACCACACTGTGGGTGGGATTACCTCTGTGGGTGGGGCCAAATATATGGGTGGAGCCAAATCTGTTGGTTGCTAGGGGTGGCCATGTGATCTAGTCATGCCTGCCACATGGTCATGAAAATGTCTGCAAACACAGACATTTTCATGGCCATGTGGCAGGCATGACTAGATCACATGGCCACCCCCCGGTGACCATGTTCAGTGTTCATTTCTGATTACAGCCAATGAGCCAGTGCACTTGAGCCACAAAAGCTCACGTTAAAATAAACAGCAGTTAGTCTTTAAGGTGCCACAAAGTTTTTGTCTTTTTGTTTTGTTTACTGTCTGATTTTTTGAATAAAACCTTTGAAATGGTAGCCGTGTTAGTCTGTATTTCAAGCACATCAGGAAAACAAAAAGGCAAAAACTATGTGGCACCTTAAAGCCAAGGGAACTCCATGGCCCTCATTCCCCCCTCCCTCTTTCCTAGAAAACCCCCTTACCCTACCCCAGACTCCAGGCCTCTCTCCACACACATGGAAGGCTGTTTACCTTCCCAACGAAGTTTTCCCAATTGCTCTCCCCTCACACACACAGTGTGTGCACGTGTGTGTCAATGCTGTTTACCTTCCCAAGGAAGTGGTCCCATTTGGTGTTGGCTCTTCCTCCTCCTCCTCTTCAAGCGGCTGCTGCAGGTCGTGCCTAGGAGTGTTCGGGCGCTGCTGTGTGTGACTGGGTGAAGGGATTGGAGGAGCTCACGCTGCCTGGAGCAGCCTGCACACCACCACCATCACTTCTAGTAACAGTAGCAGCGCCTGCAGCATGGAGTGCATGCCAGCCGGCTGGGTGAAGGCTGAGGCCAAGGCGGCGCAGTGCACAGGGGGAGTGGAACCTCAAGGGAGGTGGCCACACCATGGCCAGGTGGCTGCCTCGTGCCATTGACTCCATGTGCTCATGCAAGGCACGCCCGGACTTGGAGGTGGAAGAGGAGGAGGTGGGAGGGGTGAGGCAGTGAGGTGGGAGGGGCAGGGCAGGGAGATGGGAATGGCTACCCAATTTTACTACCCCACCCCAACCGGACAAGGGCGGACCGGTCCGGTGGATGCCCGCCACTGCCTCACACTCCAGAATGTTTGACTCAAGGTCAATGTTCTCATCACCGTGACTGTCAAGGACATTGAGGTACTTTTTGTAGAGATCTTCTGTGTATTCTTGCCATCTTTTCTTAATCTCTTCTGCATCTGCTTGGTCCCTACCATTTTTGTCCTTTATCATGGCCATTTTTGCTTGATATGTTCCCTTAATTTCCCCAATTTTTAAAATAGAGATTTCTAGTCCTTCCCCTTCTGTTGTTTTCCTCTTAATACTTTGCACTGTTCATTTAAGAAGGCTTCCTTATCTTTCCTTTGGAATTCTGTATTCAGTTGAGTGAATGTTTCACCTTTGCTTTTTGCTTTCTTCCTTTTTTCAGTTATTTGAAGGTCCTCATTAGACAACCACTTTGTTTTCGTGCATTTCTTTTCCTTTGGTATTGTTTTAATTGCTGCCTCCTGTATGATATTACGAACCTCCATCTATAATTTTTCAGGCACTTTGTCTAATCAAATCTAATTCCTTAAATCTGTTCCTCACCTCCACTGTGAGGCAATCAGTAGCTCATGATCTGAGCCACAGTCTGCTCCAGGTTTTGTCTTTGTTGACTGTATAGAGCTTCTCCATCTTTGGTTGCAGAGTTAAATTAAATTTTGTTTAATGACAACAAATATAAATGTATCAATATGCAAACTTTGATTGTTTTATAGATAATAGATAAATGTATTTTTAAAACAAACAAACAAAGTTTAATACAGGTGATACATAAAGGATATCTGCCCACAAATTCCAAATAGTTCTTTCAAAGAGCAAAGATGTTACAGGCAGTTGCAGTGATTATAATCAGTTCAATGCTTTGAATTGTGAAAGTGTGATTTTGATCAGCTCCCAAGTGAAGTCAAGATGCCTCTGGAGTGGTCCAAAGTGGACCAGACTATTTTCTCAAGTGCTTAATGAGGCTCTAAATGGAATCCATCACAGAGACAAACATTAATCACATTTTTTTCTTCCCACCTGAAGTACTGAGTCATTTTTGTTAGCCTCAACAGAACTCTCAAGATTCATAATGAGGTTAGCAAGTTCTTATTGAATGAAGCACTCTCCTGGTCACTGCTGTACAGCAGAACATCCTTTAGAAGACAACTCTAGGTCTTACAGGTACAGTAAAAACCCGTAAAATCACTTTAATTCATTCCATGGGGCTAGTCGTTGTATGATTAAATTGCTATGCAATGCATGCATCATATAGAGATTATTCCTATGGGATGCATTGTACAATGATTATCTCTATGGGGAAAATCATACAATGACAAAAAATCATTGTATGATTTTCACCATAGAGATGCATGGCATCGTATAACAATTTTAGTTGTTATACGGGGCACAATGTCATTTCAATTCATTGTTGTTGTACAATTTAATTGCTGTAAAAGGCATTCATTATATGGGGTTCTACTGTTCTAAACATAATCTGATTCTTAGTACACATTGATCAAAATCCTGGAGATCTGCATACATGAAGTTGTACATGTTTTGGTCTTCGGCAAGTACCTTGTCATCCTCCCATGTAATTTTCAGGGTCTTTAAATCTGTCATGAAAGTTCTTCACCATGTACTTCAAGGGGATCCTGGTTGTCATTTGGCATTAAGATGGGTCCAATTTATTGTCATCTTAGGGATCCTGTTTTTCTCCATATGAAAAAATGGCCTGCCATTTGGAGTCTTCTTCATGTAACAATATTATGTTATTTGCACAAGGAACTTCTTCATAGCACCTCCTCATTGGTAATATAGTCAAAATATTGAATCTTTAAAATTTGGCGGTGGCATCTCCGCTGGAAGATGTCAAATCTCTTGTTGATATTTGCTGGTGCCTTCCAAGTATCTCAGCCATAGATATGTGCAGTTTATAACTATGTTAGAAATGCCATGTTTTTGCTCTCTCAGGTTTCCTATGAACTACATTCTGAGATAATTGAGTGGTAGGGAAGAAGATTATTTTTATTGTATAATATATGGAAGGGATACAGTTTGCCTTTTATTATACAGTATTTCCAAATACTGAAGGGAAAACATTGCACATTCCACAAGGTCCATTTCCAATTATGTCTCCCAAATAATTGCAGGACACAGCATAGTAAAACAGAAGTACAGAACATCAATGTTCTTCAATTTTTGTTGCTGTCAAATGCAACAAAAAGTTTTCACTTGTTACCTAAAGTACATAAAGTTACTCCTTCCACTACCTTGGTCCTGGGATGTCCTATTATTTCTGCCACTAATGCTCCTTTGGAACCCGTCTCAAAATTTTTAGATTCTTTTCTCAATCCTATTGCACAGGACACACCCTCTTTTGTTCACGATTCTTCTGATTTTATTAATCAAATTGAAGGTTTCCAGGTCCCGATCATTGTTGTCTTGTAACATTAGATGTGTCTTCCCTCTACACTAATATCCCTTTAGAAGAGGTTCGTTTCATTATTGAAGAATCCTTGATCTCTAGAAACATCACCTCACCTCCTGTACATTATTTACTTCACCTCATTGATTTGATCTTTGAAAACAATTTTTTTTCGCTTTAGTAATCAATTTTACCTACAGGTTAAAGGCATGGCCATGGGTAGCTCGGCCGCGCCGGCAGTGGCTAATATTTACATGAATAATTTCAAAAAGAATACTATTTATAACATGCATTCCAATCCGTTCTTTCATTATGTTTTATTATACCGCAGATATATTGACGGTTTATTTTTTTCTTATTGATTCTTCCGACGTTGTCCCACAGTTTGTTTATTGGCTTAACCAACAGGATTCTAATTTATAGTTTAATTACCACAGTGATATGTTGTCTATTCCTTTTTTGGACCTCACCGTTTACATTAGTCAAAATAAATTACAAATGAAGCTTTTCTCCAAACCCACTGATCGTAATTCATATCTGCATTTTTCATCGTTCCATCCACACCACTTGAAAGCTAATATTCCTTTTAGTCTCCTTACTAGGATTAAACGAAATTCATCTACATCTTTGGACTTTAAGCAATCAGCTGATAGAGTTTGTAATCAATTATTACAGAGAGATTATCCGAACAAGGTAATTGATGACTCACTGCAAAGAATTAAATCGGTTCCTAGAGCTTCTTCACTTACGTGTAAGGACAAAACGCCAGGTCGCTCTAAATTGTACTGGTCTTTGCAGTATACTCCATTTGCAAATAAGATTAAAAAGATTGTACTTCAACACTGGGATCTGGTTTCTGATATCCCTGGTTGCCGGACCTTGCCATATATTGGCTTCAGAAAGATCCGATCTTTAGGCCAGATACTTACTAAAACCGACGTTACTGATTCTTCCTGCTCCCAACATAGGATGGCTTCGGGACACTATCGATGTCTAAGCTGTTCTATATGTAGATTTACCATCAAGACTCAATCCATTTCCTCTAGGGACCACTCCTTTACTTACACTCTTAGACACTTTACAAATTGCAATTCGAAGAATATAGTATATCTACTCAAATGTCTGTGTGACTTATTTTATATTGGTATTTCTACACACCCTCTGAGAATTTGTGTGACTGAGCATTGTTCATGGATTAGAACACAGACCCTGTCTGCTCCATTAGTTTCCCATTTTTTACGCCACAATCATACTGAGGATCAGATTCGTGTTCTTGCCCTAGAGACTATTAAACTGCTCTACTATGAAAAAGTGAACATTGAAAAGCGCCTCCGACAATGGGAGGCTTTCTTTATTCACATGTTTAAAAGTTTGGAACCTCAAGGGTTAAACTCAGAACTCGAACTTTCCTGTTACTTGTAGTGTTGCTGCTTGGTCTTTTGAAGGTCTCCTTTAAATAGTTCATTGGTCTGACTTTGTCCTACTGTTTACAGATGTTACAAATTTAGTACACGATTTCTTCATCCCTTTATATATCACGTTGATTTTACCTATTTTTTTAATGTTTTGAGCACTAATAGAACACACATTTAGAGGCTCCTTAATGCATATCAAAGGCATTGTGGATTTATTATGCTTTGCCGGTCCAGCCCCCCAATAAAGACACAGACACCGTTGCTGGATTTAAAATTTGGGCCACTTTATTGATTATGCCTTAATCTTAAATTATGACTTAACTTTAAATGTAACTTCAGCTTTTATAACTCATTAAGGCAAGCAGGCCGCAGTAGTATGGGTAAGTACCCACCCTTAATTGCCAATTACCATTGGCTACTTTGTATCCATTTGTATCAATTTGTTTATCACTATAAACAAATTGTTGACCCAAGTCAGGATGCTGCCTGTTGAGTCCAGCATCTGACGTATATCCGGTAAAATATCAAGGTGATGCAGGCTGTCTAGATCATAGCATCACCCCCGTTCATGGTTCACCCTTGACCGGCCAGCCCCAATTACCCTACACCTTGTCCTTGGGTTGGCCAATCAACTGCGGACCTGCCGGATACCTATGGGTCATCTACTTTACCTTACCAGTGCTACCCGCCACATGGGAGGCGTCCATGATGACTCACCGCCCCCCCTGACCGTCAACTCGGTCACCAGGCCCGCTTGCAAATCCTCCAAAAAGAGGCCCATACTTCTCACTGAAAGGTGTACCCCATCTCTATGATACAGGTCATAGTCCTGTAGCCCTATCCCCGGATGTAGGACCGATGTCCCTGAACCATGTTCAGCAAGGAACCGGGCTACAGCCCTGTTCACTGACTGCCGGGCACGGTCCAAACCACAAGGATCAAGTCCTCCTCTATAGTGGTGTCTGGGTATGATCTGGGACAATAGCAGCTGGGTCCGCGGCCACATGTGGTATAAAACCTCCAGGTCCCTGCGCACGGATACTGTCAACCCAAGGCCGGTGATCTGTGTGAGATCGTTACCTCCCAGGTGAATTAGTAGGATATCTGGAGGTGGGGTGTCCCTAATGGACATAAGGAATGGCAGCAGTTCCGGCCACCTTATGCCGCGCAAACCATACCACTGAAGACGCACAGCTGTGCATAGTCCGAGATGGGGACCCCAATCCAATGACACTGCATAACATGCAGCACAGTACACATAGCTGTGTCCAAACAGCCAGATTTCAACCGGTGTGCGCCAACACACAGGGTCTGCAATAAAAGAGAATAAAGTAAGGGCAGGGAAGGCACTCATGCAAGGATAGAACGAACATACAAAGCAAAACGTGCAGATCCCCATCTGCCCATCCGATGTATGTCAGCCTCTGAGTACCCAAACGTGGCAGCCGTTGATGCAGCACCTATCCTAAAGGAATGAGTGCCGTACCGCGCACCAGGGACCCCTAAACTGCGAAGTGCAGTACCCGTAACTTTCCAGAATTGGAATTTGGTAAGTGGGGACCGATCTTGGTGGCAAAACAACAGGCCAGGGTGCGAACCGCGCACTGCCAAGAATTGATGCAGGGCGCCAATGGGACAAATGTCAGCAAAGGTACAGCGCAGAAGCTTGACACAACTACCCCTGCCTTGCTGATCAGCTTTAGAGGATTGAATCCTCAGGCGAGCCGAATCCTGGGTGAGGGAAACATCAGCAAGTTCCAATGCCCTACATGACATGTCGCCTTTAGAAAGGGGAACCAGCTCACTGATCCTAAGGGCCCCGGAGAAGGCCACTGTGGTAGCCACGTGAAAAAGAGACTCCTCGTACCGGTCATAGCAAAGGCTATTCCAACCCATAGCAAGGCTAGCCAGCAGAGAAGGGGAAACAGGTTGGCGCGTGTCAGGACAGCGGCCACGTTCACGCATCCACCCTTCCAAGACACGGCGTATGCAGAAGTCTCCGGTGAGATCAGGGGAACCCCGTGCCTTGGCAGCAACTGCCAAAGCAGAAAGCATAGTGGCAATAGTGCGTGGAGCCAACCCTTGACTATGAATGTGCACCATATACTGCAAGACATGTTCGACCAGGATTGGCCATAAGTCAGGCAGGTGCGCATCCCTACAAAATGCAAAGTGAAGATACATGTGCTGATACGCCTTACGCATGCGCGGGGCAAGAGACATGCCCATCGCCCGGTTCACTTCTCCTCGCCACAGGTCCACATCTCGCTCAGAAGTGGAGAGGGAAGTTCCTCTGTGTCCGGTGCTAAGACCCGGAACCGGGAGATCTGCAGGCGGGATAAAGCATCAGCAATATCATTGTTAATGCCCGGAACATGTCTAGCCCTAAACAGCACATTAAGGCAAAGGGATCGCAGCACAAACTGCCTAACTAGGGACATAACTCTGGGGGACCTGGAGGTTTGTGCATTGACAATGTGCACCACTGCAGCATTGTCACACCAGAAATGAACCAGAGAATTAGTCCACAGGTGACCCCAGAGCATGAGCGTGCCCAGAATGGGGAAAAACTCCAGGAACGTGAGGTCCCTCAGACGCTCAGTACCCCGCCATTCTTCGGGCCACCTACCATAGGCCCACCTACCCTTAAAATAGATGCCGTAGCCCAGTGAACCAGACGTGTCCGACTGGACCTGAAAGTGGGGGGTGGCGACCAACTCTGTGTACCAAAAAGACACCCCATTGAATCCCTTGAGGAAATTAAGCCAGACAGACAGGTCAGCCTTCAAGCCCCTGGTGAGTCGAACCCTGTGGTGGTTTTTGGAAAGACTCACCATGGCATCACAAAGTTGCCTGGTAAACGCCCTGCTCGGGGTGACTACCCTGCAAGCAAAGTTGAGGTGCCCATGGAGCACCTGCAACTCGCGAAGAGAAACCTTATGTTTGGCTAGCATAGCCAAAATTGCATCAGAGATCTGGGTCACCTTCTCACGAGGTAACCTGGACATTTGTGCCAAAGTGTCAATTTCTATACCCAAAAAGGTGAGAGTGGTATCAGGGCCCTCTGTCTTTTCAGGAGCAAGGGGAACACCAAGTTCCGCCATGAGCTCCTGAAAAGTAGCTAACAACTGTCCATAGGTACCCGAGCTGTGTTCACCACCAAATAAAAATTATCTAGGTAGTGGGCCACAGCCCGGGACCCTGACCTCTGAACGAAAGCCCAATGAAGAAAGGGGCTGAAGCATTCAAAGGCCGAGGACGAAATGGAGCAGCCAAAGGGCATAGCCTTATCTACGTATAACTTCCCCTGAAAACAAAAACCTAACAGCTCGAAGTCATCGGGGTGTACTGGCAACAATCGAAATGCCGATTTAATATGACACTTTGCCAGTAGCGCCCTGCGACCGCATGAGCGGACCATTTGTAAGGCTTGGTCAAAAGATGTATACCGGACGGAACAAAGGTCATCCGGTATAGCATCATTGACCGACGAGCCTTCAGGGTAGGAAAGGTGGTGAATCAAATGAAATTCACCAGAGGACTTCTTAGGCACTAAGCCGAGAGGGGACACCTTTAAGTTCACATATGGGGGGTTATCAAAGGGTCCAGCTACCCTCCCCTCCCCAAGCTCCTTGGCTATCTTCTCTGCACCTATGCTTTCCTTACCCCAAAGTGACAGCAGATTTGGAGCATCCTGGGGTGCGCGTACACCCACGAAAGGGATGCAGAAGCTAAACGTAAAACCCTCCAACAAATAAACTGTGTCATCCTTCCTAGGATAGACGCATAACCACTGTTCAAGAACTTTAAGACGAATTAGGGAGGGGGCCTTTAGGATTTGGGGCCGTGTTAGAGGCGCCCCTGGCTGGCCCGTGCTGCCTACGAGGCATGCGGAAGCAACATGTGGTCCGGCGCAGGAAGGGCACTCGTGCCTAAACTTACATTGGCGCTTACTGCAGACACCAGATGACAAGTAGCTCCAACACAGCAGGTGGACTGGAACCCCCTGCCCCGCTGGCTGGCGGGGAGACTGCGTTGCGCCAGGCCGCTGCACCGCATGGCCACAGTGATACCGGTCACCGGGTGCCGGGCATAATGGGGTCATATAGAGTAACCATAAGAGCTGACACGGCTCATCCCACCTCATCTCGGGATGCAGGGCAGCTTTCATCCTAAATTCCTCGTCATAGGTCAACCACAACAGGCCGGGAAAATCAACATAAGCCCGGTAAATGGTGTCCAAATACTGTATCATCAGGATCACCATGTCAGAGCGAGCCATCAGTCATGGTGTCTTTCATTTCTTGCTTCCTTGTCACATCTATTCTGTCCAACCTTTTCTCAAGTTTGCTCCAAATATCCATTTCTTTCTCCACTGCTTGCATGTGTTTTATCTCCTCTTCCACAGATTTTAATTTTGCCTCTATTGTCATAAAGTTATTATTTAATATTTTCATGTAGCTAACCAGCAAGTCCCTTAGTTCTTGTTGTCCATTCATAATTTCTTTTATTTTTGCTTCTATTGTGTCCTCCATGTACTGTCTTTTTTCTTGATTAGCCATTCTTATATCCTCTTCCTTTTCCTTTCCTTTTTTTTGCATCTCTTTTATCTCCATTTCCATACGTCCATTATCTGAAAAATTCAACATCCTTTCCATCTGATCCCTGAAATCCCTAAAATGCTGTAGTACTTCCCCATAAGAGTCTTTTTCCAACAGATCCCTAAAATCTTGTGCTTCTTTCTTAAAAGTTTCCATTTCGATAATTTCCATTTCGATAATTTTAGGATCTCTAAAATCTCTAGAGTAAGTCTAGAATCTGAAATCTTTGGGGTGATGATAACTCATTTAGGGCTGACTGTTTCCCACTTCTTTTTTCTCTCCTCTCACTACTTTAAGGTCACAGCTACTTCATCAGCTGTTTCTCATCTTCAGGGGCCTGTTCTTCTTCACACACTCTCTCCTTTTTTATTTTATTTCGTCTTTCAAAGATTCTTCCTCTCAAAAAAAAAAAAAAGGGGACAGACAGACACCCCCTCTTTCAGTCCATCAGCTCTCTTGCCTCAGAGTTCCCCTTTTATCTCTCTTTTTAGTTCAAAACTTTGCTCCAGTACTTTAAGGGCATTCAAGGTTTCTCAAAGCTTACTCCCCTCACTTTCCAAGGCTTTTCAAGGCTTATTTCAAGCTTGCATTCTTCACCTTGCCTTTGAAACCCAATCTTTCATTCCCTTCCACAATTCTGTTTTTCCTTCTCAGTCTCATCAATCACACCTTCCTTAATTAGGTGGTCTTTACAGCCCAAAATAAACATTAAGAGCAAACGGAGGACTTACAGAGGCTTGCAAATCTGTGTCATCCCATTCAGTCGGCATCTCTTTGCCTTTTCGAGCCTTTTCAAGCTCTGTCACACTGACCCAGACTCTCTTGACCCCTGAATTCTTCACCTTCTTCACCCCCACAGCACTCCTCTGTCTTTTTTCTCAAATTTATCTTTAACAGCCTTTGTTTTTCCACCTTTTTAATACATTTATCTCGCAGCCTGCTTCACTCGTGTCTTACTCCCCCGCCATCTTGTTAAGAGATCTACTGGCCAACTCTATGAAAGTAGTAACTAAAAATTTTGAGACAACAAAGGTAAAAGATTTGCAAGAAAAAGATAAAAGAATAGGTAAGCAAGAAAAAAGACTGTACATGCTGGAGGAGATGGCGAGACAAAAGAACGTGGTGATTAAAAATATTCCAGAGGGAAGTCCAGACCGCCTGAGAGAAAGAATTATTAAATGGTTGAATGAACTGAAGATGGGGAGAGAATTTACACAGGAGGATATCCTAGCAGTTTATAGATTGGGGAAGAGAAGAAATGGGACTTTTAAAAGGTTTGTTTTGGTAAAATTTGCAGGTCTGGACAGAAAATTAGAATTAATGGCATTTTTAAGAAGAAATGGTACACGAGTACCAAAATTGGATGGGGAAAAACTGGATATTTATCAGGACATAACTAAAGAAGAAAGATTGTGGAGGAAGAAAATTAAACCAGTTACTACATTGTTAAGGGACAAGGGTGTGAAATATAATTGGCAAAAATTACATCATTTAAGATTCTTTTGGGCAGGTAAAGTTGTTGTGATAAACAAGCAAACTGAGTATTTGGATATACTAGAATCTTGTAATATTATTAAGGGAGGATCAGAAGAATGGAGGAAACTTAAAGAAGAGCTTTTAATTTTGAGAAGTTAATTCAAAGTATAAAAGAAGTGAAAAATACAGGGAGAAAGATAAGGGTAAAAGGGAATATCTATGAAATTGTCACAAAAAGGTTAATAACTTTTGTTAAGAATGGTTAAAAGGGGGTAAGTTAGATGGAAAATTACAGTGTAAAGTTTGAAATATAAGGTTTAATATGTTTGAAATTGTAAATAACCCTCTGTCAAGGAATGTCAAGGAAGGGCAAGTAGTAGTAATGTGGAAAATGATGTTTTGGAAAATGTTATTTTTCAATGAGTTTCCATTTGTTGTTATTTTGGTCTCTATATTTGTTCTGATGTAAGATGGAGGAGGTTTGGTTTAAGGAAGAGATTAAAACATGTAAATAACCTTTTGTTAATGGGGTCTAAGATTATGAGGAAATATATGTTGGGGAAGACTGCAGAGAATATCATATGTGCAGTATATAGATAAATTAATATATAAGAGTAAGAATTTGCAATCGGTACAGAAAAGTGTATAGAATAAGCTTAATTAGTACAGTAATTGTAGGGGGGAGGGAAAAAAAAGATTTGAAGGAAAGGTAATGACATGTGTAATGGTAGAATAACCATTAGTAGGAGGAAAGGAGAGAGAAAAACAGTTGCATGTTATGAACAACAAAAGTTATTTAATGTCTTAAATATTAGTAAGAATCCGTCTTACTCTTATCTATTAGGATATAACAAAGGAAGAAAGATTGCGGAGGAAGAAAATTAAAATAGTCAAGGGATAAGGATATGAGTTATAATTGGTAGCAAATATAACAGTTAAGAATTTTCTGTGTAAGAAAAGTTGTTTTGATAAGTAAACAAATTGAGATTTTGGTTATACTACAATCAATAATAATAATCTTTATTTGCTGTGACCCTGGATTTTTTTTTTTAATTGCTTTGCCCTAAGATGGAGGAAGTTTGGTTCTAGAAAGAGATTGATTGATTGAAATATGTAAATAATCCTCTATCAAGGTGTGTTAACATTAACTAGATAGATGAATATATAGATCGATAGATTATAATTTATAAGGTAATATATGTTAAGGTTCGCAGAGAATTGGAAATACAAGGGTAAGAATCTGCAACTAATTATAGAAAGAAAATTGATTATAGCAACATTAGAAAAAAAGAAGGGGAAAAAAAGGTGGGATAATTTTGGGATCAAATTTGAATAGAAATGACTTGAAGGAAATGTAATAAAATGAGTAATGGTGTGACAACCAGTAGCAGGAGGGAAAGAAAAATAGCTGCTTTGCTATGAGCAATAAAAATCATTTAATGTCTTAAATAATAACAAGAACCCGCTCTAGTTCCGGTCTCCCTCCCCTTCTTCGGCACTTCGGAGGCGGTCCTTCAACGGAAGGACAAGGGGAGTGAAGAAGACAGAAGATGGTGAAGGGCTGGGTGAGGGTGATTGGGAGGTGAAGGGTGGGTGAGGATGAATGTATTCAATGTATATTTGTTCATTTGTGTTTTTTTTATTGTATTGTACTGTACTGTAATGTTATAAATGTTTAAGTTTTGTAATTTTGTTTGAAAATTAATAAAAATATTTAAAAAAAAAAAAGAGCGAGCCATCAGATACACTGCCGCGTAAATGAGGCATGCGGAGAGCCAGTTAGCCCACGTGCGAGGCGGCTTGCAATGACAGGACAACTCCTTGCCCTTATCATCCTGCCCCTCTTTCTCCTCTTTGGTTGGCTCACGATTAAGTAGACCAAAGATATCAACATATTCCCCCCGACATATGTTATCCCTGGTGGCCTGTGACAAGTGGTCACCAAGGGGTAGGGAGTAGCCGGCCATAGGCAGGGCAGTGGTAAGTGCTGAGCGATACGCTGCGTTGGCTGGCGGCCATACGGCCAACTGGGGTATGGCAGATTGACAGTGGGAGAGGCAACACCAGGAATGGCTGGTGCAAAAGGAGCCCCCCAAGTAAGAGGGGGCAGCAAGGCAGGAGTGGTCAAGGCTGCCATGGCCTGTTGAGGCCAAGGCCACTGTACCGCCATATTTGCAGTGGGATGAGTGGAGTGTGTTCTTGGTTGACTAACATACTCACACGCCACCGCCCCCCCCGGCCGCCCCCACAGGGGGTTCTGACCGACGAGGGGTGTCGGAGCTCATGAGCGAAGCAGAGCTCTGTGCTGCCTGTGGTCCAAGCCATCCTGGTGGGCCAGCTGGAGGCAAGCCCCGACGATGTGGCCATGCGGGGAGCTACAGAGGGCCGACGGGCATGGACTGGACAGCCTCGAGCAGCTCAACCCGACTGAGGGCCTGTTGCGACACCTGAGGCCACCCAGCGTCAGAAACCCCCAAAGAATCCAGGGGCAGTGGAGCAATGCCCGCGGCACGCTCCAATGCCGCAATACGCACCAAAAAGTGTGCAGGGGCCGGCTGGATCTGGCCCACCAGGCGTTTGAGAATCAGGCCCGGGGAGAGGCCCCAGCCCTGCAGGGGGCTGTGAGTGGGCGCCCAGCCCATTCCCACCGGGGGGCAGAATGGGACCATGGGCAGGTCCCCAGCCCACATAGGGCCAGGAATGGAAGTCCGGCCCATGAGTTGGGGGCCCCAGGGCAGGCCCCAGGCCCCCCCGAGGCCAAAGGAGGCCGTCCAGCCCCTGACTGGGGGAGGCTGCCATGGGTGCAGCCCGTGGAACCCCCGCCCTAGTCCTCCAACCCGGGGGGGGATCCAAACTGGGGAAGACTCCCTCCCCGACATGCCCAGCAGGGGCAAGAGAGGCAGGAGGCAAAGCCGCCACCATGGGGGGTGCCTGTGCGACTCCCGCCCGGGTCTTCCGACCCGGTGGGGGTTCAGCGCTGGGGCAGATTGCCCCCACAGAGTACCCCGCAGCCACCCGTCCAGCCCTCGCTCAAGCCCTCCAGCCCAAGGAGCGCCCGGGTGGAGGCACCAGCAGTAAGGGGCAAGCCTGCCCCCACATTTGCCGCTCTGGGGCGGCGGGAGTTTGTCATTTTGGGGCCATTGCTGCCCCGAAGCTTGAAAGGAAAGGCTGCAAGAAAAAGAAGATCGGCTGGAGCAAACTTCTTCGCCCAGCCAATCTGCTTAAAATGGCGGCGAGCTGCCTCGTTGCCACCCCTTTTATGCTGGGGTGGCCATGCCCCCTGAGAGGACCGGATGTCTGTCTCTCGGGGGCTGGGGGCTGGCAAAGAGCTTACCTTATTGTCTGTATGATATTATATATAATGCTTCTCTATATATAGATTGCTATTATAATTATATTTGTCTTTTTATTGCATTTAGAACCTTTATCCTGAGGAAGCTATATGTGAAAGGCTGGTTATACCGGAACAGTCTTGATTCACTGTGGATTTGTCTTAGTATTGCCCCTACATTGCTTCATATTACTATACTACTGAAATTGTTTAGGATTTTTGCATTTGAAGAAGGATTCTACTTTATTTACTATATGAAATTTTGAAGAAACTTTGAAGATATGACCTTTGAATATTGACATTTTTAGTTGCAGTACTGTATGAAGTTAATACTTTACTCTAATATATATTTTTGAAGATACAGAACTTTGACTTGTGGAACATTTCCTTTGAGTGGTTTTCATCTTTTTCTTGGTTCCAAGTATCTCAGCCATAGATGTGTGCAGTTTATAACTATGTTAGAAATACCATATTTTTGCTCTCTCAGGTTTCCTATGAACCACATTCTGAGATAATTGAGTGGTAGGGAAGAGGATTTATTTTTATTGTATTATATATGGAAGGGATACAGTGTGCCTTTTACAATACAGTATTTCCAAATACTGAAGGGAAAACATTGCACATTCCACAACGTCCATTTCCAATTAGGTCTCCCAAATAATTGCAGGACACAGCATAGTAAAACAGAAGTAAAGAACATCAATGCTCTTCAATTTTTGTTGCTGTCAAATGCTTCTTTTATGTTAAAAAAATACTGTTATAATGTCACAGTTTACAAAAAAAAAAAAAAAGCTCTGTAAGGTGAGTTACAGAGCAAACTGTACTGACACCTCAAGAATAGAGACATTAATCTCACTCACAAATGCTGCAAAAATAACCTTGGTGTGATGCCAGACTTCAGACATGTGGATAAAAGAATGTCACAACCCCTTTGCAACAATGCTTTTTCTTTTCTATCCACTGATAGAACTCATGAAGACATTTTCCTTCTGTTTTTTTTGTGTGCAGCACAGATATTATATGAATGTTCGAAGGTACCTCTGGTCATTCATTGCTGATAGCTTTTAGGATGGAAAATGATACAACTACTGTAAATGATATGATTTAGCAAATGCAATTATAGCGAGGAATAACGTAAGAAAAAACTATTATAGTCAATTTCTTACTCTGTTTTATATTTTCTAGAAATAAATCTTGTACTACAGATACTTTTGTTTTATATCCTTGTATGGCTTAGTGGTTAAAACACTGAGCTTGATGACCAGAGGGTTGGCAGGTCAGCAGTTCGAGACCCAAGTACTGTGTGGCAAAGTTTGCTCCCATCATCTGTCCCAGCTTCTGTCAACATAGCAATTCAAAAGCAAGAAATAGCAAGCTGATAAATAGGTACTCCTTTGGCAGGAAAGGTAATAGCATTCCATGTGCTCTGGCATCTAATCATGCCTGTCATGTGACAATGGAAACTTCTGCAGACACAGACAGAGCTGGCTCTTCAGCTTTGAAGCAGAGATGAGCATTGCCTCCTAGTGTTGGACATGACTGGCTTTCAAGCAAGGGAGACCATTACCTTTATTTTTACCTATCAAACAAACAGAAGACTTATCTGAGTTTTCATAGCACAGCCTAGCTATGCTCACACTTTTGACTGGAGCTTGGAAAAGCTGCTCTGCTGAACTACGATTAAGTTAGGAGTTGTAGCACAGTAAATTAAGTTTCCAAGCTATATCCCCATTCAGTCATTAAGGAACTGTTGCAGTGTTATGTCCGGCAACAAGTCTTTATTTAACAGTCTTTTAGAGATGAGTTTACAAGGTGCTCCGGACACAGAGATGGCTACACGATCCCAGTGGAATCAGTCCCTCCTGACTCTTGCCAAGCAGTAGGCAATAACTAGCTACCATAGAAGCATAGCATAATGGAGGAGACCTAAGCTTAGCACTAGCTGGCTACCTGTATGGAGTAGGAAGTGTAGATCCGGTCTGGCCCCACCCTTGTTTACCCGCGGGGCTTATATAGTGTCTTCTCTGCGATCGCTCCTTGATACCAAGTAGCGACCCACTGGATAGCCATGAATAACCAATCATAACAGGGTATATATGTAATTAACCAATGGATAATAGGATCCAAAAGTGTAACCAATCACAGGGCTTGGATTAGCATAATGAGCGTGCCCTGTGCAGGGGGTTTTTGCACCACTTTAGGCTTCTAATTTGGATGGCGGGAAACTGTCATTTTCTTCTTTCAAGGCGCTGCCAGCGCTACTTGCAATTGTGCCTCAATACACAACATGCAGGGAGTGTGCTAACATCTGTTCCTCAATCATCACATGAACACAGAAATAAAATTATATCTGGGCAACCTCTCTATGCAAGCTGAAACCCCAATTCAGGGGCGGGGTTTGTGTCTTAAATGGATAGGATACTCAGATACAGAAGTCTCCTTCTCTTGGACAGTCCTGTTTCCTTCTTCATTGAAATGACAGAGGACACAACTGGACTTAAATAACATTAAACCTCCATAAAGCTTCTAGCCATGGGATAGGCCTCTTCCTACTAGAGATCTTTTGGGAGTTGTTCTTAAATCCAGAGCATCATGTACCACAACACATTAAATAAATCAGGAAACAGCACTTTATCAATTGCCACCCATTAAGGCTTCTAGTCCCCTTGTCAGGGGACAGGGACACACATAGGACAAGGAGATATTATAGGTATCCTGATCTCAAGGTGATTATGGTTTGTAGATCAGTAACAGTGGTGACACCAGCCAGCAAGGTTGAAGGCAAGGAAGTATGAGGTTTATATTCATAAAAAATCTGGAAAACGAAAGCTCTCCTAACATGGTGGTATGTTATGTGCTGGCAGCTCAGACTTATTAGGGCTCTCAAGTGATATCTTTAAGTTCCATACCCCAAGTGAGCTCCCATAGCTGAATGGGAGTTCAAATCCTAGCCTTCTGAGTCTTAGTCAATCACTCTGTCCACTGCATCACACTGGGTACATAGCATGTTATACATTCCTGCTCTTGCATAACCTTTTCTGCAAAAGTAACCAATGCTTTCCTTTCATTCATTGTTCTTTAAAGCAGTCACTCATTAGCAGGGTACTTTTATTGCTCATTTCAACACTTTCGTCATATGGTTTCTGCCATGGTAGCTAAATAGTAATTTTGATTGTTCTTTACAATTGGAATTAGTTCACAGACTATTATTATGAGAAAAAAAGTTTTACAGCACCTCCAAGATGACTTTTTTTGTTTGCAAGTAGAGCTTTCATTGTTAAATGCCTCCCTATAGTATCAAGTCTGCAATCCTTCCTTTGCTTTCTGCTGTGACTGAACACAACCTGAAAATGCACCAAAGCTCTACAGTAAATGGAAAACATTTCCATCTGTTGCTGAAACAAAGATATTCCTTATTTAAAGTTAATACCATATGTGTGCATAAGCTTGGTGGAACAGCCAAGATATGAAAACACATGATGTTATATAGCATAGGAATCACCTTGAGACACAGCTTTTGGTCTAACAGTGATCCAACAGAAAAGGTTTGCAGGCGCACCCCCCCAATAACGGACACAGACAACATTGAAAGTGGATAACAGCACCGGGCCACATTTATTGATTCAATGCCCTAGTCCGAATTATAAATTTGTATTGGTAAAACGACCAATCATAATTCATAAGGCAAGCAGGCCGAAGTAACACTGGTAAGGTACCACCCCAAAATTGCCAACGACAATTGGTTACAATGTATCAATTTGTATCAATTTGTTTGTTGACAACAAACAAATTGTTGACCGTAGTCAATAACTAACTCATGACCCCACCCTCTGACGCGTATCCGTGAAATCACAGGGGTGATGCATGCTGGTTAGCAATCGTCATCACCCCATCGCCTGGTTCGTCGTTGACCGGACAACGTTTAACTAATTTATTCCTGTCTAGTGTTGTCCAGTCAATTGCGAACCTGCCGGATACTTGTGGGTCATACTGTTTACCTTACCAGTGCTACCCGCCAATGTGACCAAAGTCAACGTTATGAACGCAGAAAGACCCCTATATCAAACCATAGCAACAGTGTGGGATGGGCAAAAAAGCCAGGACCCGGAAGCCAATATGGGTCCCAGCCAAAAATTCCCACCCGGCCCCGAAGCGACCAAAATATCACACTGTTAACTAGGGAGGGGGTGGAGGGGAAAAGACTTCTCCGCTCCGTCGCTGAGGTAAAATGGCAGCTCGGCTGCCTCGTGGCCATCCCTTTTATAAGGGAGCTGGCCACGCCCCTAACTACCCGGATTCTCTGTCCTGTGGGGGGGGCCGCAAAGGGCGCGGCGGCCATTTTGGCGCCGCGCTTGCATTGCAGGCGCACCCCCCCAATAACGGACACAGACAACATTGAAAGTGGATAACAGCACCGGGCCACATTTATTGATTCAATGCCCTAGTCCGAATTATAAATTTGTATTGGTAAAACGACCAATCATAATTCATAAGGCAAGCAGGCCGAAGTAACACTGGTAAGGTACCACCCCAAAATTGCCAACGGCAATTGGTTACAATGTATCAATTTGTATCAATTTGTTTGTTGACAACAAACAAATTGTTGACCGTAGTCAATAACTAACTCATGACCCCACCCTCTGACGCGTATCCGTGAAATCACAGGGGTGATGCATGCTGGTTAGCAATCGTCATCACCCCATCGCCTGGTTCGTCGTTGACCGGACAACGTTTAACTAATTTATTCCTGTCTAGTGTTGTCCAGTCAATTGCGAACCTGCCGGATACTTGTGGGTCATACTGTTTACCTTACCAGTGCTACCCGCCACACGGAGGGGCTTCAAAGAAGACCTGACGCCCCCCCCAGACCGTCAGCTCGGTCAACAGGCCTGCTCGCCAATCACCCAACAGGAGGTCCATACCTCCTCGCGACAGATGGACCCCATCCCCTGCGTACAAGTCATAATTTTGCAGGCTAATATCGGGGTGATGACTGACCCGTCCCCAAGCCCTGTCGGCAAGAAACCGCGCCACCGCCCTATTGACCGTGCGCCTAGCACGGTCAAGGGCCATGAGGTTAACGCCCCCTCTGTAAGAATGGCGCGGAACAATGTCCGACCACACCAGGGTTGTGGCAGGCCAGACATAATGCAAGTAGGCGAGTTCCTCGCAAATCGCATGCTTGAGCGATAAGCCGGTGACCTGGCCCAAATCATTGCCCCCCAGGTGGATAATGAGAATGTCAGGCGGGTCAGCACCCAGGCCAGAAAAAAGGAAAGGCCGCAGCTCCCGCCATAACATCCCAGGCTTACCATGCCATGTGAGACTGGCGTGTTCACCCAGTCCCAGTCGGGGTCCCCACTCTGTCGCCGCAGCGTAACGCGCTGCCCTGTGCACATAGCTGTGGCCCACCAGCCATACTGTCACCAGTGTAATACGACACCCAGGGTCTGCAAGAAAATTGAGAAAAAAGGCGGTAAGGTGACTGGATTGGTACTCATGGCGGGAGTGGGCGCACATAAAACTGAAAACATTGCGAGCCCCACCTCCCCATGCTGCGTATGTCAGCCCCAGAGTACCCAAAAGCAGCTGCTGTAGAGGCTGCACCAATACGGAACGAATGTGTGCCATAACGGGCACCTGGTAGGCCCACCCTGGTGAGGGCTCTGGCTGTCACCTTCCAAAACTGAAATTTAGTAAGGGGAGACCCATCTTGGTGACAGAAAAACGGGCCGTGGTGCATGCCACGCAGTGCCAGGAATTCCTGTAGGGCACCAACCGGACAGATGTCTGCCAAAGAACAACGTAGCAGTCTTACACCACTGCCTACTCCATGCTGATCTGTTTTAGAGGAGCGTATCCTCAACTGGGCCCAGTCTTTGGCTACATAGACATCTTCGAGTTCCAGTGCCCTACCACTTGCATCCGCCTTAGACAGCATCACGAGTTCGCTGACGCGGAGCGCTCCAAAAAATGCCACCGTTGTGGCTGCATGGAAAAGGGCTGCCTCATAATGATCAAAACAGAGGCCTGGCCAGCCCCGGGCCAACTGGGTAAGAACCCCTGGGGAAATAGGGTGCCGGTCGTCCGGGCAACGCCCGCGCTCGCGCACCCACCCCTCCAAAACATGTCTCACACGGAAGTCAGAGGTGGTATCCACATGACCTCCCACTTTGGCCATAAAAGCCAACGCCGAGAGCTTGGATGCTATGGTGCGAGGTGCGAGGCCCTGTGCATGCAGGTGAACCATGAACTGCAGAACATGGTCCACCGGGATAGGCCAGGTCTCTGGCAGGTGACATTGAGCCGAAAATGCCCTGTAAGAATTGAATGCTTGTTGGTACGCCTTACGCGTGCGTGGTGCTAGTGACAGGCCAATCGCCCGGTTCACCTCTCCTTGCCAATAGTCCAGATCTCGTCCGGGAGTGGCGAGGGAAATTCCTCCGCATCCGGGGCCAAGGCGCGGAACCGGGAGATCTGCAGGCGGGACAAAGCGTCAGCAATATCATTATTAATCCCAGGGACATGCCTGGCCCTGAACAAGACGTTGAGGCGCAGGCAGCGCAGCACAAAATGGCGCACTAGTTCCATAACCCTGGGCGATTTGGAAGTCTGTGCATTGACAATGTGGACAACAGCAGCATTGTCGCACCAGAAATGCACCACCGAATTAGCCCACTGTTGGCCCCATAGCATCAAAGCCCCCAGAATAGGGAAAAATTCCAGGTATGTGAGATCCCGCAGGCGACCTGTGCCTGCCCATGCCGGTGGCCACCCACCATAGGCCCACTTCCCATTGAAGTACATCCCATAACCCAGGGATCCTGAGGCATCAGACTGGATCTGGAAATTGGGGGATGCCAGGAGGTCAGACCTCCAAAATGAGACCCCATTGAACTCCCTCAGGAATTGCAACCAGACAAACATGTCTGCCCTGATACCCCGGGTAAGCCTGACTCTGTGGTGGGGCCTGGATAACCCTGCCATGGCGTCGCATAAGCGCCGGGCAAAAGCCCTGCCCGGTACGACCACCCTGCAGGCAAAATTGAGGTGACCATGTAGCACCTGCAGTTCCCTCAGGGATGCCTTACGCTTGGCCAGCAATTCCGAGATAAGGGCCACTATCCTGGACACCTTATCACCCGGCAACCTAGAAGCCTGCACTACTGTGTCAATCTCAACCCCCAGGAATACTAGCTTGGTAGATGGGCCCTCGGTCTTTTCGGGCGCTAAAGGGACACCAAGTTCCTCCATTAGCGTCTGAAATGTGTTTAGGAGACGTGTGCACGTGTCCCAGCCCCGTTCACCCCCGAATAAAAAATCATCCAGGTAATGGGCTACAGACCGGGACCCTGACCTGCGGACGAAAGCCCACTCTAGGAAGGTACTAAAACGCTCGAATGCCGAGCATGATATGGAGCAGCCAAAAGGCATGGCCTTATCAAAATAATATTCACCCTTAAATTTAAAACCCAGCAACTCAAAGTCGCCCGGATGCACTGGCAAGAGGCGAAAAGCCGACTTAATGTCACACTTGGCCAGCAAGGCACCCGGGCCACACGAGCGTACCATGCGCAATGCATGGTCAAACGATGTATACCTGACTGAACAGAGGTCATCAGGAATAGCATCATTGACCGATCGGCCGGCTGGGTAGGACAAATGATGAATAAGGCGAAACTCGCCTAGGGACTTTTTGGGGACCAAGCCCAGTGGCGACACCTTAAAATTGGGAAACGGGGGTGCAGGGAAAGGTCCAGCGACCCTGCCCGCATCTAACTCTTTCTTAATGCTGGCCGCAGCCACATCCTCCCTCCCTCTGAGGGATAACAGGTTGGGGGCATCCTGAGGGGACCTATCACCCATGAAAGGAATACGGAATCCCTGCTTAAAACCCTGAAGGAGATACTCCCCATCCTCCCCCTTCGGGTACGATGCGAGCCAACGCTCCAGCATGTCCACATTAATTGGGGAGGGGG
The DNA here is from genome assembly GCA_035047345.1 of Bradypodion ventrale. Taxonomy (NCBI): domain Eukaryota; kingdom Metazoa; phylum Chordata; class Lepidosauria; order Squamata; family Chamaeleonidae; genus Bradypodion; species Bradypodion ventrale. The sequence continues at coordinate 78,621,178 of JAWDJE010000002.1, read as the reverse complement.
CCTTTTGGAGAACCAGCTCCATCCGAGGCAGTCTTGCCAGCCCACTGTCCACCCCTCCCTCTGCCTCGTGCCCCCCCAGGTCTGGGACAGGCAGAGGCTGCGTGGGGGCCCGAACATGTGGGACACTCATGCTTATACCTGCAATTCTTTCTATTGCAGGAACCATTGGACGAGAAAGTCCAGCACAGCAGGCGGGCTGGAACCCCCTGCCCCGCCGCCTGGCGGGTAACCTGCGCTGGAGCCGCTCGCTGGACCGCATGTCCGCAATGGTATCTATCTCCCGGGGCAGGGCGTGTAGGCGTCATATACAAGAGCCAAAGCCTCTGGCACGGCTCATCCCATCTCATCTCGGGGTGGAGGGGAATCCTCATACGGAATTCCTCATCATATGCTAGCCATGAGGGGCCCGGGAAATCAACCATTGCCCTGTACATATTGTCCAAATATTGGACCATGGGAATAGCTAAATCCGGCCGCGCCCTCAAATACACCGCCATGTATATTAAATAAGCGGGGAGCCAATTGGCCCAGGTACGCGGCGGCTTACGGCGGCGTGCCTGCTCCTTGTCCTTCTCATCCTGTCCCTCCCTTTCCTCCTTGGTGGGCTCTCTGTTCAGGAGTGAGAAGATATCTACGTATTCCCCCCGCCATATCTTTTCTCTGGTAGTCTGTGCCAAGTGATCACCTAGTGGCAAGGAATACCCCGCCGTCGGCAAAGCCGAAAAAGGCACAGCCGGCCTAGGAAAAGGGGCCTGAGCTAAACCAGCCACCCCCAGCACATTCCCCGGAGTGTAAGAACAAGTACCCACCCCAGTACCCAAGGTGGCAGTCGTCGTCGCCGGGTGGGTTGCCGATAGCGTGGCCCCCGCACCACCCGCGCGAGGCCAAGGCCATTGAAAACCCCCCCCCCATATTGGGGATGTGTGTGGATGTACTCGCTTGCACCGTATACTCACATGCTGCACCCCCGCGGGCCGCCCCCACCGGGGGTTCCGGCCCACTGGGGGCGTTGGAGCTCACGACCGACGTAGAGCTCATCACCGGGGCTTGACCCACACCTGGCTGCTGGCTGGGGAGCTGCGAGGCAGTGGCCGGAACCGCGCCACGCGCCTGCAGCAGCTCGACCCTCCCTGCCGGCTGTTGTCCTCCTGCCGACATCGCCTCAAAAGGGACCCCGAAGGGGGCGCCCGCCTGACCGGCCCGAGCCAACGACGCTTCCAGGGCCGCGATGCGGGCCAATAAGGTGTCCACGTTGACCAGGGGCAAAGGGCCGGCCGGCCCGCCTGGTCCAAGCGCGGGTGCAGGTCCCTGTACCCCAGGACCCGAATATGGCCATTGGCCAGCACCGAAGCCCGGCAGGGTCGGTGGAGAAACCTGCCAAGGCAGGGGGCCGCACCACCCCCCAAGGCTAGAGGGCCCCGGGGGAGGCTGCGACCCAAGATGAGTAGGCCCAACAGGGTGGGCAGGTGCAGGAGCGGTGTCCACCGCTCGCGGGCCGCGGGCCGGAACGCCTTCCACGCCCGCACTCTGATCGGGCCAAGGGGCAATAGACCCCATTCCGCTGGCCCCGGCAGGGGCCGGCAAAGGCGGCTGTTGAGGAGGCGGCACCGCGGTCCTCCGACCTGGGTTGCGCCTCCTAACAGCGCGAGCTGCACTAGAAGCTGCCTTCTTCTTCGAAGGCATCTCCACCGAAGCAAGAAGGGAAGCCAGCAAGGCAGAACCGCTACCAAAAAGGGCTTCCCGGTAGGCTAAAGCGCGACGGAGACACAGGGGAAAAGACTTCTCCGCTCCGTCGCTGAGGTAAAATGGCAGCTCGGCTGCCTCGTGGCCATCCCTTTTATAAGGGAGCTGGCCACGCCCCTAACTACCCGGATTCTCTGTCCTGTGGGGGGGGGCCCGCAAAGGGCGCGGCGGCCATTTTGGCGCCGCGCTTGCATTCTCATTACATGAGATCACATATCTACTGTTTGGTTTTAAGTAAAAGATAGTGGGAATATGTTTTCCACTTGTTGGTGACCATTATATTTTAATCATATCAGGTGATTTCTTGTGAGTTGAAAAAGACTCATGGAGAGGGGGACTGCAGTGGCCCAAGTGGTTAAGATGCTGAACTCGCTGACTGGAAGGTCAGAGTTTGATTCCCGAGAACTGCATGATGGAGTGAGCTTCTCTCTCTGTCCCAGCTCCTGCCAACCTAGAAGTTTGAAAGAAAGAAATTACAAGGAGATAAATAGGGACCACTTCGGTGGGAAGGTAAACAGTGTTCCGTGCATGTTGAGGCATGCCTGCTACACGTCCATGGAAACGTCTGCAGACGCAGACTGCACTGGCTCTTTGGCTATAAACAGAGATGACCACTGAACCCTAGAGTCGGATATGGCTGGCTTTTGAGCAAGGGCAACCTTTACCTTTCACTCATGGAGAACTTGTCCGCTACACACAGAATCCATCTCATAACGCAAAAGACAAGATGGCACCTTCAGTATCTGAAACCTAAAAGACTGGAGGTTGCACCTCACTTATGCAATAGTGTATGACTCATCTATTACATCTGACAGTAACCAGCTAGATTATGGGGTTCAGGGCAGGTGCTTGGCAAGTGATTCTTTTTTCCTACAATGTTAGGTTTATCCTGTATTGCAGGGGTGCCCGAAACATTTTGGACCACAGGCCAGTCATGTGGTTCAGGGGGCTGGTCACTATGGCCTGGGGGCCAGATTTGGCCCCAACATCAATTCATCTGGCCCACAAAGTCCTTGTTGCTCCTGGAAGTGGAAGTAAAACATGCCCGTATGGTTGCATTTTACTTCCACTTCCGGGAGCAACAAGGGCTTTGTGGGCCAGATGAATTGGTTTTGGAGGCCAGATCTGGCCCCTGGGCCATAATTTGGGCACCTCTGCTGTATTGGCTGCCACCAGATGTGGAAGCCTGTGCCTGATGGTAGGGCAGCCTTGCATCTTCCTTTTCCTAGTCTTTTCACATAACAATAAAAAGAGATCATCCTCTCAAACTGTATGTGCACATTGGGCAGAAAAGACAATGTCACTGTCTGTCTGTTTTGTCTGCATTTTTAAAAAAATCTGATATGTGTAACATCCCTAACATGAAGTTATTTGTGAATTATGGTAGTTTCTTCAGCAAACATACTGAAACAACATACTCCTTGGTCATGTTTAGTTAGTGCAGCTATTCTAAGCATGTGGAGGATGACAGATATGATGAGAAAAAATGTTTTCAGGAAAAGAAAAGTGGCATTTATAATTCAGTACTATATTGCTAATGTAGTTGAATTTCATAAGACTTCATTTTCTAAACCAGGCTTTGAAGATTTAATGACTGAAAGCTTTTGACCTAGATGGACAAATCTGTTTTAGTTTGTCCTAGGCATGGGGTTTTTCTTTTCGTTAATATTGCAAGTTCTTTCAATCCTGACTATGAATATGTCTGTAAATTTTATTAAACCCTTACAAAAATGTAATGACAACAAAATTGTTGTGGTTCCATTGTTTCATATATAATATGAGGCAACAATTACATATTTGTGTGTTTGAGAGAGAGAGAGAGAGAGAATGGCTTTTTAAACTTTTAACTGTATATATGTACCTACATTTACACCTGCAAGTCTATGGCTCCCTGCCACATCTAGTTAAGCACTTTTCTCATGGAATGTAACACTGAAACCTTGGGGGAATTTGTCAAAGAGAACATCCACTTGATAGATTGATATACAGTATGTTTAATGTTTTAGTATAGCTTGTATTGTGTTTTTATATGTGATTATTGTGTAGTTTTACTTGCTTGTGAGCCATGTTGGGTCCTTTAAAAGGGGGCGGGGGAGATGCACAGAAAAAAACATAATTAAATACATAATAATAAAATAATTAATTATTCAGAAAAACCCAAACTCTGTTCAAGTCTTAACAGATGTAAAATCATAAGGACAAAGATGCTTTTCTAGCTCCTTCACAGAGATGTATCTTGCTTCACGATCAGTTCTTGCTTTGTAAAGAGGTTGATAACTGCAATGAAAGTGGCCTCTGACAGTGATGAATTAATTTTCACTTTACAAAGTTTATCTTATGAATATCTGTATTCTGCATGGGCCTTATAGACCTTTTTTAAAAAAAAAAATTGCAGTAATTGGAGATGTTCTGCTTTCAAAACTTTTCTTTCTCTCTCCCTTCAAGCATTTACTAGTCCAGATTCTCTCTCTCTCTCTCTCTCTCTCTCTCTCTCTCACACACACACACACACACACACACAGATGCTTCTTGACCATTATAGATCTAACACCATCTCTATAGAAGCCTCATCAACCATTTTTCTTCTGTTCTAAATACCTCAGCCAACAGATGGTGCTATGCATAACAGTTTTATGATACTGTATAGCATTGTTTTGCTTTTAAATAAAATGTACCAGACTGCAGATTTTAATTACTTGCTTACAAAAGCTTTGTTTGGAAATCTGTGGGAAATTAAATTCCCAGTAATATATAGTTGGCAGACAAGAAGCAGTTTAGAATTACTGATGAATGATTATATCCGCTTGGTATTGGAAAACCAATGCCCTGTTGAACCTGTTACAGAGACAATTGTATCTTAACAGACATAGACATCCTTGGTAGTAAGAGTTGTATCTGGGGGCCTTTGGACACAAGAATGAAATTAATGCTTCATCAACTTTTTTGCTGACAAACTTTTCCAAAAGGGTACGGAGATGGTTCAGCCATGCAAAATAACTCATAGGTATACCTGTGTTGGTGGCAGGCATCAAAAGGAGCTGCTGCAGCCGCCCCCCTCAGTGCACTCCTTTAGTGTATGGGACCAAAGACAATGAACAGCCGAAGTGGTTGGCTTAACACAGGTTTATTGCATGATGATCCGGGGGAACATGGGGGTAATGGTGGTGGTACATCTCATTATATACTGAGGACTATACATTTGAATCTTGCAGCATGGTAGCTCATTGGCTACTGTCGGCGTGGCCTCGCCCAGGCACGCCTTACTCTCGCAGTTGTATCTTCTTCCTGCTGAATGCGAGTATCTTCATTCTGCTGAATGCGAGTATCTTCATTCTGCTGAATGCGGAGGCATTTCCCGCGGCTGTCCGTGATTGAGCAATGTGAACCATGTGAGGCTGAACGCTTACAGCTGCCCCAAGGGGTTGCTTGCTCGCGTTCCTTTCAGCTGAGATACATTGTGATTGTGATGGATACATTTTTATCTTGATAGCTTTACAGTACATTGTTATGCATACATAACACCCCTCCCCCCTAGGATGGGACGAAGTCCCGCAACCATTGTGGCTTGCTGCACTTACGCTTGGGGCGTGCGGGCGCCTGACCTAGTACGGGGGAGCCTGTGATCCCTGATTCCGTGGAGGCTTGTCCTGCAACGGGGAATGGGGATTCGTTAGCGGCTCTGTGGGGTGTCTGTGCCTGCTTTGCGCTGGGGGACGGAAATGGAATGAACAGTTGGGAGGTGAACCCCTGCCTGTTGCCCTCGGACCCCGGGGACCCTCTTATCGTGAACCGCGGAACCGATGAGGATGCCCTCGTGGTTCTGCCGCCTTCTGTTATCCGCTCGGGTGACCTTGCGACTGTGGTGGGCGGACTCGCCGTCGCCTTCTGTCTTGGGGGTGTCGGTCTCCGGGACATTGGCGCTATGTTGCATTCTAACTCACAGGGGCTACTGGGACTGGAAGTACCAGGGGCTGAACTGAAACCCCTCTTCTCGCTAGGACGGGTGGGGGACCACTCCGCTAACTCCCCCTGGTACTGTAAATCAAAATCTAAACTTCTTGGGGAATCTGTGTTTTGGGGAAGCTTCCGAGGGATATGTGTGAGATCGGGGCTCTTCCTTTCTGCTGCAAATTCCCGCAAAACATCTCTGAGGATCGATTCCCTTTCCTCCCCCCTTGGTGGGGACCCCTGGCCCCCTTTTTCTCCCCCTTGGGCTAAGCGGGTGGGGGAGTACCCTAACGCTGATTCGTGGCTATTTTCGTCTTCGTCCTGCTCTCCGTGAATCCTGCGCCTGAGTTGATCCGCGTGCCGCCTCCACAGGAGGCCTGTGTTAGTTTCCACGCGGTACAAGACGGGGCCGGTTTGTTCTATTACAACGCCCGGCACCCAGGCTGGCCCTGCGCTGGCGTAGTTCCTGCAGTGCACGGGGGTGCCTACGCTGAAATTCTTGGTGGGCTCTATCCCTACGTTCCGCCCTTTGTCTTCTACCCTGGTGGGGTCTAGTCTGGTGATTACGGTGGCCAGCTTCCTACGCATTAACAGCTCCGCGGGGGAGTACCCTGACGCTAATGGGGTGACCCTGTACCTTAGCAGGAACTGGCACACTTGTAATTCTAGATCTCCGGGACCCATGCGCCGCAGCGCGTCTTTTGTGGTGCGCACGAGGCGCTCTACTTGGCCGTTGGTGGCCGGGTGGAAAGGGGCGGAGGTGACGTGCCGAATGGCGTTGAGATCCATGAACGTCCTGAACTCGGTGGACGTGAAACAACTAGCGTTGTCACTCACGAGGGTGTCGGGTAAACCGAACGTGGTAAAGACCCTCCGTAGATGCTTAATTGTTGTGGCCGAGAATGTGCTCGAAACTGGGATTACCTCCAACCACTTGGAGTACGCATCCACAACAAGGAGGAAGAGCGCTCCTCTGAACGGGCCAGCGAAATCTACGTGCACCCGGGACCAGGGCCCCCTTGCTGCGTCCCATTCTCTATGTGGCAAACGAGCCTCTTCTGGCCTTGAGCTCTGGCACGCTTCGCAAGTGCCGACCATGTGCTCGATGTCGGCGTCTAGCTGGGGCCACCAAAAGTAACTACGGGCCAGTGCCTTGGAACGGACGATCCCCGGGTGGCTGACATGCAGCAGTTTAAGCACCCTCGGCCGGAGAGACGTGGGGATCACTACCCGCTGTCCCCACAAAAGGCAACCCCCCTCTAGGGACAATTCTACCTTTTTCTTGAAAAATGTGTCGAATTCCGCTGCTGGGGACGATACCGGCCACCCTTTCTGCACCCAGGAGCTAACTGTCGCTAACGTTTTGTCCTTGCCGGTCGCTTCGGCGATGTCGGCCGGTACTACCGGGGGCGAGTCTAGGACCTCTATCATTAAGACCTGGTGGTCTCGCTCTTCCTCGCCCACGTGGTTGCAGTCCTGGGGAAGGGGAGACCTTGACAGGGCGTCCGCGTGACTGATCTCCTTCCCTGGCCGGTACACCAACGCGTTGAGAAAAATGGCCCACCTGAGCATTCTCGGGGACAGGATTTGTGGCGTGGGCTTATCTGCGGTGAAAATGCCTAGCAAGGGCTTATGGTCGGTCACTATGGTGAAGGGACGGCCATACACAAAATCATGAAATTTTTTGGTTCCCGCAATGATCGCTAACGCTTCCCTGTCTGTCTGGGCATAGTTTCTCTCTGCTTGGGACAGGGACCTGGAGTAGAACGCTATTGGGGCCTCCCTCCCGTTTTCTAGCACGTGGCATAACACCGCCCCCACTCCCACTGGGGATGCATCGCATATCAGGACCACCGGGCGTTTGGGGTTGAAGTGGGTTAGTACGGCATCGGACGCCAGGAGTCGTTTTAGGTCGTTAAATGCCCTCTCATGGTCGTCGCCCCACTTCCATGCCTCGTCCTTTTTCAACAACTTGTGTAGCGGTTCCGCCACGGCTGCCTTGCGCGGAAGGAAGGAGTGGTAGAAGTTGAGCAGTCCGAGGAATGACTGCAGCTCGGGCTTGGATTTGGGGCGAGGGGCCTTTTTGATGGCGTCCACCTTGGATTGGGACGGCCGTATACCCTCAGGAGTTACTCGGAAACCCAGGAACTCTACCTCGGTCACGAAGAAGACGCATTTGTCTTTCCGCAACCTCAACCCCGCCTTTTCGAATATTGTTAGGACCTTTCCCAACCTCTTTGCCAATTCCGCCCGGCTCCCCCCGTTATCAATACGTCATCAAAGTAGGGTAACACCCCCTCTAATCCCTTTAGGAGGCGTTCCACGAGTGACTGGAAAATCCCGGGCGCCGAATTTACGCCGAACTGAAGGCGCGTCACCTGGAACGCCCCTTTGTGGGTGACTATGGTTTGTGCCGCAGCTGAGGCGGGGGCCACCGGGAGCTGCTGGTAGGCTTGGGCTAGGTCAAGCTTTGCGAAACACCTCCCCCCGTGTAACCTGGCCAGCAAGTGGCTGACTACCGGCACCGGATATGCATTAGGGCGAATTGCCTTATTGATGGTGCACTTGTAATCAGCGCATATGCGGACCTCCCCGTTGGCCTTTAGTGCTGTTACAATCGGAGTTTCCCACTCCGCAGAATCCACGGGCACAAGAATCCCCTGACCCACCAATTTGTCCAGTTCCGCCTCTATTTTGTCCTTGAGTGCAAAAGGCACCCTGCGCGGTTTTAGCCTGATTGGTCGTATTTCAGGGTCCAAGTCAAAAGTCACTGGGGGGCCCTTGAATTTCCCAAGTCCCTTTTTGAAGACCTCGGGATGCGCGTCGCACACGTCCTGTATTGGATCAGTCCCGGTGGCGTGTACTCCCACGGCGTGCACCCCCCCGATGAACAAACCCAGGGGTTGAAACCATTGAGTTCCGAGGAGGCTGCAGTTACCTCCCTTGAGGACAACTAGGGGGAGCGTTGTGGCGTGTCTTTTAAAACGGACTTGGAATTTCCCAACCCCCAACACTGGGATGCGGTTCCCCTGCACGTCTTTCAGTGTGGCCCTCAATGCTTTGAGCTTAGGCCGCACGTGGGGGGCAATTTTCAGGAACTCCCCCTGAGAAATGATAGAGTATGAAGAACCCGAGTCCACCTCCATCCTAACAGGGGCCCCTTGAATTACTACCTCAACGAAGTATCGGGGATGTCCGACGGACACGCTGAGCACCGGGGCGTCGTCCTCGCTGTCATCGGAGATGCGCCCCATGCCGTCCTGCTTCCTCGTGGTCTGGTTGCCGTCCGGTGGCCTCGTGGTGCGGTCCTGCCTCGTGGTGCGGTCCTGCCTCGCCGAGCGGTCTGGCGAACTCCTCCTGGTCTTGCGCCGTTTTCTGCAGACTTTGGCGATGTGCCCGCGCCGGCCGCAGTTATGGCACTCGGCCTTCCTGAAGGGGCATTTGGCGCGGCAGCCGTCGCAACGCCGGCCTTCCTTCTGGACCCTCCGCATGTCCTCGTCGTCTCCGCTCTCCGCGGACGAGTTTGAGGCTCGCCGGGCTGCACGCACCGAGCTCTCAGCCTTGGCCGTCTTCGGCCGGCAGTCCTGGAGCTCCTGCACCCCGGCCATCGTGGCTTCCGCGGCCTGCGCCGCGTCTAGGACCTCTTGTAGTGTGGGGGGCGGCTCTTGTTTCATCAGCGCGCGCTGAGTCTCGGTGTCCCTCAGGCTGCACAGCAGGCAATCCCGGAGGGTGACTTCTGGGTTCTCCCACTTACATGGGCCGGCGGCAAGTCGCAGGGCCGCTGCAAAATCGGCGACCGACTCCCCGGGCGCTTGGACTCGCCTCCAAAACGCGCTTCGAGCGGGGAACATTGCTATCGCGGGCCGGAGGTGGGCGCGTAGCACTGCCAGGAGCTCCTTAGCTTTGAAGTCGCTCACCCTCCTCGGCGCGATCAGGTCCACCAACGTCCGCTTGGTCTCGTGCCCGAGCAGCCTGACAAGAATGGCCCTCTTTTTGGCCTCGTCCATGACTTCGAGCTCGACGAGCGCCCCATTGAAGTCTATCTCGAACAGCTCCAAATCTCCCGGCTTCTTGATCTCGTAGCCGGCGCATGTCTTGGTCCCATGGGCTGCCATCATCCCACCTTCGTCGCCAGTTTAGTGTATGGGACCAAAGACAATGAACAGCCGAAGTGGTTGGCTTAACACAGGTTTATTGCATGATGATCCGGGGGAACATGGGGGTAATGGTGGTGGTACATCTCATTATATACTGAGGACTATACATTTGAATCTTGCAGCACGGTAGCTCATTGGCTACTGTCGGCGTGGCCTCGCCCAGGCACGCCTTACTCTCGCAGTTGTATCTTCTTCCTGCTGAATGCGAGTATCTTCATTCTGCTGAATGCGAGTATCTTCATTCTGCTGAATGCGGAGGCATTTCCCGCGGCTGTCCGTGATTGAGCAATGTGAACCATGTGAGGCTGAACGCTCGCAGCTGCCCCAAGGGGTTGCTTGCTCGCGTTCCTTTCAGCTGAGATACATTGTGATTGTGATGGATACATTTTTATCTTGATAGCTTTACAGTACATTGATATGCATACATAACAACTCCTCCCTGGACCTGGAGGGAGGGAGGGAGCATCGCTGCCCCTCTGACACCAACGGAATCACCTATGTTGGCGGTTGATGACAAAAAGAGACTCTTTAAAGAACTGGCCCCTTGCAGAGCCGAAGGAGCTGGGGAGGCAGGGAATGCTTGCCCCAAGTGGAGGCGAGACCCGCCAGGTGGGCCTGTTGTTAATTTTTCTATTATGTACTTGATATGATTGATATTTTTGAATTTACTAGTGTTTCTTATTATTACTATACTGCTATTTCTTTTGTTTATATTTATGATTATTGTATTTTTGCTATTGTATTTTTGATGTTTATTGCTTGCCTGTATTTTTATGTACCCTATTGTAAACCGCTTCGAGTTATCATAAGATAAGGAAAGCGGTATATAAATGCAAAAAGTAAAGTATCCGAGATTGGCCGGGATTTCCTGTATTTCTGCACCGCATCCTCCACTTTCCCACCACCATCCCGTAATTTGACCGGCTGGGAAAGTAGTTACTGTGCATGCATGCATGCACAGAAGGGTTCTGTGCATGTGCAAAAGGGTTCTGCACAGGTCCCGTATTTTCTGGAGCTGCGCTTGATGGGTATGCTCACAGGTGAAATTTATTTCTTTTTGAAATTTGTTGCCACAAGGTTTCCACCTCTCCAGTAGTGTCTCCAGGCACCATCCCACCCCCCACCCCCAATTCCTTTGGCAAACACTAAAACAAGGAGTTCTCAACCTTTTAAAGCCGGGGGACAGGTCACGATCCCTCAGACAGCTTTGAGGGCTGGATAGCCGTTTTGCCCTTCCTCCACCACATGGCACTTCCTGGTGTGGTAGAGGTGGAGGTGGGCCACATGAAATGGTGCCATGGGCATCATCTGGTCCATGGGCCACAGGTTGAGAATCCCTGACTAAAACTGTCAGGGTTAGGATGAGATTAGAGATTAAAACCTCACCTGTTTTGCACTCAGGGATGAGGAAATGTGATGTAGTGATTGTTAGATCTCTAATGGGCACTGCACGTTAAGAAAGATGAAAACAAACTAGAACAGCTACAGAAACGACCAACAAGGATGATGAGAAGATGGGAAGCCAAGCCCTATGAGGAAAGACTGAAAGAACTGGGCATGTTTAGCCTTAAGAAAAGGAGACTGAGAAGGGATATGATAGCACTTGTAATACCTGAAATATAATCATAAAGAGGAGAGGGCAGGACATTTTCTCAGTCATCCCAGAGTGCAGGATACATAAATAAGGGCTCAAACTACAGGAAGCCAGATATAGGTTGAATATCAGAAAAACTTCGTAATGGTTAGAGCAGAGTAACAGTGGAGCCAATTACCTTGAGAGGTGGTGAGCACTCCAATCCTGGAAGCATTCAAAAGAGAGTTTGACAGCCATCTGCCAGATCTGCTTTGATTTGGATTCCTGCATTGAGGAGGGGGTTGGACTCAATACCTAAAGGACACCTTCCAACTCAGTGATTCTATGATTCTATAATCATGTTGTTTGGGGAATGTACTCTGTAGGAGTTGAGGGGAATTGTTTGTCTTGTGTGCCACCCAGATAGTGTGCACTCACTAACTGAGCTGCATAAAAATTAAAATAAATAAATAAATATATTTTGAAATTGAAATTTTTTTTGCAATTGCAAGAATGAAGTTCTGTGCAAAAACTGTAGAGATTTGGCCCAAATGGCAATTTTTTGTGCAAAATGTGAATAATGCAAACTACCTCAAACTAGGATGATCACTGTTACTTAAAAATTTGAAGCACCAGATGTATTGTTTGCAACTCTCTTAACAAACAGCCAGCTATTCTGTGCTTACCATGTGTTCCTTTACTATTTCTTAAATTAAAGGAACATTCAACATTTCATGCAGATTATATAACCTGGAAAAAGAAGGGAGCTGTTTGTTTTCCTCTGAAGATTAGGAATCTCACAGGGCTTTCCCATTTCTCACTGTAGTATGACATCATGTTGAGACTGTTACACTGCAGTGGCTCGGTGGTTAAGAAGCTCGCCTTGTTTGCTGGAAGGCTGGCAAGTCGGCAGTCTAAGACTTGGGTACTGAATGATGGAATGAGTGCCCATCTCTGTCCCAGCTCCTGCCTACCTAGCAAATTGAAAACAAAGAAACTGCAAGTGGATAAAGAGGGACCACTTCAGTCAGAAAGAATCTTGGGGACATGAAAGGATCCTCATTTGGGTGTCCCCTCCAGGAAAAATCCTTTCAGCCCAGAATAATTTCTGACATGAAATTATTGTTATGTCGAGACTAAATTGATATGAACAAGATATTTAGTATGCACTTTTTTCATAGTGATGGTGCCACATGGTCAGATTAATTTGCATGACAACTTCAGGGGATTGAATGAAGCCAATGATTACCCTTCAGATTGACCAGGTGATCTTTTTGCATTATAGCTTCTTGAGGCAATTTAACCGAATTCATATCCCATGCTTCTTCCAAATAACTCAAGCCTGTCAAGTACAGTAAAACCTCACATAAAGAGTGCCTTGCTTAGAGTCTAACTTGCTTAAAGAGCAAAATTTTCTCTGAATGGCTTCCTCACTTAACAACTAAAACCAACCAAAAACTTGCTTAACAACTAAATCAGGGTTCACAATCCCCCCCACCAGAAGTCACAATTGGTCACTTACAATGGTGTTTCTCTTAAAGAGCAAACTCACTTAAAGAGCAATCCCATGGAACACATTATGCTCTTTCAGCGAGGTACCACTGTACCTGGTTTGATCCTTATATTTTGGATTGGAGGAGAATCACATTTGGTATGTGATTTTTAAAGAAATTCTTCTTCTTTTATTTCATTTTTAGAACAGATGGAGACATATTTTGTGTAATCTCCTCTATATTTCTGTTTGAGAATGCAAAATATTTCTGTTCTATAAGTGAGTGTTATATGTTCTTTTCAAAGTATGAGAAAGCCAGCATCACTTATTCATCTGCTGAAAAAGAAAAGAAAAACAGTCTAAAAATGGCTGTGGAAAATGAAAGCATATGCATTCTGAAGTGTGGCAGCATGGGAAGAAAACTTTATGAAAATAGATAATTTATGAAAACCTCTAGATAAGATAATTCTTTGAATCTCCCACATGGGAAGTATCTGAATGCAGAATGCTGATAAATAATCAGTTAGCCAAAGAATGAAGAAGTATATGTGCCTCTGCAAACATATGCTCATTAAGAATCTTTAAGGTTAAATCAACTCTTCATCATCATTCCATAACACAGGTTAATAAGCGTGGCTGCTAATTTCTATATAACTAAAAGGTGCCATGTGTGTTAATAATGTGTGAAAGTTGGCCATTACAAAATACAGGATCAAAGTGCAGATGCAGGTATGGGTCACACACTCCATCTCATGTGGGGTAGTGCTCAGGAAAATAGTAGCACTGAGGCTCTGAAATGAAGGATGAAAAGTGAAGCTCAGTGGCTGTTTCATTGAATATATTATCTGCAGTTAGTTAGGGCAGCAAAAAGTAAACATCTGATCCTAGGATAAGGAGGAACTAGTATTCTTGGATGTAGCCTGACCATGTGTTCTCTCTCTCTCTCTCTCATCTTAATTAGAATTGCAAGCAAATACTTCTCAAACTGTTTTTGCATATATATTTATATAACAAACAACAATAATGGATAATAAAACAGGATGCTATAATTTGTACACCCCGAGTTATTTTCATCAGCGCCAGAGTTACTTAAAGAATTAAAGAAGAATTGATTAAAGAACTAAAGAAGAATTTGAATGAACTCAAATTAGAACAAAGTCCAAGATATATTTATCAACTGAAGTAGAGCAACCACAACAAAGAGGAATTGACTCTAAAACCCTAAAATAAAATGCAAATGCAAATACATGATTACTACGTGGATTCATGCTTCCAGTGCTCCTCTTGTACACATACTGTATATTGAAATTCCTTTGCCTAAATCCAGCCTCTCTAGCTCTCCCATTCATTGGGCAGGGAGCGCTCCCTGCCCAGCGCTGGGAGCCCACGCCATTGGCTCCGGGGATTGTGGGCAGGTGGGAGCTGCCACTGCCACAGCTGTCTTTGCTCCCTGGCCTCACCAGCCCAGAGAGGAGAAAAAGAGGAGCCGCCACAACTTCAAGCGCTCCCTGACCAGCCCCAGGAGCCCACACCATTGGTTCTGGGGATTGCAGGCAGGTGGGAGCCACCGCAGCTGTCTTTGCTCTCTGGGCCTTGCCAGCCCAGAGAGCAGAAAAGGAGGAGCCACCACTGCAGCAGCCTCGAGCGCTCTCTGCCCAGCCCTGGGATCCCATGCCATCGGCTCCAGGGATTGTGGGAAAGTGGGAGCCCCCGCCTCCACAGAGGTTCCTCTTCCAAGCTTTTCTGGGTTCTATGCTCCGTTCAAAGACATTGGACTCTGGGTTTGTTGCCGGACGTTTTTTGGGGAGATTGTGGTTTGTTATATAGCACTTTTGTTGTGTGTTTTGATATGAATATTGTATGGATTATATTACATTATTGAATTTTGTATTGTTGTATATTTAGTATTATGTACCTATTTATTCTTTATATTGTCGTATTTCTTTTGCTTTTTTCTGCTGCTGTCTGCTGTGCAGACAGCACACATTGGTGTAAACCGCTTTGAGTTGCCTTCAAGCTGAATAAAGCAGTATATAAATAAAAAGTGAAATGAAATGAAATGAAACTGAATTCCTGAATTACAGATGGTTCCTAGGATTGGGCTGAATTTAGGGGTACATGTGCAATGATTCTGATATGTGTGCTTCCGCCGGGGGGTGAGGAGGAGAGCCAGCCAGCCGGGTGAGCGAGCGGCGGAAGGGCCAGCCGCGGCCGCCGCCGGGCAACCACCCTCAGCCGGGGGGTGGGGAGAAGAGCCAGCCAGCCGGGCGAGCGAGCGGCGGAAGGGCCAGCCGCGCCACCGCCGGGCAACCACCCCCAGCCGGGGGGTGAGGAGGAGAGCCAGCCAGCCGGGCGAGCGAGCGAGCGGCGGAAGGGCCAGCCGCGGCCGCCGCCGGGCAACCACCCTCAGCCGGGGTGTGGGGAGGAGAGCCAGCCAGCCGGGCGAGCGAGCGGCGGAAGGGCCATCCGTGGCCGACGCCGGGCAACCACTCCCAGCCGGGGGGTGAGGAGGAGAGCCAGCCAGGCGGGCGAGCGGCGGAAGGGCCAGCCGCGGCCGCCGCCGGGCAACCACCCACAGCCGGGGTGTGTGTGAGGAAGAGGAGGAGGAGGAGAGCCGGTTGAGCAGCGGAAAGGCCAAGAGAAGACCAACTGAAAGACGGGAAGAGGGCAGAGGAGGAAAAGCAGGGGGCGAGACTCAGAGTCCCAGGCAAAGGATAAGTACCTGATATGCAGATGTAGAAGACTTAATATAGAAACTGACATAGAGACTTTATACTAACTAAATACAGAAATTGACATAGAGACTGTGTATAAAGTGTGATAATATGCATGACAATATGTTGTCTAAAATGTTTTAAACTTTTAAAAACTGTGATAAAATGTATGAGGAGGGAAAAATGGCGTAGACACCGGCAAACCACGCCACAAAGCTTGCCAAGAGAACCCTATGGACCAAAACAAAAGGCAAAACAAAAGGGCAGGCTAGGTGATACAGGATGCTTAACACCACAGAGTGGAGGAAGGGGAGGGACAGGAAAGGGGGAGGGGAAATGCAATGTTGTAAGGAGCAATAATGCATAGGGACATGGAATGTGAGATCAATGAACCAAGGTAAACTGGAAGTGGTAAAAAATGAGATGGAAAGAATAAGCATTGACATCTTAGGCATCAGTGAGCTCAAATGGACAGGGATGGGGGAATTCAGCTCTGGAAACCATCATATCTACTACTGTGGGCAAGAAAACCTTAGAAGAAATGGAGTAGCCATAATTGTCAATAAAAGAGTGAGAAAAGCAGTAATGGGATACAATCTCAAAAATGACAGAATGATGTCAGTCAGATTTCAAGGCAAACCTTTCAATGTCACTGTGATCCAAATATACGCACCAACCACTGGTGCAGATGAAGCCACAATGGACCAGTTCTATGAGGACTTACAACACCTCATAGAACAGACACCAAGAAATGATGTCCAAATTATATTAGGAGACTGGAATGCCAAAGTAGGCAATCAAAAAGTGGAGGGAATAACAGGCAAATTTGGTCTTGGAGTACAGAATGAAGCAGGGCAAAGATTGATAGAGTTCTGCCAAGAGAACGCACTGGTCATAGCAAACACTCTCTTCCAGCAACACAAGAGGCGACTTTACACATGGACATCACCAGATGGCCAACACCGAAACCAGATTGACTACATACTCTGCAGCCAAAGATGGAGAACCTCCATACAGTCAGCAAAAACAAGACCTGGAGCAGACTGCGGCTCAGATCACAACCTACTGATCGCGAAATTCAGGCTTAGACTAAAGAAAATAGGGAAAACACGGAGACCAGAAAGATATCACCTAGACAGCATCCCTAAAGAATACGCGGTGGAGGTAATGAACAGATTTAATGTAGACAGAGTACCAGAAGAATTATGGACGGAGATGAGGGACATCATGCAGGAAGCAGCAAAGAAAACCATACCAAAAGAAAAGAAGAGTAAGAAAGCAAAGTGGTTGTCTGATGAGGCTCTTAAAATAGCAGAGGAAAGAAGGAACGCCAAAGTCAAAGGAGAAAGGAAAAACTACAATCATTTGAACACAGAATTTCAAAGAAAAGCAAGGAGAGATAAGGAAAACTACCTAAAAGAACAGTGCAGAGAAATGGAGGAAAACAACAAAAGAGGCAGAACCAGAGATCTTTTCAAAAAAATTGGGGAAATCAAGGGAACATTTAAAGCAAAAATGACCATGATAAGGGACAAAGACGGAAAGGAGCTAGCTGATGCAGAAGAAATTAAGAAAAGATGGAAAGAGTACACAGAGGAACTTTACAAAAAGGACCTCAACACTCCTGATAGTCACAATGATGAAGAAATTGAACTTGAGCCAGACATCCTGGAGAGCGAAGTCATAAAGGCCCTAAAGAGCACTGCAAACAACAAAGCTAGTGGAGATGATGGTATCCCAGTTGAATTCTTCAAAGCGCTAAAAGATGACGGCGTCAAATTACTGCATTCAATATGCCAGCAGATTTGGAAAACAAAACAGTGGCCACAGGATTGGAAAAGATCAGTATACGTCCCAATCCCAAAAAAGGGCAATGCCAAAGAATGTTCAAATTATCGAACAATCGCGCTCATCCCACATGCCAGCAAGGTGATGCTCAAGATAATACAGGATAGACTTCAGCAACATGTGGAGAGAGAATTACCAGAGGTGCAGGCTGGTTTCAGAAGAGGCAGGGGGACTAGAGACCACATTGCCAACATACGCTGGATCATGGAGAAAACAAAGGAATACCAGAAACAAGTTTACTTTTGTTTTATTGACTACACTAAGGCATTTGACTGTGTGGACCAAAACAAGATGTGGCAAGTAATTAAAGAGATGGGAATTCCAGAGCACCTCATATGCCTTCTGAGAAATCTGTACATGAAACAAGAAGCAACAGTTAGGACAGAACATGGAATGACAGAATGGTTTGGAATAGGAAAAGGAGTAAGACAAGGCTGCATTTTGTCACCATGCTTATTCAACCTATACACAGAGCACATAATGCGCAGTGCAGGGATGGAGGAATCACAATATGGGATTAAAATCGCTGGGAGAAACATCAACAATCTGAGATATGCAGACGATACCACCCTAATGGCAGAAAGTGAGGAAGACCTAAAGAATCTCTTGATTGGGCTGAAGGAGGAAAGTGCAAAAGCTGGCTTGAGACTCAATATCAAGAAAACCAAGATAATGCAAGCGCGGCGCCAAAATGGCCACCGCGCCCTTTGCGGGCCCCCCCCCACAGGACAGAGAATCCGGGTAGTTAGGGGCGTGGCCAGCTCCCTTATAAAAGGGGTGGCCACGAGGCAGCCGAGCTGCCATTTTGCCTCAGCGACGGAGCGGAGAAGTTTTTTCCTGCGTCTCCGTCGCTCGTTAGCTTACCGGGAAGCCTTTTGGTGGCGATTCTGCTTGGCTGGCTTCCCTTTTTGCTTCAGGAGAGATGCCTTCGAAAAAGAAGGCAGCTTCGAGTTCAGCTCGGGCTGTTAGGAGGCGCAACCCAGGTCGGAGGACCGTGGTGCCGCCTCCTCAGCAGCCACGTTTGCCATCCCCGGCCGGGGCTGGTGGAATGGGGTCTATTCCCCCTTGGCTCGATCAGAGTGCGGGCGCGGAAGGCGCTCCGGCCCGCGGCCCGCGAGCGGCGGACACCGCTCCTCCTCCTGCCCACTCCGTCGGGCCTATTTCTTTTGGGCCGCAGCCTCTCCCGGGGCCCTCTAGCCTTGGGGGGTGGCCCGGCTCCCTGCCTTGGCAGTTTTCTTCACCAGCCCTACCGGGCTTCGGCGCTGGCCAATGGCCATATACGGGCCCTGGGGCGCAGGGACCTGTCCCCATGCCAGGATCAGGCGGGCCGGCCGGCCCTTTGCCCATGGTCAACGTGGACGCCTTACTGGCCCGCATTGCGGCCCTGGAGGCGTCTTTGGCCCGGGCCAGTCAGGCAGGCGCCCCCTTCGGGGTACCTTTTGAGGCGCTGTCGGCAGCAGGACAACAGCCGGCGGGGAGGGTTGAGCTGCTGCAGGCGGGTGGCGCGGCCCCGGCCACTGCCTCGCAGCTCCCCAGCCAGCAACCTGGTGCGGGTCAAGCCCCGGTGATGAGCTCTACATCGGTCGTGAGCTCCGACGCCCCCAGTGGGCCGGAACCCCCAGTGGGGGCGGCCCGCGGGGGTGCAGCATGTGAGTATACGGTGCAAGCGAGTACATCTACACACATTCCCAATATAGGGGGGGCCTTTCAGTGGCCTTGGCCTCGCGCGGGTGGTGCGGGGGCCACGCTGCTGGCGACCCACCCGGCGACAACGACTGCCACCATGCCCACTGGGGTGGGCCTCGGTCCTTACACTGCTGGGAATGTCCTGGGGGTGGCAGGGTTAGCTCAGGCCCCTTTTACTAGGCCGGCTGTCCCCTTTTCGGCTTTGCCAACGGCAGGGTATTCCTTGCCATTGGGTGATCACTTGGCACAGGCTACCAGAGAAAAGATATGGCGAGGGGAGTACGTAGATATCTTCTCACTCCTGAACAGAGAGCCCACCAAGGAGGAAAGGGAGGGTCAGGACGAGAAGGACAAGGAGCAGGCACGCCGCCGTAAGCCGCCGCGTACCTGGGCCAACTGGCTCCCCGCTTATTTAATATATATGGCGGTATATTTGAGGGCGCGGCCGGATTTAGCTATTCCCATGGTCCAATATTTGGACAACATATATAGGGCGATGGTCGATTTCCCGGGCCCCTCATGGCTAGCATATGATGAGGAATTCCGTATGAGGATTCCCCTCCACCCCGAGATGAGATGGGATGAGCCGTGCCAGAGACTGTGGCTCTTGTATATGACACCCACACGCCCTGCCCCGGGGGATAGATACCATTGTGGACATGCGGTCCAGCGAGCGGCTCCAGCGCAGGTTACCCGCCAACCGGCGGGGCAGGGGGTTCCAGCCCGCCTGCTGTGCTGGACTTTCTCGTCAAATGGTTCCTGCAATCGAAAGAACTGCAGGTATAAGCATGAGTGTCCCACATGTTCTGGTCCCCACGCAGCCTCTGCTTGTCCCAAGCCTGGGGGGGGCGCGAGGCAGAGGGAGGGGTGGACAGTGGGCTGACAAGGCTGCCACGGATGGAGCTAGTTCTCCAAAAGGCCCCCTCCCCAATTAAGGTGGACATGCTGGAGCGCTGGCTCGCATCGTACCCGAAGGGGGAGGACGGGGAGTATCTCATTCAAGGTTTTAAGCAGGGATTTCGTATCCCTTTTATGGGTGATAGGTCCCCTCAGGATGCTCCCAACCTTTTATCCCTCAGAGGAAGGGAGGAGGTGGCTGCGGCCAGCATTAAAAAGGAATTAGACGCGGGCAGGGTCGCTGGACCTTTCCCCGCACCCCCGTTTCCCAATCTTAAAGTTTCGCCATTGGGTTTGGTTCCCAAAAAGTCCCCAGGTGAGTTTCGCCTGATTCATCATTTGTCCTACCCAGCCGGCCGATCGGTTAACGATGCTATACCTGATGACCTTTGTTCGGTCAGGTATGCATCGTTTGACCATGCGCTGCGCATGGTGCGCTCGGGTGGCCCGGGTGCCCTGCTGGCCAAGTGCGACATTAAGTCAGCTTTTCGCCTCTTGCCGGTGCACCCGGGCGACTTTGAATTGCTGGGTTTTAAATTTAAAGGGGAATATTATTTTGATAAGGCCATGCCTTTTGGCTGCTCCATATCATGCTCGGCTTTCGAGCGTTTTAGTACCTTCCTAGAGTGGGCTTTCGTCCGCAGGTCAGGGTCCCGGTCTGTAGCCCATTACCTGGATGATTTTCTATTCGGGGGTGAACGGGGCTGGGACACGTGCGCACGTCTCCTCAATACATTTCAGACGCTAATGCAGGAACTTGGTGTCCCTTTAGCGCCCGAAAAGACCGAGGGCCCATCGACTAAGTTAGTATTCCTGGGGGTTGAGATTGACACTGTAGTGCAGGCTTCTAGGTTGCCGGGTGATAAGGTGTCCAGGATAGTGACCCTTATCTCTGAATTGCTGGCCAAGCGTAAGGCATCCCTGAGGGAACTGCAGGTGCTACATGGGCACCTTAATTTTGCTTGCAGGGTGGTCGCACCGGGCAGGGCTTTTGCCCGGCGCTTATGCGACGCCATGACAGGGTTATCCAGGCCCCACCACAGAGTCAGGCTTACCCGGGGTATCAGGGCAGACATGTTCGTCTGGTTGCAATTCCTGAGGGAGTTTAACGGGGTCTCATTTTGGAGGTCTGACCTCCTGGCATCCCCCAATTTCCAGATCCAGTCTGATGCCTCAGGATCCCTGGGTTATGGGATGTACTTCAATGGGAAGTGGGCCTATGGTGGGTGGCCACCGGCATGGGCAGGCACAGGTCGCCTGCGGGATCTCACATACCTGGAATTTTTTCCCATTCTGGGGGCTTTGATGCTATGGGGCGAACAGTGGGCTAATTCAGTGGTGCATTTCTGTTGCGACAATGCTGCCGTTGTACACATTGTCAATGCACAGACTTCTAAATCGCCCAGGGTTATGGATCTAGTGCGCCATTTTGTGCTGCGCTGCCTGCGCCTTAACGTCTTGTTCAGGGCCAGGCATGTCCCAGGGGTTAATAACGATATTGCTGACGCTTTGTCCCGCCTGCAGATCTCCCGGTTCCGCGCCTTGGCCCCGGATGCGGAGGAATTTCCCTCGCCACTCCCGGACGAGATGTGGACTATTGGCAAGGAGAGGTGAACCGGGCGATTGGCCTGTCACTAGCGCCACGCACGCGTAAGGCGTATCAACAAGCATTCAATTCGTATAGGGCTTTTGCTACTCAATTTCACTTGCCAGAGACCTGGCCTATCCCGGTGGACCATGTTCTGCGGTTCATGGTTCACCTGCATGCACAGGGCCTTGCACCTCGCACCATAGCGTCCAAGCTCTCGGCGTTGGCTTTTATGGCCAAAGTAGGGGGTCATGTGGATACCACCTCTGACTTCCGTGTGAGACACGTTTTGGAGGGGTGGGTGCGCGAGCGCGGGCGTTGCCCGGACGACCGGCACCCTATTTCCCCATGGGTTCTTACCCAGTTGGCCCGGGGCTGGCCAGGCCTCTGTTTTGATCATTATGAGGCAGCCCTTTTTCATGCAGCCACAACGGTGGCATTTTTTGGAGCGCTCCGCGTCAGCGAACTCGTGATGCTGTCTAAGGCGGATGCAAGTGGTAGGGCACTGGATCTCGAAGATGTCTATGTTGCCAAAGACTGGGCCCAGTTGAGGATTCGCTCCTCTAAAACAGATCAGCATGGCGTAGGCAGTGGAGTAAGACTGCTACGGTGTTCTTTGGCAGACATCTGTCCGGTTGGTGCCCTACAGGAATTCCTGGCACTGCGTGGCATGCACCACGGCCCGTTTTTCTGTCACCAAGATGGGTCTCCCCTTACTAAATTTCAGTTTTGGAAGGTGACAGCCAGAGCCCTCACCAGGGTGGGCCTACCAGGTGCCCGTTATGGCACACATTCTTTCCGCATTGGTGCAGCCTCTACAGCAGCTGCTTTTGGGTACTCTGGGGCTGACATACGCAGCATGGGGAGGTGGGGCTCACAATGTTTTCAGTTTTATGTGCGCCCACTCCCGCCATGAGTACCAATCCAGTCACCTTACCTCCCTTTTTTCTCAATTTTCTTACAGACCCTGGGTGTCGTATTACACCGGTGACAGTATGGCTGGTGGGCCACAGCTATGTGCACAGGGCAGCGCGTTACGCTGCGGCGACAGAGTGGGGACCCCGACTGGGACTGGGTGACCACGCCAGTCTCGCATGGCATGGTAAGCCTGGGATGTTATGGCGGGAGCTGCGGCCTTTCCTTTTTTCTGGCCTGGGGGCTGACCCGCCTGACATTCTAATCATCCACCTGGGGGGCAATGATTTGGGCCAGGTCACCGGCTTATCGCTCAAGCATGCGATTTGCGAGGAACTCGCCTACTTGCATTATGTCTGGCCTGCCACAACCCTGGTTTGGTCGGACATTGTTCCGCGCCATTCTTACAGAGGGGGCGTTAACCTCCTGGCTCTTGACCGCGCTAGGCGCGCGGTCAATAAGGCAGTGGCGCGGTTTCTTGCCACCAGGGCTTGGGGACGGGTTAGTCATCACCCCGATATTAGTCTACAAAATTATGACCTGTATGCAGGGGATGGGGTCCATCTGTCGCGAGGAGGTATGGACCTCCTGTTGGGTGACTGGCGAGCAGGCCTGTTGACCGAGCTGACGGTCTGGGGGGGGGGGCGTCAGGTCTTCTGTGAAGCCCCTCCGTGTGGCGGGTAGCACTGGTAAGGTAAACAGTATGACCCACAAGTATCCGGCAGGTTCGCAATTGACTGGACAACACTAGACAGGAATAAATTAGTTAAACGTTGTCCGGTCAACGACGAACCAGGCGATGGGGTGATGACGATTGCTAACCAGCATGCATCACCCCTGTGATTTCACGGATACGCGTCAGAGGGTGGGGTCATGAGTTAGTTATTGACTACGGTCAACAATTTGTTTGTTGTTAACAAACAAATTGATACAAATTGATACATTGTAACCAATTGCCGTTGGCAATTTTGGGGTGGTACCTTACCAGTGTTACTTCGGCCTGCTTGCCTTAGGAATTATGATTGGTCGTTTTACCAATACAAATTTATAATTCGGACTAGGGCATTGAATCAATAAATGTGGCCCTTTGCTGTTATCCACTTTCAATGTTGTCTGTGTCCGTTATTGGGGGGGTGCGCCTGCAATGCAAGCGCGGCGCCAAAATGGCCGCCGCGCCCTTTGCGGGGGCCCCCCCCACAGGACAGAGAATCCGGGTAGTTAGGGGCGTGGCCAGCTCCCTTATAAAAGGGGTGGCCACGAGGCAGCCGAGCTGCCATTTTGCCTCAGCGACGGAGCGGAGAAGTTTTTTCCCCTCCACCCCCTCCCTAGTTAACAGTGTGATATTATGGTCGCTTCGGGGCCGGGTGGGAATTTTTGGTTGGGACCCATATTGGCTCCGGGTCCTGGCTTTTTTGCCCATCCCACACTGTTGCTATGGTTTGATATAGGGGTCTTTCTGCGTTCCTACTGTTGACTTTGGTCACATGGGCGGGTAGCACTGGTAAGGTAAACAGTATGACCCACAAGTATCCGGCAGGTTCGCAATTGACTGGACAACACTAGACAGGAATAAATTAGTTAAACGTTGTCCGGTCAACGACGAACCAGGCGATGGGGTGATGACGATTGCTAACCAGCATGCATCACCCCTGTGATTTCACGGATACGCGTCAGAGGGTGGGGTCATGAGTTAGTTATTGACTACGGTCAACAATTTGTTTGTTGTTAACAAACAAATTGATACAAATTGATACATTGTAACCAATTGCCGTTGGCAATTTTGGGGTGGTACCTTACCAGTGTTACTTCGGCCTGCTTGCCTTAGGAATTATGATTGGTCGTTTTACCAATACAAATTTATAATTCGGACTAGGGCATTGAATCAATAAATGTGGCCCTTTGCTGTTATCCACTTTCAATGTTGTCTGTGTCCGTTATTGGGGGGGTGCGCCTGCAATGGCAACAGGCCCAATCAGTTCCTGGAAAATAGATGGGGAAGAAGTAGAAGCAGTGACAGATTTTACTTTCTTAGGATCAAAGATCACTGCAGATGGGGATTGTAGCCATGAAATAAAAAGGCGACTGATTCTTGGGAGACAAGCGATGAAAAACCTGGGGAACATAGTGAAAAGCAGAGACATCACATTGCAAACAAAAATTAGAATAGTCAAAGCAATGGTTTTCGCAGTAGTAATGTATGGATGTGAGAGCTGGACAATTAGGAAGGCTGAACGTAGAAGAATAGATGCCTTTGAAATGTGGTGTTGGAGGAGGGTTTTGAGAGTCCCCTGGACAGCGAGGAGAATAAACAGGTCAATCTTAGAAGAAATTAACCCTGACTGCTCATTGGAAGGCCAAATAGTAAAGATGAAGCTAAAGTACTTTGGACATCAAATGAGAAGGGAGGATTCACTTGAGAAGGCATTGATGTTGGGAAAGGTGGAGGGCAAAAGAAGAAGGGGGAGGCCAAGGATGAGATGGCTAGATGGCATTGTAGACACAATGGGCACAGAGCTGGGAGGGCTGAGGGGGATGGTGGAGGACAGAGGCGCCTGGAGGAAAATGGTCCATGGGGTCGCAAAGGGTCGGAGTCGACTGTGCAACTGAACAACAACAACAACTCTTTGCACACATACATGCATCTTTGTAGCAGGACGAGCAAGTGCTCAACATCATTTCTGCTCCAACCCAAAAATCCTCTGGATAGTGCTACAAAATTCAACATGAATGAAAGGATGCCCAGTGAATCCTCCCATGGCTCCATGTATTTCTATAATATTCACAGAGGACAGGTGGTAATTGTGAAGTGGTCCTTTCCACATGGATATTTGAACAGAAGTGTTGATATTGATGTGTTGATATTGATGGATTGAAGTGACACAGTTCTTGGGATGAGGGTTAACACCAGTTCTATCATCTCCTGCTATAATATAGAAGCCCCATTTAAATTAATTCTAAAACTGGGACCATTATATGTCATTTTGATTATAAAAACACTGGTGTTATAGACTGCAGATGGTTGGCTCAGGTTCTGAGTGAAACATATAGAAAATGAAAGCAATTAGAAGTCATGGCAGTGAACGGCCATAGACCTGAACAAACTACTACTGAATCAGTATCCAAATTGACTTAATTCTAACAAATGGATATGTACTCAAATGCAATTTCAATATTAAATTAGAAATCAACAAAGTATTTTCCCTTGCATACCTTTATGGCATTCTTTCCTAAAGGAATCCTTACATTTCTTTCTTATGAACGCAAGGCAAATAATAGTGAAATTGAATAATTGCTGCTCTTCATAAAAGTGTCCAGCTGGGTTCAAAACAAAATCCATGCTATAAATTAATGATCTGAGAAGCCACTTGGTTGATAAAATTCATTTTTAATGATTTTTGTGGGAAATTGACTGCATTTCAGAATGGAGTGTTGTTTTCTCCCAGTTTTATTTTGAAAAATGTTTGGGACTGAAAACATGTTGGCATTTCTAAGCTTTTTTTAAAAAAACTGGCTGGATTGCTCAGTTAAGTATTTGGTTGCAGAGCAAAAGGTTTGGGAGTTCGGTCCCCAATTTGGGAGTAAAGCCAGACTGTGTAGCCTTGGGCAAGCTGGACAGTCCCAGAACTTTCCCAGTAGAATGAGAAGGACCATTTCTGAATACTTGCTGCTTAAGTAATCTTGAAGAGAGTTTCTGTGGAGTCAGATCTGATTCAGCAGATGTAGGATTGGGGCCGTGAAGCGGCCCTTGGGGTCCCGGAGGAGACTGGTCAAAGGAACGACACGAGGCAAGATGGAGCGAAGACCAGTGATTTATTGAGGGAAAATCATCAGTATATATTATGTTCAAGGCTGCGCATGGTAGAATGGTCATCTGACAGAAAACCACACCACCCATTTACCCGGGTTAATTGAGAACCTCTCTAGGGGAAGTTAATTAACTAAGGCAAACACTGACAGAGGAAAACCATTGTCTGAGGCTTACGCCAGAGTAAATATGGCTTCTATTTGCACCAAGGATTAGGCTCTTCTGTGAGTCAGTAATTGCCTAATAGGTAACGGAGGTTAGTGATCTGCTTCTCTCAGCAGGATCGCTGGTCAGGTCAGATTGTGGGTGAATCAATCCCTTATTATTAATCCCCCCCCTTAATTTCTGTGCCCGCAGAGCCCACGGGCCAGGAGCCTTCTCGACTGAAGTGGCCTCTGCGAGGGCCATTCCATGCCGACTGGGCATGGGGAATCCGCAAGCAACACACTGTTATTCATGCTCTTATGTGTTGTTAAGTCCAATTTATGGTGTCCATATGAATGAGTGACATCCCAAATGTCCTACACTCAACAACCTTGCTCATCTTTTGTAAACTCAAGACTGTGGCTTTCTTTAGTGAGTCTCATATTAGGTCTCCTTTTCCTGATGTTTTCAATGCTTCCTAGCATAATTGTATTTTCCAGAGAATCCTGCCATCTCATGATGTGCCCAAAGTAAGTCATTCTCTATTTTGTCTTTTGCCTCTAGAGCAGTGGTTCCCAATGTGGGGCACATGCCTCACAGGGGGGCTTCAATTTGCAGAAGCCTAAGTCAGTACATTGACTGATCAGTGCTTTGGGGAATTGACTTAGGCTTCTGGGAATTGAAGTCCAAAAACCAAAGGTTGGGAAACATTGCTCTAGAAATAGTTCAGGCTTTATTTACTTTAGTACTCACTTGTTGTCATTCTAGCAGTGTGGAGATCTCCTCCAGCACCATATTTCAAACAAAACATTTTCCCCTGTCACCTTTATTTGCTGTCTAGGTTTTACACCTGTAAATGGCAATCAGAAATATAAGACTCATATATTGTAAGGTGTGTCACTGAAGATCTTTGCCTAAAACAAACCATTCTGACTCTTCATATTCTGTCTTCCTGTCTACAATACAGGTTATACAATAAAAAATTCTTCTTCTGTATCTAGGCCAGATGTGAACCTGGCAAAAACAAGCTACCTTTGGGTGAATTTATAGTTTTTCTGCCTGACCAAGTGTGAGAAAGATTAACAAGCACAAGATTGCCATTCAAAAATACCACAATATTTGAGGAGGTTCTCTCCATGTACACCTATAATTAGAACAATTGTGCTCTAATGCAGTGTGTTCCCAACCTAGGGCCATAGCCAGGATTCTAGATGTGGGTGGGCAAATATTTTTTCAGGATGGGTAACAATTGTCACACATCCTGGCTACAGCCCTGCCCCAACCATTGGCTTTTGTACTTTAATACCCAGAAGCCTAAGTCAGTACATTTGCTGATCAGTACTTTGGGGAATTGACTTAGGCTTTTGGGAATTGAAGTCCAAAAGCCAAGGGTTGGGGAACACTGATCTAATGCAAAGGGCAGGTTTGGCAAGTGGGAAATTGATCTCTTCAACTTGCCTCATGCCCTTTGCACTTTGGAGAGGCCTGCTTGGGTCAGAAGTAGCACTGTCTAACCAGGCTAGAGTCAGCCCTACATTCTCCCATTTTCCCATGTTTGCTTGAAAGTGATACTGTCTTGGTCAGAGGCCTTCATATGGCTTTACCTTCCACAGACTGTAATTGCATAAGCTGAGAAGCAGAGAGAGAGAGAGGCAGAGGGTGTCTGTGAGGAAATTCCTCAGGCTACTCCTAAACTCTGTGGATGGCAAAGGCTGGATAGCAATGAATTTCTTGAGTATCAAAGCTTTTTGTTTGTCCTTTATGTCCTTTCTCCACCGTACCAATCACCAGCACCCCTGCACGTACTTTTATGCACATGTTTTTCTGCATTACTAGTTCATATATTTGCATGAAATTGTACACCTGAACTGATTCAAATACATGAACTGTCAAAAAATGTAGAAGCCCCAGTGGTAGAGAAAAAATACTACCAACTAGAGAAGGAAAATCTGGACCGGTTTGCACATACGTGTACATTGTGTATCAATGAACGACGGCGTCTAAGAGGTGACCTGATTGAAGTTTATAAAATCATGCACGGTGTGGACAAAGTAGATAAGGAAAAACTGTTTTCCCTATCGCACAACACTAGAACTAGGGGACACTCCATGAAACTTTTGGGTACTAGTTCTCAAACAAATAAGAGAAAGTACTTTTTCACCCAGAGGATTACTGGTCTATGGAACTCCCTGCCAGAAGAAGTGGTGACAGCTGTCAGACTTGACAGCTTTAAGAAAGGATTAGACAAGTTCATGGAGGACAAGTGTATCAATGGCTATAATTATGGCTACCTAAGGACAACCTCCGTGTTGGAGAGATAGGCAGGATATCTCTCAATATCATTTCCAGGGAATCCTAAGCAGGTGAAGGCATCTCCTTGGGAATACCCTGAAGGAAATGGTGAGCCACTGTGTGAGACAGAATGCTGGACTGGATGGGCTGTGGCCTGTTCCAGCAAGGCTGTTCTTATGTTCTTATGTTAATGAAAAAGAATGCAAAACTGTTTGGCTCAATTTCAGAACAATTCTCATATTATTTGTCAATGTAACCACTCCTTTAATTACTACTCTAGCAATGAATATTGTTTTCATACAAATTCTCATCATGAAGTCACAATTTCATACCCTACTAAAGACATTTACCTGTAGGAAATGTATGCTATAGTGTTATTTTTGACTTCTTAAATGCCACACAAATCAAACTGAAATCTTTATTTAATAGCCATCATAAATGTTTGTTGGCATCATAACTAAAAAAAACTCAGCCCTCTGTGGATGTTTGAGGCTGTAGTACTAAACATACAGCATAAACTTAAGTATCTTTATTCAGGAGTAATGTATACCATATAATTATGGTTTACCTGCCTAATAAATGTGTTTAATAGTGCTGCTTTAGATGTAATTTCAATGTTTTAATTTTTTTAAAAAATCTATCAAAACATTTTGCTGCAACATTAAAGTCCTCTCCAGGCACTGTGTGCATGAAGAAGCATGATGTCTTCATAGGTTAGCTATATCCTTGATGTCTGGATACCTGACTGGTTGAATGGACTGAAATAGACAAGCAATTTCTTTACTATCAGCACAGTCTGTTGAATTTATGAAAAAGGCCAATATGATTAATGATACATATAACGTGACTATGGATTATGAAAAGTACTTGGAAGTCTTCTACTTAAATTATTTCTCATGATCCGTCAGAGAAAGAAATAATTTGCATATTCTGGGAATTCCTTCCTTGATACACAATGGTATGAACTTCAGGTTATATTTTAGTGATATCCTAAGGTTCAATGAACTCTGTCATTCATGCATATCTACTTCATCTAATTTTCTGTCTGAGAGAGCAAGTTCACATAGTATGCCTGAATTCTGCTATATCTGTCTCTCTGGGTTCATTGCAAGCCCTGCTTCTGATAAATTGACAATAAATTTATTGTCTACATGCAGGGTGACAGCAGGCTGTATTCTCATGTAGTTCGTTATATTTACTGACTCTCCTAGTGGTTTTAATGAGTTTTTCATTTACCAGCTGCAAAACAACCTGTCTTGTTGGCACTTAGCAGCACCTACCAGCCAATCATAGCTATCTTCTCCTTTTGCTTGTGTTAAGAACCTTTGGCACAATAGTATCAACAGGTGTGAGGACACCATTGGTGCCAGTGATTTTGAATTGGACTAAAGTAAAAAGAGTTATTGCAGAAAGAAAAGTACATGATGATGTAAGTTGGTTTGACCTCCAAATCCTATCTTTCCTTGATATCGCATGGGCCATAGGCACATTTCCCTATCTTTCATTTCCAGTGCTTACCCAGACACCAAGCAGTAAACCAGTAGTCATGACACTAGCAAATGAGATGGAACTTATGAATTTTTAAAAACTTTCAAAATGTAGGCACAAGTTTCATAACCTGGAGTCAGTTATGCATGTATAGCTGTTGTGGCCTGGGACCTCGGGTGTGAGGAAGACAGTTGGCCAGCCCATCAGCCTGCTGCAGGCTCCGATCCAGAGTCAGAGTCTGGATCTGGATCTGGTGCAGGTCCCTCAGGCTGCTGCCGGCCCAGATCCAGACTTTGAGGAAAAGGAGATGGACCTGGCACCAGCCCTGCAGCCTGCTGCCAGTTCAGAGCCAGCTACTCATGGCCAAGCCAGGAAGGCTGATCAGGGCTTGACAGGAGAACCAGATGTCAGCACTCTGGAGAACCAAGCAGAATGCAGCACGTCCAAAAGAAGCAGGGCTCTCTTAACACAAAACCTACAGCTGAGATGAAGAAGGGCTAGAACACGCCTCCATTCTTTTAAGAAGGAGACTCAGGGTTCACAACTGATGGTCGCATCAGTTGTGAACCCTGAGTCTCTTTAAAAGAAGGGATGTGCTCGCAAGCTCTTGTTGGAGCAATCCATCTTGGACCCCACCATTGTGTTGCCTGAACTTCTGATCTTGGAAAACCTGAACATTTACTTGTGACCCTGATGATGTCCCTGGAACATCCTCATATCTATAGTTTGCTACAGAACAGCTCCTGATCTCGGCTACCCATGACTATAACTTTGCTTATATCTTCTGGACTGATAAGTCAGAACTCTCTCCTATCTCTTGTGCAGCAGCTGCTGGCCGATCAGCTTGGCCAGTGTCTGGGCCATAACAATAGCAAAGCCATGTTTATTCAAAACATTGAGCTTTAATCACTGTACTTTCCATGGAAGCAGTGCTAGATGGAAGCCCTTTATTTAAGTGGAATAACTGAGAGAATACCATATAAAATGCATTAGGTCTTCAGTAAAGTGATTAAATATTTCTCTTGTCAAGAATATACACAAAACGAGACTGTTTGGAACTTGAGATGTGGTGAAAACTGACATACATTTCTATCATCTAGCTAAAACATCTCAATATTTTCAACAAGGAGAAATGGAACAAAGGAAATAGACTCATTTAGAAGTACTTCTGAGGGAATGTGTCATCAATGTTTGCAAATGTACTTTTGTTGAATGTTTAGAAGAAAAATATATTGTTTGACTTTGTTTTTGCAGTTTTATGAAGACCATATTATCTGAATGGTCACATGGCCACCAACTTGTTGAACCTTCCCTGTTATATACTTTTTTTAAAAAAAGTAGATGTTAGCATTTATTTGCTAAGCTCTTTTCTCAGTAACACCAGATGCATTGTCATTTGGAGAATTATCAGCAGGTATACTGGCAAGGTAAGGAAGATAAATTTCACTTGTATTTTCCTCTCTACAGTGATTTGGCTCATAAGCAGTGGTGGGATTCAGCAGGTTCACACCATAAGAACATAAGAACATAAGAACAGCCTTGCTGGAACAGGCCACAGCCCATCCAGTCCAGCATTCTGTCTCACACAGTGGCTCACCATTTCCTTCAGGGTATTCCCAAGCAGATGCCTTCACCTGCTTAGGATTCCCTGGAAATGGCATTGAGAGATATCCTGCCTATCTCTCCAACCCGGAGGTTGTCCTTAGGTAGCCATAATTATAGCCATTGATAGCCTTGTCCTCCATGAACTTGTCTAATCCTTTCTTAAAGCTGTCAAGACTGACAGCTGTCACCACTTCTTCTGGCAGGGAGTTCCATAGACCAGTAATCCTCTGGGTGAAAAAGTACTTTCTCTTTTGCCAGAACCGATAGCAGAAATTCTGGCTGGTCCCGCCCATCCAAGTTTTGATATAAAGTAGTCCTAATTTGGGTGCCGCACAGGGCTTTTTGCCTGGCCATGCCCACCATGCCACGCCCACAGAGTAGGAAGTAAAAAAAAATGAATCCCACCACTGCTCATAAGGGTGTGAAGCCCGTTATCAACTGAGATTCAGAAATGGTTCTATGCATACTTAAAACTTTTCCCAACAGCTTGGGATAGATTGATTGTCCATTTACATAAAATTATCTCTATGGTCATTATCTTATACCAGGCATTCTCAACCTATGGCCCACAGGCCAAACCTGGCCCCCAATGACAATTCATCTGGCCCCTAATACCCTCGCCAATCCAGGAAGTGGAATTAAACTGCATTCTTGCATGTGTGGCATGTATTTCACTTCCGCTTCCATGTAGGAGGAACCAAATGACTGGCCCAATCAGCAGTCCAGGAGGCGTGGTCAGGCTTGTGATCCGAAAACTTTGAGAAAGCCAGTCTTATACTGTTGGTCTCTGCATCACAGCTTGTAGGAATTGGGCCGTGAGGAGGCCCTTAGGATCCTGGAGGAGACTGGTCAAAGGAGCGACACGAGGCAAGATGGAGTGAAGACCAGTAGTTTATTGAGAAAAGGCTGCAACATATATAGAAGGAAAAGCGCAACGCTGGCAAGACTGTCAACTGACAGGAATGACATCACCTGTGCACTCAAGTTAATTGGGAACCTCTTTGGGGAAGTTAATTAACTGGGGCAAACATGGACTTAGGAGTCCCATTGTTCAGGGATTAGGCAGGGGTAAACATGGCTTATTTGCACCAGGGATTTCCCCCGAGCCGGGAGATGAGTTATACACTTAATGTTTTACAGGAGTCAGCTATCTGCTTACTTGGCAGAGCCGTAGGTCAGGTCACGGTAATTGGGTGAATCAAACCCTATATTTTATTCACCCCCCTTAATTTGGCGGCCGCAGAACCCACGGGCTGGGAGCGTCTCTCACCGCGGTGGCCTCTGGCGGGCCGTTCCATGCCCCGCGGGGCATGGGGAATCCGCATCTCCCCTTTATTTTCTATTTAAGGACCTGACCGGCGACCTTGCGCAAGAGCAGCATCAGCTGTTGAGCGGGTATGACGTCACGGAATTTCTCTCTGGGGCGGCACTTGGAGATCAGCGAGGGAATACACTGAGCAAAACAACAGAGCGTGATGCCTAGTATGGCTATCCCCACCACTACCTTAAGCACCGTTTGCAGCCACCCCCAGGGAATCCATGACCACAGGGAGTCCTGCCACCCCCATGAAGAATCCTCCTTGATGTCCCTAACTGGGGTGTGGAGGTCCGTGAGCTGGCTCTGTATCTTGTGGGTATTGTCTGTGAGGTTAAAGCAACACATGCCATGGACAGACTTGCAGCCCAAATGATGTGACCACAGGGGATAATCGATAGCTGCTTGATTATCCAGTATGGCATGGCGAAGCTCTGTCTGCTCCTGGCTGAGCAGCGCTATTGCTGAGGAGGTATAATTCTCCGAGCGTTGCCTATGGCTAAGCCTGGCACCCTGAATATACTGCTGCCTGGTTTTTCAGAGCTGTGGGTCTGAATTCAGACTGCTTTCTGTAGCAAGGCAAGATAACGAGATGTGTCATTGATCTCTTACTGTGACCTGGGGGGATTCTAAGCTATCTCTGCAGCTTCTGGTGCTGTGCAAATGTCTCTTCTAACACCTATGGGGAGGTGTGAAGATAGGCTGGGGATAATCGGCTACCGGGTGCTCAATCTTTCCAAGCAATGGGCCGGTGCAAACATGGGCCGGTCTGGCTTCCTGTGGTGGAAGCTGGCCGTTATTAACAATATACAGAAATTCAAGTGTCCCTTGCAAATCCCAACTGGAGCATTGTACAAGGCATGAATAAATAATAGCAACTACAGATAATAATAGCAAGAAAAGACATTCAGCAGCTTTTCCGGAGGTGAAGCTTCCCTTCTTGGTGGGGTTTCCTGTGTAACTTGAGTTTGGAGAAGTCTTGTTTTGGGGAAAAGCATGATCCTCAGAAGTAGCACTGAGTATGCAAAACTGTTCATAGAAATGTCTTTGGAGATGTAAGTCATAAAGGCAGACAGACAGCTGATGACATCCAGGACAGTGACTGGTGCTGCTCTTTGCAATCATCCGGGTCTGATTCCGACCTCTGGGACCTGCATGGGGAAGAGACTTGTTTGGGAGATAAAAATTCTGAAAGAGTTAGTTAGTTTTTGCACTTATAGGATAGCAATTGCTGTGCAACTATGGGACGTTGTTCCCCCCCTTTCTGTTTGTTTGTCAATGTAGGACTTAAGCGTCCGATAGACCCGTTCCACAATCGCTTGCCCCTGCGGATTGTAAGGAACGCCAAAAGTGAGCTCAATATCCCAGGTGGCCCTGAAGGTGGCCAGCTGCCTGGAGCTATAAGCTGGGGCGTCAACGGACGTCGTGCGCCGACGTTCGCCCTTGGCCGTGGGAAAGGAGATGCTGCTCCACATGTTACCCCCTTCTGTGCTGTTACCCAAACAAACTGTGGGAAGGTTTTAATGCAAACGTCCATGTACTGCCATTTGCCAAAATGTGGGGATGTGTGACGTCCATTTGCCACACCTGGATGGCCTCTGTCCCTCGTGGGTTGACCCCCCCGCGAGGCCCCCCCCCCCGGTGCCCCTGCACGATGCTGGCAGGAGTGAACTATGCCTTGGGCTTGGGAAAGTGGCAGGTTGAACCGCCTTGCGAGCGCTTTGGCATTCTGAATTGGGAATGCATGACTCTGAATTGGAGTTGCGACGAACAAACTTAGCAAATTGTTGTCTATCGCGGGAGTGATGTATGCTCCTGGTAGACTGTGAAGCAAATTCCTAGGAAACTGGCTGTCAGCAATTATGTTGAAGCGTTCTTTGGCAAGGGTGCGCAAAGCGAGGTTCACGGCTGCTAACTCTGCCCGCTTGCAGAAGAGTCAGGAGCGTGCGCCAAGCTTGGTCCTCTTGCCAAGTAAGAACCTAATATGTGCGACCCCCATAAGTGAAAACTGTCCTAGCCCCCCCCAAAGGGGAACCAGTGACATTCATCCACACAAGGTGACTGTCTGCTAGAAGTGAGACGAGTCTGGGGTCTTATGGCAAACCTTGGTGCATGAAGCGCCAGGCTTCCCTTGGGTAAATTTCTCAAGAAGGCCCCCCTGCACACGTCCATTCATGGTGTGCATGCACACTTTCACTGGAGCGACTTTGGTGCTCCTGTGAGAAGGGTGCCAGATGCTGGCTTAGCCTTTTGCCTGTGCTTAGACTAGCAGCAAAAAGGGAAGGGGTGGCCTAAAAATGCCTGTATCCGATTGAGGGTGTGACCTGACTGCACTCTTAAAATGGTCCTAGGCTATCCTGACTAATGAGTGGCACTCTGCACATTCTCAGGAGCCCAGGGACTAATCCTTCCTCTGTGCTCTGGAGTTTGCAAAATGTGTCTGCTTACTAGAGAGGGTGCTGTGGGCCAGGTGCCATACTTAAAATGACCTAAGACTTATTAAAGACAAACCAACTATGACGTGCCAGCTGTAAGGAAATAATACACAAAAAAATGAAAAGACACACAGGTCAACTATTTCCAGCAGGGAGTTCCACTGGCGAAAGGAGGAAAGGAGGAAAGACAAGTCAGAAGTTAGCACAATGAGAATGCAACAACTCTTATCATAACGAAATCAGATTAGGTCAGGTAACCAAGGCAACCAGGTCCTCCTGTCAAGAAAATCCCTATCAGTAATTAACTTTGGAGCCTGTGAAAGGAAGCAAGTTAAGGCTGTAGGAAGAAATGAATTGGTTACAATTAAGGCCTGGAGAGGAATTTTATTCCTGTAAAAAGGTAAGCATTTTCTGAAGATACAGAGCGCAAAAATGTTTGCGTACTTTTTCCTGTGAAAGGGGTACAATGAGTGAGTTACTGATTACAGTCAAAATACCAGAACAGTATCTTCCTTAAGAGAATGAAGGAGAGTTAGAACGGTTCTCAACCTGCGGCCAGATGTGGGCGAGTGGGCCAGATGTGGCCCATGTTGCTCTGCCACTCCCCCCGCCAAGCCAAGAAGGGCTGTGTGGCGAAGGAAGGGCAGGATGACTGTCCGGACCCCAGAGCTGCCTGAGGCCCCGGAATTTGGCCCCTGACTTTAAAAGGTTGAGAACCGAGGTTACAAGATGATAACACAGTACACACATAGAGACAATGCAATTCTCTCACTCCTGGTGAGATACGTTACTCCAAGACGCTAAGAGACATTCAAAAAACCTTAAAACACAGAGATGGAGTTTTGAGGAACACAGACGTAGGGAGGGGCCCCATAGCTTATGATACAGTGAGGAAAACTCATAGAAGTGATTTTTTGTTTTCAGATCGCGCTTCTGAAAAGAAAAATCTGTTTTCCTGATTGCAAAACCGGTTTCCAAGAGAGGCTTAATCCTTTGACAAAGAGAAAAGTCTCAAGGGAAGGAGGCCTATTGTAGGTTAGGATTCCCCCCCTCCCCTCTCCTGCCCAAGCTGCCAAGCAGGCAAGGCAAAGGGTCTTGCTCATCATGCTTCCTCAAGCTTTAAATAGCTCCTGCCCATGAACAGAGTGCAAACTGTTTTAACACATATTTCAGTGACATTACCACGCAGTTACACACAAGGAACACTTTTTCAGTCATACTGTGGTCATAGAGACAAGGCTTTTGCAATCATACACAGTTCTTGCAGTCATACATTCAGTGGTGCACCACACATACACACATCTATTTACGCATTCGCACATTCCTCCCCTGATCTGCAGTGTCCAATACTACACATGAGGAGATGGCTAATACACAGCTGGCTATTTTACAGCCATCTGGGTGCTTTTACTTAGGGGCAAGTTTCTCTGGGCTACTCCCAAGGTGAGACAAGTAGGTTCTGCCTGTGCCCTGGGGGAACTCGGGGTACTATTGCTGGGATGGTTCTTCTGGCATAGCCAGGGCGATGGCTGCCTCCTTTCTAGCCTGGGCCCCCTTTCCAGTGCCAGCGTGGCCATTTGGTACCCAGACAACCTTGTGAAGATCTGCCTGGTCTAAATTGGCATTCTCTTCTAAGGTGTCCCATTTTTCCACACTGGAAGCAGGCGCCTTGGGGTTTTGGCACTGCTCTGCGCCTGAGTGTGGAAATGGGTCTGCTTTGGAGCCCTGCGTGGCCAGGGGCCGTGCAGGTTTCCGTGAGCAGTGGGCGCTGAGCATCCCTGCCTGAACGCGTGTCTGCCTTCAGATGGGCTGAGCACAGCAGTTGGGCGCTAGCTAATTGTGCCACTGGCAATTTCCCCGTGAATGGATCTTCCTCACCCATGCGCTGAATGGAGTTCTTTCTTTGCAGGGAACTTTTAACTGTCCGAGAAGCGCCAAGGCCTCTCATGCCATGAATTCCTCCAGTGACGTCTGCAGCTGCCACTGAGGGAATGCTCCCTATACTGCCCTGCTTAAGCTGAAATGACGAATAGAGACTTCTTGGGGCTGATGGTTCTGACTGCGCTGGGGGTTTCTGGGTCTCTATCCGGACTGGGTCTACCTCTGCTGAGAGTTTCCTACATTTGCTCCATGTGCGGGTTATGCCCTCTGGAGCTTTCGGGGGTTGCTGAATGCAGTCTCCTATCTGATCCCAGAGCTCAAGGGTTAACGTGCCTACTTCTGGGTAAAGCAGGCAGTGTTCCCCTAGGTACACCAAAAGTCTCGCTAGCTCCCTGCTGTGAAAACGCAACTTAAATATCCTGGCCAGGATCTTGAACCCTTCCTCATGAGTTCTTTGGCTAGCGGATGGACGCTGTCGCTGAGGACAGGTCCCCATATTACCTGCGATTGGGTCCTCGGAAGATTCCTCCTCGGGACGAGTCGACGCGTCTTTGGCAGGCAATAGGTTCTGGCGACGATGCTTCTGGGTAGAGCTCGGAGCGTGGACTGCGGCCACGGGCCCTCGGTGGCCACTGCGCTGTCAGGGGCTCACAGCTGCCCTGAGCGGAACGCGTTTTTCCCTTTGGCGCAAGCCGCCGCGAAAGTCGGGAGCAAGCTGTAGGAATGTCTCTCTTGGAATGCCTCGCCGCGGGCCGCCCTCTGACCGGCTGGCTGCCGACCAGAGCGCCGCGCTGTCCTCCGGGATGATGGGACAAGGTTCTGGCGCAGAACCTGGCTGTGCTGATCGCTTACTCACGAGTAGACCGCTCGGGGGTCGCTTACTCTCGAGTAGATCACGTCTCGGGGTCACCAGATGTAGGAATTGGGCCGTGAGGAGGCCCTTAGGATCCCGGAGGAGACTGGTCAAAGGAGCGACACGAGGCAAGATGGAGTGAAGACCAGTAGTTTATTGAGAAAAGGCTGCAACATATATAGAAGGAAAAGCGCAACGCTGGCAAGACTGTCAACTGACAGGAATGACATCACCTGTGCACTCAAGTTAATTGGGAACCTCTTTGGGGAAGTTAATTAACTGGGGCAAACATGGACTTAGGAGTCCCATTGTTCAGGGATTAGGCAGGGGTAAACATGGCTTATTTGCGCCAGGGATTTCCCCCGAGCCGGGAGATGAGTTATACACTTAATGTTTTACAGGAGTCAGCTATCTGCTTACTTGGCAGAGCCGTAGGTCAGTTCACGGTAATTGGGTGAATCAAACCCTATATTTTATTCACCCCCCTTAATTTGGCGGCCGCAGAACCCACGGGCTGGGAGCGTCTCTCACCGCGGTGGCCTCTGGCGGGCCGTTCCATGCCCCGCGGGGCATGGGGAATCCGCATCAGCTGTTTTCTGTTTTGCATTGATCAGTAGGCAAAGCACTCACCAGAAATAAACTCTGTTTACAGGAAAACTAGTGAGACAGAGAGTCATGGCTGGCCCTGCAATTAGGTAGATTGGACCAATTGCCTCCATTATTTATTTATTTATATCCCACCCTCCTGGTGGGAAACACTACACAGGGCGGCTAGCAACAAAAGAGGAAAAAGGAAGAGGGGAAAACGAAAATAAAAATAGAATACAATATAAAACAATTAAAAACATCCACAGCTAAAAATCCCAGCTAAAATCCACATTAAATCACATAAAACCTATATAAACATTCAGAAAACAAACCTCTCCACCCACCACCCACGTTAAAACTGAGATCCAAGACAGGACAGGTCCATCTCCCCGGCTAGACAAGCCAATGGGCCTGAGAGGTGGGGGCACTCATGCCCCACCCATGCTGAAACAACCATGTCGTCAGCATCTTTCTAAAGGGGAGTAGTTCCGTCTGGAGTCGCACCTCAGGTGATAGGAGGTTCCACAGGGCTGAGGCAGACACGGAGAAGGCTCTCTTCCTGGCCCCAATCAGATATACCTCTCTCATTGATGGGACCACCACTGAGCCCCTCCAGTCTGCCCTGGTAGGACAGGCTGAATTAAGTAGCCTGGTCCAATACCATGTAGGGCTTTAAAGGTCAAAACCTGCACCTTGAATTGCACCTGGAGGCACACTGGCAACCAGTGCAACTCCCGGAGCAGTGGTGAGGCGTGAGCATAATGCCTGCACCCCATCACTACCCACATTCTGGACCAGCAACAGATGCTGAGGAATACCAGTGATGTGGCCTTGTGGGTCCTCCTTAGCTCACTGGCCACAATCGCTCTCACAGGACAGAACCATCCTCACCATGCAGCCTGCTCTGTGCCTCATAAACTAGCCTGCTGCCCCCAGACACAGAAGTGGATGCTGCCCTTTCACAAGTATTGAAGTAAGATTCAACTGCTGAACCTGTGTCATCCTGTCTTTTGCTGCTGGCAGCAAAATGTCTCAAAGCCAGTCCTGGATCAGATTTCATATATCAAGAATAGAATGTGAAGTCATTTCTCATTAAGGAAACAGACAATAGTCACTGGGCCAATTTCAAACGTTATTTTTCAAATGCCAAAATATACATACAATTTTTTTACAATACCTCTCAAAAGGGAAAGCTCATTTTAATTTTTATCAGCACTGGACATTTTACAAGTCAGAATAATTAGAATACCAGATACCATATGTCAAAACTATATTATTCTGCCTGAGCTTTGTATGCTATCTGTTCCAATATTGCCATTTTGCCACTGATATGATACTACATTTTTCTCCTCTTTGGAAGCAGTTTATACATGCACATTCTTTGGAAAATATATATGCCTCATCAAATTGCCTGATGTTTTGCAGTGGGGAAAATGTGAAATGGATACATCTTTGACATCTTGAAAATATGTTGATGTTTCTCCCAGCACTTTTGATCCCAACCTGTGATTCGTCCAACCCTGTATTGCGCCTTATGTGCTCTGTGTATAAGTTGAATAAGCAGGGTGACAAAATGCAGCCTTGTCTTACCCCTTTTCCTATTCCAAACCACTCT
This sequence comes from Bradypodion ventrale, assembly GCA_035047345.1. Taxonomy (NCBI): domain Eukaryota; kingdom Metazoa; phylum Chordata; class Lepidosauria; order Squamata; family Chamaeleonidae; genus Bradypodion; species Bradypodion ventrale. The sequence goes on along the minus strand of JAWDJE010000002.1, from coordinate 78,580,596 downwards.
GTCATTCTGTATTCTGTCCTAACTGTTGCTTCTTGACTCTTGTACAAATTTCCTCATGAGGCATATAAGGTGTTCTGGTATTCCCACCTCTTTAATTACTTGTCACATTTTATTATGGTCCACACAGTCAAAGGGCTTGGTGTAGTCAATGAAACAGAAATAGACTTGTTTCTGATATTCCTTTGTTTTTTCCATGATCCAACGTATGTTGGCAATGTGGTGTCAAGTTCCCATAACTCTTCGGAACCCAGCCTGCACTTCTGATAATTCTCTTTCCACGTTCTGCTGAAGTCTATCCTTTATTATCTTGAGCATAACCTTGCTAGCATGTGTGATGAGTGCAATTGTTTAAAAATATGAACATTGTTTAGCATTACCCTTTTTTGGGATTGGAACATATACTGATCTTTTCCAATCCTGTGGCCATTGTTGTGTTTTCCAAATCTGCTGGCATATAGAATGCAATTATTTGATTCCATCATCTTTTAGGGCTATGAAAAAAAATCAGCTGGGATACCATCATCTCCATTGGCTTTGTTGTTTGCAGTGCTTTTTAGGGCCTTTCTGACTTCACTCTAGGATGTCTGGGTCAAGTTCAATGTTCACATCATTGTGATTATCAGGGGTGTTGAGGTCCTTTTTGGAGAGTTCCTCTTTGTACTATTGCCATCTTTTCTTAACCACTTCTGCATCAGTGTTCCTTATCATGGTCGTTTTTTCTTTAAATATTCCCTTGATTTTCCCATTTTTTAAAAAAGATCTCTAGTCCTACCTCTAATGTTGTTTTCCTCTATTACTTTGCATTGTTCATTTAGGTAGATTTCCTTATTTCTCCTTGCTTTTCTTTGAAATTCTGTATTCAATTGGTTGAATTTTTTCCTTTCTCCTTTGCCTTTTGCATTCCTTCTTTTCTCTGCTATTTTAAGACCCTCATCAGAAAACCACTTTGATTTCTTACACTACTTTTCTTTTGGTATGGTTTCCCTTGCTGCCTCCTGAATGATGTCCCATGCCTCTGTCCATAATTCTTCTGGTACTCTGTCTATCAAGTATAATCCATTAAATCTGTTCCACACCTCCAATGTGTATTCCTCAGGGATGTTGTCTAAGTCATACCTGTCTGGCCTAATTGTTTCCCCTATTTTCTTTAGTCTAAGCCTAAATTTTGCAATCTGTAGATTATGATCTGAGCCACAGTCTGCTCCAGGTGTTGTTTTTGCTGACTGTATGGAGGTTCTCCATCTTTGGCTGCAGAGTATTATAATCAATCTGGTTTCGATGTTGGCCATCTGGTGATGTCCATGTGTAAAGTCACCTCTTGTGTTGCTGGAAGAGGGTGTTTGCTATGACCAGTGCATTCTCTTGGCAGAACTCTATTAGCCTTTGCCCTGCTTCATTTTGTGTTCCAAGACCAAACTTGCCTGTTATTCCATTTATTTTTTGATTTCCTACTTTGTCATTCCAATCTCCTATGATAATGTGGACATCATTTCTTGGTGTTTGTTCTATGAGGTGTTGTAGGTCCTCATAGAACTGATCAACTATGGCTTCATCTGCCATATGCATTGGTGTGCATATTTGAATTACAGTGATATTGAAAGGTTTGCCTTGGTTTATTATTTATTATCTTGATTAATATAGATAGTTGCATTATCTCCAAGATGTCTACACTATGCACAAGAATTATTCACAGGGGTTGCTCCTCCTCTGAAAAAAATCTTACGGATACATTTGAATGTTAGGGATGCTAAACACAGCTAAACAAAAGTGAATATAAAACACACTATATATATATATATATATATATATATATATATATATATATATATATATATATATATATATATATATATATATATATATATATATATATATATATATATATATATAAAAGTTACAACAGTGCAATAGTATTGAATTTTTAAAAGTTCAAAATTTATATGCTGCCTGATTTATTCATATTAATAGAAAAGTATAGCACCCATCTTTTCTCAGCAGTAAGTCAACTGCCAAAAGGAATCAAACAGGAGGGGACAGCTTAGCCTCCTCTGGGAGAGAGGGCAGTTGCAGTGCTGAAATGCAACTACAATGCATAAGTAATTCTTTTGATTTGTGTTTTATTCATCTAACCATAACCTTCGTCTCCTCCTTTATCTCTTTGTTAAGTTTCAGAATAATTAAAAATGAACTTTTCCCCAGCCTTAGTCCCCGAGGATGAGATAGTTTTAGCTGTAGCTACACACAACCCAAGAGACCAGTTATCTGGAATATTCAATGTCATTTAAATATTCTATTTCAGAAGAGCATAATACTGTATTGTATTAATAATACTATGGATTTCTTTTTCAAACCCCAAAATCAATTTTAAAAAATAAGAAACATCTATCTTAGCCTCACTAATTTCTTATTATTATTTTGTGTCCTGATCAAACCCTGGTGTAGGAATCTGATCCATGTAAAGATAATCAGCCTCATCTAACAGAGCAGTTTATAGCCCCAGATCTTTTAAGAGAGCGTTAAAAGGTCTAACGGAGTCCAGCTCATTAGACAGAGTAAAGAGGGAACAGAGATAGAGAGAAAAGCAGAGAGCAAAGCATACATACACGACTGCAGTTTTGGGGCTGAACAAAGGCATAATCATGGCTTCTCTTTATTCAAGCAGAGTATATCAGAAACACTAAGGCACATACAACCAATTAGAAGTGTCTGAAGAATGTCCAAACCCAAATAAGGAGAATACTTTTTCACTATTCTACGCATGCCCACAATCAAGCGTTGTCTCTCAGTAAGCAAAGAGGCCTTTGTTTACAAAATGTGTCAGAGACAGCCTGACAGAATCCAGATACATTCCCACATGTCCTCCTTTTTCATTTAAATTTGAGAGAGGGACGGCTAATCATACCCCTGCATGTCATCATACTCCATAACTACTCCTCCATATACATCATCACTGTCCTCCTGGACATCGTACCCCTCCTGACTCCTGGTACCTTGTTCTGGAGGATGATACCTCATTGAGTACAATTGCCGTCGTGCAAAACCCGATGTCTGCCTTCTATGCAGTGGACATGTGTTACACATAGAAATAAGATTAGGAATACAATGAATGCAAAAACACAAAGGTATAAGGCAGATAATAATAATGAACCCATAAAAGAAAACTTGTCTAAGCACAGACAAATCAGGCAACCAAGAAGTCACCCAATCAAAGAGATTAACATCAGTGCGTACATTGTTAGTAATGCTCTCCTGTAAATTCTGAAGTTCTTTCTCAATAGTATTATTCAGATCCTGGAATTTTACCCGACATCCCTGGTTCCCGACCAGTTTACAAAATCCTCCAGATTTTGCTAACAGGTAATCTATGGCCAGCCTGTCCTGCATTTGGTCTTGATGAAGCTCAGTGATTTCCATTTGAAGATCCCGTATGACCCTCCCTGTGGCATTGATTTATTTCTCCAGCCTACAGGTGAGTCCCAAAATGGACCTTCTATTCTCCTGGGAAATGACACCTGGGTATGATCCCAAGGTGAGTACTCCAATGATAACACCCCCTATAGCTCTCCCCCAGGAGCTACCATCAGAAAGCTGAACATCGATTATCACTTCATCATTGCACCCAGAACCCATCGGGCCGGCAGCAGCTCTCCGGCGCCGTGCATCTGCCCGAAGCGGCATTTGCACTTGTACGGGTAAGGTAAAATAACCCAATGCTGCACATTGATATTGTCCTGGATGGAAATTCGTGGCAACTCCATTAAAAAAGAACCACATGTTAGGATCCTTGATTTGCCATGCATTGCAAATTGAACCACTATCTATAGCAGAATAATCAGGAGTAAACATAGGAAACACATCATATATATCTTCAATAGTAGTGTTAAACAAGGTATAATTAAGCTTATAAGAACTGTTATAACTACCCCATAACCAAAAATAATCATCACAACCCGTATAATTGCCTACATTCCGCAAAACCCTTTGTGCTTGAGTCCAGTACTTCCATTTACTATTCCAGACTCCAGAACTATGACAGCAGAAACAAAGTCCTTTAGTGTATTTCTTGAATGTCATGCTTCGCCAGCGGGTGTTGTTAAATTGTTCTGGAGGATTAGAGAAGAGTGTAGACCTATCAACATGTTGCAAATGTCCAATAACCAACTCAGGCGTGTTGAACAATGCCGGAAGAAAGGCCATTTGAGACACTGCCAGTGGATGCTCATAGTATAACGTTGCATTCTTACCATGAACCTCAAACATATAGTTAGCATGACGAATCCAAAAGTTGGGGTTGCCCCCATGAGTCATTGTTCTCGCAGCTGGAAGCACAGTAAGAAAGAAAAGAACAAATGCCAGCACATTTAGTTTACTGGTGAACCACCATCCTGGAGCTGAGTAACCTTCTTCTCTCTCCATGGGCGGATCGCTCCAGCAGGAACCCTTCCACTCAGGTTCCCCTTGTTGCCAATAAACGACCAATGGCTTAGGAAGACACTCCCCTAAGAAACAGGAGTATGCCCTGTTATTACTAGTACCATGTAACTAAACGTGAAACATGCCTGACATTTAACACAAATGCAATATCACAAACCCATTTACATGTGTAAGGTACTGAAAACTCTTCCATGTACTTCTGAAGGTACCTTGAGATATGCAGTTTCATAAGGCAAAACATAACATAAGCAAAGACAGGTCTTTCCCCTGCAAGAGAATAAGCACACATTTAAACATGAACAAAACATGAACATTTCTCTTCCTCCTTACATGAATAAGACATTAGATTTCTTCTTCTCTCACTGGTGTAAGTGAAAGAGGCATTCAATAACTTACAACCAGCATAGCATGGTAACTCAAATACAGTACAAATATCATTAGAGCATTTCACACTCTTAGCATGAGCAGGTAGACAATTTTTTGCTTAAAAAGGTTTTCAGGTTTTATAATGCAAACAAGGCCAATTCTTATTTACAGTCCACACAAACTTTTTTCTTTTTAGTCCAATTAAAATGTCCAAATTAAAAGTCCAAATGTTGATTGAAGCTTTCTCAGATTACAAGTTAATCACTATCTTCTCTCCAGCACAGTTCTTGGCATGGCAAGTTGAAATTAAGCCATAAATTACTTCTCACTGAATTCACAAGACACCCAGCCAACCCCCCTTTCCAGCTTTTCAGGCAAACACACATTCCTTCATGCTCCAGCCACACCCATCTGCATTAAGGCAGGCAGATAAGGTATGAAGGCACAAAGAACTTCTCCAGAATTTGCAAGCAGCTTGCACACAGAAGAAAATCACAGGGAAGGCCAAGTTGCTTTCCCTGCAATCCTGATGCTGAAACTTGGAACAACCCACTGAATTCACAAGACACCCAGCCAACCCCCCTTTCCAGCTTTTCAGGCAAACACACATTCCTTCATGCTCCAGCCACACCCATCTGCATTAAGGCAGGCAGATAAGGTATGAAGGCACAAAGAACTTCTCCAGAATTTGCAAGCAGCTTGCACACAGAAGAAAATCACAGGGAAGTCCAAGTTGCTTTCCCTGCAATCCTGATGCTGAAACTTGGAACAACCCATTCTGGATCTCTTTGTTTGAGGGTTGGGCAGTTCAAAATCAGCCAAAAACTGTATGTCTTCTCCCTTGTATTTTTGCAACAGCCTGCTGTCCATACAGGCAGGATTCACCCCCCTTTTCCTCAGGATTTCTTTCATTTGCAGCATCTGAATCTCATTTCTATGACAAACTGCATCTGTTAGTTTGTACTTGCACCCCTTTCTGGGCTTGGGCTTTTTGCATTCCTCCTCTTCTGGGCCATCCTTCCACTTCCTGCCCACACGTGAGGAATCAAGTTCACTACTCAGCTTCTCCTGCTTTTGTGATGAGGGTTGCTTCAGGGGTGAGCTGAGATCTCCTATGCTGCTCTTTGAATCACACTCCTTGCTTCTTGCCACTTTGCATGCATTAATAGCTTCAATCTGTGATGAGGTCCCCACCATTTGTTCCCCATCAGCTGGCACTAGTTGTTTTTTAGACTTGGCAGACAGTATTGCAGCATTCCCATTTGCAAGCGGCTCTCTGTTCACTGGATATACATCAACAGGTTCCATATCCAGCACAGCTGCAGTTAAAGCAGCAGAGAACAGGTCTTTTGTAGGGCTAAAAGTGCTTGATTGCTGCAAGGCAGGATATAATGTCCCATCTTCTTTTCCACCCCCACCTCCATCAGGGGGCTTATGCTATTGTTTCTCATATGATGGAGGGGCAGTTGGACTCCCTCCCTTGGCTGGAGGCAAAAGCTGTGGAAGTGGACCATCAAGCCTTTGTGAGAACAACATATTTTTTGGAGTAAGTCTTTGAAGGCAGTTTCTGACTTCCTCCCACGTAAATAGCACTGAAACAGAAATTCTCTCATGCTTTTGCAATTCATTCCCAATCTGTTTCCACTGTTTTAAGTCCAAACATTCATCATATTTAACCCAATGACAGTTTTTTCCTATAACTTTGACCAGCTGCTGTATTCCCTTCTCATCAGCCTTTCGCCCATTGTTATTCAAAAGATCTGATATATCTTTACAAAGCTCCTGCATTTGCAAAGTTAACACGCACCCCATGGTAAAAAAAAATATTTTTCTTTTTTCACTCACCATATTGTAATTAAGCGCTTGATTGGACCTTTCCTCTGGTCGGAGTGAGTGAGACCTTGTCCCGGTCGCTAATTATGAGGTGTTAATTGCTGAAGCAGAGTTCAAAGAAGGCTCTCATTGTAGTTCAAAGCCTCCCACGGAGCGCCACTTGTAGGAATCTGATCCATGTAAAGATAATCAGCCTCATCTAACAGAGCAGTTTATAGCCCCAGATCTTTTAAGAGAGCATTAAAAGGTCTAACGGAGTCCAGCTCATTAGACAGAGTAAAGAGGGAACAGAGATGGAGAGAAAAGCAGAGAGCAAAGCATACACACGCGACTGCAGTTTTGGGGCTGAAGAAAGGCATAATCATGGCTTCTCTTTATTCAAGCAGAGTATATCAGAAACACTAAGGCACATACAACCAATTAGAAGTGTCCAAAGAATGTCCAAACCCAAATAAGGAGAATACTTTTTCACTATTCTACGCATGCCCACAATCAAGCGTTGTCTCTCAGTAAGCAAAGAGGCCTTTGTTTACAAAATGTGTCAGAGACAGCCTGACAGAATCCAGATACATTCCCACACCCTGGACTTCCAAAAAGAAGTTACATTCTCAACTTTTTCGCTGGCAAAACTTAAGTCCTCCTTGGTGCATGTTTTTAGCAAATGAGTGGATTCTCTCCACATTCACACCATGTGTTGTTGTTGACTTGAGCATGTTGGTCTTACATTTCAGCACTCTGACTTTCAGCCTATTAGGGTCTTCCAAATGACTAGGAGAGGTTGAATTCCTCAGCCATATCCTTCTTTAGCTCAATAATGTTTGTTCTTGCCATAAAGTTCTTCCTGAATCTGAGCCAGCAGACTTGAGGCACATATCCATTCAGAAGGACTTGTATTTTGAAGGCATTGAATGCCATCATATTTTAGATTAAAAAGAACATAGGAATGTTAGTAGCAGTATTACATTTGTCCATTTAGCCCATTATTGTCAACATTAAATGGCAAAGGTTTATTAGGGTTTCAGGCCAGAGCTTTCCCAAGCCAGCCTGGAGATCCTTGTCAATACTAAAGCTGGTATTTTCCTCATGGAAAGTATGCATTCCCTATTCTCTTACAGCCCTCACTTTATATATGAAAATAAAACATAATGGCCCAAATATTCTTGCCTAGTTACCCTACAGCAAAGGTTCTCAACTTACGGCCTGCAAGCTGGCCCTGGCCTGTGGCACCATTTCAGGTGGCCCACATCACTGCAACTGCCAGAAGCAGAAGTGGATGTGTTTACAACAGCCACAGAAATATTTTATGACAGTGTTTATGGTGGGGGGAACCACCAGTCTGACCCACTCAGCTGTCTGAGGGGGCATGATCCAGCCCACAGCTTTAAAAGGTTGAGAACCACTGCCCTACAGCATCATAAATAGTGTAATATTTGGGAACAAATAGGCTCAAGGTAAGAAATCTCTTTAGATTTTGATACATATTGAGCTGCATGGCATAGTATGCTACAGGTATTTTCTATGGCGGTTTCTTAACTTGAACCAATTGCAAGCGCGGCGCCAAAATGGCCGCCGTGCTCTTTGCGGGCCCCCCCCCCACCGGACGAAGGCATCCGGGTAGTTAGGGGGCGTGGCCAGCTCCCTTATAAAAGGGGTGGCCACGAGGCAGCTGCGCTGCCATTTTACGAAGCAACGGAGCAGAGAAGTTTTTCCCTCTTACCTCCGTCGCTTTTACCTTTACCAGGAAGCCTTTTGGCTGCTGAATTTTCTCGTTTTCGGCTTCCCATCGATTGGCTGAAGAAGAAGAAGGCGGCTGCGAGCGTGGCTCGTGCGGTTCGGAGGCGCAATTCGGGTCGGAGGACCGCGGCTGCGCCTCCCCAGCAGCCGCCTTTGCCTGCACCCACCGGGACCGGTGGAATGGGGTCTATTCCCCCTTGGCCGGAGAATGGGGGCCCACGCACGGGTCCAGTAGGGGCTGCGGCCCTCGGCCCGCAAGCGGTGGACACCGCTCCTGGTGTTGCCCATTCTGCTGGGCCTTCCTCTATAGGGGCGCAGCTCACTCCGGGGCCTTCCAGCCTTGGGGGGTGGTCTGGTCCCCTTCCCTGGCAGGTTGCTACATCGGCCCTACCGGGCCCGGGTGTGGGGTTGTGGCCCTATTCGGGCCCCGGGGTACAGGGACCTGTACCCATGCCTGTAGTAGGCGGGCCGGCTGGCCCTTTGCCCCATGTCAGCGTGGAAGCCTTATTGGCCCGCGTTGCGGCCCTCGAGGCATCCCTGGCCCGGGCTAGCCACTCTGGGGCTCCCTTTGGGGTTCATTTCGACGCGTCGTCTGCTGGGCAGCGGCAGGCGACGGGACGGGTCGAGCTGCTTGAGGCGCGTGGCACGACCTCGGCCACTGCCTCGCAGCTCCCCAATCAACAGACCGGTGCGGGTCAGGCCCCATCGACGAGCTCCACGGTGGTCGTGAGCTCCGACGCCCCCAGTAGGCCGGAACCCCCGGTGGGGGCAGCCTATGGGGGTGCAGCATGTGAGTATGCGGTCCAAACTAGTGCACCTACACACGTGGCCACATTGGGGGGGGTTTCAATGGCATTGGCCTCGCGCGGGTGGGGCGGCAGTCCAGCCGCTGACGCCCCACCCGGCGACGACAACTACCAGGGCCCCGTGGTGGGGGGTGTTTCCTACCCTGTGGGGAATGTTTTGGGGGTGGCTAGGTTAGTACAGGCCCCTTTTCAGATGCCAGCAGTTCCTACTGTGCCTGTGTCGGCCTTGCCGACGGCGGGGTATTCCTTACCACTGGGTGACCATTTGGCACAGACCACCAAAGAGAAGATCTGGCGGTGGGTGTACGTGGATATCTTCTCACTCCTCAACAGAGAGCCCACCAAGGAGGAGAGGGAGGGGCAGGATGAGAAGGATAAGGAGCAGGCACGTCGTCGCAAGCCACCACGTACGTGGGCCAACTGGTTGCCGGCCTACCTCATATACATGGCGGTGTACCTTAGGGCCCGGCCGGATTTGGCAATTATGATGGTCCAGTATTTGGACAACATCTATAGGGCGATGGTTGACTTTCCGGGCCCGTCATGGTTGGCTTATGATGAGGAATTCCGTCTGCGGATTCCCCTGCACCCCGAGATGAGGTGGGATGAGCCATGCCAGAGGCTGTGGCTTTTGTACATGACGCACACGCGCCCGGGGAGAGATACCATTGTGGACATGCGGTCCAGCGAGCGGCCCCAGCACAGGTTCCCTGCCAGGTGGCGGGGCAGGGGGTTCCTGCCCGCCTGCTGTGCTGGACTTTCTCGTCCAATGGTTCCTGCAATAGGAAGAATTGCAAATACAGACATGAGTGTCCCGCCTGTGCTGGCCCCCATGCGGCCTCTGCCTGTCCCAGGCCTGGAGGGACGCGGGGCAGAGGGAGGGGCGGACAGGGGGCTGGCAAGACTGCCGCAGATGGAGTTAGTTCACCGAAAGGCTCCCTCCCCAATTAATGTGGACATGTTGGAGCGTTGGCTCACATTGTACCCGAAGGGAGAGGATGCGGATTATCTCCTTCAGGGTTTTAGGCAGAGGTTCCGTATCCCTTTCATGGGTGATAGGTCCCCTCAGGATGCCCCCAATCTTTTATCCCTTAGAGGGAGGGAGGAGGTGGCTGCTGCCAGCATTAATAAGGAGGTCGTTGCGGGTAGGGTCGCTGGCCCTTTCCCTTCACCCCCGTTTCCCAATCTTAAGGTATCGCCCTTGGGCTTAGTACCTAAAAAGTCACCGGGCGAGTTTCGCCTCATTCATCACTTGTCCTACCCGGCCGGCCGATCGGTCAATGATGCTATCCCTGATGACCTTTGCTCAGTCAGGTATACATCTTTTGACCACGCGCTGCGCATGGTGCGCTCATGTGGCCCGGGTGCGCTGCTGGCTAAGTGCGACATTAAGTCGGCTTTTCGCCTCTTGCCGGTGCACCCGGGCGACTTTGAGTTGCTGGGTTTCAAGTTTTGGGGTCAATATTACTTTGATAAGGCCATGCCTTTTGGCTGTTCCATATCATGCTCGGCCTTCGAGCGCTTCAGTACCTTCCTAGAGTGGGCTTTCGTCCGCAGGTCAGGGTCCCGGTCTGTAGCCCATTACCTGGATGACTTTTTATTCGGGGGTGAACGGGGCTGGGACACGTGTACACGTCTCCTCAACACATTTCAGACGCTAATGGAGGAACTCGGTGTCCCTTTAGCGCCCGAAAAGACCGAGGGCCCATCTAACCAGCTAGTCTTCCTGGGGGTGGAGATTGACACGGTAGCACAGGCGTCTAGGTTACCGCGGGATAAGGTGTCCAGAATAGTGGCCCTTATCTCGGACTTGCTGGCCAAGTGCAAGGCATCACTGAGGGAACTGCAGGTGCTACATGGTCACCTCAATTTCGCTTGCAGGGTGGTCGCACCGGGCAGGGCGTTCGCTCGGCGCTTGTGCGACGCCATGGCAGGATTATCCAGGCCCCACCATAGGGTTCGGCTTACCCGGGGTATCAGGGCACACATGCTGGTCTGGCTACAGTTCCTGAGGGAGTTCAATGGGGTCTCATTTTGGAGGTCTGACCTCCTGGCTTCCCCTCATTTTCAGATTCAGTCCGATGCCTCGGGATCCCTGGGTTATGGGATGTACTTCAATGGGAAGTGGGCCTATGGTGGGTGGCCACCAGCCTGGGCAGGCACGGGTCGCCTGCGTGATCTCACATATCTGGAATTTTTTCCTATCCTGGGTGCTTTGATGCTATGGGGCGAGGAGTGGGCCAACTCGGTTGTGCATTTCTGGTGTGACAATGCGGCTGTTGTCCACATTGTCAATGCACAGACTTCTAAATCGCCCAGGGTTATGGACCTAGTGCACCAGTTTGTGTTGCGCAGCCTGCGCCTCAACGTTCTTTTCAGGGCCAGGCATGTCCCAGGGGTTAATAATGATATTGCTGACGCTTTGTCCCGCCTGCAGATCTCCCGGTTCCGTGCCTTGGCCCCGGATGCGGAGGAATTTCCCTCGCCACTCCCGGACGAGATGTGGACCATTGGCAAGGAGAGGTGAACCGGGCGATTGGCCTGTCACTAGCGCCACACACGCGTAAGGCGTATCACCACGCATTTAATTCTTTCAGAGCATTCTGTACCCAAGTTCAACTGCCAGGAACCTGGCCGATCCCGGTAACCCATGTTCTGCGGTTCATGGTTTACCTGCATGCCCAGGGCCTTGCACCTCGCACCATAGCATCTAAGCTGTCAGCGTTGGCTTTTATGGCCAAAGTGGGAGGTCATGTGGACAGCACCACTGACTTCCGTGTGAGACATGTTTTGGAGGGGTGGGTGCGCGAGCGCGGGCGTTGCCCGGACGACCGCCACCCGATTTCCCTAGGGGTTCTTACCCAGTTGGCCCGGGGCTGGCCTGGCCTCTGTTTTGATGGATATGAGGCAGCCCTATTTCATGCAGCCACAACGGTGGCATTTTTTGGAGCGCTCCGCATCAGCAAGCTTGTGATGCTGTCTAAGGCGGATGCAAGTCGTAGGGCACTGGAACTCGAGGATGTCTATGTTGCCAAAGACTGGGCTCAGTTGAGGATACGCTCCTCTAAGACGGATCAGCATGGCGTAGGCAGTGGTGTAAGACTGCTACGGTGTTCTTTGGCAGACATCTGTCCGGTTGGTGCCCTACAGGAGTTTCTTGCACTGCGTGGCACGCACCATGGCCCGTTTTTCTGTCACCAAGATGGGTCTCCCCTTACTAAATTTCAATTTTGGAAGGTGACAGGCAAAGCGCTGGCCAGTGTGGGCCTCCCGGGCGCCCGTTATGGCACCCATTCATTCCGAATAGGTGCGGCCTCAACTGCAGCTGCTTTTGGGTACTCCGGGGCTGACATACGCAGCATGGGAAGGTGGGGTTCGCAATGTTTTCAGTTTTATGTGCGCCCACTTCCGCCGTGAGTACCAGTTTAGTCACCTTACCTTCTTTTCCTCGTTTTTCCTTACAGACCCTGGGTGTCGTATTACACCGATGACAGTATGGCTGGTGGGCCATAGCTACGTGCACAGGGCAGCGCGTTACGCTGCGGCGACAGAGTGGGGACCCCGACTGGGACTGGGTGCATACGCAAGTCTCACATGTCATGGTAAGCCCGGGATGTTATGGCGGGAGCTGCTGCCTTTCCTTTTTTCAGGCCAGGATGCTGACCCGCCTGACATTCTCATCATACACCTAGGGGGCAATGATTTGGGCCAGGTCACCGGCTTATCGCTGAAGCATGCGATTTGCGAGGACCTCGCCTACCTGCATTACGTCTGGCCCGCCACAACCCTTGTTTGGTCGGACATGGTTCCGCGCCATGCGTACAGAGGAGGTTTCGACCTCCTGGCCCTTGACCGCGCTAGACGCATGGTGAATAGGGCAGTGGCACGGTTCCTTGTCGACAGGGCTTGGGGGAGGGTCAGTCGTCACCCCGCTATTAGTCTACAAAATTATGACCTGTATGCAGGGGATGGGGTCCATCTGTCGCGAGGAGGTATGGACCTCCTGTTGGGTGATTGGCGAGCAGGCCTGTTGACCGAGCTGACGGTCTGGGGGGGGCGTCAGGCCTTCTTTGAAGCCCCTCCGTGTGGCGGGTAGCACTGGTAAGGTAAACATTTATGACCCACAGGTATCCGGCAGGTTCGCAATTGACTGGACAACACTAGACAGGCATAAGTTGGTTAAACGTTGTCCGGTCAACGACGAACTAGGCGACGGGGTGATGGCTATAGCTAGACAGCATGCATCACCCCGTGATTTCACGGATACGCGTCAGAGGGTGGGGTCATTAGTTAGATATTGACTACGGTCAACAATTTGTTTGTTGTCAACAAACAAATTGATACAAATAGATACATTGTAACCAATTGCCGTTGGCAATTTTGGGTGGTACCTTACCAGTGTTACTTCGGCCTGCTTGCCTGAAGAATTATGATTGGTCGTTTTACCAATAGAAATTTATAATTCGGACTAGGGCATGAATCAATAAATGTGGCCCAATGCCGTTATCCACTTTCATTAGTGTCTGAGTCCTTTATTGGGGGGTGCGCCTGCAATAGGCTTCAGTAGTTATGTCTTTTGTGTAGCTCTGCACAAGAGCTTTGGTTAATGCTATGTCACAGAAATGCTCATTTTTCAGTATTGAAATTGTTGCTAATCTAAATACCAAATGCATATACTGTACTGTAGTCAAAAATTATTAGAAAAGCTTTGCTTGTATTTCTCTCTCTCTGTATGTGTGTGTTGGGGAATTCTAAGGGTGTCAGACAGCTTGTTTTAACACAGCAACTAATTAAAACAGGGGTTTCAGGCTGTGAATCTCATACAATATGTTTCAGAGAACTTTGACAGTTGTTTTGCTTTTCAAGAAGAATCTTGAATGAACCTTTGAACTCTTACAAACAAAACTGAATATAAGTACAACATTTTTGCTCTGCTACATTTCAAGTTTTAAGCATGAGGTGAAAAACACAATTCCATCCCCCTTTTTTGGTGCTGTATGCCAGAATGCTTATGTTTCTAATTTCACAATCTTAAAACAAGGTCATGATTTTTTTTAAGGATTAACACGTTTTGTATTGAACAAACTGTACTTTAATTAACAGTATGCATGGGAGGTGGTTGCACTTGTAGTTAAAATGCATTTATAAGACAGGAGGAAAGAAGCAGATAATATTTTTAAAGGTTAATTGAATGGTACAGCCTAACTCCAAATCTGACTAGCCCTACTGCTAGATCAAAAAGAACTGGGTTAGGCAGAGAGCAGGGTCAAGGGGGCTAGGAATTTCCTGTAAGTCTTTGGATCACTGGAAAATAGTTCAAATGGCACCATGCTACAAGCACTCCAAGTTATTACCTGCATCTCCATCTAATTGCACCTCCCCTCTCTCCAACACATGTTACTGTACACAGAGCAGAATGAATGCTCTGAGTTAAAAATTGGGAGGTGGGGGGAGAGATTAGCCTCAACATCTCTAACTGGGTGCCATTGCAGGCGCACCCTCCCCAATAATGGACTCAGACACAAATGAAAGTGGATAACGGCATTGGGCCACATTTATTGATTCATGCCCTAGTCCGAATTATAAATTTCTATTGGTAAAACGACCAATCATAATTCTTAGGGCAAGCAGGCCGAAGTAACACTGGTAAGGTACCACCCAAAATTGCCAACGGCAATTGTTACAATGTATCTATTTGTATCAATTTGTTTGTTGACAACAAACAAATTGTTGACCGTAGTCAATATCTAACTAATGACCCCACCCTCTGACGTGTATCCGTAAAATCAGGGGGTGATTCCAGCTGTCTAGTGGTAACCATCACGCCCTCGCCTGGTTCGTCGTTGACCGGACAACATTTAAACAACTTATGCCTATCTAGTGTTGTCCAGTCAATTGCGAACCTGCCGGATACCTGTGGGTCATAAATGTTTACCTTACCAGTGCTACCCGCCACACGGGGAGGCTTCCCAAAAGGCTCACCACCACCCCCCCAGACCGTCAGCTCGGTCAACAGGCCTGCTCGCCAGTCTACTAACAAGAGGTCCATACCTCCCTGCGACAGATGGGCCCCCTCCCCTGAACAAAGCTCATAATTTTGCAGACTGATGGTGGGGAGGCGAATGACGCGTCCCCAACCCTTGTCAAAGGAACCGGGCAATAGCCCCAGAGCGACGAGCTCGGTCAAGAGCCTGGAGGCCAAACGCTCCCATGTAAGCGTACTGCGGTATCATGTCCGACCAAATGAGGGGTGTGGCGGGCCACACATAATGTGAGTAGTCCAGGTGACTGCAAATCGCAAGCTTCCGCGATAGGCCAGAGACCTGTCCGAAACCGTTGCCCCCAAGGTGAATAACCAGGACATCAAGCGAGTCAGCATCCCTGATGTAGAAAAGGAATGGCAACAGTTCCCGCCATAACATGCCGCGCTTACCACACCACCTGAGACGTGCGGGTGCACCCAGTCCCAGTCGGGGTCCCACTCTGTTGCTGCAGCGTAACGCGCTGCCCTGTGCAGCGTAACGCGCTGCCCTGTGCACGTGGCAACGGCCCACCAGCCATACTGTCACCGGTGTAAAACGACACCCAGGGTCTGTCAAGGAAAAAAGGGGGGGTGAGAAACATTGCAGTGACTAAACTGGTACTCACGGTTGAAGAGGGTGAACACAAAAAATTGAAAACAATGTGATCCCCACCTTCCCATGCGGCGCATTTCAGCCCCAGAGTACCCAAAAGCAGCTGCAGTAGAAGCCGCCATTATCCTGAAGGAATGGACGCCGAAACAAGCCCCCGGGAGGCCCCCACTGGCTAGGGCTTTCCCATTCACCTTCCAAACTGAAATTTAGTGAGGGGAGACCCACCCTGGTGACAGAAAAATGGGCCTTGGTGCGTGCCACACAGTGCAAGAAACTCCTGTAGGGCACCAACCGGACAGATGTCTTCCAAGGAACATCGTAGCAGTATTACTCAACTGCCTACGCCGTACTGATCTGTTTTAGAGGAGCATATCCTCAACTGAGCCCAATCATTGCAAACATAGACATCTTCGAGTTCCAGTGCCCTACGACTTGCATCCGCCTTAGACAGCATCACAAGCTCGCTGATGCGGAGCGCTCCAAAAAAGGCCACCGTTGTAGCCACATGAAACAGGGCTGCCTCATACCTATCGAAACATAGGTCATGCCAGCCCCGTGCCAGTTGGGTAAGAACCCCAGGGGAAATTGGGTGGCGGTCATCCAGGCTACGCCCACGTTCCCGCACCCACCCCTCCAAAAATCGTCTCACACGGAAATCAGCGGTACTATCCGCATGACCTCCCACCTTGGCCATAAAAGCCAGCGCCGACAGCCTGGATGCTATGGTGCGGGGTGCAAGGCCCTGGGCATGCAGGTAAACCATGAAACGGAGGATGTGGGCCACCGGGATCGGCCAGGTATCTGGCAGCTGAAATTGTGTACAAAATGTCTGACAAGAAACTAATGTATGGTGATACGCCTTACACGTGCGTGGCGCCAGCGACATGCCGATCGCCCGGTTCACCTCTCCTTGCTAAAGGCCCATATCTCATCCGGGGGTGGCGAGGGCAATTTCTCCGCATCCGGGGCCAAGGCGCGGAACCGGGAGATCTGCAGGCGGGACAAAGCGTCAGCAATATCGTCATTGACCCCCGGGACATGCCTGGCCCTAAACAGTACATTGAGGCGCAGGCTGCGCAATACAAACTGGCGCACCAGGTCCATGACCTTGGGAGATTTAGAAGTCTGTGAGTTGACAATGCGGACAACGGCCGCATTGCCACACCAGAAATGCACCACGAGTTGGCCCACTCTTCACCCCATAGCATCAAAGCCCCCAGTATGGGAAAATTTTCCAAATATGTGAGATCTCTCAGGCGACCCGTGCCTGACCAGGCTGGTGGCCACCCACCATAGGCCCACTTCCCATAGAAGTACATCCCATAACCCAGGGATCCAGAGGCATCAGACTGTATCTGAAAGCGAGGTGAAGCCAGGAGGTCAGACCTCCAAAATGAGACCCCATTGAACTCCCTCAGGAACTGGAGCCATATGTGCCTATCTGCCCTGATGCCCCGTGTCAGTCTCACCCTGTGATGGGGTCTGGGTAAGCCTGTCATGGCGTCGCACAAGCGCCGAGCAAATGCCCTGCCAGGTTCGACCGCCCTGCAAGCGAAGTTAAGGTGGCCATGTAGCACCTGCCATTCCCGAAGGGATGCCTTGCGCTTAGCCAGCAATCCCGAAATGAGGGCCACTATCCTGGACACCTTTTCCCCTGGCAACCCATACGTCTGCGCTACTGTGTCAATCTCCACCCCCAGGAACACCAGCTCAGTAGATGGGCCTTCGGTCTTTTCGGGCGCCAAAGGGACACCAAGTTCCTCCATTAGCGTCTGAAATGTGTTGAGGAGACGTGTGCACGTGTCCCAGCCCCGTTCATCCCCGGACAAAAGTCATCCAGGTAATGGGCTACAGACCGAAACCCTGACCTGCGTACAAATGCCCACTGTAGGAATGTACTGAAATGCTCGAAGGCCGAGCAGGATATGGAACAGCCGAAAGGCATGGCTTTGTCAAAATAATGTTCCCCCGGAATTTGAAACCCAGCAACTCGAAGTCACCCGGGTGCACCGGCAGGAGACGGAAAGCCGACTTGATGTCGCATTTAGCTGACAGTGCACCCGGGCCACATGAGCGCACATGCGCAATGCCTGATCAAAGGATGCACACCCGACATAGCAAAGGTTATCAGGAATAGCATCACTAACCGACCGGCCGGCTGGGTAGGGCAAGTGATGAATCAGGCGGAAATCGCCCGGGGACTTCTTGGGCATTAGTCCCAGTGGGGATACTTTAAGGTTGCGAAACAGGGGTGCAGGAAAAGGGCCAGCGACCCTGCCCGCATCAATCTCCTTATTAATGCTGGCGGCAGCCACCTCCTCCCTTCCCCTGGGTGACAAAAGGTTGGGTGCCTCTTGAGGGGACCTATCCCCAGTGAAAGGAATACGAAACCCCAGTTGAAAACCATGAAGCAGGGAATCTGCGTCTGCCCTCTTTGGGCACAATGCGAGCCAACGCTCCAGCATGTCCACATTAACTGGGGAGGGGGCCTTTGGTGGACCTGCTCCCTCAGCGGCAGTCCTACCTGCCCCCTGCCCACCCCTACCCCCGCCCCGAAGTCCTCCCGGCCTGGGACAGGCGGAGGCAGCATGGGGCCAGAACAAGAGGGGCACTCATGCCTGTACTTGCAATTTTTCCTGTTGCAGGAACCATTGGACAAGAAGGTCCAGCACAGCAGGCAGGCTGGAACCCCCCGCCCCGCCACCTGGCGGGGTACCTGTACTGGGGCCGCTCGTCGGACCGCATGTCCACAATAGCCTCTCCCCCCAGGCGCTGGGCGCGTGGGGGTCATATACAGAAGCCACAGCTTCTCACAGGGCTCGTCCCACCTCATCTCTGGGTGCAGTGGAAACTTCATACGGAATTCCTCGTCGTAAGCCAGCCACGACGGACCCGGGAAGTCAACCATGGCCCGGTAAATGTTGTCCAAATACAGTACCATCGAGATGGCCAGATCCGGCCTGGCCCTGAGGTAAACAGCCATGTAAATTAGGTATGCTGGCAACCAATTTGCCCACGTACGTGGCGGCTTACGACGACGTGCCTGCTCCTTATCCTTCTCATCCTGCCCTTCCCCCTCCTCCTTGGTAGGCTCCCTGTTAAGAAGGGAGAAGATGTCCACGTACTCACCCCTCCAAATCTTTCCCTTAGTGGATTGGGCCAGAAGGTCCTGTAGGAGCAAGGAATACCCTGCTGTCGGCAATGCTGACACCGGCACAGAGGGAACTGCGGGCAAAGCAACGGGGGCCTGAACCAACCCGGGCACCCCCAACACATTCCGCACCTCATAGGGGGGCGCCACCCCAACCCGGGCCCCGGGTCAGGGATGAAGTCGCCGGGTGGGCCGGAGGCGGCTGCACCGCTGCACCACCCGTGCGAAGCCATGGCCACTGAAATGCCCCCCCCCCAGGGAAGTCAGTTGTGTGGGTGCACTAGCTTGAACTGCATACTCACCCGATGCACCCCCACGGGCTGCCCCCACCGGGGGTTCCGGCCCGCTGGGGGCGTCGGAGCTCACGACCGAAGCTGAGCTCGTCGTCGGGGCCAGATCAGCACAAGTCTGCTGCGCCTGCTGAGTGGGGAGCTGCGAGGCAGTGGCCGCCACCGGCCCGCGCGCCTCAAGCAGCTCGACCCGACCCGCCGCCTGCCGCTGCCCGGCAGCCAAAGGATCAACCTGGAAACCGAAAAGGCGCCCCCGCTTGGTTGGCCCCTACCAGGGATGCATCGAGGGCCGCTACGTGGGCCAGAAAGGCCTCCACGTTAATATATCCCCCAGCCCCAACCGGGGGCAAAAGGGCCAGCCGGCCCACAGTAACGGGCACCTGTCCAGGTCCCTGGGCCCCGGGGGCCAGATACAGCCAAGAGCCCCTGCTCGGCCCTTGAGGGGCCGTAGGCATGCCCTGCCACGGCAGGGAAAGCCGCACGGACCATGCCCGGGGTAGTGGTCATCGTTTGTGCCAAGGGCCGAGGCCCCAGCCGACCACCGATCCCATCCCACCGGTCCCAGTGGGCTCTGCCAAAGGTGGCTGCTGCGCGGGCGCAGTCGTGGTCCTCCGACCCGGCTGATGCCTCCGCGCCGATCGAGCCACGTTAGCGGCTGCCTTCTTCTTCGAGGGCATAGCTGAGGTAGCTAGGAAGCCTACGAATAGAAAAAGCTGCCCAAAAAGGCTTCCCTTGAAAGGACACGAGCGACGGAGGTAAGAGGGAAAAACTTCTCCGCTCCGTCGCTTCGCCAAAATGGCAGCACGGCTGCCTCGTGGCCACCCCTTTTATTAGGGTGCTGGCCATGCCCCTAACTACCCGGATGGCTTTGTCCGGTGGGGGGGGGGCCGCAAAGAGCGAGGCGGCCATTTTGGCGCCACGCTTCCATTTGTACAGAATGAAAGCCAGAGGACATACATCAACAAAGTAAAGGACAAAGGAGGACAATGATTTGCCCAAATCTGTACATGCAGATTTATATGTAGGAAAGCAAAATTAGAATTGATTTTCATAACTTAAACGTGATTATAATGCAACTCACTTGAATAAGGAAGGCAGTGACTGAATTAGCTGGAGACCTTTAAGGAATGCTCTCCAAGTATGCTAATAGTTGAGAGGCTTGTTCAAGATGCTCACTCTCCCTCTTTATGCTTCTTTGTCTTTAAGCCATTCCTTCAAGCAGAAAAAAAACTTTCAAAAGGGAATAGTTCGCTAGAAGCCCTTCAAATGGATGGCTGTCCTCCCTAAAATAGGACACATGGCCACCTTTCTGCTGATTTCTGTTAGTTTCTCTTTGCCCTAAGAATCTTCTCATCAATTTGTGGATGGCCCATCTTGATGAAGTACTGAATCAGTCAAACAGTGAAGTGAGATTTCAAACACTTCAGTCAAACACTGAAGTGGAGCAACCATCATGATGGTGTGAGAGGGTTCCACCAGACAATCAGCCTTGATGATCAGCGTTCAATGACTAGGGTCTGAGAGCTGCTCTCCTCATGTAACCTCTCAAAATGAATAGCAATAATATATAGGAAGGGTAGCAATCCATCTTCTAGGTACCTTTGGGTTCTTACTTTCTTCTCTTTGCTTGGGGCAGTCCCACCACAGTCCACTTAGAAGGCAAGAAAGCAAGGTTTATGGTTTGACAAAACTATAAACAAATATTACCCTCTACCTCATAAAGACCCACATCTCATTTCTCACCAGTGGAACAGGTTTTTGTCTACAGTGGACAAGGCAAACAGCACAAATGTGGAGCAACCATTTTCTAGATCAATGAGGGAAAGTGGAAAGAACACTGGATATTACCAGATTCTGGTTGCTGTCATGCTCACTATATTTAATGTGCTTAACCTCTGAATGTTCTCACATGTTTCTTGTTCTTATATTTAACATTGCCTTATGAATTACCAAAAATAGTTGTAGGGAAATTTTCTTTTGGTGTAACGTTATGCTGTGATGATATTGGTACCTGCAATGGCAATCTGGCAATGACATCTGGCTAGTAAAGCATACTGTCCCATTTCAAGACTCCACAGGACATCTCTAGGACATAAGGGAACCCTGAGAAGCATCAGGACCTGAAATTTCAGGGCTGGGAGGGAGGAGGGAAATAGGAAGCTTTTAACTCATTTAAATTAAATATTACTCATGCTGGATGAGAAGATCGTCTGGCTCCATGGCACAGCTTTACGGTAATAAGTTTTCAGCCCTTGTATATGCAGGAGAGCCACTGAATGTAATGGTCAGGATTCCATGATATCAAGACATTCTCTAGATACACAGAGGCATCTGTGACTCACTACAGAAATGGTACTCAGTTTTTTGTAATGGGAATTGCTGCCTACACAACAACTATAGAAGGTGATTCTGTGTTATGCTTGTGTGGTGTGTGTTTTATTTTTTGACAATTTATGTGTCACACAGAAGGTTATTCCAACTCAGATGCATTATTACTGTATAATGAGAAGGGCCACCTTTACTGTATAATGAGAAGGGCCACCTTTTCTAGGATCTCTGCAAGGAATATCTTTTCGTAGTTTCTGAGTGATGATGAAAGTACGTTTGGCTTCCAAGGCAAATCATGGCCATTTACCTCAATTTGAAAGGGGTCTTAGGAAGAAACCCCCCCCCCCCATCCAGTCACAAAATCATATCACCTTGTTTGCTCCTTTTTGATGAAGTTAGGCATAGATGCAACCTGCTTCATTTCCTCCACTACTTACTTTTCTTGTGTCTTTTGTGTAACAGTGATAACCAGTAATTGCTGTCAACTGTTGCATTTTTACATGAATACACCAGACTCCAAATTTATTTCATCTGATTAATTTGACCTTGAGTCAAATATGCTTGCAGTGCCACATGCAGAGGTTGCTACTATTGAACAGATGCCTAGCACTGCTGCCAGTGATAGCCAAGATGACATGCTCAGGCTGAATGTACACTCTGAACCTATTCCCAGCTCCCTAAACAGATGACTGGTATTTTCAAAACTAGCAACATTAACTATCCAAAAAAGCATTGTTGTCTGTACAGCTTTTCCCTTTCTGCATCACCATGTAGTAGGGTTTCCCCAGAATGTTATCCATACATACAAATCCATGCATAGCTCTGAGGTGTACGTTGCTCCAGTAGGTGAATTCATAATATGCATTTTTCATACATGTTATCTAAAATGTATACTGTATTTTGTTTCACTTTTAATGGGGTTTCCATCTCACCAAGGGAAGAATGGGCAAAACTACTAGAATAGGGAATACAATGAGTATGGTTTTCAACCTGTACATGAGTCAAGAAGCAATAGTTAGGACAGGATACAGAATAACAAAGTAGTTTGAAATAGGAAAAGGAATAAGACATGGGTGCATTTTGTCACCCTGCTTATTTAACTTATGTACAGAGCACATATGTGCAATGCAGGGCTGGATGAATCACAAGTTGGAATTAAAATTGCTGGGAGAGACATCAACAATTTGAGATATGCAGATGGTACTACCCTAATGACAGAAAGTGAAAAAAACCTAAAGAAGCTCTTGCTTAGGCTCCCCACCCTGACTCGCCTTGGTCAGGGATGGGTGGGAGCATGCCACAGCTGCCCCGAGTTCCCGCCGCAGGGCTACACGAGCCGCCACCACCGCCGAGCCACCGCAACACTGTCAGCTCCCCACCCTGACTCGCCTTGGTCAGGGGTGGGTGGGAGCATGCCGCAGCTGCCCCGAGTTCCCGCCGCAGGGCTACACGAGCTGCCGCCGCCGCCGAGCCGCCGCAACACTGCCGGCTCCCCACCCTGACTCGCCTTGGTCAGGGGTGGGTGGGAGCATGCCGCAGCTGCCCCGAGTTCCCGCCGCGGGGCTACAAGAGCCGCCACCACCACTGAGCCGCCACAACAACGCTGGCTCCCCACCCTGACTCGCCTTGGTCAGGGGTGGGTGGGAGCATGCCGCAGCTGCCCCGAGTTCTTGCCACGGGGCTACAAGAGCCGCCGCCGAGCCACCAAAACACTGCTGGCTCCCCACCCTGACTTGCCTTGGTCAGGGGTGGGAAGGAGCATGCCACAGCTGCCCCGAGTTCCCGCCGCAGGGCTACACGAGCCGCCACCACCGCCGAGCCACCGCAACACTGTCAGCTCCCCACCCTGACTCGCCTTGGTCAGGGGTGGGTGGGAGCATGCCGCAGCTGCCCCGAGTTCCCGCCGCAGGGCTACACGAGCTGCCGCCGCCGCCGAGCCGCCGCAACACTGCCGGCTCCCCACCCTGACTCGCCTTGGTCAGGGGTGGGTGGGAGCATGCCGCAGCTGCCCCGAGTTCCCGCCGCGGGGCTACAAGAGCCGCCACCACCACTGAGCCGCCACAACACCGCTGGCTCCCCACCCTGACTCGCCTTGGTCAGGGGTGGGTGGGAGCATGCCGCAGCTGCCCCGAGTTCTTGCCACGGGGCTACAAGAGCCGCCGCCGAGCCACCAAAACACTGCTGGCTCCCCACCCTGACTTGCCTTGGTCAGGGGTGGGAAGGAGCATGCCGCAGCTGCCCCGAGTTCCCGCCGCGGGGCTACAAGAGCCGCTGCCACCGCCGAACCACCGCAACACCGCTGGCTCCCCACCCTGACTCGCCTTGGTCAGGGGTGGGTGGGAGCACAGCTGTTCCCTGAGTACAGCTGCCATGTGGTGGGACACCCCTTTCTTTTTAGATGAGACATTTTTAGGGGCTCCATCTTAGACTTGTAGTAGCCGAGGGTACTAGTTGGTATTAAATGATAAATTGTATTGTGTCAGGATCTGTATTAGACTTTGTAATTTTGTATCTTTAACATTGTAGAAATTGCCATATTGTGGAGAGTTCTAGTGTAACTTATTTGCACTTTCCCCTTTACTTATAGTATGTTTTTTCTGACTTGTAATCTTGTAATTTGATGACATTATTGCTTTATTATTGTATTGTTGATTTATTGTGTTATTTTTACCTGTATTATTGTACTATCTTATTGTTATTATGTACACCGCTTTGAGTTGCCCGCTGGGTGAGTAAAGCGGTATAGAAATTAAACTTGAAATGAAACGAAACGAAATGAAATGAAAGAAGGGAGTGCAAAAGCTTGCTTGAAACTCAATATCAAGAAAACTGAAATAATGGCAACAGGCCCTTTCACTCCCTGGAAAATAGAACTAGAATCAGTGACAGACTTTACATTCTTAGGATCCGAGATCACTGCAGATGGAGATTGCAGCCATGAAATAAAAAGGCCAATAATTCTTGGGAGACAAGCTATGAGAAACCTGGGGAACATAGTCAAAAGTAGAGACATCACCCTGCAAACAAAAATTCACATAGTCAAGGCAATGGTATTCCTGGTGGTAATGTACGGTTGTGAAAGCTGGACCATTAGGAAAGCTGAGCGCAGAAGAATAGATGCCTTTAAGGTATGGTGTTGGGTGAGAGTTTAGAGAGTCCCCTGGACAGCGAGGAGAACAAATAGGTTGATCTTAGTAGAAATCATCCATGACTGCTCCTTAGAAGGTCAGATAGTAAAGATGAAGCTACTTTGGACATCAAACAAGAAAATAGGATTCTCTTGAGAAAGCCTTGATGCTGGGAAAGGTGGAGGGCAAAAGAAGAAGGCCCCACCCCCAAAATGAGATGGCTAGATGGTATTGTTGACACAATGGACACAGAGCTGAGTGGGTTTGAGAATGGTGCTTGGTATGTGATGGTCCATGGGGTTACAAAGGGTTGGACTTGACTATGCGACTGAGCAGCAGCAACAGCAGCAGCAGCAGTAGCAACAACAACAACAACAATGGTTTCCCCAAAGAATGAAACAATCCATCTACAGTGGTACCTCGCATAACAAACACATCACATAGCAAAAAATTTGCACAACTAAGCATTCATTATGCAATGGCAATACCCCGCATAACAAAAAAATCCATTCGTTATGCGGGGTTTTTGGTAACGGGGGTATACCCGCTTAATGGGAACCCCGGCTAACAAACTTTTTCCCCATTATGTGGGGTATCTCCCATAGGGAACCGCATAACGAAAAAACCGCATAGCAAAGAGCTCCGTGGAATGGAGGTTTTTTTTGTTGTGCGGGGTTCTACTGTATATCCAAATAAAAGTGGGTTAGGAAAAGCAACATCTCTGGCCAAGCAGGATTAGGCAGAATAAGGGGAAACAAAGACTGCATCAGCAGCTGGCAGAATGTAGCTGCATTGTTAATATAACAATCTCTGTGTTTTTATCTCTTAAAGAAAGGAGGATGGTAGAGAAATCAGTTGAGGCTATGACAGAAAAAGGAGAAATGAGTAGAATCTCAACAGTGTCAATGGGTGGGAGGCCACAATGAATTTGATAGCCAGTTAACATCTTCATTTCACCAAATGTTTGAGACACCAGATCTGACAACTGTCAGGATTCATTCCATCAATGACACTGATGTCCTGTGGCCACACAATAATCAAGGGGCCCTCTGTCAGTTCAGGTTGTCATTTGAACAAGTAACTGGAGCATCTTCAGCTTTTACTGTCTCTGTTCCCCATTTTTTTTTGCTTGTGTTTAAAATCTTGGTGACATTGCACTGAAATGAACAACATTATACCAGTGTAACTATTACAGAGGCTACAGACTCAGTTCCTGTCCTGAACAGAAGCACATGGATCAAAACCTTTCTAGAAAATAAAATATATTCATTCAAATTTACTGTAGTACAAGGTTCAGAATCACATATTATACCAGATGTCCTATTCCAGAAAAGCTGTGTGAGTCATCTGGCATCCTTCATGGCCCAAATAAAAAAAATTGAGGCTAGGTATTGCAGAATAAAGAATGAAAGAATCAGGCAAGGGGGTGGGGAGAGAAATGATTGCTATTCATCCTCAGAGCTCTGTTCCTTTGCCACTATTTCTGGCACTGCTGCTTACAGGTAACAGTCAAACCTTTAAGTCCTGGGCTGGCCACATGAAAACCAACACATGTGGTGATGACTGTTGTGGTGACTAGAAGGGTAGCAGGCCTTCAATAGGCCCTTAGTAAGCCTTTGACACTTCTAATGGTATTCCCACTCACCCTAGGATGAGGGTTTGCAAGGCCCTTGGTCTCCTGGAACACCTTGAAGAAGACCCATTCACCACTGAAGGATCCTCCTTGGTCACTGGGACCCAACATGGAGGTAATTCATCCTCCACTAGACCATACCTGTCAAGTTTCGGGAAACTTCTGTCAACACCCCGTATTTACATTCTTTCCCGCCGCCATCCCGTATTAATTAGACTGCAATTAGACTGAAGTTAGACTGGAGGCCAGCACAGGATAAGCATAGCTGTCCAATTTCCCGTTTTGGCTGGGAAATTTCCCTTATTTGACAGAAATTTCCCGAAATTTCACACACACACACACACACACACACACACACACACACACACACACACACACACACACACACAGAGCTACAATCTCTTTTAAAAACCCTTTCAGCAACTTTGCTCCCACCTTTCTGGAGGGTTCTTCAGAGGTTCTTGCCACTTTTGTGCCATCAATCCCCCAGTCCAGTAGAGAATTGTGGGTCAGAAACTCCAGACAGAGGCTCCTAGGCAATGGGCCATCCAGACCCCATAGGGCCAGATCACAAGCTGCTACAGAGCTTTGGGAAGGTATCAGCTGAAATCCTAGGTACTAAGTCACAATTAGAGTTGGCCTATTTAATCACTAGTCAATTTTCCCACAAATTCCACTGATTTAATGAGCCTACTCTAGTTGCAACTTACTATAGGATTTCAGCCATTTTGTGAAATCTAGATATTGCAAGCGCGGCGCCAAAATGGCCGCCGCGCCCTTTGCGGGCCCCCCCCCACAGGACAGAGAATCCGGGTAGTTAGGGGCGTGGCCACCGCCTTGATAAAAGGGGTGGCCACGAGGCAGCCGTGCTGCCATTTTGCCTCAGCGACGGAGCGGAGAAGTTTTTCCCCTGCGTCTCCGTCGCTCGTTGGTGCTACCGGGAAGCCTTTTGGTTCCTTTTACTAGCTAGCTTCCCTTTCTGCTGCGGTGAGATGCCTTTCAAAAAGAAGGCTGCTGCGAATGCAGCCCGGGTGGTTCGGAGGCGTAATCCGGGTCGGAGGACCGCGGTGCCGCCTCCCCAGCAGCCACCTTTGCCATCCCCGGCCGGGGCTAGTGGCATGGGGGCTATCGCCCCTTGGCCCGATCAAAGTGCGGGCGCGGAGGGAGCTCCGGCCCGCGGCCCGCGAGCGGTGGGCACCGCTCATCCTCCTGCTCAATCGGTTGGGCCTATTCCTGTCGGGCCGCAGCCTCTCCCGGGGCCCTCTAGCCTTGGGGGGTGGCCCGGCTCCCTGCCTTGGCAGGTTAATCCACCAGCCCTCCCGGGCTTCGGCGTTAGTCAATGGCAATATACGGCCCCTGGGGTGCAGGGACCTGTCCCCATGCAAGGATCAGGTGGGCCGGCCGGCTCTTTACCCATGGTTAATGTGGACACCTTACTGGCCCGTATTGCGGCCCTCGAGGCGTCTTTGGCCCGGGCCAGTCAGGCAGGTGCCCCTTTTGGGGTACCTTTTGAGGCGCTAACGGCAGCAGGACAACAGCCGGCGGGGAGGGTTGAGCTGCTGCAGGCGGGTGGCGCGGCTACGGCCACTGCCTCGCAGCTCCCCAGCCAGCAACCTGGTGCGGGTCAAGCCCCGGTGATGAGCTCTACATCGGTCGTGAGCTCCGACGCCCCCAGTGGGCCAGAACCCCCGGTGGGGGCGGCCCGCGGGGGTGCAGCATGTGAGTATACGGTGCAAACGAGTACATCTACACATATTCCCAATATAGGGGGGGCCTTTCAGTGGCCTTGGCCTCGCTCGGGTGGTGCAGGGACTACCCCTCTGGTGCCCCACCCGGCGACAACGACTGCCACCATGCCCACGGGGGTGGGCCTAGGCTCTTACACTGCTGGTAATGTCTTGGGGGTGGCAGGGTTAGCTCAGGCTCCCTTTACCAGGCCTGTTGTTCCCTTTTCGGCTTTGCCGACGGCAGGGTATTCCTTGCCACTGGGTGATCACTTGGCACAGGCTACCAGAGAAAAGATATGGAGGGGGGAGTATGTAGATATCTTCTCACTCCTGAACAGAGAGCCCACCAAGGAAGAAAGGGAGGGTCAGGATGAGAAGGACAAGGAGCAGGCACGCCGCCGTAAGCCGCCGCGTACCTGGGCCAATTGGCTCCCCGCTTATTTGATATACATGGCGGTATATTTGAGGGCGCGGCCGGATCTAGCTATCCCCATGGTCCAATATTTGGACAACATATATAGGGCGATGGTAGATTTCCCGGGCCCCTCATGGCTAGCATATGATGAGGAATTCCGTATGAGGATTCCCCTCCACCCTGAGATGAGATGGGATGAGCCCTGCCAGAGGCTGTGGCTCTTGTATATGACACCCACACGCCCTGCCCCGGGGGATAGATACCATTGTGGACATGCGGTCCAGCGAGCAGCTCCAGCGCAGGTTACCCGCCAATCGGCGGGGCAGGGGGTTCCAGCCCGCCTGCTGTGCTGGACTTTCTCGTC
This sequence comes from Bradypodion ventrale, assembly GCA_035047345.1. NCBI lineage: Eukaryota > Metazoa > Chordata > Lepidosauria > Squamata > Chamaeleonidae > Bradypodion > Bradypodion ventrale. Next base: position 78,551,752 of record JAWDJE010000002.1, on the reverse strand, counting down.
AAATGGTTCCTGCAGTCGAAAGAACTGCAGATACAAGCATGAGTGTCCCACATGTTCCGGTCCCCACGCAGCCTCGGCTTGTCCCAAGCCTGGGGGGGCGCGAGGCAGAGGGAGGGGTGGACAGTGGGCTGGCAAGGCTGCCACGGATGGAGCTAGTTCTCCAAAAGGCACCCTCCCCAATTAAGGTGGACATGCTGGAGCGCTGGCTCGCATCGTACCCAAGGGGAGAGGACAGAGAGTATCTCATTCAAGGTTTTAAGCAGGGATTTCATATCCCTTTTATGGGTGATAGATCCCCTCAGGATGCTCCCAACCTGTTATCCCTCAGAGGAAGGGAGGAGGTGGCCGCGGCCAGCATTAAAAAGGAGTTAGACGCGGGCAGGGTCGCTGGACCTTTTCCCGCACCCCCGTTTCCCAACCTTAAGGTTTCACCATTGGGTTTGGTCCCCAAAAAGTCCCTAGGTGAGTTTCGCCTTATTCATCATTTGTCCTACCCAGCCGGCCGATCGGTCAACGATGCTATACCTGATGACCTTTGTTCGGTCAGGTATACATCGTTTGACCAGGCGCTGCGCATGGTGCGCTTGTGTGGCCCGGGTGCCTTGCTGGCCAAGTGCGACATTAAGTCAGCTTTTCGCCTCTTGCCGGTGCACCCGGGTGACTTTGAATTGCTGGGTTTTAAATTTAAGGGGGAATATTATTTTGATAAGGCCATGCCCTTCGGTTGCTCTATCTCATGCTCGGCTTTTGAGCGTTTTAGTACCTTCATAGAGTGGGCTTTTGTCCGCAGGTCAGGGTCCCGGTCTGTAGCCCATTACCTGGATGACTTTTTATTCGGGGGTGAACGGGGCTGGGACACGTGTGCACGTCTCCTCAATACATTTCAGACGCTAATGCAGGAACTGGGTGTCCCTTTAGCGCCCGAAAAGACCGAGGGCCCATCGACCAAGTTAGTATTCCTGGGGGTTGAGATTGACACAGTAGCGCAGGCTTCTAGGTTGCCGGGTGATAAGGTGTCCAGGATAGTGACCCTGATCTCGGAATTGCTGGCCAAGCGTAAGGCATCCCTGAGGGAACTGCAGGTGCTACATGGGCACCTTAATTTCGCCTGCAGGGTGGTCGCACCGGGCAGGGCTTTTGCACGGCGCTTATGCGACGCCATGGCAGGGTTATCCAGGCCCCACCACAGAGTCAGGCTTACCCGGGGTATCAGGGCAGACATGTTCGTCTGGTTGCAATTCCTGAGGGAGTTTAATGGGGTCTCATTTTGGAGGTCGGACCTCCTAGCATCCCCCAATTTCCAGATCCAGTCTGATGCCTCAGGATCCCTGGGTTATGGGATGTACTTCAATGGCAAGTGGGCCTATGGTGGGTGGCCACCGGCATGGGCAGGCACAGGCCGCCTGCGGGATCTCACATACCTTGAATTTTTTCCCATTCTGGGGGCTTTGATGCTATGGGGCGAACAGTGGGCTAATTCGGTGGTGCATTTTTGGTGCGACAATGCTGCCGTGGTACACATTGTCAATGCACAGACTTCTAAATCGCCCAGGGTCATGGATCTAGTGCGCCAATTTGTGCTGCGCTGCCTGCGCCTTAATGTCTTGTTCAGGGCCAGGCATGTTCCAGGGGTTAATAATGATATTGCTGACGCTTTGTCCCGCCTGCAGATCTCCCGGTTCCGCGCCTTGGCCCCGGATGCGGAGGAATTTCCCTCGCTACTCCCGGACGAGATGTGGACTATTGGCAAGGAGAGGTGAACCGGGCGATTGGCCTGTCACTAGCGCCACGCACGCGTAAGGCGTATCAACAAGCATTCAATTCATATAGGGCTTTTGCCACTCAATTTCACTTGCCAGAGACCTGGCCTATCCCGTTGGACCATGTTCTGCGGTTCATGGTCCACCTCCACGCACAGGGCCTAGCACCTCGCACCATAGCATCCAAGCTCTCGGCGTTGGCTTTTATGGCCAAAGTAGGGGGTCATGTGGATACCACCTCTGACTTCCGTGTGAGACACGTTTTGGAGGGGTTGGTGCGCGAGCGCGGGCGTTGCCCGGACGACCGGCACCCTATTTCCCCAGGGGTTCTTACCCAGTTGGCCCGGGGCTGGCCAGGCCTCTGTTTTGATCATTATGAGGCAGCCCTTTTTCATGCAGCCACAACGGTGGCATTTTTTGGAGCGCTCCGCGTCAGCGAACTCGTGATGCTGTCTAAGGCGGATGCAAGTGGTAGGGCACTGGAACTCGGAGATGTCTATGTTGCCAAAGACTGGGCCCAGTTGAGGATTCGCTCCTCAAAAACAGATCAGCATGGCGTAGGCAGTGGAGTAAGACTGCTACGGTGTTCTTTGGCAGACATCTGTCCGGTTGGTGCCCTACAGGAGTACCTGGCACTGCGTGGCATGCACCACGGCCCGTTTTTCTGTCACCAAGATGGGTCTCCCCTTACTAAATTTCAGTTTTGGAAGGTGACAGCCATAGCCCTCACCAGGGTGGGTTTTTCAGGTGCCCGTTATGGCACACATTCGTTCCGTATTGGTGCAGCCTCTACAGCAGCTGCTTTTGGGTACTCGGGGGCTGACATACGCAGCATGGGGAGGTGGGGCTCACAGTGTTTTCAGTTTTATGTGCGCCCACTCCCGCCATGAGTACCAATTCAGTCACCTTACCTTCCTTTCTCTCAATTTTATTACAGACCCTGGGTGTCGTATTACACCGGTGACAGTATGGCTGGTGGGCCACAGCTATGTGCACAGGGCAGCGCGTTACGCTGCGGCGACAGAGTGGACCCCGACTGGGACTGGGTGACCACGCCAGTCTCGCATGGCATGGTAAGCCTGGGATGTTATGGCAGGAGCTGAGGCCTTTCCTTTTTTCTGGCCTGGGGGCTGACCCGCCTGACATTCTAATTATCCACCTGGGGGGCAATGATTTGGGCCAGGTCACCGGCTTATCGCTCAAGCATGCGATTTGCGAGGAACTCGCCTACTTGCACTATGTCTGGCCTGCCACAACCCTGGTTTGGTCGGACATTGTTCCGCGCCACTCTTACAGAGGGGGCGTTAACCTCCTTGCGCTTGACCGCGCGAGGCGCGCGGTCAACAAGGCGGTGGCGCGGTTTCTTACCACCAGGGCTTGGGGACGGGTTAGTCATCACCCCGATATTAGTCTGCAAAATTATGACCTGTATGCAGGGGATGGGGTCCATCTGTCGCGAGGAGGTATGGACCTCCTGTTGGGTGACTGGCGAGCAGGCCTGTTGACCGAGCTGACGGTCTGGGGGGGGGGCGTCAGGTCTTCTGTGAAGCCCCTCCGTGTGGCGGGTAGCACTGGTAAGGTAAACAGTATGACCCACAAGTATCCGGCAGGTTCACAATTGACTGGACAACACTAGACAGGAATAAATTAGTTAAACGTTGTCCGGTCAACGACGAACCAGGCGATGGGGTGATGGTGATTGCTAACCAGCATGCATCACCCCTGTGATTTCACGGATACGCGTCAGAGGGTGGGGTCATGAGTTAGTTATTGACTACGGTCAACAATTTGTTTGTTGTTGACAAACAAATTGATACAAATTGATACATTGTAACCAATTGCCGTTGGCAATTTTGGGTGGTACCTTACCAGTGTTACTTCGGCCTGCTTGCCTTAGGAATTATGATTGGTCGTTTTACCAATACAAATTTATAATTCGGACTAGGGCATTGAATCAATAAATGTGGCCCTTTGCTGTTATCCACTTTCAATGTTGTCTGTGTCCGTTATTGGGGGGGTGCGCCTGCAATGCAAGCGCGGCGCCAAAATGGCCGCCGCGCCCTTTGCGGGCCCCCCCCCACAGGACAGAGAATCCGGGTAGTTAGGGGCGTGGCCACCGCCTTGATAAAAGGGGTGGCCACGAGGCAGCCGTGCTGCCATTTTGCCTCAGCGATGGAGCGGAGAAGTTTTTCCCCTCCACCCCCTCCCTAGTTAACAGTGTGATTATGGTCGCTTCGGGGCCGGGTGGGAATTTTTGGTTGGGACCCATATTGGCTTCGGGTCCTGGCTTTTTTGCCCACCCCACACTGTGGCTATGGTTTGATATAGGGGTCTGTCTCCATTACTACTGTTGACTTTGGTCACATGGGCGGGTAGCACTGGTAAGGTAAACAGTATGACCCACAAGTATCCGGCAGGTTCGCAATTGACTGGACAACACTAGACAGGAATAAATTAGTTAAACGTTGTCCGGTCAACGACGAACCAGGCGATGGGGTGATGGTGATTGCTAACCAGCATGCATCACCCCTGTGATTTCACGGATACGCGTCAGAGGGTGGGGTCATGAGTTAGTTATTGACTACGGTCAACAATTTGTTTGTTGTTGACAAACAAATTGATACAAATTGATACATTGTAACCAATTGCCGTTGGCAATTTTGGGTGGTACCTTACCAGTGTTACTTCGGCCTGCTTGCCTTAGGAATTATGATTGGTCGTTTTACCAATACAAATTTATAATTCGGACTAGGGCATTGAATCAATAAATGTGGCCCTTTGCTGTTATCCACTTTCAATGTTGTCTGTGTCCGTTATTGGGGGGGTGCGCCTGCAATGCCATACACTGACAAAAAGTAATCTTTCCAGAATATAACCCCATCCCCTCACAATTCCTGTGCACCCTCAAAATTTGCTTTGATGAGACCTTCAGGAGTTGATACTAGGTAGGTATGGGAATGCAAGATAGAATAATGACAGCAAAGTACTTCCCTAGAGTCAACCTCCATTCCATAAATTGTTAACAGCAACTATAAACCCAGAAGTTGTTTTTATAAAAAAAACACAATGCTATCATTGTAGTACAGATAGGTGAAATGGAAAGTGGTAACTCAGGAACTGGCATTTCCATTACTAGATAACTTCCCTGAGTGCATGGCCCATATTATGTTATCAGTATGAGGAAACATGCATTTCATTATTAATTATGACATTTTGATAATGGCCTTTTTTGCCATTTTAAAAGCCCATCCGAATTGCATGCAAAAATCCAGCACCTGAAAAATGGTTAAATTTTACTCTTGGTAGAATTCTGCCATGTGTTGTTTAATCTGTTTTTCAAAATCTCTGGAGAGATGTTGATTTTTGTGGCAATGGCATTAAGAACAGTTTATTTGGAAGTACATAGTGAAAAAGGTAGATTTTTTGCAAACATAGCCAATGAAACTGTGACAAGAGAAGCCTTACATAAATATTTATGATTCTAATTACAGAACTTTCCCTATTTAGCCATGGAATAGTCTAACAAAAACTGATTAGAAAAGCAGTAAAGACATTTAGGCAGGAGCTTATTACTGCTATAAACTAAGGTTGGTAATTTGCACCAAGATTATTTTTAAATTGTGAGATAAATTACCTGATGAAGTATTAACTAAAATGAAAAAGCTGAATGCATAAAAACAAATGTAAACCCTGACATACTGCAATTTTCAGCCACTAATTTCTAGAGTGCTTCATTAAGATGCTGTTGGAGATTTGCACTAACCATGTCGTGTACTGTGATGTTTTATGTAATTTGTTAATAAAACCTCAATTGAGTGAACATGTCATGGAATGTTCACGGGTTCTCCTATAACACATGGGCAGAAAACACTAAAAAAATAATATATAAGGGAGAATGTTTTTCAGATTTAAATTAGAATCTTTTGGAGGCTAAAGAAAAGGGAGAAATACTCAAAGGCATACCATCTTCAGCAGAGGTGAAAACTGATTTGATGGATTGATATTCCAAAGAAACATTGAATGCAGATTTTAACAAATATAGTAAGGTTAAAGCTAATAGCTTATTTCTACATTTCTGTGATTAAGTAGCTTTAGGTTCAAAGGGACTTCTAGTAGACATGCATAGAATGGCACAAAACATTGCAGAGAGAGAGAGAGAGTTAGGATCATAATAGCAAGAATATACAAAATATTGAAGAATATTTTCATATAACCAGAAATGTAAATGTGGAAGAGGGATGAGACACAAGAATAATACATTGTTATCATTTTGACCTGACTGTCAGCTCTTGTCTTTGATTGTCTTTAAACTAAAACTATAACTACACCACATGTCACTGGAATATTTGGAAATGACTGGTGCGTAAATACAAGTAAAGTAATAAACAATAATGGAGGGTTAAAAGTGCCTGTGAAAAATTTGAAGTCAGAAGGAGCAAGAAATGCAGTCCTCTAGGGAAGTAATATTAAAGCAGAGCACTGTCCTACAATGCTTTACAGAGCTTCTAGTATTTCAATAATGGTTCCCTTGAGTGTGCCTTTGGCACAACAATTCAGCATTTCTCATATCTTGTCTAATCCACTCATTTTGTGTATCATATCTTGTCTAACCCACTAATCCAAAGACAGACAACTTATTTGGGAAGATATTTTAGTGCAGTATTACCAGTTTATTGTCATTAGGCATAAGACCATATTCCCTTTGCAAAACAAATCTATAACTGCTTAAGACCTCATTTTGAATCTTGTGCTCTTCCCACAGAGCAACAATATTAAAATAAAGCTTCCTTGGAGATACCTCCATAACCTAGTTAAGGTAAAATACTCTTGTATTTATATTTATTTAAGATTGTAAAAGACAGTACCTTGCTAGTTGAGCTGAGTCAGGTCCATTCCTTTTAAAAGAGTCTTTTAAGAATATATTACCAATGGCCAAGTGATAGGTATTTTTTTTTATTTCTTTCCATCACCAATAGGTTTCTAATTTCCGGCATTTTCTTCTTCTTAATGTATGGGTGTTTGTTAATGTGTCAATATAGTATTGTAAGCTGACCAGAGTGAAAAAAAATCCCAGATGAGCAAGGTATAAATATAACTAATCAATAATAAAAGTATGACACTTGAACAATAGAGTCAGAGCACTGCAGAACTTAATAACACTCCTTAGTCATTTGATTCTGTGGCTGTCTATCACTGCGAACATTTATCCTTGAAAGGGTTAAACACTGGAGTGAATCAAATAATCAAGACAATCATATCAGGTTCATGTGGGTATCAAAATATAAGCTATTTATTTTCTCCTTCCTGGTTGACAACGTCACCAGGAATGTCAAGGTGTAGTAATTAATCAATCTGGTAAACTGAATGTCTTATGGGGATTGTAGCTTCTAAATTTACTTCATCTCTTCTTCAGGGGATAAAAACAAATCACCATTTCTGCTTATGGTGCTGTGAACAGGAAAAATCAGTCTAGAAAAGTAGTCTAGAAAAACAAGGAAAGATAAGGAAACCTTCTTAAATGAACAGTGCAAAGAAATAGAGGAAAACAACAGAAAGGGAAGGACTAGAGATTTTTTTTAAAAAAATGGAGAAATCAAGGGAACATTTAAAGCAAAAATAACCATGATAAAGGACAAAAATGGCAGGGATTTAGCTGATGCAGAAAAGATTAAGAAGAGATGGCAAGAGTACACAGAGGAACTTTATAAAAAGGACCTCAACACTCCTGACAACCACAGTGATAAAAACTTTGAACAGGAGCCGGACATCCTGGAGAGTGAAGTCAGAAAAGCTCTAAAAAGTACTGCTAATAACAAAGCTAGTGGAGATGATGGTATTCCAGTTGAATTATTCAAAGTCCTAAATGGTGATGGAATTAAATTATTGCATTCTATGCCAGCAGATTTGGAAAACACAACAATGACCACATGATTGGAAAAGATCAGTATACATTCCAATCCCCAAAATAGGGCAATGCCAAAGAATGCTCAAATTATCGAACAATTGTGCTCATCCCACACGCTAGCAAATCATGCTCAAGATAATACAGGACAGGCTTCAGCAGCACATGGAAAGAGAAATACCAGAAGTACAGGCTGGATTCTGAAGAGGCAGGGGAACTAGAGACCAAATTGCCAACATACGTTGGATCATGGAAAAAACAAAGGAATACCAGAAACAAGTCTATTTCTGTTACATTGACTACACCAAGGCATTTGACTTTGTGGTCCACTATAAAATGTGACAAGTAATTAAAGAGATGGGAATACCAGATCACTTTAGATGTCTCATGAGAAATCTGTACATGAGTCAGGAAGCAGATGCACACATCGGCTGACGTGCGTTGAAATACCAGCAAAATGGCTGGCATGAGTCAAGAAGCAACAGTTAGAACAGGATTTGGAATAACGGAGTGGTTTGGAAAAGGAGTAAGACAAGGCTGCATTTTGTCACCATGCCTATTTAACTTAAGCAGAACACATAATGTGCAATGCAGGGCTGGATGAATCACAAGTTGGAATTAAAATTGCTGGGAGAATCATCAACAATTTGAGCTATGCAGATGATACTACCCTAATGGCAGAAAGTGAAGAAGACCTAAAGAAGCTCTTGTTTAGGTTGAAAGAAGAGAGTGCAAAAGCTGGCTTGAGACTTAATATCAAGAAAACCAAGATAATGTCAACAGGCCCTATAACTCCCTGGAAAATAGGTGGGGAAGAAGTAGAAGCAGTGACAGATTTTACATTCTTAGGATCCAAGATCACTGCAGATGAAGATTGCAGCCATGAAATAAAAAGGCGACTAATTGTTGGGAGGCAAGCTATAAGAAACCTGGGGAACATACAGGTAGTCAAAAGTAGAGAGGCATCACCTTGCAAACAAAAATTCACAAAGTCAAAGCAATGGTATTCCTGGTGGTAATGTACGGTTGTGAGAGTTGCACCATAAGGAAAGCTGAGTGCAGAAGAATAGATGCCTTTGAAATGTGGTGTTGGATGAGAGTTTTGAGAGTATCCTGGACAGCGAGGAGAGCAAATAGGTTGATCTTAGAAGAAATCAGCCCTGACTGCTCCTTAGAAGGTTAAATAGTAAAGATGAAGCTAAAGTACTTTGGATATCAAATAAGAAAAGAGGATTCACTTGAGAATGAAAGCGCGGCGCCAAAATGGCCACCGCGCACTTTGCGCCCCCCCCGGACTCAGACATCCGGGTGAGTTAGGGGGCGTGGCCACCCCTCTATAAAAGGGGTGGCCACGAGGCAGCTGAGCTGCCATTTTAGAAATAGCGACGGAGAGGAGAAGTTTTCTCCATCGCTGTTTATCCGTAGTCTTCGGCTGTTTAGCCCTTGATCCCTTCCCGGCTGGGAAGGGAGGATTAGCGCGCGCAGAGCCTTTCGTTTGCTGGCTGCTGCGCGCTTTTGGCGCTAGGTGTTCGATCCCTGGCAAGGGATCCTGCTCTTTCCTTTCGACGATATGCCTCCCAAACGGAAGGCCCCGGTGATGAAGTCGCGGCCAAAGGGGGAGGACTTTTTCAGGCCCTGCGCAGGACGGGGGGCAGCCATCAGGTTGGAGGACCAGGGCTGCGCCCCCGCGGCAGGGCACTATCCCAGCCTTGCCCACCGATACCGGTGGGGTGATTCAGGCTGGCACTTGGCAGCAGGCCTTGGCTAGCCAGCCTCAGGCCGGCCCCTCAGGGGCTTCGGCCCTTGGCCCGCAGTTGCCGGCCATGGGTCAGGACAGCGGGGGGGGGGGCCTGGCGCGGGTGCGCAACCTGTTCCTCCTCCGGCCCCTCATGGGCCGGAGTTTTGGGCATGGCCCTATGCTGGCCCAGGCTCTCACTTGGGTGTTCCTTTCCAAATGCCTAGTGGGCCTTTCGGCCAACCTGGCCCACCTTATGCTGGGGGATCTGTGGCAGTGGATGCTTTACTAGCACGTTTAGCAGTGCTGGAGGCATCCTTGGGGATTGCACAGCCTCCTATGGGAGGGGGCCCTTCTCTCTCTGCCGGGGGCCCTTCGTGTCCACCGGCTACCTCGACGGCTGCCACACTGCACCAGGCGGCCAGCCGGGTTGAGCTGCTTGAGACGCTCCGGCCTGTGCCTGCCAGTGTCTCGCAGCTCCCTGTTCGTCCAGAGCTGCAGACAGGGACCAGTCAGGTGTGGCCCCAGAGCTCGATTCCGGTCGTGAGCTCCGACACCCACCGTGGGCCGGAACCCCCAGTGGGGGCGGCTCACAGGGGTGCACCTAGTGAGTATCAGGTTCAAATTAGTGCACCTACATCACAGCCCACTTCCAGTGGTGGTGTTCAGTGGCCCTGGCCTCGTCAAGTTGAGGCGAGTGGGCATCAGTTACCAGTCTATCCCAGTGCCCCTTGGTTTCAAAATGGCACCGCATTGAGGGCGGGGGTTTCCGCTCCCGGGGCAGTGCCGGGCATCACAGGGGCTGTACAGGTCCCGCTGCGTATGCCCCATATACCTAATGTGCCGGTGACGGCTTTGCCGATGGCTGGTTATTCTTTGCCCCTTGGTGATCATTTGTCCCAGGTCATGAGGGAAAAGATTTGGCAGGGGGAGTACGTGGATATATTCTCCCTATTGAACCATGAGCCCACTAAGGAGGAGAGAGAGGGACAGGACAGAGACAAAGAGCTGTCCCGTCGTCGTAAGCCACCGCGCACTTGGGCCATCTGGTTGCCGGCATATCTTATTTATATGGCGGTATACCTTAGGGCCCGGCCTGATCTGGCCATTCCTATGGTCCAATATTTGGACAATATTTACAGGGCGATGGTGGATTTCCCTGGCCCATCGTGGTTGGCTTACGATGAGGAATTTAGAATGAGGGTGCCCCTACACCCTGAGATGAGGTGGGATGAGCCCTGCCAGAAATTGTGGCTCTTGTACATGACCCCCACACGCCCGGCACCTGGGGATAGGTACCATTGTGGCCATGCCGTGCAGCGAGCTGCTCCAATACAGGCTCCCCGCCAGCCGACGGGGCAGGGGGTTCCAGCCCGCTTGCTGTGTTGGAGCTTCTCGGCTAATGGCGTGTGCAATAAGCGGCAGTGCCGATATAAACACGAGTGTCCCACTTGCGCTGGCCCCCACGCCACCGCCGTGTGCCCATGGGCTGGTGGGTCATGGGGCAGAGGTAGAGGTGGACAGGGAGCAGGCAGAGCTTCTGCTGATGGAGCTAGCCAGTCAAAAGGCCCCCTCCCCAGTTAATGTGTATATGTTGGAGCGATGGCTCTCAACTTATCCAAGGAGGGAGGACGCGAGGTACCTCCTGGAGGGTTTCCAGTGGGGCTTCCGTATCCCATTCAAAGGAGTGCGGGGACCCCAAGATGCCCCCAATTTACTTTCTCTGAAGGGTAAGGAGGAGGTGGCTGCCTTGAGTATTGCCAAAGAGGTAGAGGCCAAGAGGGTGGCGGGCCCCTTTTCTGTACCACCCTTCCCTAACCTGAAGATTTCCCCTCTGGGGTTAGTACCTAAAAAGGCCCCTGGGGAATTTCATTTAATCCACCATCTATCATACCCGGCGGGTTACTCTGTCAATGATGCTATTCCTGATGACCTTTGTTCGGTCAGGTATACGTCGTTTGACCAAGCCCTACGGATGGTGCGCTCTTGTGGTCCTGGTGCCCTCCTGGCAAAATGTGACATTAAATCAGCATTCCGATTACTGCCAGTGCACCCGGGGGACTTTGAGCTATTGGGTTTTAGATTCCAAGGGAAGTTTTATGTAGATAAGGCCATGCCTTTTGGCTGCTCTATTTCATGTGCAGCATTCGAACGTTTTAGCACCTTCCTCCAGTGGGCCTTTGTTCGCAGGTCCGGGTCTCGGTCTGTAGCCCATTACCTCGATGACTTTTTGTTCGGGGGTGAACGGGGCTCGGACACGTGCACGCGTCTCCTCACCACATTTCAGATGCTAATGCGGGAACTGGGTGTCCCTTTAGCGCCCGAAAAGACTGAGGGCCCATCCACTACGCTCACATTTCTGGGTATTGAAATTGACACGGTCGCACAGGCATCCCGGTTACCCATTGACAAGGTCACCCGGATCTCCGCGATGGTTTTGGCCTTACTGGCCAAACGTAAAGTGTCACTTCGTGAGCTTCAGGTACTACATGGCCATCTTAACTTTGCCTGCAGGGTGGTCACGCCTGGCAGAGCATTTGCTCGGCGCCTATGCGACGCCATGTCTGGCCTGGCAAGGCGCCATCATAGGGTCCGACTGACCAGGGGCATGAGGGCTGACCTTTTGGTTTGGCTCACATTCCTGCAGGACTTCAACGGGGTCTCCTTTTGGAGATCCGACCTTTTAGTTTCCCCTAGGTTCCAAGTACAGTCGGATGCCTCCGGCTCCCTGGGATATGGGATTTACTTTGAGGGGAGGTGGGCTTATGGCCAATGGCCTCCAGCATGGCGGGGCACGGATCGCCTCCGCAATCCGCGATCTTACATTCCTTGAGTTCTTTCCAATCCAGGGAGCTTTGATGCTATGGGGCGAGGAGTGGGCCGACTCAGTAGTCCATTTTTGGTGTGACAATGCGGCGGTAGTGCACATTGTCAACGCTCAGACATCTAAGTCACCTAGGGTGATGGTATTGGTCCGTCAGTTTGTGCTACGTAGCCTATGCCTGAATGTGCTTTTTAAGGCCAGACATGTACCAGGTATTAATAATGATATTGCTGATGCTTTATCCCGCCTGCAGATCCCCCGGTTCTGTGCCTTGGCTCCGGAAGCAGAGGAATTCCCCTCACCACTCCCGGCCGAGATTTGGACATTTGGCAAGGAGAGGTGAACCGGGCGATTGGCATGTCTTTGGCAACCTGCACGCGTAAGGCGTATCACCATGCTTTTGTTCAATTTAGAACCTTTTGTGTGCAACTTCAGTTGCCCGAAGGGTGGCCCATTCCAGTCGAACAAGTTTTACAATTTATGGTTTATTTACACAGTCAGGGTTTGGCTCCTCGCACTATAGCATCCAGGCTGTCGGCACTGGCATTTATGGCCAAGGTGAGGGGTTTTGCTGACTGCGTGAATGATTTCCGCATATGACATGTTTTGGAGGGGTGGACACGGGAACGTGGCCCCCACCCGGACACTCGCCACCCAATTTCACCAGGGGTGCTTACCCACCTTGCACGAGGCTGGCATGATCTGTGTTTTGATAAGTATGAGGCAGCTCTTTTTCACGCGGCTACCACGGTGGCCTTCTTTGGAGCGCTCCGCATCAGTGAGTTGGTACTACTGTCTAAGGCGGATGCGACTCGTAGGGCACTGGAACTCGACGATGTCTATGTCTCTAATGAGTGGGCTCAGTTGAGGATACGGTCCTCAAAAGTTGATCAGCACGGCGTAGGCAGTGGAGTTAGACTGCTACGATGTTCCATTGCAGACATCTGTCTGGTTGGTGCCCTACAGGAGTTCTTGGCAGTGCGTGGCACGCACCCTGGCCCGTTTTTCTGCCACCAGGATGGGTCTTCCCTTACTAAATTTCAATTTCGGAAGGTGACCGGTATGGCACTATCCAGTGTTGGCCTCCCCGGGGCTCGTTACGGCACCCATTTGTTTAGGATAGGTGCTGCATCCACTGCGGCTGCATTTGGGTACTCTGAGGCTGATATACGCCGTATGGGAAGATGGGGATCTATGCGTTTTGCATTATATGTTCACCCACTTCAGGTGTGAGTACCAGTTAAGTCATTGTTCTCTTTTCTTCTTTTACAGACCCTGTGTGTCCCCGCACACCGGTGGCAGTATGGCTGGTGGGCCACAGTTACATGCACAGTTACATACAGCGCAGTATGCTGCGGCGACAGAGTGCGGACCCCAGCTTGGACTGCGTGCAACCGCACGCATACGTTGGTACGGTAAGCGTGGAATGAGATGGCGGGAACTGTTGCCATTCCTGTTTTCCATCAGGGATGCGGAACCGCCTGATGTCCTTGTACTGCACCTCGGGGGCAATGACCTCTCTCAGGTCACTGGCCTTTCTTTAAAATTCACGATTTGCAGTGACCTAGCTTATTTGCATTATGTGTGGCTGTCCACAAGGCTGCTATGGTCGGACATCATACCGCGTCATTCTTACATGGGAGGTATTGACCTCCGTGCCCTTGACCACGCTTGCCGCTCGGTGAACAGGGCTGTTGCCCGGTTCTTGGCAGACAAGGGTTTGGGGATGGTCATCCGACACCCCACCATTAGTCTACAAAATTATGATCTTTATGCAGGGGATGGGGTCCACCTGTCGGCTAGAGGTATGAACCTCTTTTTGGAAGATTTGCAAGCAGGCCTGTTGACCGAGCTGATGGTCTGGGGGGGGGGGCGGTGAGTCTTCATTGAAGCCTCCCCCTGTGGCGGGTAGCACTGGTAAGGTGAGTATTTATGACCCATAGGTATCCGGCAGGTTCGCAATTGACTGGTCAACACTTAGACAGGTACTGGTGTAATAACTTTGACTGGTCAACGACGAACCAGGCAAGGGGTGATGGCAGGAGCTTTTCAGCATGCATCACCCCGTGATTTGATGGATACACGTCAGAGGGTGGGGTCAGTAGATAGTTTATTGACTCCGGTCAACAATTTGTTTGTGTCAACAAACAAATTGATACAAATGGATACATTGTAGCCAATTGCCATTGGCAATTTTGGGAGGAACCTTACCAGTGTTACTGCGGCCTGCTTGCCTTAAGAATTACAATTGGATGAGTACACCAATTGAAAGTTATAATTCGGACTAGGACATTATTCAATAAAAGTGGCCCAATGCCTTTATCCATATACCGGTGTCTGAGTCTTTCTTTGGGGGTGTGCGCTTGCAATGAAAGCGCGGAGCCAAAATGGCCACCGCGCTCTTTGCCCCCCCCCACCTGGACTCAGACATCCGGGTGAGTTAGGGGGCGTGGCCACCCCTCTATAAAAGGGGTGGCCACGAGGCAGCCAAACTGCCATTTTAGAAATAGCGACGGAGAGGAGAAGTTTTTCCCTCCACCCCCTCCCTAGTGAACAGTGTGATATTTTGGTCGCTTCGGGGCCGGGTGGGAATTTTTGGCCTGAACCTACAATTGGACCTTGGGTTCTGGCTTTTTTGCCCATCCCACACTGTTGCTAGTGTTTGATAAAGGGGGTTTTCTTTGACTTTGGTCACTTTAGGCGGGTAGCACTGGTAAGGTAAAGATTTATGACCCATAGGTATCCGGCAGGTTCGCAATTGACTGGCCAACACTTAGACAGGTACTGGTGTAATAATTTTGACCGGTCAACAACGAACCAGGCAAGGGGTGATGGCAGGAGCTTAACAGCATGCATCACCTCGTGATTTAACGGATACACGTCATAGGGTGGGGTCAGTAGATAGTTTATTGACTCCGGTCAACAATTTGTTTGTGTCAACAAACAAATTGATACAAATGGATACATCATAGCCAATTGCCATTGGCAATTTTGGGAGGAACCTTACCAGTGTTACTGCGGCCTGCTTGCCTTAAGAATTACAATTGGATGAATATACCAATTGAAAGTTATAATTCGGACTAGGGCATTATTCAATAAAAGTGGCCCAATGCCTTTATCCATATACCGGTGTCTGAGTCTTTCTTTGGGGGGTGCGCCTGCAAAGCCTTGATGCTGGGAAAGGTGGAGGGCAATGTGGGGAATCCGCTTGCTTGCTGTTCACTGGTAGGCCTTGGGATGCTCTGGCTTTGCCGGACCCGCAGCGGCAGCATGATCAGGGGGCCATCTGTTAGTTGGGTTGTGTGGCCTCAGGGTGCACTCTCTCTGCTCCGGCTTATTTCAGCAGAGAAAGGCTGGTCCAGATAGTCTGGCTCATTGATTCCGGAGAAAATGGGAAATAAATGTTGCAGGTCTAATTAGGCTGCAAAGACCTCTGGGATTGCCAATGCCAATTATCACAGAATGACACCTTTATCTCTAATCTCTGCGGAGAACTAGCTGGCCTTGAAAGTGCTGACTGCATAGGGGTTGCTCTGTTACCTTCTTCTTCAAAGATGGCGCGTGGCTTCTTGGCTGGAAAAGTTGGTAGATCATCCCTCAGACAGCTGGAGGTATTCCCCTCACCAACCTCACAGGATAAAGTTGCTAACCTTCCTGCAATAATGGCCTTTTGTAATGTAAAAGCCTCCTGTCTCTATATCTTGCTCTCAGCTTGGGTGAGAGAGCAAGAAGAACTTAGATTTACTCAAAAAGCCAATTTAACGAGTTTATTATAGAAACGTAAGATAAATGCACATAATACAGAAATCAAAGTTAAGAAATAAAGCATAGCAGTATTTTACCTTTACTAGCTATGGCGCTGTGTAGCGCCCCGTAAAGGATGGGGTTTGATAGCTTCCTCGATGGTTAGGGAAGCATACCGAATGTGTGGAAGTGTGCCTTTCTCTCTAGGTAGAGAGATAGATCTCTAATTGAGTTAAGCCTCTGTTTATATATCTTTTTTGATGGGAAAAGATAGATAAGCAAGGCTAATTGACTTGTCAAAGTGACAAGTCCGTACATCAAAGGTCCAGATGGTTCCTTATCAGTGTTCTTCATCTAACTGTGTCAGAGAGAACCTGTTCAAGGCTGGTTCCCTAGGGACGACCTTGAACAATCAGCCAGTAGGCAGGCAAATTAAGACTTCCAGAAATTGGTGGAATAGTCTCCTAAAATGGCATCGCTTTGGCTAAGTGTACTAACTCAAAATGAAATGAAATTAACTACATAGCATTGCAACATGATAACTTACATAACAATATGATTAATAACATAAAATAATGTCATCTTTGTCATGGGATCACGACAGGCAAAAGAAGAAGGGGCAGCCAAAAATGAGATGGCTAGATGGTATTGTAGATGCAATGTGCGCAGAGCTGGGTGCGTTGAGTAAATTGGGTACACTAAATTGGGTACATGACTAAAGAACCAGAGGTCAGGAGTTCAAATCCCCACTTTGCCTCCTGGGAGAAGACCCAGTTTGTGTGGCCTGGGACAAGTTTCACCATCCCAAAACATTCCAGAAGAAGGGAATGGTAAATCACTTCTGAATACCTAGAGGGCCTTGGCAAGAGTTGCCATAAGTCAGAATTGACTTGTAAATATTGTGATCAAAATGTAATCAATATTACAGCATCACATGTATCTGGAGATGTCTGGTACATTAATGCTGTGTGCCAATAACTGGCATGTGATTCAAGTTTATTTCTATTTTGAAAATATGAGCCCAGAAGGACTTTTCTCTTCAAACATGATATCATTTCAAGGAATGTGATCAGATGGTAGAGCAATTTTACACTGACAGGCCCTGCCTTATGAATATACAATCTATTCTATGCTTGTATATACAGTACTGTACAAAAGTACATAACAAATGCATGTACAGATGTCAAGTCTGTAGCAAGAAAAGTCTTCCCAATTACATTTCCAGAACCTATACATGTACAGTATAGTTAATTAGTACTTACAGCATCTCTTCAGGTAACCAACTGAATGTGCACAGGTGGGCTGGGTATGCGGCTGTCATTTTGATCGCTAGTGTTCTCATTTTCCCAGTTTACTTGTATGTTTTCTGGGCTATTCTCAGACAATGCAGAAAATATTCCACATTAGCCAGTCCTTGGAAAGGTTACCAATGGATCTCTGAGCAGAACATCATCTTACATTGGGGAAGGAAATGTGTCATAGTGTATCTTGAGTTTTATAATCTGATACAGTATAGCTAAAACATACTATTCGTGGCAATTCCTATTCAATATTTTCTCAGTTTTCACTGCTTCTTTTAAAAAGCGACAACCACATCTTCCAAAAAGTTGTGGGGGTTTTTTTTACACACCTTGCAGAATTCCTCAGTCAACATGGCTGTTAATGCTGGCTGACATCTTCTGTGAGTTATAATTCCAAAAGCCCAATAAAATAAAGTAAAGTGAAATTAAAACAATTAACTCTATATTGCTTTGAATTAATCTAGGACAGATTAAGCAGTTTAGGTCCATTGAAACAAAAGGGATTTACCTTAACTCCATTTTGGGCAATCTCTGTGCAGCTCCCCTCTCTGTATAGCACCACCATGTACCCAATTCTGAAGGATTTCCCAGCCTTTAGTATAACATTATGTGTTTTTTTTGGGGTAGGGGGGTGCCACCAATAGGAAAGGGAGTTCTTTCCGGCTAGCCCAGTTTTGGATCCAACCCAATGCACTTAAGGTTGCACTCCTATACACACTTGTCTGGAGACCAATCTCAATCATTGTCTATAGCACTTGCTTCAGAATGCAAGCGCGGCGCCAAAATGGCCGCCGCGCCCTTTGCGGGCCCCCCCCCACAGGACAGAGAATCCGGGTAGTTAGGGGCGTGGCCAGCTCCCTTATAAAAGGGGTGGCCATGAGGCAGCCGAGCTGCCATTTTACCTCAGCGACGGAGCGGAGAAGTCTTTTCCCCTGTGTCTCCGTCGCTCTTTAGCTTACCGGGAAGCCTTTTGGTAGCGATTCTTCCTTTTCGGCTTCCCTTTGCTTCGGTGGAGATGCCTTCAAAGAAGAAGGCAGCTTGGAGTGCGGCTCGCGCTGTTAGGAGGCGCAACCCTCTAATACAGATCAGCATGGCGTAGGCAGTGGTGTAAGACTGCTACGGTGTTCTTTGGCAGACATCTGTCCGGTTGGTGCCCTACAGGAGTTCCTGGCACTGCGTGGCATGCACCACGGCCCGTTTTTCTGTCACCAAGATGGGTCTCCCCTTACTAAATTTCAGTTTTGGAAGGTGACAGGGAGTGCCCTCACAGGTGCCCGTTATGGCACACATTCATTCCGTACTGGTGCAGCCTCTACAGCAGCTGCTTTTGGGTACTCTGGGGCTGGCATACGCAGCATGGGGAGGTGGGGCTCGCAATGTTTTCAGTTTTATGTGCGCCCACTTCCGCCATGAGTACCAATCCAGTCACCTTCCCGTCTTTTTCTCAATTTTTCTCAATTTTCTTACAGACCCTGGGTGTCGTATTACACCGGTGACAGTATGGCTGGTGGGCCACAGCTATGTGCACAGGGCAGCGCGTTACGCTGCGGCGACAGAGTGGGGACCCCGACTGGGACTGGGTGAACACGCCAGTCTCACATGGCATGGTAAGCCTGGGATGTTATGGCGGGAGCTGCGGCCTTTCCTTTTTTCTGGCCTGGGTGCTGACCCGCCTGACATTCTCATCATCCACCTGGGGGGCAATGATTTGGGCCAGGTCGCCGGCTTATAGCTTAAGCATGCGATTTGCGAGGACCTCGCCTACTTGCATTATGTCTGGCCTGCCACAACCCTGGTTTTGCGGACATTGTCCCGCGCCATTACTATAGAGGGGGCGTTAACCTCCTGGCCCTTGACCGCGCTAGGCGCACGGTCAATAGGGCGCTGGCGCGGTTTCTTGCCGACAGGGCTTGGGGACGGGTCAGTCATCACCCCGATATTAGCCTACAAAATTATGACTTGTACGCAGGGGATGGGGTCCATCTGTCGCGAGGAGGTATGGACCTCCTGTTGGGTGATTGGCGAGCAGGCCTGTTGACCGAGCTGACGGTCTGGGGGGGGGCGTCAGGTCTTCTTTGAAGCCCCTCCGTGTGGTGGGTAGCACTGGTAAGGTAAACAGTATGACCCACAAGTATCCGGCAGGTTCGCAATTGACTGGACAACACTAGACAGGAATAAATTAGTTAAACGTTGTCCGGTCAACGACGAACCAGGCGATGGGGTGATGACGATTGCTAACCAGCATGCATCACCCCTGTGATTTCACGGATACGCGTCAGAGGGTGGGGTCATGAGTTAGTTATTGACTACGGTCAACAATTTGTTTGTTGTCAACAAACAAATTGATACAAATTGATACATTGTAACCAATTGCCGTTGGCAATTTTGGGGTGGTACCTTACCAGTGTTACTTCGGCCTGCTTGCCTTATGAATTATGATTGGTCGTTTTACCAATACAAATTTATAATTCGGACTAGGGCATTGAATCAATAAATGTGGCCCGATGCTGTTATCCACTTTCAATGTTGTCTGTGTCCGTTATTGGGGGGGTGCGCCTGCAATGCAAGCGCAGCGCCAAAATGGCCGCCGCGCCCTTTGCGGGCCCCCCCACAGGACAGAGAATCCGGGTAGTTAGGGGCGTGGCCAGCTCCCTTATAAAAGGGGTGGCCATGAGGCAGCCGAGCTGCCATTTTACCTCAGCGACGGAGCGGAGAAGTCTTTTCCCCTCCACCCCCTCCCTAGTTAACAGTGTGATATTTTGGTCGCTTCGGGGCCGGGTGGGAATTTTTGGCTGGGACCCATATTGGCTTCCGGGTCCTGGCTTTTTTGCCCATCCCACACTGTTGCTATGGTTTGATATAGGGGTCTTTCTGTGTTCCTAACGTTGACTTTGGTCACATTGGCGGGTAGCACTGGTAAGGTAAACAGTATGACCCACAAGTATCCGGCAGGTTCGCAATTGACTGGACAACACTAGACAGGAATAAATTAGTTAAACGTTGTCCGGTCAACGACGAACCAGGCGATGGGGTGATGACGATTGCTAACCAGCATGCATCACCCCTGTGATTTCACGGATACGCGTCAGAGGGTGGGGTCATGAGTTAGTTATTGACTACGGTCAACAATTTGTTTGTTGTCAACAAACAAATTGATACAAATTGATACATTGTAACCAATTGCCGTTGGCAATTTTGGGGTGGTACCTTACCAGTGTTACTTCGGCCTGCTTGCCTTATGAATTATGTTTGGTCGTTTTACCAATACAAATTTATAATTCGGACTAGGGCATTGAATCAATAAATGTGGCCCGATGCTGTTATCCACTTTCAATGTTGTCTGTGTCCGTTATTGGGGGGGTGCGCCTGCAATGCAAGCGCAGCGCCAAAATGGCCGCCGCGCCCTTTGCGGGGCCCCCCCACAGGACAGAGAATCCGGGTAGTTAGGGGCGTGGCCAGCTCCCTTATAAAAGGGGTGGCCATGAGGCAGCCGAGCTGCCATTTTACCTCGGCGACGGAGCGGAGAAGTCTTTTCCCCTCCACCCCCTCCCTAGTTAACAGTGTGATATTTTGGTCGCTTCGGGGCCGGGTGGGAATTTTTGGCTGGGACCCATATTGGCTTCCGGGTCCTGGCATTTTTGCCCATCCCACACTGTTGCTATGGTTTGATATAGGGGTCTTTCTGTGTTCCTAACGTTGACTTTGGTCACATTGGCGGGTAGCACTGGTAAGGTAAACAGTATGACCCACAAGTATCCGGCAGGTTCGCAATTGACTGGACAACACTAGACAGGAATAAATTAGTTAAACGTTGTCCGGTCAACGACGAACCAGGCGATGGGGTGATGACGATTGCTAACCAGCATGCATCACCCCTGTGATTTCACGGATACGCGTCAGAGGGTGGGGTCATGAGTTAGTTATTGACTACGGTCAACAATTTGTTTGTTGTCAACAAACAAATTGATACAAATTGATACATTGTAACCAATTGCCATTGGCAATTTTGGGGTGGTACCTTACCAGTGTTACTTCGGCCTGCTTGCCTTATGAATTATGATTGGTCGTTTTACGAATACAAATTTATAATTCGGACTAGGGCATTGAATCAATAAATGTGGCCCGATGCTGTTATCCACTTTCAATGTTGTCTGTGTCCGTTATTGGGGGGGTGCGCCTGCAATATACAATGTGTAGATATGTACCAAAACCTTAGCTGGATTGTGCTCAGAATGGGTCATGTTTAATAGAGCTTCTCTTAGGGGTATTTTCCAGCAAATAACTTAGAAGTCCAATCTAACCATGTTGCTATCTTTAAGAACAGGTAGTGAACCCCAATCACACTCAAGCTTTATTTTCTTCCCAAGCTTTATCAACTCTCACCCATAATCATAGCCCTTTTAATTTACTTTATTTCTTATGTATCGCATAGTACCCAGTGAGAGGGAGTGTCATAAGGTTTTTTTAAAAAAATGAGTTGGAATGAAAAACAATAGACAAATATTTTTATATACATGAAATATACCCTGGAGCAATGTGTCTGTTGTATGTAGGGGGACAGAACCCATCGTGGTGATTTATTTACATGTACAGTTGCCTTCAAGGCTGACAATCATCCATTTGACAGCCAGGCAGCTTGATATACCAAAGATGAATATTTCATAGGAAGGGGAGAGAGGAATCCCACAGCATTTACTGACAAACAAAGGAAATAGGATGGTGGCAGGATTGCCACTGGCCAACTGCTGTCAGAGCAAAAGAGCAAAAAAAAATTGATTTGAGTGATGATGATTTTCAAAGCACATAAATGGGAAATGTACTACATCAAAAATTTCCCAGTCTCCAGTTTTGTGATCTTTCATTTCTTCATCTGTGCTCTCCCTTGATGAAGAGGAAACTGAGACAGTTCTTAGCGAGTGACTTTTTTAAGTTTATTTTTTATTTTGCAGTACATTAAAATACAATACAATACAAAACCAAAACCAAAAAAACCCTATACATATTACAAGACACAAATACATTAATAATCATTCTCCCATCACCTTCTTAGGAGACACTCTATTCTACATTTTACATTTGCAATAGTTTTTTAGTTGATTTTTTGAAATTAACGAGTGACATTATGTGACTGAAAGTACATGCAAAGGTGACCATATTTACCTGGCATGAGGGTGTTATGTAAATATGTGTATTTGCCTTAAACCTGAACAGAAGGGTCTCATGCAGCTTCCTATCTAGGCAGCTTACAGTAGAACATTACTGAGGGGTGACCCAGCTTTTGTTATCTATATTTGGATGTGGTGTTTTACTTGGTTTCTCAGCTGCCACAGATCATCTTCACCTTCTTCTTTCAGGAGATGTTCCCAGAACTTTTTTCCCTTACAACAAGTTATATATTTTACCTTTTTTTCCTCCTAGCAAAACATCCTGATTGCTCTCAGGTACACTGACAGATTTCTAAAAATATACTGGAGTTAAGATAGATTCTGTATCATTTGTTCTATTTGATAAAGGTTCTACATTAAAAGGATATCATTTTTATTATTCTTGATCTTAATATTTATTCATTTTAATGCTATAAAAGGCTTTGGATCTTTTTGAAGGAAAAGTCATATAGTAACTTAAAATACTACTACAATAACAATAATACAATAATAATAATAAATAGTAGTAGTGATGATGAGATGATATTAGCTAAGCCATCTATCAATCTGTCTTGGGCTACATTATTTAATATGCAACCAAACATGACCTTGTTCATGTTGCCACTGAGAAGCTTCAAATGACAATTCAGCTACAGTCTGAATCTGTGAAAGTGTTGCAGAACAGAGTGAGCGCCCATTGTCTGTTCCAGCTCTTGCCAACCTATCTGTTCAAAGGCAAGAAAATGCAAGTAGATAAATGGGTATCACTTTGGTGGGAAAGGTAACAGTATTCTCTGTGTGCAAACTATTTGGCTGTAAATGGAGATGAGCACCACCCCTAGCATCAGACACAACTGGCATTCAAACAAAGGAGACTTTTACCTTTTAAATAAACTAGTCTGCTTCCCAAATACTAATTCTTATTTATTTATTTATCTATCTATCTATCTATTTATTTATTTATATTGCCACCCAACTCAAAAGACTCTGGGTGGCACACAAATAATAAAAACCAGCATCACAGTTAAAAACTCTAAAACCTATAAAAACTCTATTAAAAACGACTATCAAAAATTACCCCAGCCCTTACCGGTTAAAAGAGAGAGAGCGTTCTTCCTAGATCAGCCAGCAGGCGGGGGTCACCACATCATTGGTGCCTCACACCTGCTTTGCCAACCAGGATTTTAGGCCTTTCCTGAAGGGCAGAAACTCCATCTGGAGACGCAACTCAATTGGCAGGAGGTTCCATAGGGCCAGAGCAGACACTGAGAAGGCCCTCTTTCCGGTGCTATAGAGACGTGCCTCTCTAGCAGATGGAACAATTAGAGAGCCTCTCCGACCTGGCACAAATTAGAGATAAAAAACCTTGTCTGGCACAAATATGTAAGATTTAGATGATCTCTCATGCATACATATAGTTGGGTGCTCACTGAGATGAGATGGAATCCTCAGTGTCTGGGTAAATAAAAGCTCTGAACCCTTGCAAGGCCATCAGGTTATGAGGGGGAAAATACTTTTAACAAAAGTACAGTAGTTGGAATTCCACCTTCTGAGTTGAAATCCAATTACTTCTGGTTCCAACTAAGAGATAGCACAAGATCTCAGTTTCTTGTTTTGGCTCATGTGTATGTTTTCATGTCAGAGATTACTCTGGGTTGAAATTATTCAATGGAATGACTAACTGAGATAGTCTGAAGTTATTATACATACCTCACCTCAGAGTCAATGGACATTGCTTTGCTCCACAAGCCTTGGTCTGGCTTCTGGCAAGATATCCTGTGCGGATTCCCCATGCCCATCTGGCATGGAACAGCCTTTGCAGAGGCTGCTTGGGTGAGAAGGCTCCCGGCGGTGGCTTCTGCGGGCAGCTAAATTAAGGGGGGTGAATAAATAATAGGGTTTGATTCACCCAATTCCTTTGACCTGACCAACGGATCTGCTGAAAGAGCGAATATCTAACCCGGTTACCCATTAGAGTAAATCACTCATCTCCGTGTCTCAGCGTAATCTCAGGCACAAACAGATGCCATGTTTACCCCTGCCTAATCCCTGAACAATGGGGATTCCGAGGTCCATGTTTGCCCCAGTTAATTAACTTCCCCAAAGAGGTTCCCAATTAACTTGAGTGCACAGGTGATGTCATTCCTGTCAGTTGACAGTCTTGCCAGTGTTGCGCTTTTCCTTCTATATATGTTGCAGCCTTTTCTCAATAAACTACTGGTCTTCGCTCCACCTTGCCTCGTGTCATTACTCGACCAGTCTCCTCCGGGACCTTAAGGGCCGCTTTACGGCCCCATTCCTACATCTGGTGACCCCGAGACGTGATCTACTCGAGAGTAAGAGACCCCAGAGAGGTCTACTTGTGAGTAGCGATCCACGCGGTCCGGTTCTGCGCTTGAACCGCGACCCGTCATCCCGGAGGACAGCACGGCACTCCGGCCGGCAGCCAGCCAATCGGAGAAGTGGCCTGCGGCGAGGCATTCCAGAGAGACATTCCTACAGCTTGATCCCCGCTTTCGAGGAGGTTGCCATAGAGGGAAACGCGTTCCGCTCAGGGCAAGCTGTGAGCCCCTGACATCGCAGAGGCCGTCGAAGGGCCCGTGGCAGAAGGTCCACGCTCCGAGGTCTACCCCAGACACCCGACGCCCGAACCTGTTGCCTGCAAAGACGCGTCGACTCGTCCCGAGGAGGAATCTTCCGAGGACCCCATCGCAGGTAATATGGGGACTTGTTCTCATAGACCAAGTCCGTCCGCTAGCCAAAGAACTCGTGAGGAGGAGTTCAGAATCCTGGCCAGGGTATTTAAATTATGCTTTCACAGCAGGGAATTAGCGAGACTTTTGGTGTATCTCAGGGAACACTGCCTACTTTACCCAGAAGTAGGTACGTTAACCCTGCAGCTCTGGGATCAGATAGGAGACTGCATTCAGCAATCCCCGAAAGCTCCAGAGGGCATAACCCGCACATGGAGCAAATGTAGGAAACTCTCAGCAGAGGTAGACCCAGTCTGGATAGAGACCCAGAAAACCCCAGCGCCGTCAGAACCATCAGCCCCAAGAAGTCTCTATTCGTCATTTCAGCTTAAGCAGTATAGGGAGCATTCCCTCAGTGACAGCTGCAGACGTCACTGAAGGAATTCATGGCATGAGAGGCCTTGGCGCTTCTCGGACAGTTAAAAGTTCCCTGCAAAGAAAGAACTCCATTCAGCGCATGGGTGAGGAAGATCCATTCACGGGGAAATTGCCAGTGGCACAATTAGCTAGCGCCCAACTGCTGTGCTCAGCCCATCTGAAGGCAGACACATGTTCAGGCAGGGATGCTCAGCGCCCACTGCTCACGGAAACCTGCACGGCCCCTGGCCACGGAGGGCTCCAGAGCAGACCCATTACCACACTCAGGCGCAGAGCAGTGCCAATACCCCAAGGCGCCTGCTTCCAGTGTGATAAAATGAGACACCTTAGAAGAGAATGCCAATCTAGACCAGGCAGATCTTCAAAAGGTTGTCTTAATGCCAAATGGCCACCCTGGCATGCATCTGGCCCAGGCTAGAAAGGAGGCAGCCATCGCCCTGGCGATGCCAGAAGAACCATCCCAGCAATAGTACCCCGAGTTCCCCCAGGGCACAGGCAGAACCTACTTGTCTCACCTTGGGAGTAGCCCAGAGAAACTCACCCCTAAGTAAAAGCACCCAGATGGTTGTAAAATAGCCATCTCCTCATGTGTAGTATTGAACACTGCAGATCAGGGGAGGAATGTGCGAATGCGTAAATAGATGTGTGTATGTGTGGTGCACCACTGAATGTATGACTGCAAGAACTATGTATGATTGCAAAAGCCTTGTCTCTATGACCACAGTATGACTGAAAAAGTGTTCCTTGTGTGTAACTGCGTGGTAATGTCACTGTGAAATATGTATTAAACAGTTTGCACTCTGTTCATGGGCAGGAGCTATTTAAAGTTTGAGAAAGCATGATGAGCAAAGCCCTTTGCCTTGCCCGCTTAGCAGCTTAGGCAGGAGAGGAGAGGGGGGGGAATCCTAACCTACAATAGGGCGGGGTGGTTTCCCCCCCTCCTTCCCTTGAGACTTTTCTCTTTGTCAAAGGATTAAGCCTCTCTTGGAAACCGGTCTTGCAATCAGGAAAACAGATTTTTCTTTTCAGAAGCACGATCTGAAAACAAAAAATCACTTCTATGAGTTTTCCTCACTTTATCATAAGCTATGGGGCCCCTCCCTACGTCTGTGTTCCTCAAACCCCCATCTCTGTGTTTTAAGGTTTTTTGAATGTCTCTTAGCGTCTTGGAATCTCACTAGGAGTGAGAGAATCGCATTGTCTTCATGTGTGTATTGTGTTATCATCTTGTAACCTCGGTTCTCAACCTTTTTAAGTCAGGGGCCAAATTCCGGGGCCTCAGGCAGCTCTGGGCGTCCGGACAGTCATCCTGCCCTTCCTTCACCACACAGCCCTTCTTGGCTTGGCGGGGGGAGTGGCAGAGCAACATGGGCCACATCTGGCCCACTCGCCCACATCTGGCCGCAGGTTGAGAATCGTTCTAACTCTCCTTCATTCACTTAAGAAAGATACTGTTCTGGTATTTTGACTTTAATCTGTGCATTGTACCCCTTTCACAGGAAAAAGCACGCAAACATTCTTGCGCTCTGTATATTCAGAAAATGCTTACCTTTTTACAGGAACAAAACTAACCAATTTGTTTCCTTCTAAGTCTTAAATTGCTTCCTTTCACAGGGTCCAGAAGCTAATTACTGAGAGGGATTTTCTTAACAGGAGGATCCCAGCCAGTTGCCTTGGTTACCTGACCTAATTTGATTTCGTCATGATAAGAGTTGTTGTATTCTCATGGTGCTAACTTCTGACTTGTCTTTCCTCCTTTTCTCCTTTCGCCAGTGGAACTCCCTGCTGGAAATGCTTAACTTGTGCGTCTTTTCATTTTTTGTGTATTATTTCCTTACAGCTGGCACGTTATAGTTGGCTTGTCTTTAATAAGTCTTAGGTCATTTTAAGTATGGCACCTGGCCCACAGCACCCTCTCTAGTGTGCAGACACATTTTGCAAACTCCAGAGCACAGAGGAAGGATTAGTCCCTGAGCTCCCGAGCATATGCAGAGTGCCACCCATTAGCCAGGACTGCCTAGGACCATTTTAAGAGTGCAGTCAGGTCACACCTTCAATCAGATACAGGCATTTTTAGGCCACCCCTTCCCTTTTGGCTGCTAGTCTAAGCACAGGCATAAGGCTAAGCCAGCATCTGGCACCCTTCTCACAGGAGCACCAAAATCGCTCCAGTGAAAGTGTGCACGCACACCATGAATGGATGTGTGCAGGGGGGCCTTCATGAGAAATTTACCCAAGGGAAGCCTGGCGCTTCATGCGCCAAGGTTTGCCATTAGACCCCAGACTCGTCTCGCTTCAAACGCAGACAGTCACCTTGTGTGAATTCATGCCACTGGTTCCCCTTCGGGGGGGGCTAGGACAGTTTTCACTTATGGGGGTCGCACATATTAGGTTCTTACTTGGCAAGAGGACCAAGCTTGGCGCACGCTCCTGACTCTTCCGCAAGCGGGCAGAGTTAGCAGCCGTGAACCTCGCTTTGCGCACCTTTGCCAAAGAACGCTTCAACATAATTGCTGACAGCCAGTTTCCTAGGAATTTGCCTCACAGTCTACCGGGAGCACACATCACTCCCGTGATAGACACGAATTTGCTAAGTTTGTTCCTCACAACTCCAATTCAGAGTCATGCATTCCTTCTTCAGAATGCCAAGCACTTGCAAGGCAGTTCAACCTGCCACTTTCCCAAGCCCAAGGCATAGTCTGTCCCTGCCTGCATCGTGCAGGGGCACCGGGGGGGGGGGGGCCTCGTGGGGGCCAACCCACGAGGGACAGAGGCCATTCAGGTGTGGCAAATGGACGTCACACATCCCCACATTTTGGCAAATGGCAGTACATGGACGTTTGCATTAATACCTTCCCACAGTTTGTTTGGGCAACAGCACAGAAGGGAGAAACGGCTCCCCATGTGGAGCAGCATCTCCTTTCCCACTGCCAAGGGCTAACCTCGGCACCCGAAGTCCGATGACGCCCCAGCTTATAGCTCCAGGCAGCTGGCCACCTTCAGGGCCACCTGGGATATTAAGCTCACTTTTGGCATTCCTTACAATCCGCAGGGGCAAGCGATTGTGGAACGGGTCTATCGGACACTTAAGTCCTGCGTTGACAAACAAACAGAAAGGGGGGGAAACCATGTCCCATAGTTGCACAGCAATTGCTATCCTATAAGTGCAAAAACTAACTAACTCTTTCAGAACATTTATCTCCCAAACAAGTCTCTTCCCCATGCAGGTCCCAGAGGCCAGAATCAGACCCAGATGATTGCAGAGAGCGGCACCAGTCACTGTCCTGGATGTCATCAGCTGTCCGTCTTCCTTTATGACTTACATCTCCAAAGACATTTCTATGAACATTTTTTGCATACTCAGTGCTACTTCTGAGGATCATGCTTTTCCCCAAAACATGACTTCTCCAAACTCAAGTTACACAGGAAACCCCACCAAGAAGGGAAGCTTCATCTCCGGAAAAGCTGCTGAATGTCTTTTTATTATCTGTAGTTGCTCTTTATTTATTCATGCCTTGTACAATGCTCCAGTTGGGATTTGCAAGGGACACTTGAATTTCTGTATATTGTTAATAACGGCCAGCTTCCACCAAAGGAAGCCAGACCGGCCCATGTTTTGCACCGGCCCATTGCTTGGAGAGATTGAGCACCCGGTAGCCGAAATCCCCAGTTTATCTTCACACCTCCCCATAGGTGTTAGAAAAGACATTTGCACAACACCAGAAGCTGCAGAAATAGCTTAGAGTCACCCCAAGTCACAGTATCAATGACACATCTCATTATCTTGCCTTGCTACAGAAAGCAGTCTGAATTCAGACCCACAGCTCTGAAAAACCAGGCTGTGGTCAGTATGTTCAGCATGTCAGGCTTAGCCATCGGCAACGCTCGGAGAACTGGTCAATTGGCTTGCGGATTAGCAAAAGCCATTGACCATACCTCCTCAGCAATAGCGCTGCTCAGCCAGGAGCAGACAGAGCTTCACCATGCCATACTGGATAATCAAGCAGCCATCGATTATCCCCTGTGGTCACATCATTTGGGCTGCAAGTCTGTCCATGGCATGTGTTGCTTTAACCTCACAGACAATACCCACAAGATACAGAGCCAGCTCACGGACCTCCACACCCTAGAACATCAAGGAGGATTCTTCATGGGGGTGGCAGGACTCCCTGTGATTGTGGTTCCCATGGGGTTGGCTCCAGACGACACTCAAAGTGATTGTGGGGATGGTAATACTGGGCACAACAGTGTGTTGTTTCATGCAATGTATTCCCTCCCTGCTATCGAGATGTCCCCCATGGAGGGAACCCCGAAGCGTCATTCCCGCTCATCAGCTGGTACCTCTCTAACGCAGAGCCGCTGGTCAGGCTCTTAATATAAAAAAGTAAGGGGAGATGCGGATTCCCCATGCCCATCTGGCATGGAACAGCCTTTGCAGAGGCTGCTTGGGTCAGAAGGCTCCCGGCGGTGGCTTCTGCGGGCAGCTAAATTAAGGGGGGTGAATAAATGATAGGGTTTGATTCACCCAATTCCTTTGACCTGACCAACAGATCTGCTGAAAGAGAGAATATCTAACCCGGTTACCCATTAGAGTAAATCACTCATCTCCGTGTCTCAGCGTAATCTCAGGCACAAACAGATGCCATGTTTACCCCTGCCTAATCCCTGAACAATGGGGATTCCGAGGTCCATGTTTGCCCCAGTTAATTAACTTCCCCAAAGAGGTTCCCAATTAACTTGAGTGCACAGGTGATGTCATTCCTGTCAGTTGACAGTCTTGCCAGCGTTGCGCTTTTCCTTCTATATATGTTGCAGCCTTTTCTCAATAAACTACTGGTCTTCGCTCCATCTTGCCTCGTGTCATTACTCGACCAGTCTCCTCCGGGACCTTAAGGGCCGCTTTACGGCCCCATTCCTACAATCCTGTGTCCAAGCAAGCTTGAGGGACAGAGTCAGCTGCAACCATGTTTGTGTTCTCACAGATGGACAAGGTTGTGTTTTGGGTTTTGTTTTGCTTGAAAGCAGTGGTATATCCAATCCACTCAGGATATAAATGGCAAGAAGCCATGACTTAACTGAGAGTAAAATGGCTTGACAAGAACACACCCTAAAACAGTATAGTTTAGCCAAATAAATTCCTTATTGTGCTGGGATTTTAGAGAGGTTTGAAACTGAAGGGATGTTCTGAAAACTAAGCAATGAGGCAGATTTTGTCTTTTGCATACATTTAAAATCAAACAATTCTCAATGTTCCTCACTACTCTAGAGCATAGCATTTAGATTAGGTTACCTGTGGAGCCACATCTAACCCTAATTCTATGTAACTGCACTAATTGCAAATTATGGGGAAGTTGTTTCCACAGACCTAGATTGTAATTTGTGCAGGGAGCTGGTTGCAAATATAGCCTGATGAATGTGCCTGGATTAGGGTTACAGGCTCCTATTTCCTACCAAGCACACTCATTATACATGGTTGAATGCCTGAAAGAAAGGGGGGAAATCCAGCCATTTCATAATAACCAGAGAGAAGGGGAGAAAATTGTTTAGTACTGTTGTATAAAATAATGTTGTAGAGATTTTTATCATTTTAGTGTGCTGTCTCATAATTATATATTCAGGCTTTAGGAACAGCACTTAATTGTTTAAAAACATCTGCATCCAATTTCACTTAAACCTCATGGGGACTATACAATTTTCTGTATTGTAAACCAGAACTAAACAAAAGTGTTTTCAACTTCTGGTCTGCTTTATTTTCATCAACTCAGGAGGAATGCCCTTTGTATCATTTTGTAAATGGGCAATCACCAGCTTGAATTTGGCAAACAATACCTCTCTCTCTGAAAAGTTCTGGCCTGCATACAAGATGTTGTAACAATTTCAGTTTCAATCTTGATCTGTTCTGATAGCAATTGCTCAGAATAACTTTCTTAAGAATGGCTCTGTAAATTTAACCCAAAACACCCTGGTTCATGAATGTGAGATATTGTTTCTATATTCTTGATTCAAAATATAAAGAAGTTGTCAAAATTCAAGGGTTTGGCTTTGGAATATTATGTACTCATTGCCAGTAGGAAAAAAAGATCTCAAGCTTTACACAGCAAATGCCAGCCTGGATGTTGATGATGCCATTGACCAGTAATCAAGATGATCTATTGGATCCTTTCTTGTACTATACATAATCATCAAGCAATGTGAAATAATCTTATTATCCACGTCATCATGGATCAATCATCCACAGCACATGTGTGTGAACTGGCCCTTCAACTAATGGCAAGTGCATGGAGAAGGATGGCCTTGACTTCACCTGGATCTTGTGCATTCAAGGTTCTCTTCTGCATCAGGAACATTCTTCTCTTTGCTTTTGTTTTGCTCTCATTTTTGAATCTGATATATTGTCAACATTTCAAACATAAGGTGATGATTAATGAAATCTCATATTAAGGAGGAGGCAGAGAGAACAATTCCATTCATATTGATAAAGAGCAGCAAGTCAGCAAATAGGGAGATAGGGAATGTCACTCTTGATGAGTAGATAGACATAGTTTTTTCAGTCCAAAAGACACTGCCAACTAGTTGACTTAATTCCAGCCATTTCAATTCCCAAAGGTTTAGGTAAACCTCCAATAATCACCATTTTGCAAGGAAAAACCCACACTTCACATAACTGAAAGAAATCAGATTTTGCAACACATACAATATCTACACTTTTCCTTTAGCCTTCTTTATACACACAGTTGTCAGATATAGTCACAGATTTCAGGATCAAGAATACAATTCTGATGACCTACATTAGCCCCCGACTGTTGTATATGATCTAATTTTGTACTTTTAGGTGAACAG
Source organism: Bradypodion ventrale (assembly GCA_035047345.1). Lineage (NCBI taxonomy): Eukaryota > Metazoa > Chordata > Lepidosauria > Squamata > Chamaeleonidae > Bradypodion > Bradypodion ventrale. The sequence goes on along the minus strand of JAWDJE010000002.1, from coordinate 78,519,371 downwards.
AATTCAAATGGTTAGGGATGGAGAAGCTGTAACTTTTTTAAAATATGGAATTGTTCATGTTTTGAGGTTTAAAGGATAGATTTGCTGCTAGCCTATGAAAAATTTAATTCAGTCACTGGGGGGGGGGAGAATTATTGGTTACAGGTGCTTATTATATACTTCAATTTAACCTCAGTTATGCATTTACATGTTGCTTGTTGTCAAGTTGCATTTCACTTATGATGACTCTAATAATGTTTTAAAGTATGTAAAATGCTTAAGGAGTGACTCTACCAATGCCACCCCTTAGTGAATTCATGTGGTTGAGTAGGGATTTGCACCAAAGGTCCCTGAAACTTATTGATCTATTGTCTGCTCTTTGGGGTGGGTTTGATATGGGCTGGACCAACTGTGTGCACATCTGTGTCCTAACCAAACCCATTTTCAGACCCAATCAGAAGGGTTCAATTTAATTGTGCTGCAGTATTTTATCCCTCCAACAGTTGGGAAGCAGCAGTTACAGTCATGCTGCCATACTGTAGTAGCCCCATCTTGCTACTTTGGAGTAGTAAAATGCTATCTGGATGCAGGGATTGTACCAAATGGTATTTTGGTTCACCATCTGACCTTAAGTGGCCTTTTAAAAGCTGTGGCACACCATCCTGTGAGAGCCAGCATAGACAGGCAGTTAGTCTCTCGCTTTACCCACTGTACCACAGTGGTTCCCTCAGTTATGCTACTCATTAATAAAGAGATAAAAAGTGCATTCTGAAAACAAAATAAAAATTCTCACTCCATATGTTATAGACTCTGAGCCACCACAGAAAAAAACATATCATGAATAAGTTTTAACTGTCTTTATCACCTGAAAATATGTAGACTATATGAAAATTACTATGTAGAACATTACCTAATAAACATTTAAAAGAAACCAATTGTCTTTCAAAGAGTCCTAAAAACCAAACTAAGTATAATATAGGGATGTCTCTAGATTTATGTGGCAGTTGCAAAGTTATTGGAAAACTGCCGCCCATCTAAGCAAAAAGGGCATTACTGTACTTTCTTACAGAAACTAGACATTAACCTTCAAACACTAAAACAAATGTAGTGGAAAGCATTTTAATCTGCCTGTTTTATTTCTGTTTCTATCTGTAGACAACAGTATGAAGGTATTTAATGGTACTGTTCAAGAAAAGGTTAGCAAACTAATAAATATCTGAGCTCAAGTCACTGGTTAATTAACGTCACATAAACAGACATTGATACCTAAGCAACTTTGTTTTATGCAGCTGTTACGAGAAAATACCTTTGAATACAAGCTGCTTTTTGACTAACTTCAAGGATCATTAATGCTCATCTGTAAGAAAAGTAGAGGCATTATACATTCAGGCGGGCAAATGACAGCCCCAGTATTTACTGGAATTATGAGTTCTATTACTTTACTTCTTAACTGGAACACTTGTGTCATATTTCCTTCAATAAAGATAAGCCCTTGGTACTCAGAGTCAAGTGACAGACTTAATTCTATTCATTTAGACAAAACTGCTTCTTATCAATCCAAATGGAGACAGCAGCCAAAATAATAATCAGAAAAAACACTTGAGAGGAAGGGCTTGAAGGAACTAGAAAAGATAATCAAGTTTGAGGATATGTTACTGGAGACTAAGGACAAAATTATCCACACTATTTTATTCCCAATTATTATGTACACATGTAGTAGTAGTAGTAGCAGCAGCAGCAGCAGCAGCAACAACAACAACAACAACTTCATGTCAGAGATTACTCTGGGTTGAAAGATTTTTTTTAAAAATCAGATAATGAATATTAATTCAATTCAATTAATTTAATTTAATTCATTTGAATCCAAAGTATTTTAATGATCTGTTAAATCAGAACTCTGAGTTTCTATTTAACTCCTGCAATTAAGATCAAGTTCAGGCAAGATTTTCTTCTAGTTCAGAAAATGCTGATGTTTAATGACTCTTGAGGAAACAAATGTTCAGTGGAGAGCATCAATCACCCCATTAGACTCCCTGGGATAGTTTTGTGTTATCGTTTTGCCAGCTGCATTCGTACATGCACTTCACATTCCCATTGATATTAAAATCTTATTTGTCTTTATAAGAACAATGACTTTGTGCTAGCTGGGGAATTTTGAAGCATGTAGTCCAAAAACACAACTTGTCCAAGTTCTGTTTACTTTCAAACCACAATTTACATTTTCCCCCCAACATAGATTCTATTCTATTTTATTTACTTTGGCAAATAGCCCTGAATCTGTAGGATAGTCATGTACCACAGATTCCCAGTCCTTCTGAAGCTGGATGGTTCAGAGAAGAAGAATTAGCAAGCATTAGTAGTGCAAAATAAAATGTGACATCCTGATGCTTCTCTATGGTCTGACAAATCCTTACTTGACAAAAAGCAAATATAAACATTTCCGAACTATTTGCTGCATGTCGTACTTAAAATAAATAATTATATCTTTTGATGTCACACTCCCAAAAATAAACTGGCAGTTCTGAAAGCTCCTGAAAAAGGGGGGGGGGGGGGAACCATTCAGCATTCAACTTTTTTTTTTAGTACTTGTCTCCTGCACTTCAAGAATAAGCCCTTGCAAAATATCTGGAGTCAAAAATTATTAAATGAAATGATTTTGCTAATGTTTAGTGGTACTAATGATCATGCTACTATAGAGCTAATATTTCATTCCCAGAGAAAAGCACACATAGCTTGCCCACATGGAAAGGACAGTGTCCTCTTGTTAGTCCCAACTAAGAGCAAACAACTTAATCAACTACTGAATGTTAGGTCAAAATTTATATAACGTCTATTGAGTCAATAGGACCGTTCTGGCTGACACTATCAATACAATACCAGCTAAGTTTAAACTTTGATTTATTTCTTGACCATCCAGATCCAACAACAACCAGCAGTATTATATTAGTTAATTAACCCAGTGTACATGCCATGGGGCAAGCTGCAGCAGTAAATTCCCATTAATTAGCAAGTCCCTTTGTATCATGCAATAGTCATGCGAGTTGACATGAGACAAAGGATACAAGTGGCAACTTGCTAACTCAAGGCAAGTTGTCGCCCCAAGTTTTGTCACCACCCTTATGCCAGTGTAACTAACTTGGAGGACTCTGGCTACTGTCTTTTCCTCTAAATTATGTAATACAAACATGTCTTAGAAATGCCCTAGTAGTGTAGTAGTTTCTTGGTGCACCATCAGTTAGACTTCAGGTCTTACAACTTGACAAGATAGATCATGAATCAAATAATTGTATAACTATAAAACTGCAAATATCATAACAGACACTGTGTCAATCTACAGCTAAAGATTCTCTGATAGCCACCCAAATCCTGGTTAGAAACTTCCAGTAAAGGAGCATCGACCACCTTCCAAGATACTCATTCCATTGTCGAACAGTTTTTACTATAACCAAGTCTTACAATCTTGCCAATATTTTGTGGTTAACTCCATTCTTGTGTTCCATAAGGAAACACAGGAAAGGCAAAGGTACTGCCTTCCTACTGCAATTTTTCCATTCTTGTGGTTTGTAGCTACGGTACTTGTTTGGGTCCTACCTCCTAGAGCTAAAGAAAACAACCTGGTTTCATCTTCTATGTGTCAGATATTCAAATATTTAAAACTAGCCATTATTGTGCTTCTCAGATTTCTCTTTCCAAAGCAGTTCCATCAATTGCACTTTGTATGGTTTGGTTTCCTTTTTGGTTTACATCCTCCACAAAAGTTCCAGTTTGTGAGCAATCTTCTTCTATGTGATGCCCCAAACTAGATATTTTATTCCAGATGAGTACTGATGAAAGGTGACTATGTTGTCATTCCATAAATAGGGATGCCCTAAATTTAAAGTGATTTAAACATGATGTTTGACATGTATTCACATTGCTATGCTTTGCTTAGTTTTAGGCTTAAATGGGGTTCATTTCTAGCAGCCAGCTAGGATCCACTTTGAATAGTCTGCCTTAAATCAGCAGACACAGCATTTCTCTCTCTACCAGAGGAAGCTGTCTCACCAGCAAGCAGAAAAACATCTTGCTGTGCAAGGAGAACAACAAGCAGGAATGCAAATAGTTGCATCCATGTTTGGGTTATAGCGGGAGAAATCTCACCACAATGGGATTTCCAATCCAAGATATGGAGCCAGGTGCAGACCTTGGCCATATTCTTGCAGTCCTTTGTTAAATGTCAATCACAGAATTGACACACATTGAATTTCAATGGTTCCCATGAAAACCCTATAAGAAGTGTTGTTAATGTAAACAATTATGCTGAATGATCTTGATCAAGAAATGCTTAGGATTCTGTTAGCTATGCTGTCTAACTGAACCCGTACCCATAAATCTTTATGGGTGGCTGGAAGATGAAATATATTGGACTCTGATTCTTATTCAGAATCCTATCTCCGAGGAGATAGGCTCTAGCTGAACTTACAATGCAAAACTATTTTTCTATATTCTGGACTTTTACTATTTCTGTTTAATAAAATTACAAAAAGAATATTTTTTGTAACTCATTCTTGAGAACTTCCAAATTATTCCTGGGAAGTCTAAGAGGTGGAATTGCACATACGCACACACTGAGCAAATGTCTCAGCAACGCGGAGGGAGGAAACCAGCTCCAGAAATTCCAGCAGCTTTGCAACAAGGAAGGAACCATCCCGAGATGAGGAGTGAAGGTATGCCGATACCCACACAGATCCTCCTTAGCAATTCAAGGCCACAGTGCCTACCCCATCTTAGAAGAGACACAATGGGCTCTGTTCTCATGGGAGAACATGTCCAGCAAGGAGTGGCCAGCCTTAATCTACACCTGGAGATTAAATTGCCAGTGGGGCATGCTGAGAACTACCCTTTGTATTCTCAGCCTCTCGGGAGAGTACTTGCCCATCTCTCCTCTAGAGAAGAACTCTTCACCAGGCCACGCTCGGAAGAGCAAATTAATTGAGGGCTGGGACCTTGGGAAGTTCCATGTGCAGAGCTCAGGGCGCCCCCAGTCTCCAACAGACTGTTCCAAACTGTTCACTATACTGTATATAGACCCTTGTTTCCCAATGTGGGACACATGCTCTACAGGGGGATAATTGATGGGGGGAGGGGGAAAATTGGAAGCTTGTTTAGACCAAGTTAATGGCCTTTTAGGCTTGCACCATGTGAATAAGAGTTCACTTTTTGAATAATAAGAATTGCGATTTATTTATACCCCGCTCTCCTGGTGCATGCACCACTCAGAGCGGCCCACAACATAAAAGAAATTTTACAATATAAATACAATAAATACAGAAAAATACAACACAACAATTATCATAAAATACAATATTACAACCCACAGAGCTCGGGCTCGATGACACAGACGGAGCCCAGGGCTCACCCTTGTAAACAAAGCCTGAACAAAACAAATACACCACCCCGGGTGATGGAGTGGCTCCAGGCGAGGTGGGGGAGTCCTCTGGTGCAGCGGCATCAGCGGTGGCTTTCAGCCCTCTGAGCAAGTGGGCCTTGGAGGACGACATCAGCAGCAGCGAGTGGGCACGGCTGGCCTCCATCTTGGGTGATGGAGTGGCTCCAGGGTGGGCGGGGGAGTCCTCTGGTGCGGCGTCATCTGCAGCAGCTTTTCAGCCTTCTGAGCTGGTGTGGCTCAGATGGTGAATTATATGTCATGGGGGGGGGGAATCAGAATTTAGAGATGCTTAGGTGGGGCATGGTTAAAAAAAAGGCTGGGTACCACTGATCTAGCTACAATACTTCTGTGGATACAGCCTTGTACTGCATTGCAGGCGCACCCCCCAAAGAAAGACTCAGACACCGGTATATGGATAAAGGCATCGGGCCACTTTTATTGAATAATGCCCTAGTCCGAATTATCACTTTCAATTGGTGTAATCATCCAATTGTAATTCTTTAAGGCGAGCAGGCCGAAGTAACACTGGTAAGGTTCCTCCCAAAATGCCAATGGCAATTGGCTACATGTAACTATTTGTGTCAATTTGTTTGTAAACACAAACAAATTGTTGACTGGAGTCAATAAACTATCTACTGACCCCACCCTATGACGTGTATCCGTTAAATATCAAGGTGATGCAGGCTGTGAAGCTCCTGCCATCACCCCTTGCCTGGTTCGCCCTTGACCGGCCAAACCTATTTCCCCTGTACCTGTCTACGTGTTGGCCAGTCAATTGTGAACCTGCCGGATACCTATGGGTCATAAATCTTTACCTTACCAGTGCTACCCACCACACGGGGAGGCGTCCGTGATGACTCACCGCCCCCCCCCCGACCGTCAGCTCGGTCACCAGGCTTGCTTGCATATCCTCAAGAAAGTGGTTCATATCTCTGGCCGACAGGTGGACCCCATCTCCTGCATAAATATCATAGTCCTGCAAGCCTATCCTAGGGTGCTGGATGGCTGTCCCCAAGCCCTTGTCTGCCAGGAACCGGGCTACAGCCCTGTTTACCGATCGGCGAGCGCGGTCAAGTGCGCGGAGTTCAATGCCTCCCATATAAGTATGTTGTGGCACAATGTCCGACCATAGCAGCCAGGTAGCCGGCCATACATAATGCAAATAAGCTAGGTCCCTGCAAATCGTGAATTTTAAAGAGAGGCCAGTGACCTGGGCAAGGTCATTGCCACCGAGGTGCAGGATAAGGACATTAGGCAGTCCAGCATCCCTGATGGAAAACAGAAATGGCAACAGTTCCCGCCATCTCATACCGCGCTTACCGTACCATTGCATACGTGTGGCTGCACGTAGCCCGAGATGGGGTCCCCACTCTGTCACCACAGCATACTGCGCTGCCCAGTGCACGTAACTGTGGCCCACCAGCCATCCTGCCACCGGTGTGCAGGGACACACAGGGTCTGTAAAAGAAGAAAAAAGGGGGAGAATGGCATAACTGGTACTCATGCATGGAAGGGGCGTACATATAATGCAAAACGCATGGATCCCCATCTACCCATCCTGCGTATATCAGCCTCAGAGTACTCAAACGCAGCCGCAGTGGACGCGGCGCCTATCCTAAATGAATGGGTGCTGTAACGAGCCCCGGGGAGGCCAACACTGTTAAGTGCCATACCGGTCACCTTCCAAAACTGGAATTTAGTAAGGGGAGACCCATCCTGGTGGCAGAAAAACGGGCCAGGGTGCGTACCACGCACTGCCAAAAACTCATGTAGGGCACCAACCGGACAGATGTCTATAATGGAACATCATAGCAGTCTGACTCCACTGCCTACGCCATGCTGATCAACCTTTGAGGACCGTATCCTCAATTGAGCCCACTCATGTGTAACATAGACATCGTCGAGTTCCAGTGCCCTACGAGACGCATCCGCCTTAGACAATGGTACCAACTCACTGATGCGGAGTGCTCCAAAGAAGGCTACTGTGGTAGCTGCATGAAAAAGAGCCACCTCATACCTATCATAGCATAAATTATGCCAGCCTCGTGCAAGGTGGGTAAGAACCTCTGGTGAAATCGGGTGACGTGTGTCCGGGCGGCGGCCACGCTCACGTGTCCAACCTTCCAAAACATGACGTATACGGAAACCCCGCACTTTGGCCACGAACGCCAGTGCCGAAAGCCTGGAGGCTATTGTACGAGGGGCCAATTCCTGACCGTGGAGATACACCATGTATTGTAAAATCTGGTCTACTGGTATTGGCCACACTTCGGGCAACTGTAGTAGCCCACAAAAAGTTCTAAATTGTATGAAAGCATGTTGATATGCCTTACGCATGCGGGATGCCAAGGACATGCTGATCGCCTGGTTCACCTCTCCTTGCCAAACGTCCAAATCTCGGCCAGGAGTGGCGAGGGGAACTCCTCTGCTTCCGGAGCCAAGGCAAGGAACCGGGAGATCTGCAGGCGGGATAAAGCATCGGCAATATCATTATTAATGCCTGGTACATGTCTAGCCTTGAACAGCACATTGAGGCGTAGGCTTCTCAAAACAAATTGACGAACCAATGCCATGACCCTGGGGGATTTGGACGTCTGGGCGTTAACAATGTGCACCACAGCAGCATTATCACACCAAAAATGGACCACTGAGTTGGCCCACATGTCGCCCCATAGCATTAGTGCCCCCAAAATAGGAAAAAATTCCAGGAAAGTAAGATCGTGGAGGCGATCCATGTCCTGCCATGCTTGGGGCCATTGGCCATATGCCCACCGCCCCTCGAAATAAATCCCATAACCCAGAGAGCCAGAGGCATCCGACTGTACCTGAAATTTGGGGCAGACCATAAGGTCTGACCTCCAAAAAGAGACCCTGTTAAAATCCCTGAGAAATGTGAGCCAAACCGAAAGGTCTGCCCGTATACCCCTGTTCAGGCCGACCCTGTGGTGGCGTTTTAATAGGCCAGCCATGGCATCACACAGATGCCTGGCGAAAGCTCTGCCCGGTGTTACCACCCTGCAGGCAAAGTTGAGGTGGCCGTGAAGAACCTGTAGCTCACGAAGGGACACTTTACGCTTGGCAATTAGTGCCATAATCACCGCAGAGATCCGAGTCACCTTGTCCATGGGTAACCTGGATGCCTGTGCGACAGTGTCAATTTCTATGCCTAAGAAGGTGAGCTTGGTGGTTGGGCCCTCGGTCTTTTCAGGCGCTAAGGGGACACCCGCATGAGCACCTGAAATGTAATGAGGAGACGCGTACATGTGTCCGAGCCCCATTCACCCCCGAACAAAAAGTCATTGAGGTAATGGGCTACAGATCAGGACCCTGACCTGCGAACAAAGGCCCATTGGAGGAAGGTGCTGAATCATTCAAATGCCAAACATGAAATAGAACAGTCAAAAGGCATGGCCTTATCTACATAGAACTTCCCTCGGAAACGAAAGCCCAACAGCTCAAAGTCCTCGGGGTGCACTGGCAGTAATCGGAAGGCCGATTTGATATCACACTTTGCCATGAGCGCCCCGGGACCACAGGAGCGTACCATTCGTAGGGCCTGGTCAAACGACGTGTACCTGACTGAACAAAGGTCATCAGGAATAGCATCATTGACCGAGGAACCCGCAGGGTAAGGATAGATGGTGAATTAAATGAAACTCACCAGGGGTCTTTTTCGGGACTAGCCCCAGAGGAGAGACCTTCAAGTTAAGGAATGGTGGTTCAGTAAAGGGCCCAGCAACTCTCATAGCCTTCAACTCCTTAGCTATGCTTTGTGCAGCAATCTCCTCATTACCCCTAAGAGACAACAAGTTCGGGGCATCCTGCAGTCCCCGAACACCCCTAAATGGTATGCGAAAGCCAAATTGGAAACTTTCTAGCAGGTACCTCGCATCATCCCGTCTAGGATAAGCGGAAAGCCATTGTTCCAGCATATGAATATTAATTGGGGAGGGGGCCTTTTGCATGACCAGCCCCATCAGAGGGAGCTCTGCCCACCCCCTGCCCACCCCTACCTCTGCCTCGTGACCCACCAGCTTGCGGGCACGTGGAGGCGGCATGAGGGCCAGAGCAAGAGGGACACTCGTGTCGGAAACGACACTGACGCTTGTTGCACACGCCGCTAGCTGAGAAGCTCCAACACAGCAGGCGGGCTGGAACCCCCTGCCCCGCCGGCTGGCGGGGTACCTGTGTCGCAGCTGCCCGCTGCACTGCGTGGCTGCAATGGTACCTATCACCAGGCGCCGGACGCGTGGGAGTCATATATAAGAGCCACAATTGCTGGCAGGGCTCATCCCATCTCATCTCAGGATGTAGGGCCACCCTCATCCTGAATTCCTCATCGTAAGCCAACCACGACGGGCTGGGGAAATCAACCATCGCCCTGTAAATATTGTCAAGGTATTGAACCATTGGGATGGCCAAATCAGGCCGGGCCCTAAGGTATACCGCCATATAAATAAGATATGCCGGCAACCAATTGGCCCAGGTACGCGGTGGCTTACGATGGCGGGACAACTCCTTGTCCCTATCATCCTGTCCCTCCCTCTCCTCCTTGGTGGGCTCACGATTCAAGAGGGAGAAAATATCAACGTACTCCCCTCGCCAAATCTTATCCCTCATGGCCTGTGATAGATGATCACCCAGGGGCAAGGAATAACCAGCCGTCGGCAGAGCGGCCGTTGGCACATTTTGGATGAAGGGTATGCACAGTGGGCCCTGAATAGCCCCTGCAATGCTTGCCATACCCCCAGGGCTGGACACCCCTGCCCTAACCGAGGGGCCATTTGGCAACCTGGAGTTCACATGGCAGTGAGAAGGCAGCTGCCCACCCACAGTAACCTGCTATGGCCTTGGCCACTGCACCCCCCCAGTGTGACTGGACAGTGTCGGTGGTGCGCTAAATTGAACCGTATACTCACTAGTCGCACTCCCGTGAGCCGCCCCCACTGGGGGTTCCAGCCCACAGCGAGCGTCGGAGCTCGCGGCGGGTATCGAGCTCTGGGGCCACAAATGACTGCTCCCCACCGGCAAATTCAGGCATGCGGGGAGCTGCGAGGCGCCATCCTGGGCTGGCCTGATGGCCTCGAGCAGCTCGACCCTGTTGGCGGCCCGCTGTAGAGTCACGGCCGACGTATCAGCCGGATTCGACGAAGAGGCCGGGATGGAAGTGGAAGTGGTGGCTAAACCCCCTTCCAAAGGTGGTTGGGCAATGCCAAGTGATGCCTCCAGCGCCGCAATGTGTGTGAGGAGCGCATCCACCATCTCCGAGCCCCCAGTATAAGGTGGGCCGGATGGGCCAGATGGCCCGCCGGGCGGTTTGGGAAAAGGCAACCCAAATGGTGATCCTGGGCCCGAATAGGGCCATGCCCAAAACTCCGGCCCATGAGGGGCTGGTGGAATGGTGGGGTAGAAACCAGCACCAGGCCCGCCTGTGCCGCCCTGCCCCAAACTGTGGAAAGGAGCAGGGATCCCCAAGGGGCCAGGACTTGTACCAGGCTGACCGGCGGAAGCCTGGTCAGCCCCAGTGGGGGCAGTGGGCAAAGCCGCCCCACTGCCCAGGTGCAGGGGTGCCGCCCGAGCCCTCCGGCCCGATGGCTGCCCCCCTCGGGAAGAAGGAGTAGGGAGAGCCCTCCCCCTCGGCTGCAGCTTGGAAGCCGGAGCCTTGCGTTTGGGAGGCATGTCTCCCAGACGAGAATGAAGCTGCCAAGGATCGATCCCTGGCCAGGGATCCACCAAGAAACCCAAGCCCTGAGTACCGCAATAGCCAAGAACAGAAACTCCGAAGGCTAAAGGTACGAAGGAGAAAAAGGAGAAAATGCGGCGGAGAAAACTTCTCCGCTCCATCACATTTCTAAAATGGCAGCTCGGCTGCCTCGTGGCCACCCCTTTTATAGAGGGGTGGCCACACCCCCTAACTCACCTGGATGTCTGAGTCCGGGTGGGGGCCCCCCACAAAGAGCGCCATTTTGGCGCTGCGCTTTCATTAGGAAAGGTGGATTTGCTTTAGGATACTCTTGATTCATGCTCAGCTTGTGTTTTTCTACAAGCCCCGGACTCTTCTCACAGATACTATTGCCAAATCAACTGTCATCCTGTCTGTATTTGTATATCTGACTTTTTTTCCTGCCTGAAAGCAGAACAACACCTGTTGAAACTCATTTTTCTTGTCTTTGCCTTATTCTCCAATCTGTTAAGGATATATCAAATTTTTGTTGTGTTTGCAATATTAATTACCTTTCCCAGTTGGTGTCATCTGCAAACTTGATGAACATTCCCTGTGTGTGTCATCCAAATTATTCAAAAAGATGTTGTAGATGAAATATCTACAAGTCTACCCAACAGTAGAAGGAGACAGCTCCACATTTTACCACATTAATCAAGAAAATATGATAAGGAAGTTTGCAAAAGTTTGATGATACTAAGATATACAACATTGACTATCATGTGTCTAGATTTTTTAAAGAGATAAGATTAGCATGACATGAATTGTTTTTAACAAGTAGGTAAAGGTAAAGGTTTCCCTTGCTCGAAAGCCAGTTGTATCTGACTCTAGGTTGGCAGGAGCTGGGACAAAGACAGGAGCTCATTCCGTCCTGCAGTACTCAGGAATAGAACTGCTGACCTTCCACCTCCCAGTCAGTGTCTCAGCTACTTGAACCACTGCAGTCCCAATTTTTAACATATACAGGCTAGGTATTGGAAATCACAATTTTCTTTGTGAACAGTACCTACATACTGTTTAATGATCTGTTCCATAATCTTTTCTAGTAACAATATCAAGCTGACAAGTCAGTAGTTGCCCAGAGCTTTTGTCTTCTTCCTGAGAACAGAGGCAACATTTGGCCACTTCCAGGCCTTCAGGGACCTCACCTGTTCTCCAAGAATTCACAAAGATTATAGGCAGAGGCTGTGAAATTACACTGGCAAATTCCTTTCATCCCCTTTGATATAGCTCATATGTTCATGTAGATTTGAATTAATTTAAAATAGCATATTACCTCTTTATCTTAGACAGAATCCCCCACATTACCTCCTTTATTCCACTTCCATTAGATTGCACATGAGCTTCAACATTAGTAACTGCAGAGTGATGCATGTTGGGGCAAAAAAACCCAATTACATTTATAAACTGATGGGTTCTGAACTCTCTGCGACAAACCAGGAAAGGGACCTTGGTGTCCTGGTGGACAACTCAATGAAGGTGTCAACCCAGTGTGCCTCAGCAGTGAAAAAAGCAAACTCAATGCTAGGGATCATTAGGAAGGGTATAGAAAATAAGTCAGCAAGTGTCATTTTGCCTCTTTATAAATCTATGGTGAGGCCCCATCTGGAATACTGTGTACAGTTCTGGTCGCCATACCTCCAGAAGGATATTATGGAGCTGGGAAAAGTGCAGAGGAGGGCAACCAGAATGATTAGGGGACTGGAACACCTTCCTTACCATCTGAGGCTGCAACGGTTGGGCCTCTTCACTCTTGAACGACGGCATCTAAGAGGTGACCTGATTGAAGTTTATAAAATCATGCACGGTGTGGACAAAGTAGATAAGGAAAAACTGTTTTCCCTATCGCATAACACTAGAACTAGGGGGCACTCCATGAAACTTTTGGGTACTAGTTCTCAAACAAATAAGAGAAAGTACTTTTTCACCCAGAAGATCACTGGTCTATGGAACTCCCTGCCAGAAGAAGTGGTGACAGCTGTCAGTCTTGACAGCTTCAAGAAAGGATTAGACAAGTTCATGGAGGACAAGGGTATTAATGGCTATAATTATGGATACCTAAGAACAACCTCAGGGTTGGAGAGATAGGCAGGATATCTCTCAATGCCATTTCCAGGGAATCCTAAGCAGGTGAAGGCATCTGCTTGGGAATACCCTGAAGGAAATGGTGAGCCACTGTGTGAGACAGAATGTTAGACTGGATGGGCTGTGGCCTGTTCCAGCAAGGCTGTTCTTATGTTCTTATGTTCCTTTTGAATGGAGGAACAGGTAAAGTAGATATTTGGCTTTTTCTCTGTCATCCATTGGTATTTTTCCATTCTCTTTACATAATTAACCTACCTTTTCCTTACTTTTTATTTTGCTCTAAATTATATTGAGAAAGTTCCCTTTTTGTTATCTCTAGTCCCTCCTGGAAGTCAGCATATTAACCCTCCTGACTTTCTCTCTATAAATGTTGGCTACTTGTTTCATATACAGTATATGAACCTTTTAAATCTCAGTTTGTCTGAAAGCTTCTGATGAAGTCACTTTGGTTTTGTCAGATGTCTCCCACTTTTCCCCTTGAAGGAATGGTTTCTTATTATGATCTCACATTTAAGAACTCCATCCTTTGAGTATTCCTTTCTCCTTGGTTATTGGATGTGACACAGTATTTCCTTAAACATATTGATATCATATGTCTTAAAGCCTAGAGTGTGTATTATACTTCTCCCATAATGCTCTTTTCTCAGATTACCAAATCCAAAAATGGCAGGGATGTTTGCACCACAAATTCCCACTATTTCCACCTCACTGTCCTGTCCTTCCATGATGGTAAGGTCTAGAAATCTTTCACTACTTCCTGGGAGATGAAACTGTAATCAGGTAAAGCGAGGAATTCATGGGGCCTTGCAATTTGGATCAAGTTGGGCCTCCAAAATATATCTGGGTTGAAGTTTCCTGTTGAAAATAGTTGATGACCAGTGTGGTATAGTAGACACAATGAAAGATTTGGACTCAGAAGACTTAGATTAAAATCCCCACTCAATCATGGAAACTGGCTGGGGACAAGGATGATAAATATCTCACATACCTTGAAGACCCTATTAAAGTCATTATTAGTTAATGCAACTTGATGGCATCTAATATACATAACAATGAAGGAATGGGACACTTGTACAGGAGGTATGCAAACTGAAAATATTTGGATACAAACAGATCCTCTCTTTCTGCTCCCTACCCTTGAAAGGTGGAGGTGAGTGGCCAGGCAAGAGCCTGAGAGATCATTCTGTAAACAGTTCTGGCAACAACAGTTTGTGAATGACTCAGATACCACATAAGAATTCTTCTTATTGTCCAGAACTTGCTTTTGCCTGTGGGTTTAACATCTGAATAAGTATTATTTTCCCAGCTTGTAGCTCAATTAAGTGAACCATTGTGAAGGGGGAGTACATTCAAAATGGAATACAAGAAAGAAATTAACTCCAGTGAATGCACCAAAAATGTTACATTTAGTGGGGAAACCGCTGTGTTGGAAGAACCAAATAAGCCAGAGTAGGTGCATCAGTGTGAATTCAGCTTGGTCTAACTAAGATAAAGGCAGGCAGATTTGATCATTCTGAATAAGCTGGAGAAAAATTTAGCAAACTTTTACTTCATGTGATTGCTCTATTCTTTCCTGTGCTGGAAGGAAACATTAGTCAACATCTAATTGGTGAGAGTGAGAGTGAGAAATGAGTAGTGGAAATGTTCTCTTGATTTTGCTTTAAATAACAACTACTCACACACTGAAGACATCCATGTTAGCACAGACAGTTCCAGAAGAAGATCCTACAAACAGAACAGCAATCTCATGTAAGTTTCTGTGCCATCTGGACTCCAGTTTGTACAGCAATTTCTCCCCCCCCCCCCTACAACTGTTCTACAACCCCTAATATCTCCATGCTACCATGTCACATTAACATAGAGCTTGCTGAGAAGGAACAAGAAATTAGAGATATATCATATGAACCCATTAGTCATATGATGCCTCCCTCCACTAAAACACTGCAAGAAAGACATAGGATCTACAACAGTTTTAAAAGAAGAAAAGGAAGGTAAAATATTTCAGTAAAGAAAACTGTTTTTCTCTCCAGTGCTGATCATAAAAAGTATGCATGCATTCTTTGGGATCTTTGCCCCAACCAGAAATAAAGAAGTGAGACACAAGAGATGTGTTTTTTTTTTAAAGTCCACAGCTTTATTATGCTATTTAATTCTCCTATCCTGCAATGGTATCATGGATAGAGCTTTTTTTAAAAAAATTCTGTCAGAAGCACACAAAGGTGCTTTCTAGGTTGAAAGGATTTTTGCTGGAGGAACTCTGCTCAGGGGGCACCTGAATGAGGCTCCTTTCATGTCCCCAAGATCTTTTTCCACCAAAGTGATCCGTATTTATCTACAGTACTTGCAATTTCTTGCTTTCGAACTGTTAGTTTGACAAGAGCTATGACAGAGATGGGTGCTCATTCCATCATGCAGTACTCAGGTCTTGAACTGCCGACTTGTCAACCTTCCAGCTAACAAGGTGAGCTTCTTAACCACTGAGCCACTGCAGTCCCTATGGATACAGTGACAGTCTAGGACACAAGAGACCTGGGTTTGAGTCCCAGCTTGGCCATGGAAACTCACTCAAGAATTAGAACTGATAATACCACTTCTGAAATATCTCACCTATCTTGAAAGCCCTATCAGGACCACTGTAAGTCAGTTCCAATTTGATGGCACACAACAGCAAGAACAACATCAATAACATCCTTCATTAGGGCCTGAAGAAAATGCATTACCTGAGTCACAAAACAGTTGATCTGTCCAGGCTTCTTCTCCTGTCCCAACAAGGTTGACCCCAAAGCCAGGTTTCTTGCCAGGTTTGCCAAGGCAGCCAATCTTGAAGGGGCTTTCTTGGATCTATTTCCAACTCAAGTCTCAAAATTTAAGGCTGTTCACCACCAGGTTCAGAAGATGTCCCCTGGCTGTGTCCCTGAATCATGTGATTCAATCATGTTCAAAGTCAAACAATTATTTTAGGGTAAAGAGTTTGGCTGATCTTTTTGGGGGAAGAGACCTGTCTTGAAATCCTTAAAGTTGTGGAAATATGACAAGAAAAAGAAAAAAAAATTGAGTGGTTGGCTACAAGCTGCAATTGTTGGCATGAGTGGCATTATGTCTTGAATGAATCAAGACTCAGTGCCCTCCTAGCAACATTTGGGAGTAGAGTAGCAACAACCACTTGCCAGCTGCCCTAAAGAACATGCAGTGTCTTGTATGGGGAAGAAAAAGAAAGCATTTTTCAGACAGAGTGGGGAGATGGATAAAAAAGGTATTAAAAACTAAGCTTCACTAAACAATTAGGTCTGAGTTTATTCTGTTCCTTAGTCACCTAATTCAACACCATCTTTGGCTAGCAAAATTACTGTACATTAGACTTCCCAGAACTCAATAAATCTGAAATGAAACAATTGTTTAAGTCAAATTAAATTTGTTAGCAGAACAGGCCATAGCTGTTCTGATTCAACTTGGAAGGAATGCATTTCTCAGCAGAAGGAACTGAGAAATGGAAAGGACATATTGTTACAGCTAATCATTCAAGGTAGAATCAATGGGAAAAGAAGCACTGGAAGAAGATCTTATTGATTGAAAAACTTTGGAGAATGATTTGGATGGCACATGGCATCATGCACTGAATCCAGTATCAAGAAATAAGCAACAGTATGAAGATGTGAGCCTGAATATTTCCACGGTAATGATACTGATAAATTTTCAGCCTTACAGTCACAACCATGGGCTACACCTTGCATTGAACTCAGTGCAACTGTCATAGTTTTAAAATGTTCTTGATTATATGAGTGAAGTGCCTGCTGCACTTTTGTAGGAATCGGGGCCGTAAGGCGGCCCTTGAGGTTCCGGAGGAGACTGGTCAAAGGAACGACACGAGGCAAGATGGAGCGAAGACCAGTGATTTATTGAGGGAAAATCATCAGTATATATTATGCAGAAGGCTGCGCATGGTAGGATGGTTATCTGACAGAAAATCACATCACCTATTTACTCAGGTTAATTGGGAATCTCCTTTGGGGAAGTTAATTAGTGCGGGCAAACATTGACTGGGAAAACACCATTGTTCAAGGCTTAGACTAAGGCAATCATGACTCCTGTTTGCTTCTGGGATGAGACTGAAACTCGGAGATGAGGGATTACTCTAATGGGTAACTGAGTCTGGAGAAATGCTCTCTCAGCGGAACCGCTGGTCAGGTCAAGGAATTGGGTGAATCAAACCCTATCATTTATCCACCCCACTTAATTTCTCCACTGGCAAGGGCCAGGGGCCAGGAGCGTGCTCACTCGGTTTAACCTCTGCCAGAGGCTGTGCGTGCCCAATGGGCACGTGGAATCCACATCTCCCCTTTTAATTTTGCTTAAGAGCCTGACCGGCGACTCTGCGCAAGAGAGGTACCAACTGCTGAGCGGGAATGACGCTTCGGGGTTTCTTCTTGGGGCGGCACCTTGATATCAGTGAGGGAATACATTGAGCAAAGCAGCAGAGTGCTATGCCTAGTATGATCACCCCCACAACCACCTTGAGTACCGTCTGAAGCCACCCCCACGGGATCCACGACCACATCCAGTTCCACAATGAACTCCACCAAGTTCCCCATGCAGACCCCTCTCTGATGCCCTGGACTATGGTGTGGAGGTCCGTGAGCTGGCTCTGTATCTCATGGGTATTGCCTGTGAGATTTAAGCAACACATGCTGTGGACAGACTCGCAACCCAAATGATGTAACCACAGGGGGTAATCGATGGCTGTTTGATTATCCAGTATGGCATGGCGAAGCTCTGTCTGCTCCTGGTTGAGCAGCGCTATTGCCGAGGAGGTATGGTCAATGGCTTTTGCTAATCCACAAGCCAATTGGCCAATTCTCCAAGCGTTGCCTATGGCTAAACCGGGCCTGGTTTTTCAGAGCTGTGGGTCTGAATCCAGACTGCTTTCTGTAGCAAGGCGAGATAACGAGATGTGTCATTGATACTGTGACCTGGGGTGATTCTAAGCTATTTCTGCAGCTTCTGGTGTTGTGCAAATGTCTTTTCTAACACCTATGGGGAGGTGTGAAGATAAACTGGGGATTACCGGCTACCGGGTGCTCAATCTTTCCAAGCAATGGGCCGGTGCAAACATGGGCCGGTCTGGCTTCCTTTGGTGGAAGCTGGCTGTTATTAACAATATACAGAAATTCAAGTGTCCCTTGCAAATCCCAACTGGAGCATTGTACAAGGCATGAATAAATAGAATAGCAATAGAAAACATTCAGCTGCTTCTTGAGGCTTCCCTTCTTGGTGGGGCTTCATGTGCAACTTGAGTTTGGAAAAGTCCTTAGAAGTGGCACTGAGTGTGCAAAATGTTCA
Organism: Bradypodion ventrale; assembly: GCA_035047345.1. Taxonomy (NCBI): domain Eukaryota; kingdom Metazoa; phylum Chordata; class Lepidosauria; order Squamata; family Chamaeleonidae; genus Bradypodion; species Bradypodion ventrale. The sequence continues at coordinate 78,500,820 of JAWDJE010000002.1, read as the reverse complement.
TAGAAATGTCTTTGGAGATGTAAGTCATAAAGGCAGATGGACAGCTGATGACATCCAGGACAGTGACTGGTGCTGCTCTTTGCAATCATCCGGGTCTGATTCTGGCCTCTGGGACCTGCATGGGGAAGAGACTTGTTTGGGAGATAAAAATTCTGAAAGAGTTAGTTAGTTTTTGCACTTATAGGATAGCAATTGCTGTGCAACTATGGGACGTTGTTCCCCCCCTTTTTTGTTTTATTTATCAATATAGGACCTAAGCGTCCAATAGACCCGTTCCACAATCGCTTGCCCCTGCGGATTGTAAGGAACGCCAAAAGTGAGCTTAATATCCCAGGTGGCCCTGAAGGTGGCCAGCTGCCTGGAGCTACAAGCTGGGGCGTCATCGGACTTCGTGTGCCGAGGTTCGCCCTTGGCCGTGGGAAAGGAGATGCTGCTCCACATGGGGAGCCGTTTCTCCCTTCTGTGCTGTTACCCAAACAAACTGTGGGAAGGTATTAATGCAAACGTGCATGTACTGCCATTTGCCAAAATGTGGGGATGTGTGACGTCCATTTGCCACACCTGGATGGCCTCTGTCCCCCGTGGGTTCACCCCCCACGAGGGCCCCCCCTGTGCCCCTGCACGATGCTGGCAAGAGCGAACTATGCCTTGGGCTTGGGAAAGTGGCAGGTTGAACTGCCTTGCGAGCGCTTTGGCATTCTGAACTGGGAATGCATGACTCTGAATTGGAGTTGTGAGGAACAAACTTAGCAAATTTTTGTCTAACGCGGGAGTGATGTATGCTCCCGGTAGACTGTGAAGCAATTTCCTAGGAAACTGGCTGTCAGCAATTATGTTGAAGCGTTCTTTGGCAAAGGTGCGCAAAGTGAGGTTCACGGCTGCCAACTCTGCCCGCTTGCGGAAGAGTCAGGAGCGTGCGCCAAGCTTGGTCCTCTTGCCAAGTAAGAACCTAATATGTGCAACCCCCATAAGTGAAAACTGTCCTAGCCCCCTGAAGAGGAACCAGTGACATCAATCCACACAAGGTGACTGTCTGCGTTTGAAGCGAGTCTGGGGTCTTATGGCAAACCTTGGCACATTAAGCGCCAGGCTTCCCTTGGGTAAATTTCTCAAGAAGGCCCCCCTGCGCACATCCGCCCATGGCGAGCGTGCACACGTTTAGAAGAGTGCCAGATGGTGGCTTAGCCTTTTGCCTGTGCTTAGACTAGCAGCCAAAAGGGAAGGGGTGGCCTAAAAATGCCTGTATCTGATTGAAGGGTGTGACCTGACTGCACTCTTAAAATGGTCCTAGGCAGTCCTGGCTAATGGGTGGCACTCTGCACATGCTTGGGAGCTTAGGGACTAATCCTTCCTCTGTGCTCTGGAGTTTGCAAAATGTGTCTGCACACTAGAGAGGGTGCTGTGGGCCAGGTGCCATACTTAAAATGACCTAAGACTTATTAAAGACAAACCAACTATGACGTGCCAGCTGTAAGGAAATAATACACAAAAAATGAAAAGACACACAAGTTAAACATTTCCAGCAGGGAGTTCCACTGGCGAAAGGAGGAAAGGAGGAAAGACAAGTCAGAAGTTAGCACAATGAGAATGCAACAACTCTTATCATAACGAAATCAGATTAGGTCAGGTAACCAAGGCAACCGGGTCCTCCTGTTAAGAAAATCCCTATCAGTAATTAACTTCTGGACCCTGTGAAAGGAAGCAATTTAAGACTTAGAAGGAAACAAATTGGTTAGTTTTGTTCCTGTAAAAAGGTAAGCATTTTCTGAATATACAGAGCGCAAGAATGTTTGCGTACTTTTTCCTGTGAAAGGGGTACAATGAGTGGGTTACTTTACACAGATTAAAGTCAAAATACCAGAACAGTATCTTTCCTAAGAGAATGAAGGAGAGTTAGAACGATTCTCAACCTGCGGCCAGATGTGGGCGAGTGGGCCAGAGCCCACGTTGCCCTGCCACTGCCCCCACCAAGCCAAGAAGGGCTGTGTGGCGAAGGAAGGGCAGGATGACTGTCCGGACCCCCAGAGCTGCCTGAGGCCCCGGAACTTGGCCCCTGACTTTAAAAGGTTGAGAACCGAGGTTACAAGATGATAACACAATACACACATGAAGACAATGCAATTCTCTCACTCCTAGTGAGATACGTGACTCCAAGATGCTAAGGGACATTCAAAAAATCTTAAAACACAGAGATGGGGGTTTGAGGAACACAGACATAGGGAGGGGCCCCATAGCTTATGATCTAGTGAGGAAAACTCATAGAAGTGATTTTTGTTTTCAGATCGCGCTTCTGAAAAGAAAAATCTGTTTTCCTGAGTGGCAAGGATTGCAAAACCGGTTTCCAAGAGTGGCTTAATCCTTTGACAAGGAGAAAAGTCTCAAGGGAAGAAGGGGGAACCACCCCGCCCTATTGCAGGTTAGGATTTCCCCCCCCCCTCTCCTGCTTAAGCTGCTAAGCAGGCAAGGCAAAGGGTTTTGTAAGGGTTTTGTACATCCTGCTTTCTCAAACCTTAAATAGTTCCTGTCCATGAGCAGAGTGCAAACTGTTTAACACATATTTCACAGTGACATTACCACGCAGTTACACACAAGGAACACTTTTTCAGTCATACTGTGGTCATAGAGACAAGGCTTTTGCAATCATACACAGTTCTTGCAGTCATACATTCAGTGGTGCACCACGCATACACACATCTATTTACGCATTCGCACATTCCTCCCCTGATCTGCAGCGTTCTATCCTACACATGAGGAGATGACTTTATACACAGCTGGCTATTTACATCCATCTGGGTGCTTCTACTTAGGGGTGAGTTTCTCTGAGCTACTCCCAAGGTGAGACAAGTAGGTTCTGCCTGTGCCCTGGGGGAACTCGGGGTACTATTGCCGGGATGGTTCTTCTGGCATAGCCAGGGCGATGGCTGCCTCCTTTCTAGCCTGGGCCAGATGCATGCCAGCGTGGCCATTTGGCATTAAGACAACCTTTTGAAGATCTGCCTGGTCTAGATTGGCACTCTCTTCTAAGGTGTCTCATTTTACCACACTGGAAGCAGGCGCCTTGGGGTTTTGGCACTGCTCTGCGCCTGAGTGTGGTGATGGGTCTGCTCTGGAGCCCTGCGTGGCCAGGGGCTGTGCAGATTTCCGTGAGCAGTGGGCGCTGAGCAGCCCTGCCTGAATGTGTGTCTGCCTTAAGATGGGCTGAGCACGGCAGTTGGGCGCTAGCTAATTGTGCCACTGGCAATTTCCCCGTGAATGGATCTTCCTCACCCATGCGCTGAATGGAGTTCTTAATTGGCAGGGGACTTTTAACTGTCAGAGAAGCGCCAAGGCCTCTCATGCCATGAATTCCTTCAGTGACGTCTGCAGCTGTCACTGAGGGAATGCTCCCTACCCTGCCCTGCTTAAGCTGAAATGACGGATAGAGACTCCTTGGGGCTGATGGTTCTGACTGCGCTGGGGGTTTCTGGGTCTCTATCCGGACTGGGTCTACCTCTGCTGAGAGTTTCCTACATTTGCTCCATGTGCGAATTATGCCCTCTGGAGCTTTCGGGGGTTGCTGAATGCAGTCTCCTATCTGATCCCAGAGCTCGAGGGTTAACGTACCTACTTCTGGGTAAAGCAGACAGTGTTCCCCTAGGTACACCAAAAGTCTCGCTAGCTCTCCGCTGTGAAAACGCAACTTAAATACCCTGGCCAGGATTCTGAACTCTCCCTCACGAGTTCTTTGGCTAGCGGATGGACGCTGTCGCTGAGGACAGGTCTCCATATTACCTGCGATTGGGTCCTCAGAAGTTTCCTCCTTGGGACGAGTCGACGCGTCTTTGGCAAGGCAATAGGTTCTGGCGATGACGCACTGGGTAGAGCTCGGAGCGTGGACTGCGGCCACGGGCCCTCGGTGGCCACTGCGCTCTCAGGGGCTCACAGCTGCCCTGAGTGGAACGCGTTTTTCCCTTTGGCGCAAGCCGCCGCGAAATCTGGGAGCAAGCTGTAGGATGCCTCTTCTGTAATGCCTCGCCGCTTGGGCCGTCTTCCCGATCGGCTGGCTTACCGACCGGGCTGCCGCGCTGTCCTCCGGGATGATGGGACAAGGTTCTGGCGCAGAACCTGGCTGTGCTGATCGCTTACTCACGAGTAGACTGCTCGGGGGTAGCTTACTCTCGAGTAGATCACGTCTCGGGGTCGCCAGATATAGGAATCGGGGCCGTAAGGCGGCCCTTGAGATCCCGGAGGAGACTGGTCAAAGGAACGACACGAGGCAAGATGGAGCGAAGACCAGTGATTTATTGAGGGAAAATCATCAGTATATATTATGCAGAAGGCTGTGCATGGTAGGATGGTTATCTGACAGAAAATCACATCACCTATTTACTCAGGTTAATTGGGAATCTCCTTTGGGGAAGTTAATTAGTGCGGGCAAACATTGACTGGGAAAACACCATTGTTCAAGGCTTAGACTAAGGCAATCATGACTCCTGTTTGCTTCTGGGATGAGACTGAAACTCGGAGATGAGGGATTACTCTAATGGGTAACTGAGTCTGGAGAAATGCTCTCTCAGCGGAACCGCTGGTCAGGTCAAGGAATTGGGTGAATCAAACCCTATCATTTATCCACCCCCCTTAATTTCTCCACTGGCAAGGGCCAGGGGCCAGGAGCGTGCTCACTCGGTTTAACCTGTGCCAGAGGCTGTGCGTGCCCAATGGGCACGCGGAATCCACACACTTTATTAACTTTTATAAAAGGAAACTAGTATTCCTATGAAAAGTAATAATAATAATCAGCAGAGGTTTTTTTTACATCACAGATAATTACTACAGAATCTATTCACTGTTTTTTTTTAAATTGAACAATTTTCATGGTATTTTTGGGAATCAGTGTAATATAATCATGTGACAAGCCAAATATAAACTAGTTCAATGAAAACACCCTTGTTGTAGTTTTATTGATCAATTGATTTAAAGCAGTCTAGACAGAACTGAAAGTTGGAATCCTTCAATGAGTCTCTTGAATCAAATGGAAAAAACCCACACACACCCCACAATGTAAGCTCAGTATCTCTACTGTTTTGTCTAAACACAGAGAGTTAAACAGACTCGGGTCTTTCTTGGTAAAATATGTCATGAAAATCTGTTTCTAGCAGCTGCTCACATGAACAAAAAACCCCAAAACAAAACAAAAACCTTAGCTGTTGAGTACTTACAATCTCACATTGAAGTTGGAATAAAAATTGAGTTAGTACTTGTGGGGATAGATAAAACAGGGGACTACCTGTTAAGACTGGAATCTTATGGGGTTTACTATTATAAAAAGAGTCTGTTAAAAATGTCTATTATTTCCTCAGATCTTCAAAGCAATGAGTCCTTTCTCCCCTGGTTAAAGTCATTCAAAGGTCATACCGAAAAGTTTGTGGCCTACAGCCAAAAAGCTGTTCACTACCTACGATCATTAAGTTCATGCAACATGTTTACAGAAATATCTGTCCTTAGTCAGCATCTACTGAGCTCATAACAATCACTACTTACAAAGCTTTTACGAGCCATAGATCCTAAAATGCTACATAAATAATTTATTTGAAGATTTGGGAAGCACGCTTAAAGAAAAAAGCACAAAGTGATTTGACCATAAATGTCAGGATACCAAGTTAATAATGAAAGAGATATAAAACAGTCTGATTAGCAATAGATCAGACTGTAACATAAATTAAATATACATGTTTTCAATTACATTGCCAATTAATCCAATCCAAGGAGTGAAATGTTTTCAGATGTCAAATACATCTAATAGGTTCTCCAGCGTTTACCATTAGTAACAGCTTTGCATGTGCAGATGAAAAGAGTAAAATTCTTCCCAAGAGCCAGGACTAGATGATGAACTGACAGTCAATGAACAGCATGGAATGTCTGGACATAATATTAAAAAAGAGCTGTATTAGTCTGTCTCAGCATGTGCAACAAAAAACAAACAAACCGAAATCAAAAAGTATTGGAGCATTTTTCAGATTTTTTAAAATTTCAGCGCAGGTTTTTGTGTGTTACTTTTTCAACACAGAGATAATACACTCAGGTTTACATAAAGGTAAAGGTCTCCCTTGTTCGAATGCCAGTCATGTCCAGCTCTAGGGGATGGTGCTCACCTCTGTTTACAGCCAAAGAGTTAGTGCTGTCTGCATCTGCAGACATGTCCATGGTCATATTGCAGGCATGACTAGATACCAGTGTGCATGTAATGCTGTTTATCTTCCCACCAATGAAAGCGCGGCGCCAAAATGGCCGCTGCGCTCTTTGCGGGCCCCCCACCCGGACTCAGACATCCGGGTGAGTTAGGGGGCGTGGCCACCCCTCTATAAAAGGGGTGGCCACGAGGCAGCCGAGCTGCCATTTTAGAAATAGCGACGGAGAGGATAAGTTTTTGCCTCTACCCCCTCCCTAGTGAACAGTGTGATATTTTGGTCGCTTCGGGGCCGGGTGGGAATTTTTGGCCTGAACCTACAATTGGCCCTTGGGTTCTGGCTTTTTTGCCCATCCCACACTGTTGCTAGTGTTTGACATAGGGGTTTTGTTCTTGACTTTGGTCACTTAGGCGGGTAGCACTGGTAAGGTAAATATTTATGACCCATAGGTATCCGGCAGGTTCGCAATTGACTGGCCAACACTTAGACAGGTACAGGTGTAATAACGTTGACCGGTCAACGACGAACCAGGCAAGGGGTGATGGCAGGAGCTTTTCAGCATGCATCACCCTGTGATTTGATGGATACACGTCAGAGGGTGGGGTCATTAGATAGTTTATTGACTCCGGTCAACAATTTGTTTGTGTCAACAAACAAATTGATACAAAATGGATACATTGTAGCCAATTGCCGTTGGCAATTTTGGGAGGAACCTCACCAGTGTTACTGCGGCCTGCTTGCCTTAAAGAATTATAATTGGATGAGTACCAATTGAAAGTTATAATTCGGACTAGGGCATTATTCAATAAAAGTGGCCCAATGCCTTTATCCATATACCGGTGTCTGAGTCTTTCTTTGGGGGGTGCGCCTGCAAAGTGGTACATATTTGCCTACTTGCATTTTCTTGCTTTCAAACTGCTAGGTTGGCAGGAGCTGGGACAGACATCAGGCACTTAATCCATTACTCAGCACTAAGGTATCGAACTGCTGACCTGCCCACCTTCCAGTTGTCAAGCTCAACATCTTAACCACCAAACCACCACAGCCCTCATACACAGTGTATAATATGGGGTGCCTCAGGCCTCAGTACTCTCACCTCTCCTATTTAACATGTATATGAAGCCGTTTGGTGAGATCATCCATTCCCATGGGGTGAGATACCATCAGTACGCTGATGACACCCAGTTGTACATCTTGGCCCGTGGTGATCCAACCAATCCAGGTGTCTGGAGGCTGTTGGGGTCTGGATGAGGGACAACGGGCTAAAACTGAATACTGGCTGAGTGGCTATGGATTAGGGCCCCTATGTTATCCCAGGAGCTACCATCTTTGGTTCTGGATGGGGCAAGTTTGCCCCAGACAGACCCGGTGCACAACCTGGGGGTCCTCCTGGACTCACAACTACTGCTTGAAGAGCAGGTGGCAGCCGTGGCTAGGAGGGCTTCCACCCATCTTCAGGTGATTTGCCAGTTGCGCCCGCTCCTGGACTGGGACTCCTTGCTCATGGTCACACATGCTCTGTTCACCACTAGACTAGACTATTGTAATGCACTCTACATGGGGCTGACTTTGACGACCATTCGGAGGCTGCAGTTGATCCGGAATGTGGCTGCCCGGGTGGTGATGGGGTGTGGGCATTATGCTCGGGCCTCACCACTGCTTCAGGAGCTTGCACTGGTTACCAATTTGCCTCTGGGTGCAATTCAAGGTGCTGGTTATTACCTTTAAAACCCTACATGGTAGTGGGCCAGGATACCTAAGAGACTGCGTCATCCCAAGATCTTCCATCCTTCCAACCAGAGTGGACCAGAGGGGCTTGCTACTTTTACAATCAGCTAGAGGGGCTTGTCTCTCTAGCACAAGAAGGAGGGCCTTCTCCTTGTCCACACCGGCGCTATGGAACCTCCTGCCAGTGGAATTGCAGCTGCAGATGGAATTGCTGCCCTTTAGGAAGGAACTGAAAACCTGGCTGGCGGGGCAGGTGTGGGGCGCCAACGGAGGGGTCACCTCCGGCTGCTGGCTGGTTTAACATTCCCTCTCTTTTTTATATGCGTGGGTGGCATTTTAATGGGGGTTTATATATTTTTCATGGTGATTTATGCATTTTAGTTGTTTTGATCGTCTATTCTGTAAGCCGCCCAGAGTCACTGTCGAGTTGGGTGGCAATAGAAGTAAGAAAATAAATAAATAAATAAAGTATATCAAGGTAGGATTCAGGGTCATGGAATACAAAAACAAAACAAAACAAAAAAGATAAATCACTCTCTTTTTGTTACCAGTTCATGCGATCACTGGGAATGGGCTAAAAGTGATCTTTCCTTTTATATGTCAATATTGTGAAGAGGCCTAAAAGAGAACCACTTCATAATATTGACAAATTAATCATTTCCTTAGTTCCATGGAGAGGTCCCAAAGAAATGGGGTAGTGTGGTGGGGTTAAATGTGTAATGAGTAGCAAATATTTACTAAATCACTTAAAAAACAAAGACAAATGGAAAGCTTCATTCAAGAAGTTTTCCTTTCCTTTTAAAGGTCTACCTGATTTCAGCTTTGTGTGTGTGAGTGTTTATTTTGGCTTGGCTTGGGTTTGGGAAAGGTGCAAGTGAAGTAGTAATGGCAGAAGGAGATGGGAGGGGTTAATTAGGTGGATTTTTGTTTGCTTATCTCTTAAGGTCCTATTGAGAGGCAATGGAAAAAAGTTTTAAAAAACAACAACCCTTGTCTCCTTCTACTGCCACTGCTCACCTTGTCACTTGTCACAGAGAGATTGAGAGAGAGAGAGAAAGAGAGAATCAGGTAGGTACTTGGTAAAGGTAAAGGTAAAGGTCACCCTTGCTCAAAAGCCAGTCTTTTCCAACTCTAGGGTTCAGTGCTCATTTCTGTTAATAGCCAAAGAGCCAGTGCTGTCTACATTTGCAGGCATGTGGCAGGCATGCCTAGATACCCGAGTGCTTGGAATGTTGTTTACCTTCCCACCGAAGTGATCCCTATTTATCTACTTGAAATTTCTTGCTTTCAAGCTGCTAGGTTGGCAGGTGCTGTGACAGAGATGGGCACTCATTCCATCATGCAGTACTTGGGTTTTGAACTGCTGAACTTCCTTCCACCTCCCAGTCAGTCACTGGACTGATTTTTAAAAAAGCAAAGGAAACTTTCCAGGATGAAATTTTCCATTGTCTTTTGTTTTGCTGGGTAGTTCACTGAATATTTGTTGCCCAACACACTTTTTTTCACTTCCTCAACCCTCCACAGAGCTGAAGAAGTGATTAATTTGCCAATATCCTGAAATGGCTGTCTTATTTCATGATATCAGCATATTAGAAGAAAGCTTATGTGAAATAAATTGAATCACTCCAGTTCTGTATAACATTTGGATGCAAGAATTGCATCAGATGGCATATCCGACCTCCTGCTTGCCCTAAGTCACCATCCCAACCCTTTCTAATAGTGCACATATGTTATATATCTACCATCTATAATTGCAGTGGCCACTCCCTGCCTCCATCCACCACACTCCTCTTTTCTCCAGAGGACATTGATAGCTGTAACAATGAAAATGTCTGAAGAAGTGGACTTGATCCCCGATAGCTAACAGTAAAAATATAGCAGTTGGTCTTTAAAGTGCTGCAGTGTTTTTGTTTTATTATTTTTTCTTTTTGTTTTCTGATATGCCTAAACCACAGACTAACATGGCTTCTATTACAAAAAAATTGAAAAGATTGAATCATCTGAATGGATGGATAACTTTGGTCTTTTCCTATTCCCCACTCTTAAACAGGCAACTTGACCTCTCAAGTTTCATGTTTCTAGTAAATAGCTCCTCAAAGAATACTGCTCATTCAAAGCATCCTTTTTGATAGTAGAACTCCTCCATCTCCTTCTTCAGCTGCCATATCTGTTCCGGATATTGGCTATCATCATGGCAATAGTCTTCCTGTTCTTAACTCCTCGGAACAGTTCTTCCGAGGATAGCAGACCTGGTTCCACCTAAACTCTGTTTTTATCGTCTCACTTTCCAATCAGAGGATAAAGATCAATGGGGTGGGGTGGAGAGATTGACCCTGGAAGCTGCAAAATGGTTGGCTCACAGCATAGTGCATGGGAGGTGTAGTTTGTAATTGCTAGGTTACCTGTTCAACTGGGTTTCCCGAAGATTTTAGAGGTGTCTACCATTGATCATTTGGCATTCCAAACTTTTAATTTTTAAAAGAAAAAAGTCTTTAGTCCTTATTATTTTCACACACACACACACACACACACACACACACACACACACACACCCCTTGTATCAGAGTACTGTACAATTTTAAATCAGTAAGGTTTTTTTGGATCAGAAGCATTGGACTTATAGAACTGGGTATACAGTGGTACCTCATACAACAATTTTAATCCGTTCCACAGGGCTCGTTGTTGTATGAAACAATTGCTATACGATACATGCATCATATAGCGATTTTCCCTATGGGATGCATCATACAACAATTTCTTTTGTGAAGTGGTTTTTCCCATTGAAAAATTGTTGTTTATTTTTTTCCAGAGGGAAAATTGTTATGCGGGACACCATTTCCCCCCAAAAACCTAATTGTTTTGTTGCTATATGGGGCAATTGTTGTATGAGGTTCCACTGTATAAGGTAAAATGTGTCAGAGTTTTCACCTGTTATTTACAAGAAACAAGCCTTTCCATATAATTAGCCAATTAATGAAACCATTTATGATTTCACAGACTTTCATAGAAAAATAAACATTGAGGAATCAGAAGTGCCTGCCCTGTTTCTATGTGAACACTGCATAGAAACTATTTAAGCCATAGGCAAGAACGCAGACTGGAGGTTTGGTGTATGAAGACCAAGACACAGGACACAGCCTCGGGCTGGGTTAACTCAGGTTTATTGCATCGTGGACAGAGGGAACATGAGGTGATGGCGGATCGATAGCTCTTTTTATACAGCAGTAATACATTTGAACGTGGTGCCATGGTAGCCCATTGGCTACTGCCTGCGTGACGTCATTGCGAGTCACGCCCTTCTTGTCCAGGTGTAGGTAGTGGCGGGAAAGCTTCCCGCGCTGTTGCCTTTGATGAGTTCGGACCAAGAGAGCTTGGACGCTCGCTGCTGCCAGCTGGTGGTCATTAGCTCGCGTCCTATTACAGGGTTTATATGATACAGCTGAAGGTTACATTGTTGCTATAGGCAAGGTTACATTGGCTCCGATACATTGTAATCCATGTGGAAGGAAAACCATTAGAACACAACACCCCTCCCCCCTAGAATGAGACAAAGTCTCGAGCCCCCACTCAAACACACTCCCCCCCTAGGAGACAAAGTCTCTCAGCCAAGATGGCTTATTTCGAACACGCTGGGGTCTCGATGCGGGCTGCCTTTGCCCGGGTTTGCTACCTTCTCTTTGTCCCCTGGTTTCCTGCCCTGTAATTGGAGAGGGAGACTCGTTAGTGACTTGCCGCGGCTCCGCGGCGTTGTCGGGAGGTGTGCTCTCTCTTAGGGAAGAACCGGGGGCACTGGGGACTAACGAAAAACCCCTCTTCTCGCTTGGATGGGTGGGGGAACACTCCTGAAAACCCCCCCGGCTCGCAAAACCAAAACCAAAATTACATTCGGGGGCAGCGGTCGCGAATTCCTCTCTCCCTTCCCCGGCCTCTGATGGAACTGGTTTATCAAAAGGATATGAGTCGGGGCCGCTGCTTCTTCCTTCCCCCCTTGCTTGGGACTGTTGTCCGCTGATGTCCCCCCCTTGGGCTAAGCGGGTGGGGGAGAACCCTAACGCTGAATCCTGTTGATGAGCCCCACTGTCTGGTACGCTCACTCGGTGCCTCAGCTGGTCCGCGTGCCTCCTCCAGAGGAGACCTGTGCTGGTCTCGACCCGGTACGACACTGGCCCCGTCTGTTCTACTACCGTCCCCGGCACCCAGGCTGGCCCTGCGCTGGCATAGTTTCTACAGTGAACAGGGTCGCCGGCGGCGAATCCTTTCGAGACTGCCAGCCCTATGTTTTTTCCCTTCTCCTCGACTCTCGTCGGGTCTAGCCTGGACAGAATCGTGGTCAGTTTTCGCCGCATCAAGAGCTCTGCCGGCGAGTAACCTGACGCTAAGGGGGTCACCCTATACGCTAATAAGAACTGACATACTTGGTGATTTAGGTCCCCCGGGCCCATGCGCCGAAGCGCATCCTTTGTTGTACGCACCAACCGTTCCACTTGGCCATTCGTGGCCGGGTGAAAAGGTGCGGATGTGACATGCCGAATTGCGTTTGCCGCCATGAATGCTCCGAACTCCGAGGAGGTGAAGCAACTCGCGTTATCGCTGACTAACGTGTCGGGTAAACCGAACGTGGAAAAGACTCTCCGTAGCTGGCTAATTGTCGTGGCGGAGGACGTGCTCTTTACTGGGATAACCTCCAGCCACTTGGAGAACGCATCCACCACCAGGAGAAACATGGTTCCTCGGAATGGGCCAGCGAAATCTATGTGTACTCTGGACCACGGCCCCCTTGCTGCGTCCCATTCCCTATGCGGGAGGCGAGCCTCCTCTGGACGGGATCCCTGACATGCCTCACAAGTGCCGACCATGTGCTCAATGTCCGCGTCCAGTTGTGGCCACCAAAAATAACTGCGGGCCAGCGCTTTCGAACGAACGATCCCCGGGTGGCTGACGTGCAGCAGTTTGAGCACCCTCGGCCGCATGGATGTAGGGACCACCACCCGTTGGCCCCACAACAGGCACCCCCTTTCTAGGGACAGCTCTAGCTTTTTCCGAAAGAATGTGTCGAATTCCGTGCTCGGGGACGATGCCGGCCACCCCTTCTGTACCCATGAGCTAACTTTTTCCAGCGTTTTGTCCTTGCCTGTCGCCCTAGCAATATCGGCTGGTACTAGTGGGGGTGCGTCCAAGACCTCGATTAGCAACACCTGGCGGTCTCTGTCTACTCTAGCCTTTTGGTCATCCGACAGGGGCAAAGGGGATCTCGAAAGTGCATCAGCATGGCTGATCTCCTTTCCGGGCCGGTACTCCAACTCGTGTTGGTATGCGTTGAGAAAGATAGCCCAACGCAGCATTCTCGGGGATAGGATCTGCGGCGTGGGCTTGCTTGCCGTGAAGATCCCTAACAGGGGCTTGTGATCCGTTACAATTTTAAACGGGCGGCCATACAGAAAATCGTGGAACTTTTTGGTCCCCGCTACTATGGCTAATGCCTCCCTGTCGGTTTGTGCGTAATTTCGCTCTGCTTGGGACAGGGACCTTGAATAAAACGCAACCGGGGCCTCCCTTCCGTCATCCAACACGTGGCAAAGCACCGCCCCCACCCCCACCGGTGATGCATCGCAGACTAATACCACCGGCCGTTTGGGGTCGAAATGCGTTAGAATTGCGTCAGAAGTCAAGAGTTGCTTTAGCTCTTTGAATGCCCTCTCGTGCTCGTCACCCCACATCCATGTCTCCTCCTTTTTAAGCAACCGATGAAGCGGTTCGGCTACGGACGCTTTCCGCGGAAGGAATGTATGGTAAAAATTGAGGAGCCCCAGGAATGACTGTAGCTCGGTTTTGGATGTGGGGCGAGGGGCCTTCTTGATGGCTGCCACTTTGGATTTGGATGGCCTAATACCCTCGGGTGTGATTCGGAACCCTAAAAACTCGACCTCGGTTTCGAAAAAGACACATTTGTCCTTCCTCAGTCTCAGCCCCGCTTTCTCGAACACAGTTAGTACTTTGTCCAATCTTTTTGCCAGTTCGGCCTCACTCCCCCCTGTTATCAACACGTCATCAAAATAAGGCAACACCCCCTCCAGCCCCTTCAGGAGGCGTTCCACAAGCGACTGAAAAAGGCCGGGTGCCGAGTTCACGCCGAACTGTAAACGCGACACCTGGAACGCTCCTTTATGTGTGACTATCGTTTGGGCCGCGGCCGTGGCGGGAGTTACGGGGAGTTGCTGATAGGCTTGTGCTAGATCGAGCTTAGCGAAACACTTTCCCCCATTTAGCCTGGCCAAAAGGTGGCTGACCACCGGCACCGGGTATGCATTAGGGCGGATCGCCTTGTTAATTGTACACTTATAATCAGCGCAAATGCGCACCTCCCCGTTAGCCTTCAGAGCTGTTACAATTGGAGTTTCCCACTCCGCGGAATCAACAGGAATAAGAATCCCCTGGCCCACCAATTTGTCCAGTTCCGCCTCTATTTTGTCCTTTAGTGCGAAGGGCACCCTGCGCGGTTTGAGTCTTATCGGGCGGACCTCCGGGTCTAAGTCGAAGGCTACAGGGGGTCCCTTGAATTTTCCCAGTCCTTTTTTAAAGACGTCGGGATGCGCGTCGCACACCGCTTGTATTGGATCCCCCCCCACCGAATGTACTCCCCCTATGAACAGGCCTAAAGGCTGAAACCACTGTGTCCCAAGGAGGCTACAACTTCCCCCCTTGAGGACAACTAGGGGCAGTTCCGCAGAATGTCTCTTGAAATTAACCCGAAATTTCCCGACCCCCAATACCGGAATGCTGTTTCCCTGTACATCTCGTAGCGTGGACCTCAATGTTTTAAGTTTGGGCCGCACGTGGGGGTCGATTTTCAAGAACTCTTTCTGGGGGATTATGGAATAGGAGGACCCTGAGTCAATTTCCATCCTGATAGGGGCCCCTTGTATTAGTACCTCAACGAAGTAATGGGACTGTCCCGTGGATACGCTGAACACCGGGGCGTCATCTTCGCTGCCGTCCGAGACGCGGCCCACGCCGTCCTTCTTCCTCGTGGTCTGGGCGCCATCTTTGGGCCTCGCGGGACGGTCCGGTCTGGTCGAACGGTCTGGTGACTGCCTCCGGCCCTCCTTTCTTTTTCTGCATGCCTTGGCAATGTGCCCCCGACGGCCGCAGGTGTAACATTCAGCCTTTCTAAACGGGCATCTCGCGCGTTCGTGGGCCGCCCCGCAACCATCGCAGCGGCGCCCCCCTTTTCGGACCTTCTGGACCTCCTCGCCATCGCTGCCTTCCGAGGACGATTTTGAGGCCCGCCGAGTTGCGTGCACCGATTGTCCGGACTTCCCGTGCACCGAATTTTCTGCTTTGCCGGCCCTGGGACGCCACTCACGCCACTGGTGCATCTCGTCTACTCCAGCATTCGTGGACTCCGCGGCTTCGGCGGCCTCGACGACCTCTGCCAGCGTGGGTGGCGGCTCCTTGTTCATCAAGCTGCGCTGCACCTCCTTGTCTTTCAGGCCACACAGCACGCCGTCCCTGAGGGCCATGTCTAGGATGTCGCCCCATTTGCAGGGGACGGCGGCTACCCTCATGGCGGCCACAAATGCCTCAACCGACTCGTCCGGCGCTTGGACTCGCCTCCAAAACGCGCTCCGAGCGGGAAACATCGCCCTCGAGGGTTGGAAGCGCTCCCGTAGCAGCTTCATGATGTCGTCCGCCTTAAATTGGCTCACCTTCTTCGGAGCGATGATGCCCACCAGCGTCCGCTTGGTTTCCACCCCGAGCATTCTGGTGAGGATGGCCCTCTTCCGCTCCTCATCGTCTTCCTTGACTTTGAGTTCCACCAGCGCCGCCTGGAAGTCCATCTCCAACAGCTCCCAGTCTTGCGGTTTGGTGATGTTGAACCCGCTCTGTGCCCTGGCTGCTCCTTGGGGATCCATTATCCCACCTTCGTCGCCAATTTGGTGTATGAAGACCAAGACACAGGACACAGCCTCGGGCTGGGTTAACTCAGGTTTATTGCATCGTGGACAGAGGGAACATGAGGTGATGGCGGATCGATAGCTCTTTTTATACAGCAGTAATACATTTGAACGTGGTGCCATGGTAGCCCATTGGCTACTGCCTGCGTGACGTCATTGCGAGTCATGCCCTTCTTGTCCAGGTGTAGGTAGTGGCGGGAAAGCTTCCCGCGCTGTTGCCTTTGATGAGTTCGGACCAAGAGAGCTTGGACGCTCGCTGCTGCCAGCTGGTGGTCATTAGCTCGCGTCCTATTACAGGGTTTATATGATACAGCTGAAGGTTACATTGTTGCTATAGGCAAGGTTACATTGGCTCCGATACATTGTAATCCATGTGGAAGGAAAACCATTAGAACACAACAGGAGGATTTTAGGTGCTGGAGTCTAAAAAAAGGTACTCACCAAAGCTCAGACATTATGCAACTTGCTGTATTAGTTACTTTGGCAAGTGTTGTGCTTGAATAACCAGAACATCAAAGCAGGTGATGGACCTGATAACCTAGTTCTATGTGTGAGTCTATGACTCTGCAGTCTTCCAGAAATGTTTAGTCTCATTCCTTCCCCTTCCAGCTTCTGGGAGCTTAGCTGAAAGCGAAGGGATTTTGTCTTCTTCATGGTGCTAAGCTATCGTGGGACTTGCATTCCCTCTCTTTCTAATGAGATGCGCGGAGTCTCCTCAGTCTCCGGTCACCCCACAATCACCCCACTTCTCTCCCAACCAATCCTGTTGTTTCTCGCCTGAATGTATCCATTGTATATTAAGTGCTGCTGCACCATTGCTGTTGATGTTCAGTTTGCCTACAATAAAGTTGTGTTTAGCCCTGTTGTGCTGGCTGCTTCTCTTCAATTCCTGAACATCAAACTACTCCTGCCCTGGAATACTACTACAAGATTGTTGACAGGATGGTTGGCCAGAGGCACTAATGGTGTGCAGGTGATGGAAGAGTAGAAAGCAGTGCTACTCTAGAATCCACATTGTCCATCTGAAGAGTGGGAGTGTTTACAATTTAAGATAGTGTCAATCTCTGGAGAAAAAGAGTGGTCTGTAAATAAATGATTTTGTGTCATATTGCAGTGATAAGAAGGAAAACTTTAATTATTTTTGGGCACCACATAGCAGAACAAACAAAAATCAATGTTACAACATTAATAATTTGGATTATGCTTCTCTTTTATTGAACTGTGCTTTAGCATGAAAGCAGACGTGCCATGGTTAGGCTTATAAATATAGAAATGTATCGATCACTTAAATAAAACTGCTTTAAATGTTCCCCACACTAGATGGACGTGACTAAGCTGTTTTCTTGCCACAAATCTGAAAAGCTTCTGCCATTGACATCTCAATAAACTTATTGACTGCTTCATAAACATTATATGATGCTTCATTGATGGGCATTTGCAGATATAGATTGAATCATAATTTGATTCTGGCAGCCCTGGCACAAACTATGAAAAAATAGAATGGGCAGCATGAATTGGAATGAAAAACAGATAACTACATTTGAATGCCAGCTCTGAGAGTTTCTACAGCAGGAGTTCCCAACCTTTTTACACCATGCCACCTGGACAGCTGAGTTGGCTGGACCACACACCCCAGAAGTGGAAGTAAATGCTCTCGCTTCCACATTTATGACAGCTGTGGGTGCATTTATGGCTGACGTAACCACATTTATGCATGTGCAGGTGCATTTTATGGCTGTCATAAACATGTCCGCTTCCACATCTGGGTGTGGCAGCGACAAGCCACACGAAATGGTCTGACTCATGGGCCGTAGGCTGGAACCCCTGTTCTACAGGGTCAGATGTTTACAAACTCTTGCTCAAACCTATGCTTTACACTTCCTCTATATCTGGACTCCCCATGCTGGAATATTTAAACTAACTTCTCTTAGGATAGAATTCCTTATTATTTCCTTTTTAAGGGTATGTGGGCCAACATCCATTCATACTCATGAAATCTTAAAATACTACCTCTTTAACCTTTACTTCCTGTTTTTTTCTGAAATATTTCGCAATGTCAACCATAAACTACATGTCCTATAGAAACTGTAACTGCAGGGAATCCTGCACAAATAATATTTATACCACAGTTCTTTGTTTCACTATGATATATTAAGTGACTCCTCTTTTTTTCCTTAAGAATATTAAGTGGAATGCTAGCTATAAAATGTAGAATTAGCAGAACTGCTCTCTCTAATGCTTGTGTATGGGTATGATTAAATGCAATAGCAGCCACAAATTCATTCTATGCTGGAATTTGACATCCAATCCCTTAGGAAATATAACAGGAAAAGCAGATTCTGTAGCACTATATTATATAGCCTGGAAGTTCCACTTGAAGCTGTCCAAAGCTGTTCCTTCGTTTTATAGCAAAGAGATGGAGCTGAGCAGATTTTTGGCAATGTTTTTGAACATTACACAAAAATATATGCAGATGTGCAATGCCTTCTGCTTGTGTACCATGCGTGTTCATTACAAAGAGCTACATATTCTACACATGCCTGAAAAATGCCAAATGAACTCTTTTATAGCAGGCAATAGCAAAAGATGCCTTCACATCTATACCAGCATGTCAGCATACGAATAGCAAAACCTCTGACAGAACGACACACATTAGGTCCTTGAGAAGGAAAAGGGAATCCCATATGTGTTCTATTACCACATTGCATGCCTTGTATCTAGAATAAAACTGGGCACTGTGAGAGCTTCACCACACTTATGGTTTAACTCTAGCCCTTGTAGAAATAAAGCCAGATCTTCTAGGCCAGACAGGAACTTTCATGGGACTTCCAGTGACACCACGAGTGACAGTTTTTATAACATGACAATGCCCAGAAGACACTATACACATTTAGGAAATCAATTTTCACTTACCAAATTTATTCTGCTAATCATGCTTAGCTTCATTAAAAAAAATAACTTTTTATTCATCTTGGGAAAGTGAATTGTTTTACCTAGCAGTTCTGATTGCTACAAATGGAATCATATTACAAGTAATATTTGTTGCACAGCAATAGTAAAGTAGGCAACGGTAATCTACAGTATTCCAGTAAAGAAGCCAGCACAAAGAAGGAAAAGCCTGATCTTTTTCTCTCTTATATAAAAAAAAACACAGTGAAGTGTAGATTGTATCTCAGCACAAATGGACTTACTGTCTCATCTTGTGCTCAAATTACCCCCAAACATATTCCTGTCTATCTGCTTTCCTGAACTGGAGGGGCAAGAACTCTCCCAGCCTCCTCTTCTACTGTTTCACTATCTGAGTGCTTGTTTAATTGTATGAACTTGTGTAAATGTGAATGCTTCCAGCACTGATTGTGTTTATCATCACCGCCTTCAACCACCAATGCTGTGCCCTTCACCCCACAAACCTCAATACACAGCAGCCACCAGTATTGTAATATATTCATGGGTAACTTTAGTCCGGGATGTTTTGTGACAGATGAGAACTATGGGCCTATTATATAGTATTTGAGTCTATCTGCCTTACCATTTGTTTCTATCACCACCATCTGAAGATCCATGTTCATGTAAAAACAAAACTCAGAGGTTGTCTACATGGGCATAATAGACCGCACTTTGATGTGTTTGGGAATTGGAGTGGGTTGGTTTCTGATTTTAAAAATTATGTGCACATGTCTTGTATGATAGAGTGATCATTTTGAACCACCCCCCCCCCACACACACACACACCATCAGGGTTTTTTAGTCACATCCTGAACAATTTATTCCATCATCAATCTAGGCTCCCCCCACCCCATGAACTATAAGAGTAGTCTTTTTGCATGCTTCCCTAACCATATCTTTGATTTTAATCCACAGTTCCTCTGGATCATGGCCGATAGAAATCTAACAAACAAACAACAGACTTTAAATTCATGAGAAATGCTATTTCAATTATACTTTAGTGTTCTTTTTAAAACTTTACACTATTTTCAACATTCTTTTAGCATTTTTCCAACTTTAATGTGGGGGCGGGGGGTTGTGGTAGCACAATTTGCTTCTGGATTTTTTTTGGTACAGATACTGTAGCTTCTCCATCTTCCACTTAAATTATGCAGTCTATTAGATTTCTGTATTGGACATCTCACATTTATAGTTGCCTGTTCTGTTGATTGAAGTACAGTATGTATTTTCAATAAACAGATTGTTTCCATCACAGAATTCTTTGACTCATTCTCCTGTTTAATTTCTGACACCTAGCCCAAATCATTTAACAAGATTTGGTTCTGCTTTGTTTCAAAATTTTCCATTATTTTCCACCATGTCTTGTTTTGAAATTTGAGCATTTTCTTCCTAGGTGTTTGCATAATGCAAACCAAAATGGCCACCACGCTCTTTGCGGGGGGCCCCCACCCGGACTCAGACATCCGGGTGAGTTAGGGGGGCATGGCCACCCTCTTTAAAAGGGCTGGCCACGAGGCAGCTGCGCTGCCATTTTGGATGCGACGGAGCATAAAGCTTTTCTCTCTCTCTTTATCAGCTGTAGTTCAAGCAGGGACTTTTTTCACGCTCTTGTTTTTAATTTGGATGCTGCTAATGTTTCAAACATAAGTTGGAGGTTCATACATTCTGGTATTAAAGAGAAGGCTGACAATATTTGCTGCTCTATTTATCTTGAGGTAGAGCAGCATGTGAACCAATACAGAAAGGTGGGGTTGTTGAGCTCAAGGAGGCTGAACTCGATGATTCATACGGTCCCTTTCAGCTCTACAGTTCTACGATTATTTTAACAATCCAGTTTCTTTCAGCTGCACAGACATGTACTTGAGTGCACACAGTTAATCTGAAAGGTATACTTCTTCTTGACATTTTGATAATTTTGTGTTTCCAGGCAATATTTGACTAGATAACTTGTTGGAAAATAGCCCTGACAATAGCTTTGGGCTGGGGTGAGAATTTGTTAGCTGATGAAAAAAAAGGAGTTAGATTCTTGGATCTTCCCCTGATTGATGTCTTTGTCAATGGGAGTGAATACAGGAGGCATTCTGTACACTACCTTGTTTGCTAGCATTGGAGTCACCAACATTCAGGCTGCTGTTAGTTGTGTAAAATTCAGCATCCTTTTTCCTGCTGGCAACATGGGCATGACATCGTACAACAAAACTGGGCCTTTTCCTGGTATTTTGAATCATGGATAGAGAAGCACAATATCCCACATTCATGAACTGGAGGAATTTTTAAATTAAAGAACTGAATTAAATAACCCTGCAAGTGTTAGTGAACTAACATTATAAATCAATCTGCAGTATGAAAAATATCATTATGTAAAACTGGACAAGTACGAGGATTAGAATTCCAACATGTAAATTAATGCATATTACATGTATTATATCTTTAAATTCTAACTTGGGTCTATATAAGTGCCTCACATCAGATAACAGATTGATTAATTGTAGCTTAATTCATGTCCAGATTTCATAGATTAATTATTTGGCAAAGGACATTTATTTGCCATAAAATCTATACAGAACATAGTTGCCCTTTGACCAACCAACAATTTTGTTATAGACCATCCTTGGAAGTTTAGCTGAAGGTAAAATGTAAAAAAATGACCTTTCAAGCCATGCCAAATGGGGATCCTGGCTCTTTTGTCTCAGTGGGGTATTCTCCAGAATTAAATCATTTAAGAAGCTGCAGTTTGCTGAGCTGTACTTGTCACATACTGTACAGGGACTTGAGCATGCTGCAAAAATCAATTAAAAAGGCAAGCTCAAATCTAATGTAATAAAGGTTTCTCAAGTAAAAAGAGGGAGGAAGAGAGGCGAATTCTACTTTAATTCACCTTTTACAATTTGTAGGCTGCAGATCTCTCCCACAATGGAACTACATCTTATGCAAGGGACTACTGCTGCACCAATACAATGTGGGATGAATTCTGTACGATAATTACAGCAGCTGTGCTTGCAGAACAAGTGATTTTTAAGAGCGAGTTTGTTACAGTTCAAGGTCTTCTGCGAACAAATTTCTAGTTGCAGAAAAATCCTCCAATTACTCAGCTTCTTTTGTTGATCATATATTGCCTCTGCCATTCATTTGTTCCTTTGTCTCCCACTATCCTACCTCAATGTGGGAATGCCTCCAACTCATCACTCAGCAAGACCAAAACATTCTAATGAGATTTCCAACCATGCCTGTATGTGAAGAAAAAGATATGTGGAGCACGTATCATTTTCCTCTGAAAAGGAAACAGAGGGTGGTGGATTTAAGCAGCATCTGCTGGGAGTAGTGGGTTTATGGGCAGTGGATCTTTCACTTCCAGTAATTTGATGGAAGTTTGCCATCTTGGCTGCTCCAACTCTCCATCTAGGATAATGTCAAAGCCCTCTGTGAGTCTGTTCTTTTGGCTTGTTACCTTGATATATATTTGCACTGCTTGGATGGATTTCAAAATTGTGTAGTAGCTAAAAAGTGAAGTTCCAAAGAACTGTTTCTACACCTGAAGACTTTATCGATAAATAACTTTCATATTGGCTGATATTTAATAGTAGTCTCCATTTCTTCATTAAACCTATTAACTATTTCTTCTAACAGTTTTCAACAGGTTACTTCATTGCTCTCTCATAAAGGTTTAGTGACCAAGTCAGCATTTTAAATTAACACATCAGACTTTAGTTTCCTCAAAATCCAGAATGCCTGCTAATTATCTGAAAGGTTATCAAGAACTTTTGAATAATGATTCTGGCACTTCAGCTGTTTGAGAAGTTTAAATGATCCAAAAATAACAATAGCAAGCTAACATTGGAGCTATGAATGACACTGAGGTAAAAATACAGTTTACTCAAATTGTTGGTCAATAAATCACCAAAGAATTTTAAATGTATCAGTGGAATACCACTTGGAATTAAATGGATGATGGTTTCATAACATAGCAAGATGTCTTTAGTGGTATTATAAATCTTAGATTTATCTTTCCAAATTGAATTGAATTGAATTTATTTTTTATATACTGCTTTCCTCATTTTGCAACGACCCAAAGTGGTTCACAGCATTCAAAAATATACAGAAATACAATAATACAGAATTACAAGGCAATAATACAATTTACACATGCAGAATACAAAATTTCATAACAATACAACATATTACAGCAATAATGTAAAAATGCAATAAGAACAAAACATAACTGAGTGAAAAATCCCCGGCTTCTTTCCAAGCTCTCCCAGCGGACAGGGCTGGGAAGACAAAGTCAGAAAAGACAGCGAAATCGGCGGCTGTCCCAAATCATAGTGAAGACATGTACTTTCTAAACAAAGTAAGGGAAAAGATGGCATGCTAGCATGTGTGTGCTGCCCCACCCCAGAGGGCACAGCCACTGCACAGCAGCGCTACACAGAGAGTCTATTTGAGGAAAGTCCAGATAGCAACATCCAAATAGCAAGCTGAGGTTTGGTTACCAGCAGTTCAAGCAAGTGTCTAGTCCAAAGGATGTCCAGGAGCATCGTCAGGGTTGGCAGAGAAGTCACGGCAGGCAGATCAAGGTCTAGGAAGGCTATCCGAAGTCAAGCAGGGTGTTGGTCTATGCACTGAAGAATTGTATCAAAGCTGGAAGACTGCAACAAGCTTGCTTATAAGCCTTCCAGCTAATAGCTATTAGCTGGGAGTCTTCTCTGGTACTTGGCTCTAGCTTGCCTATGTCTCAGGTGTAGCTGCCTTCTGCACTTTGCCCTGACTGCGGGCTGATCACTGTCAGAATCAGACCTCTGATCTGACAGATCATCTGCTGTGGAAAACATACTTGGGCCAGACTCAGGCTGAGATTCCTGGCTCAGGACATTCTCAGGTTCATGTGCAGGCAGAACTTGGCTAGGCAAAAGGAGTACCCCCTGATCCAGATCATCCTCAGAGTCCGACAAGGACTGGATCACAACACTGTGGTACATTCTATTTAGGAATATCATCAAAACATCGCTTTAAACCAGCTTGACTGTGACCTCCTATCCAGACACATTTAGCTAATTGAAATAAGAAAATAATCCTCAGTTAAGTTTCAGAAAGATGAGAGAGTAAACAAGGTGTAATAGATATTAGCCTTCATAATGGACAAATATAAAAAGGATAACAAAAAGGAAAACCACTGTCTTTTATTGATGCTTTCAGGTGAAATCAGAATACATATTCATACTAAATGTAGCTGACCTGGGAGAAAGACTGAACTCCATTTAGCTTCCAGTTCAATAAGAAAGTTGTTTCCAAAGCATGCTAGATGTCTGTAGACATCTATCAATTGGGACTCCAAGGGAAAAAAATCTTGGATCTGTAGTATAAAAAAACTAAATGGCATATTCCTAGCATGCAGTTTCTTTGAAGAAAATAAGAGGAAGTCTCCACATCCTAAGGTAGACTGTCCTTGCCAGTGTATATCAGTAGTTGGTAGACAAAGTTGTGCTTTGTTTGTAGCCAGTAAAATTGTTGTGATTTTTTTTCCTTTTGTGGTTTGGATTTGTGTTCCTGATTACTCAGCCTGCTTTACCCTTGCACTGCCCTGTACTAGTACTTACATAATTACCTTGTCTTCAGTAATACTGATTTACAGCCAAGCCATATTGATCTGTGGTAGCTGCAGTGATACAAATACTAGGTGTGCTGCTGTAAAAATATTGCAGAACACCCTGTACTTGCCTGTGTAGTTTAGCCCTTGGGACTTATAATATTTCCTCATAAGCTTCTTACTCCTTGCTTTCAGATCTGAAGTCAGATATGAATGCAGCACTATAGCAACAAATTATAGCCTTTTTAAAATTGCAAGGATAAGAAACAAACTAAAAAGCTGAAGTATTGTGGCAACATAATGATCAGCAGATTTATTTAGTGCGAACTTTCTCTGTTTCTTCAGACACATTGAGTGAAATAATTAGTTACAACTTCATCACTCCCGCTCGCTCACCTCTGCACTCTGCCACCACCAGAGGAGGAGAAGGAGATGGTCCGAGCCAGGTGGGGCCACTTGGAGATTCTTGCCTGCCTTGTTCTGCCCCCCCCCCCCCGCCCCACCCAGGAAAGGACAAAAGGCCACCGGCTCAGGACCAAAGGACGCTCCCACTTGCTCGCATCTGCGCCTTGCCACTGCAAGAGAAGGATAAGGAAATGGTCTAAGCCAGGTGCGGCCACTTGGAGACTCTCACCTGGCTTGTTCTGGGCCCCTCCCACCTGGGAAATGACTTTGCTGCTCTGTTTGATGCTTCATGGTAATTTGAATTTGTAAAGTATATTAATGTGTATTTTTTTTGGGGGGTGTATACTGCTTTATTGTGTATTTTGAATTCTGTACTTTGTTTTATTTTGTATACCTTACTAGCTGTGTATTTTTGGACTATATTGTGTACCTATTGGATGTAAAACCACTTTGAGTCTCCCGCTGGGCTGAAAAAAACATTATATAAATTAAACTTTTATTATTATTATTATTATTATTATTATTATTATTATTATTATTATTATTATTATTATTATTATTATTATTATTATTATTATTATTATTTACAAATATAAAAGAATTCAGGCATGGAAAATGAGATTTTAACATGACAATGGTATTATTAGCACAAGTAATAAACTACGAGTATGTTGATTAGGTAAGTATCCTGCGAATGGCTAGAGCAGTGTTTCCCAACCTTTGGTCTTTGGACTTCAATTACCAGAAGCCAAAGTCAATTCCCCAAAGCACTGGTCAGCCAATGTACTGACTTAGCCTTCTGGGAATTGAAGTCCCCCTGGTGGGGTGTGGGCTCCACATTGGGAACCACTGGGCTAGAATGTTTATCTATTTATCAGGTCAGCTATAGTCATATCTGAAATGCAGATATGTTGACTGAAGGAGGACTTTGTTTTTATTTTTTTACTTAATTAATTTTTCTCATCTTCACCAGCTGTGAGAAGATGCTACTATAGCTTTTGACTGGGGCAGAATTTTCCAATATTTGCAAATTTCTTCATAATTAGGATAGAAGTAATACAGTAAAACCCTGGTTCATGATTTTAGTCCATTCTAACAGTTTTGTCAGAAACCAGATCAATCGTGAACCAAAGCACATTTCCCCATAGGAATGCACTAAAAATTTAAAAAACATTCCTGAACTCCCACAAAAAACCCCAAATACCCCCCAAAACACAATTAAACTGAATAAATGACAACGCAAAGCTCTCTACCTTTTTCACTGCTTGACTTTCCTCTGCTCCAGCGCTTTTTCTTCGTGGTGGGCATCAGGTGCGCTGGCTGAGGACTCACCCCTCCTTCTGGCCAGGCCTGTGCTGGGGAGAGAATTTAGCTCCGCTCCGCTCTGTGGGAGAAAGTCAGAAGCACTTCGGCAGCTTTGGGAGAAGGGCTGCACTGCCCCTTCATTTCCTGGGTCGCTGCTGCTCCTTGTACTGAGGTCCAGGAAGGTAAGAAAGGGGCAGCACAAAGGGGCAGCATGGTGAGCTGTTCCCCTCACCTGGCAGTGGTGACTGCAGTGGGGGAACCCAGGAGGAGGCCGGACAAAGGGCTCCTCTTTCTTACCCTCCCAGACCTCGACACAAGGAGCAGCAGCTTACAGCTGTTTTTCCTAACCCACTGTGGGGGGAAATTAGACCACATGTGTCTTTCTACTCAACATCTTCCACCATGCAGACAATACACTCAGTTCCTTTTTTGTCTCCCTATGTTCCTTTGGTAATCTTCTCATGTCTTTTGTTGTCTAATTGCCCAATTGCTTCACTAGAGGCTTTTCTGAGTCTGATTTATTCCAAAAAAAAATTGTTTCTTGTGATGTTTCTAGCAAGATATTCTTTGAAAAGGTATTCTATCTGCATCCTTTTCTTTATTGTCTGCTTATATTGGACTTATTAGCACTTTTGCTGTCTATCGTCTTTTATTTGGATGATAGTTTCACTATTAACTGAAGCAACTGTAACCTGTTATAGTATCCCTTGACTCTGCTTCTCAAATGTAATGGATTCTTCTTGGACTTGTTTTTATATTTACTCATACTGTGTAACCCCCACCTTCCAAAAATATAATAAAATTGCATCACATTAAAATTCATTGAGAATATCCCAGGGGCCAGCCCAAACCATAGGTCTTAAAATGTTTCAAAAGCTGTTCATGCGTGGGCTGATACATAAAAACATATGAAAATATTCTGTTATCTATACACAAAGGTGCATTTATAATTGAAATTCTTCTCTTTGATTCCAGAAAGAATTGGCAACATTTTCTGTAGATAAGCCAAGTATTTTATTCTTTCTCCAATCTGTATGCATGATCAGACTCCAGAAACCATTATGGCTGCATGGAGTTCCCTCAACACTCCACTCATGCATAGGTCATTTGGCTATGAGCCATTAGCAAACATCCTGGGAAGTTGTCAAGGGAATCTCTAGCTATTGGCTGACCCGGCTTGTTTGTTACTGCAAGTCTGAACATAGCCATCAGTCTTGAGATGAAGAGGAAGCACATGGAAAGTAATGCCAAGAATAGTTCCAGTGAAGCAGAGGGAAATTCAAAACTGCTCCAAGCAACGAAGCCAATGGAGCTGCAGATATGAAATGTATGTACAGTAATGTTCTCAGTTATCTCACTAAATCAAGAGGAATCACTCTGCTGAACAAATGACTATTTTGGCATGTGTGAGGTCAGCCTGAGGCCAGCCTGATGTATGTCAATGAACAATTCCTAGGACCCCATTATCCCTTGGAAACATGACAGTACCTTACATCTCACTATGTAGCTGGTTAAATGATCTGCTATGGACAGAATGGAGCCTCAAGGAAAGAATAGAATGGGTTTGACTGAGCATTAAAATATTCACAGCCTGTCTCTTGCTGACTGAATTGATGGATAATGCAAACTCCAAATTAAATAAGCTTGTTTATGTTATCCATCAGTAAATTTCATCCCTCTCTGTATAGGTTTATAACAAAGGATGTATTTGAAATACATCCACTACAAATGTTTTATAGAGTTTCGCTTCAAGGATATATTCCTTGATTTGGTTGGAGTGTAGATGGGGATAATCAAATGGTGCGATTTGTTTCAGCTGAGGCCACCTCTTCTTTAAGTTTTAGGTAAAATCAATGTTAGCTACACAAGAAGAACGCATGACAAGTTTTGCTTAAGGACACAATAATCTGGCAACACAAACAAGTAAAACACACAAACAAATGGATGCAATCTAGATGATGGCAGCTCTGTTTGTGGTGCTTAGTAGAGACTGATGTACACTGGGCAATTGTATATGACAAATTCTATCAAACAAACAGTAGACGTAAGTCAAGAAAGAGTTGAATGTTCTTACACCCATGAACATCAATGTGCTCAATTTAATTGCTCCAACAAGAGTATGCCCATTGAATCAATGAAACATGCAAAATTCTTAATTTGTTGATTCAGCAGGTATGCAGTAGTTTGGGGAATAATAACTGTGGTTTGTCTAATAGGTTTAAATGTTCTTATCTCCAAGCTATATCATGGTCAATAAATGCAAACAACTGCATAAGCAAATGCAAGTAATAATAATATTTAAACTATCCACCTTTTGCATCAGATCATATGAGCAGCACAAATGTAAAACCTGGTTCTATATCAGTTCCAAAAGTAAACGTAAATGGAGTGAAATAATTAAACATATGCTACTGCCTTAAAGCAAAGGATGTACTCTTTGGACCCACACTACCCAAGTGATGTCCTTGATTTGTTTTTAAACACCCTTTTTAGTCCCTAGTACACAGATTCATCCTTAGATGACTCTGCCTTAATTAGTCAGCTTATGTAAGCATACCTGGAGGAATACCATACTAAACTACTTAACTAGGGAAGAAATTTAATGTCACAAATGTCTGACCTTCAAAACTCGCTATTAGACTTTGTGTAGGGCATAAAAATATTTCATAGAAAACTGGACACATTCATTATGATGCTGTTTTAAGAGCTGTTTTGCCTAGCTGCAGATAAACCAGACCATTCTCCTACTTAGTTAATATATTGATTAAGATTTTTAAAAAATGTCAATGCATAAATCAAACATTTTTCTTAATATTTTAGAAGGGCATTTCAGCTAAGATCATTATTTCAGCTAAGATCAATTGGAAAGAACTCAAAATCAAACAGTATTCATTGATTCAATAGTTTCATGTCATACACTTTGAATTCCTCGACATCAAATCTTGCTCCCAGATTTTACAATGTTTACTCCTGTTGAAGGAGACTCTTCCTTTCTTAAATCTCTTCAAAGTAATCATGAACAATTCAAGCAGAGCCAACTTGGGTTTTATACTCCATGGAACCAGGCAAGGAAGCCATTTATAAAAATTGTCCAATGCATTACCTTTGTAAATAGGAAGCAAATGAAGAGGCAGAAAAGTACAAAATGCATATACAGTAGACCCTCGCATAATAACGTTACTTGGTTCCCCAAGTAGCGTTGCTAAGCGATTTTTGTGGTTGTATGGGTTTCTATGGAGTTTCCCGCATAACGTGGTGCATAACGAGGCGTTGTTAAGCAAAAATGATGCTATCCGAATGCATTGTTATGTGAGAGTAGACTGTACAATCATTTAAATCCTGGAGAATAATTTGGCAGGACCATTGCTTTTACAGTATATCACTGAAGTTGGACATCTACTGTTGGTTGTTTTCATTGTGATTTATAATGCTCTTCTCTTCAAAATATATGGTCTTTCAAAAAACCTCAGGTTTATGAATGTGAGATATTGATTCTGTCTCCACAATTCTAAACATCAGGAAACAGTCCAACATTGTTTTGCTATGTCATGCTTATGTTGAATTCAGGGAAAAGAATGCAAAAGCTTTAAATAGCAAGGGACAGCCTGAAAGTTGGGAGTGCCAAGGTCAGTATCAAGATGTTCTACAACATCCCTTCTTGTGCTTACTACCATTCAGGGACACCAACTAAAGGAAAACCCTACTTAATAGAATTTTTCCACATTCACAAAATTGTGTTATATTTAACTAGCCACATTTTTGGTTTTCCTGTTTTACAAGGATGGCAGTGAAAAGACCTATCCATGTGGAGGAAAGTGAAGACTGCAAAAAGTAACTGGGTATTTCTTCCAGATCTCACAATTTGTATTTTATTTTGGACCTGGAGTGTGCTAATTTTATGATAGATAGATAGATAGATAGATAGATAGATAGATAGATAGATAGATAGATAGATACTCTATTTCAGGATTAAGGCTGAATGTACTATTTGCATTTTCCTGACATAAATGATTATCTAAGAAACTACATTTTCTAGAAGAAAGATCTATGATATTTTTATATTCTCCAACACAAATCATATTATATTACCTATATGTTTCATCCATTATTTAGAACAAATGTTAGACCATCTATTTTCAGCCTCTGGGCTGCCTCATTAAAATCAGAGTGTTATAAATTATTTGATATTGCTTTGGGAACAGTTGCCCTCCCACCTTGACTGTTAAATGGTATTGAGTTTATTATTTTTCTTTTATGCTGTGTTTCCTCCTCTGCTATCTTTCTCTTGACCTCTCGTGTCCTGCTGTCCCTAAAATCAACTGTAGTCAAACTGTTTCACTTCCTGTATAAAATTAATTCCTGGTGTACATTCCACAGATAGCCTTTTGAAAGCCAAACAGATTATAGGAATCTCTTAAGATTAGAACTGGGTCTACATGCTAAGTCCCCTGAAGAAAAGAAATGCATTTAGATTGTTTAATAGAGATGTTGTTCTTATTAATTGTTCATTAATTATAGATCCCAGGTTTCAGGGCACCAGGTGAAGTATTTGGGAATTGCTATGCTTCTTTCGATCTCAAGTGGGGAGGCAGAGCTCAAATGTTTGTGTGAGTGGCACCTCAAAGGTCTGGGCACAGATGTTCACACATTCCTAATTGGTCCCTATTTTAGGAATGTGTGAACATCTGTGCCCAGACTATAGGCACTACAGTGGCTCAAGAGGTTAAGACACTGACTGGAAGGCGGCCGGTCAGCAGTTTGATACCTGGGTACTGCATGACAGAGTGAGCTCTCGTCTCGGTCCCAGCTCCTGCCACCCTAGCAGTTCGAAAACAAGAAATTGCAAGTAGATAAATAGGGACCACTTTGGTGGGAAGGTAAACAGCATTCCCTGCACTCCAGTGTCTAGGCATGCCTGCCACATGTCCACGGAAACGTCTGCAGATGTAGACAGGGCTGGCTCTTCAGTTATGAAACAGAGATGAGCACTGAACCCTAGAGGCAGATACGACTGGCTTTTGAGCAAGAGTGATCTTGACCTTGAATTGGTCCTATGGTGCATTGCCTAAAAACAAATGAGTCTGCATTCATTTTGTGCATACATTTGTGGGTGGGTGGGTGTTCTGTTAGCTTTTGGGACACAGCAAATAGAGATTGCACAATTGGAAAGATGATTGACTACTCTAAATTGTACAGGAATAGATCAACAAGGTGAAAAATCAAATTATTGCATCATATCAGTAATCATTATGCAAAAGGCTTCAAACACCACCCCCTTGAGCCCACACCAACGTCCAGGGGGTGAAGAAGACGACATGGGAGGATGAGACTTTGCCACCACCCCGAACCCCCACCAACACTTAATGATTGTATTATTGTATTATTATTATTTTATTGATTGTCTTGTCTGTAAGCTGCCCTGAATCACCACAGCGAATGGGCGGCAATATAAATCTGAATAAATAAATAAATAAAAATATATGACACCAGAACTGTTAAAATTTGTATAATCTACAGTGAGAGTAAGAGGCAGACAGATGGATAGGATGGGCAGAAATGCAGAGAAAAGCTAAAAATAATGCCATATCTGGATGGTTCTCTATATATCAAAAGGTTTGTGACAGAACTGGCACTCTTTTACCAACTTCCATCACAAATAACCCTTTGTCACATTTGTGTTACCGTATTTATATCTGGTTGTCAACAGTGATGGGCTCCAAAAAAAATCACTCCCACACTGTGGATGTGGTATGGTGGGCGTGACCAGGGGAAAAGCCCTGCATTGCACCTGATTTTTTTGTTGTTCAGTTGCACAGTCAATTTTGACCCTTTGCAACCCCATGGACCATTTTACTCCAGGCACCTCTGTCCTCCACCATCCTCCTCAGCCTGCCCCGCTCTGTGCCCACTGCGTCTACAATACCATCTAGCCATCTCATCTTTGGACGTCCTCTTCTTCTCTTGCCCTCTACCTTTCCCAGCATCAGAGCCTTCTCAAGTGAGTCCTCCCTTCTCATTTGATGTCCAAAGTACTTTAGCTTCATCTTCACTATTTGTCCCTCCAATGAACAGTCAGGGTTGATTTCTTCCAGTATTGACCTGTTTGTTCTCTTTGCTGTCCAAGGGACTCTCAGGACTCTCCTCCAACACCACATCTCAAAGGCATCTATTCTTCTGCGCTCAGCCTTCCTAATGGTCCAACTCTCACACCCATACTTTACCACTGGGAATAACATTGCTTTGATTATGCAAATTTTTGTTTTCAAGGTGATGTCTCTGCTTTTCACTATATTCCCCAGGTTTCTCATTGCTTGTCTCCCCATAATCAGTCGTCTTTTTATTTCATGGCTACAGTCGCCATCTGCAGTGATCTTAGATCCCAGGAAAATAAAATCTGTCACTGCTTTTACTACTTCCCCATCTATTTTCCAGGGACTGATCGGACCTGTTGCCATTATCTTGGTTTTCTTGATATTGAGTCTCAAGCCAACTTTTGCACTCTCCTCCTTCAGCCCAATCAAGAGGTTCTTTAGGTCTTCCTCACTTTCTGCCATTAGGGTGATATCGTCTGTATATCTCAAATTGTTGATGTTTCTCCCAGGAATTTTGATCCCATACTGTGATTCCTCCATCCCTGCATTGCACATTATGTGCTCTGTGTATAGATTGAATAAGCAGGGTGATAAAATGCAGCCTTGTCTTACTCCTTTTCCTATTCCAAACCACTCTGTCATTCTGTTCTCTGTCCTAACTGTTGCCTCTTGGTTCGTGTGCAGATTTCTCATGAGGCATATGATGTGCTCTGGTATTCCCATCTCTTTAATTACTTACCACATCTTGTTGTGGTCCACACAGTCAAATGCCTTAGTTTAGTCAATAAAACAAAAGTACACTTGTTTCTGGTATTCCTTTGTTTTCTCCATGATCCAACCTATGTTGGCAATGTGGTCTCTAGTCCCCCTGCCTCTTCTGAAACTAGCCTGCACCTCTGGTAATACTTTGTATTTTAATATTTTATATTTATTTTATATTTATAAAATATATTTTATATTTATAAAATATATTTTTATATTTTTATATTTTATATTTTAATACTTGGATGGGCGGGGCCAGAATTTCTGCTACCGGTTCTGGCGAACTGGTACAGCAGCAGTTGTCTGGGCCACAGATGATACATTTTACTAATGACATATGGAGCATCCAGGATGCTAAACATGCCTACCTCTCCTGACAGAACGCTGGTGGAGACATCAGAGATAGAGCAATACACAAGGGAAGGATACATGAGAGCTCTGTTGAATATGATGGAGGACAGCCACACAGCTCACAAAATTCACACAGCTCTGAGGGACATGCAGCACTGTGAGTCATGGCGGCAGCACTGTAGACTGGGAAGAAAGGGGTGTGGCTCACACTCTCAGTCTAGTTGTTCAGAGTACTTTGCAGGATGTGGAAGCATGCCTAGTATAAATGAGTGGGACAGAAAGGTAGCAGGGCATTTTTACCAGTATGTCCAGAGCAATGTTATGTTGCAGTAGAGGCAAGAAAAATTGGGATTGTCATTGTACTACCTAATCTAGGATGTGGCAGCTGATGGAACTCTACCTGCTTGAAAGAGTGGTGGAACCTGCTTGAAAGAGTGGTGGAACAGAAAAGCATTCTCCATGACTTCCATTGATGTGGCTGCTCCTCTTAGCAGAGAATTGTGGGGGAATATCAGCCAAGTAGTCTATGTCCTCAGAAGCCTTGAAAGTGCAACACAGGTCCTACAGGTTTACTTCTTGTGGAAGAGGGAGGTATACATTATAGGCGGCCCCCTCTTGGACATCCAAATTAAACAACAGGCAATTGATATTAAGCAGCAGTGTGTGTGTGTGTGTGTGCGCGCGCGTGTGTGCGTGCGTGCGTGTGTCACATGCAACAGTAGTTAGTAAAGAAGCACTGAGGGTTGCACAAAACTAGCAATGCTCAGAACATCCCAAGTGTGTCATGAACCAGTCTCAGGTGTTTTGGCCTCTGTATCCAGATATGAAGGGGTCTCCTAATGTTCTTAGTTAAGTAGAGAGAGGGTCCATTCACTCAGAGAGCTTGAAAATTTTATTTTTATTGGGGGATTTTTGGAGATGGAGGGACTTAATCCCAAGAGTTTGTCTTTATGCTTTATTAAACATAAAACCAAGGTGGAACATTTTCACAGAAAGTAATTTTCTGCTGAACCAGGTGAATAAGATTCTCTTGATAGCAGAGGAACTAAAGTGTGTGATCTCTTCTGATATAGAACAAAACATTATATATTTATTCTCTTGGTACCCATAACCCAAACTGCCACAGTGAAACTATCTTGGATGTATTTCTTATTTTTATATTTTCTATATGAGTAGCACAAAGAACAACTTCTTCAACAAGTGTTATGATTGAAACCTCCACAGAAAATGTCTGCTATTCTTGTATAAATAGAGTATAAACAACACCTTTGTGATTCTAATATTCAGCACTAGCATCCAGGAAGCCTTGACAAAGTAGATGTTCTTTTTTTTAAAAAAAAAAAAACAGCAACAGATTTTCTCCTTTTGCTCAGAAATAGCTAGACATATATGTTTGCAATTTCTCAAGGCTGATATCGTCAACCTGATGAAACAGTTCCATGGTATACTTAGATAAGATAAGATAAAAAAATTATTACAGCCAGAGGCCAGTACAGTCATTACAGAACAAACAGATACCACCAAACAGGTACAACGAACAAGTACAACCAAATAATACAGCCACAAACACTTGTTCTGTCATTAGCTGAGTCATTTCCAGGGCTAATAATTCTTGCCATTGCCAATCAACTCTTTCCAAATATGTTAGGACAGTAAATCTGAATGTGCGAATGTATTATACTTAGCTAAGCAGAACTATCAAGTATTAAAAGAGAGAAGTTAATGAGAATCGTTATACCATAAACCCTATAATTGGAAAGACCTAGGAAGACGCACATGGGCTCACTGCCTTCCTAAGAGCTTTTTATCCCACAGATAAAAAGCTTTACCTTGTTTTTACATATATAGGTTGCTTGCCATGCAAATCTAGCCATGGCGGCTGTCAGTTCTTTTGTTCCATCTGCCAAAAGAATTCTGAGTATGCTATTATTACTGTGATCCAGGTTAGGGAAAGCGTTAAAAAGCTCTCTTCTAAGCTTATCATAAAAAGGGCATTCCAATAATACATGCTCAGAGGTTGCTACCTTACTGGTTTGACATGGACATATACGCTTATTGACTGGTATTTTCTGAAAGAGTCCCTCCCTAAAGGCAGAAGGGAGCATACTGTAGTGGATAAGGGTAAACGATCTTCTATGATGCGGGTTGTTCAATAGGGACAGATAAGGAGAAGGCCTGATTTCATTGTAGGGTGTCCTATCAAACAGGGGTGCAGATAATTTACTTGAGTCGATTTGTCGATGTATATCGAGGATCCTTTGCTTAATTGCTTCTCTGGCACGGGCAAGACCTATTGAAATAACATAAGGTTTCGAGAAACCATATGTGGCCAATGTCCTTTCTATAGAATTGAATCATGTAGGCCTAATTGATTCAGACATCATAAGTTCAAGTAGACCAGATAGTGAAAATAGCAGTTTTAGCCAGTACATAGCATCACCGATTAATAACCTGGCCTGCACTGTATACATGACAGTTTCTAGTCTCAAGGTAGCATTAGAGGTGCTGGTTGGAGTCTGCAGGATCATCCTCAAAAATTTGGCTTGGGTCACCTCAAGTGACACACCTCAGTGTTTGAGCCAACACTGAAAGGGCCCCCATACATCATTTGTGTAAGAGATTTAGCTGAGAATAATCTAAGGGCTGCCATTATATTGTGACCACCCTTCCTCCAAAAGAAACTCTGTATTGCACTGGCACTTTTCTTTGCCTTAGTGGCAATGTGCATTGTGTGTAGGTTTCTGCCCCCATTTGCTTGAAATATTACCCCTAAATAATTAAAGTGGTGAATCTGTTCGATTTGCTGATGGTTTAGCCGCCATTGGTGAATTTTTGGCTTACTGGCGAAAACCATGACTTTTGTTTTAGAATAATTTACCACTAGGTGGTTTTGGAGGCAGTACCTAGCAAACACACGTAGGGCCCTTCGCAGCCCAATTTGCGTTCTTGAGAACACCACTGCATCATCAGCATAGAACAAAATTGAAATATGTTTACAGCCCAATTTGGGCAGATGGTGGTCCTTATGCTGGAGGTATTCAACAACATCATTGATGTAAATATTAAATAGCGTTGATGCGAGGACACAACCCTGCCTTACTCCCCATCTAAATTTGATGGGTCTGGACAAATGGCCTTGCACGCTGCATTTCACCCTGATACTTGTGTTACTATGTAATGCTTGAATCAAGAACAATAGGCAGGGGTCAATGGAAGCTTTCACTAGCTTCTCCCATAGCAGCTGTCTAGAAACAGTGTCAAAAGCTGATTTCAAGTCCAAGAAAGCTGTATAATGAAACAGAGGAGTTAGAGGAGTATTTATTGATAAGATGGTCAAGAACTGCACACTGGTCCAGTGCAGACTGCCCTCTTCCAAACCCACCCTGCTCATCACCTATGAGCATTCTATCTTCTGCCCAATCCTGTAATTTCCCTAAAAGGTGTGATGCATAAATTTTACTGAGCACACTCAAAAGGCTACTTGGCCTATAATTGCCCAGGTTTCTATGGCTCCCCCTTTTATAAATTGGACAAATGATTGCTACCTCCCAGCTCTTTGGAAACCATCCTGTGTTGTCAATAGTAGTAAACAATAGTAGTAAACTGGAGCCCACCATTCTATATTGTTTTTAATTAAGTCTGGCAATATTAAATCAAGGCCAGCTACTTTCCCCGTCTTCAATTTACTAATCAGTGATTTTACTTCGGCAATCCAAACTGGAGGCCAGGCTGGAAGCTTATCACTGCTGACAAAGTATCCATAAGATGTGTCAGTAATATCAAGGGCCAAATACAATTCATAAAAGTGCTTTTCCCAGAATACTGGGAGAATTACAGGTGGAATATGGGAGTTTCTAGAACAGCTAGACACCAAGTTCCAAAACTGAGAGTGATTTTTTTGTTCAATGGCCAAACTTAGCTGGTGCCAGGCCCTGTTGGCTTCCTTACACTTTTTGTGTAACATTTTATATTGAGATTTAGCTTGATGCAGTTCATCCCTGAGACTGTCCAGAGGGTTTATGCAATAGTCCCTGTACTTAGATCTTAAAATGCTTTTAGCCTGGGCGCATTCCTTATTGAACCATTGTTTATTTGATCTAGCCATTACACTTCTGCTGCTAGCACTAAAGCCCTTTAAAGCTGACAATATTCCCTTCACTAAGGTTTTGAAGAGCTCAATTACCACTTCTGGATACATGTTATTCATAAAATTGTCCATTATTCCTTTGAAATTTTGAGAGTTGAACAGATCAGATAAGATCATAGACATGTCAGCTTTCCACCTGACTGGATTTAACCTTATCTCAGTTTCAGTAGGCACGCAGTATCTTTCACTGAGCCTCACATTATGTAAAGGTATCTTGAGAGTAAGGTTTAATGGCAGGTGGTTGCTGTCATAGAACAAAGAAACCTTAAATTGGTTAACAAAACTGACTACCTCCTTTGAGATGATGAAGTAGTCAATGACGCTTTTCCTTTTCCTCGACCAGAAGGTATATTCTGCTGGGTGGTCCCCATGAGTTGAACCATTAAGTAGACATAAGTCCAGGTTATACAACATTTGAAACAGGAGATGGCCAGCATAATTTGATTTCACATCCTTTGATTGTCTTTTATAGGGGAGTGAAATTCGGTCACAGGTCGGGTAAGGGGTGATATAATTTAGGCCCAGATAGTTGTCGTTTGAACCTAATCTGGCATTAAAATCCCCACCTATTATAAGTAGTGCTGTAGGATAATCAATTAAAAGTTCATTTATATACCTTTCCAGTTATTTCCTATCTTGAACTTAGTTCGACCAGGGGGAATATAAATATTAATTAACAAAATTGAGGTTTGGTGACAGCTAATAATGATAGCCATTGCTATGTTATGACATGGAGGCAAATCGATCACTTTAACTGATAAGGTTGTGGCCACCAGGATACCCAGGCCCCCCTTGGCTTGGCCGTGTGTTGAAGGAATTGCTGCTAGATCCAATGAGGCATAGCCTCTCCATCCTGACCTCGCTCCCCATGGTATACTTTATTAGTGCCAATGATAGTTTTTTTCCTACTGTACTTTTCTTTTGTTCCAGATTTTGGTCAAAAGATCAAGGTAATTTTTTCATCACTTCAAAATGCACACATCATCATCATCATCATCATTTGCAAATTGAAGCTGAGCGTCTATGGCAGAAGAAATCTGTTGTTGTTCCCAAAGTGATCGGAGCCCTTGGAGCAGTATCTAAAGGACTCCCTAGATATTTGGAAATTTTGGACTTATCTGATTTGAACTTCCTAACTCTAAAAAAAAAAAACCTCTACTGAGGACTGCATATATACTCAGATGTTACCTTAACAGCTCTTAGGTCCTTGGTTAGGGCTTGAACTGTTAATTTTATTCCAGTCCTTGACTGTGAACCAAATGGTTTGTTTGTATTACAAGAAGAAGAAGAAGAAGAAGAACAACAACAACAACAACATTGATAAGGCTATGAGACTTTGTTATAGAGTCTGTCTGAGCATGCATATATGAGTTGACTGCAGTTCTGTTGCTTTTGATGTAAGGTGTAACAGCCACAATGAGAATTCAGACAGCAACAGCAGGAATATATAAAAAGACTGAAGTCAATAGCATCTCTTTGCCAGCAGAATAAACACCACTGTTATAATGGATTCCTCTCCTCCTATAGTTTTCTGCAACAGATTTGAAGGGGCCGGGTGTGGGAAATTAAGAAAGGAAAGGGAAAATCTCTTGAATTGCATAACCCCAGTCACTTGTGACACATGCCATCTATAAAACAAATGTTTTGGTTTTATGCCAATGTTTTGGTTTTATGCCAGTTCAAACCAG
The DNA here is from genome assembly GCA_035047345.1 of Bradypodion ventrale. Classification (NCBI taxonomy): domain Eukaryota; kingdom Metazoa; phylum Chordata; class Lepidosauria; order Squamata; family Chamaeleonidae; genus Bradypodion; species Bradypodion ventrale. The sequence continues at coordinate 78,461,690 of JAWDJE010000002.1, read as the reverse complement.
ATGAATACCCAAAAGTTAATTATGCAGTCTATCCCATGATACTGAGATGCTGCAATTTTTCTCCAAAATTCATCTCACACATTTCACTGTCTAATGCTCTTTCAATGTTTTTATGGAATACTTTATTATTTGTTGGGAATTTGGCCAGTTGATACAATATATTTTATGATATTTTATTGTGCCAGAAGCATGGTGTGTGAGTGGATGTGCACAAGACTCATACCTGGACAATCCAGGACCTGCGCAGAATGGTTCTGTGCAAGTCACCTTCTACGCATGCGTAGAAGGCTTTTACGCTTGCGTAGAACTCTTTTACGCAAGCGTAGAAGGGTTCTATGCAAGCGTAAAAGCCTTTTACGCATGTGTAGAGGCGACTTGCGCAGAAGGGATGCACAGTACCTCTTTCCCCCCGCTGCCAAATTCCAGGGTTTTGGCATCTCTGGGCGGGAAATGGCGCAAATCGGTGCCGAAAAATGGGAAATCCTGGCCAATTGGGAAGGTTGACAGGTATGACAAGACTAAGGACAGGATATATCAAATTATAAATGCCTAAAACTGATTACAGTTCACAGAGTTTGACACAGAATAGGAAAACCATCAAGTCATTGAGCAATCCAATGCTGTGATAATATACAGGGTGTCCCAAAAAGTTTCATAACAACAGATAACTTGGAACATGTTTGTCATTAGAGAGGGAGGAGACTTCATGTGTATGTAGAAAGAGGTGACCAACAAGTTGGAAAAAAATTGTACATATTTTGTAAATATTTATATTTGGGATGATTTTTCTACATAAAGGTACATTTCTACACAAAGGTACTTTTTCTACATAAAGGTACATTTACCTACAATTTCCCATTTTCACTATGTGTTGAAACTTTGGAGCTATCCTGTAGAGGACTTTTTTCTGGATAAATTTGTTCTAGACCATTTCAATCTTCAAAATCCCAATGAGTACTTTGAACTAAACCAGAAATAAATCTATATGTATCTTAAATAAAATGAATGCATTTGCTGAAATACTGTTGTGTAAGTAATGCTGTTCATGGCTGATGACATCTTCAGCTGTAGAGGTCCCCCCCCAGCAGTTAGACACTTCTAATTTCTCTCTAAACCTACAAGTTAATCCAGTAAGTGAGGTTCTGTCAGTATGCAAGAATTGCTTCTATTGATTTGGGATTTCAATCTTTGCTTCTCCTACATGCCAGAATTGCAAAACTTTTCTCCTCACTCCATGAAGGGCAAGATATTTCCTGCTGATATACACTGAAAATCTTTCTGCTAATTGTTTACCATGTGCAAATTGAATAGAATACACAATCTGAGCATGTCTACACAAAAATGCAATTGCTGCTCCCCTATTGCATGGGTTTTTAACAGTCAGAAAACTGAGGTGGGTTATTTCAGCCTTTTAAAGAACAATATTCTATATTTTGTACTTGCTGGATTTATGGATGTGTGCACGCACGCACACACACACATGTTTTGTTTCTTAAAGGGACAGGGCATTAGATTTACAATACCACTACAGAGACTTTGGCTACTGATTGCAGAAATATGATGACGGAAAGAAGGACATCTCATTTTTAGAATTTGGAGTCTTGCGGTGTTTGGAAATTTCTCAACACAGTGTCTCTCAGTGATGGGACAGCCCAAATTAGAGGATGTCAGAGTGCAATTCTCCAAGGCTCTTTTAGTATACACTCCAGTCCTATCAGACTCTGGCAGTCCCCCCAATAAAACAACAACAACAACAACACACACACAATTTTCTCTGTCAATAAAAGAGCAACCTCCTAGAGCCATATTTGACCTTTTGGCAGTGTCTTAACGTTCAAAATAAAAAAAAGTTTGCAACCAGATGTGGTCTTCTGCTCTCCTCATTTCATTTTTTTCACATTGTTGGTGGTCTCTACAGCACCTGGAAGATCCCAGGAGTTGAAAACTAGGCCCCAGATGAGCCAAAGTTGCTCACTCCTGGGCTAAATCAATGAGAATGAGAAATGCAACAAATATTCCTCACATCTCTACTATTGACTTAGATCATTATCTGACCTAGCCTACTATTGTCTGCTCTGTGCATTTGGGATTCTCAGGCAAAAGCTCTTGCCATTACTCCAGCTGTTTAAATGAAAATGCAAACACTTGAACTTAAGCCCTTTTATATACAAAGCTTGTATTTTACTACAGAGTTGCAGATTTCTGACTAAATGGTTTCCCATCTGTTTTCCAGATGTTTGGGGGCACAATTCCATCAGCTTCTGTCACCGTGGCCAATAGTTAAGGAAGATGGTATTTGTATTCTAAAAATCAGGGGTGATGCTAAAAGAAGTTGAAATTTTTCTATTTATTTCTTTAGTGCTGAAATGTGTCTGGGATTCTCAATATAAAACAGAAAGAAGAAATAATTGAATATTTGTTTGCTACCTGCTGTCAAGTCATATCCTGCTATGGTCACTCGTAATAGGGTTTCCTAGAGAAGCATGTTAATTCTCTGAGACCCTGAGGCATGGCAATAATTCTGACTGAGTAAAATTGTTTTTCATTGTTTTCATTGTTTTAGATAAGGCAAATTGGAAATATTTTAGTAAATAAATTACAAAAACTCAACATTTAATAATTGGTTTACACTTAATATTTGGTAAGTATTGGATGTATATTTTCTCGAATGTCTAAAAAAACTAATAAAGAGATATATCCTGACAAGATGGAGGTGCCTTAATGGGAGAAAATACCCATTCCAGTTAGGGTTGCCATAAGTCCCATTTCCCCACGATTTTCGCAGATTCAATCTGTCCCGTCCGGTTCAAGGAAAAACATGTAAAATTCCGCTTCAAGGGAAAATATGAAAAAAGCTACGGAGGATTCCTTCTTCTAATGACTGCAAAGGGTTAAATGCATATAGTCAGCATTCCTAGAGAGCAAGGGAATACTGTGGATAGGAAGTGAAGAGTTGTCTCTCTCACTTCCTATCTACAGTGTTCCCTTCCTCTCTAGGAATGCTGACTCTATGCATTTAACAAAGGATCTCTTCCAAAACAAGTCCCTTCCTTTTGTCTTTCCAGAGGGAAATGTGGACTCCAAGGACTGCATTCCCGTTTCAGATCTCTTTTTAGCTTTCTTCCAAGGGATCCTTATTTGAAGGTGAGTCCAACTTAATTGGTGTGTGTGTCTGTGTCTGTGTGTGAAGGGTAGGGTGGGGGTGATCTCAGGGAGAGGAAGGGCAATTTCAAGAGTCGCCCAAGAAAGGTTTATTCAAAAATAAAGGAACAGCCTCTTGACTACAGTTTATTTTAAACTGATGGAGGTTGCCTGCCCTGGTTGGGGATTCTGCGGAGTCTTAGAGTTTGCGGTGTCTAGTCATGCCTGCCAAATGACCACGGAAATGTTTGCAGAAGCAGACAATGCTGGCTCTTCGGCTTTGAAACAGAGATGAGCACTGAACCCTAGAGTTGGATACAACTGGCTTTCGAGCAAGGGAAATCTTTACCTTTACACATGGCAGTCCAGGTTTGGTGGAGGAGATAGAATTATGGCAACCCAAATTCCAGTATACATCTTCTTTTGGATGAAAATTTACTACTGCACAAGATATGGGTTCATGCCTTAGGATAGCACCTACTGTGCTACTCCTTAGGTACCTAGGCAATAGCAGTGGTGGTAGTGGTGAGAGGGTGACCTAGTTAACCTCCTATTCTGAACTCTTTTAGTAGGCTATAAGCAAAACAAAATAAAAAACAACTTTGGGAACAATAGAAATTTGTGGAAAAACACTTCCTATGTCCAATCATTGTCATACAAGGAAGGGAGGAGTAGAATAAATACTAACTTTTAAGAGTTTCTCTTTGTTTGTACTCTTCTCAAGTGCTGCTTCTTTAGAAAAAACCTGTTTTATGTCATGAGATGTTTGTCGAAATGAGTTATTTGTTTGCAGTCATGTTTTTATGCAAGCAGACTGGCTAGGTTATTTCTTTAGGAATAGCTACAGCCCAATAAACACAGGGAAGGAATGGAATAATCAATTTATTTGGGGTCCCTATATGTTTTGTATGTATTGAGTCTGAAGTATGCGCTATCTAAATCTGTACTTCTCCATGAAAGTTTTTAATACCCAAAAAAATCATACTTCTATACAAGTTCCCCTCAAATATAAATTGTATACACCTTTTCCTAATATATAAATTTTTGCAAGCCAGCTTTCTTAACACAATTTGTGTGCAGATTGCTGAAGTATATATATATATTTTTTAAATGTATTTTTCTTATATAAAAACTTTTGTGCACACTTATCAAGTGGTGAAATTGCATCACAGAATTCAAGGAGCTATATAATCCATGAAATAACTGTTTTCTGATCTCCATATCAGTCTGGAATTGTGAATTTGTTTGGGTGTGGACCAAATGAAATCCTATCATTTCATTAAACAAGGGACTTATCTTTTCCTCCTTTTGGTTTGTCTTTCTTTAAGTTTCTTGTATAAAGTGCCAGATGAGACATCATTAGTTTCAACTGTTGAGAAATAACTCTTGCCATAAGGTTAAACAGCACAGTAGGATAAGACTGAAAGCTTTATTCCATAAAATGTAATACTGAAATGAAAAATACATAAAAGATTTGACCTGGTTTTGATTACAAGATAGAAGGTATAATAAATCATTCTTTAGCCATCTCTTTTGCCATGTACCAAAATGTTTTAAAGGAACAGTGCATGCTTGAATCTCCATAATCAATGGAAATTCTAGAAATGATACCTGTTCATTATTTCCACTCACCAAGTCAGAAGGAATAAAATTATCCTTATCAGGCTGAACAATGCCAGCTCCTGGCATGATTTGGAGTTTCCTTCAAATCATAGAATATCTGAGTTGGAAGGGGCCTTTTAGGCCACCGAGCCCAACCCAACATTCAATGCAGGAATCCAAATCAAAGCAGATATGACAGATAGTTGTCCAATTCTCTCTTGAATGTTTCCAGCGTTGGAGCGCTCACCACCTCTCAAGGCAGTTGGTTCCACTGTCGTACTGCTCTAACTATTAAGAGGTTTTCCCTAATATTCAGCCTACATCTGGCTTCCTGTAGTTTCAGCCCATTATTATACATCCTACAATCTACGATGACGGAGAACAGATCCTTCCCTTCCTCTTTATGATTATCTTTGAAGTATTTGAAGAGTGCTATCATCTCAGTCACCTTTTCTCAAGGCTAAACATGCCCAGTTCTTTCAATCTTTCCTCATATGGCTTGGATTCCAGTCCTCTGATCATCCTAATTTATTTACATCTCTCTTAAAGTGTGGTGCCCAGAACTGGACACAGTACTTTAGATCTGGTCTAACTAATGTAGAATAGAGGGGGACTAGTACCTCAAGGGTTTTTGAGATTATACCTCTGTTAATACAGCCTAAAACAGTGTTGGCCTTCTTTGCAGCCACATCACAATGTTGACTCATATTTAACCTGTGATCTACAATAATTCCAAGATCCTACTTGGTTGTAGTATTGCTAAGCTAACTATCCCCCTATTGTAGCTGTGCATCTGGTTTAAAACTTTGCACTTAGCCCTGTTAAATTTCATTCTGTTGGTTTCAACTCAGTGTTCAAGCCTATTAAGATCTTTTTGAATTCTGCTCCTGTCTTCCAAGGTACAGTAAAACCCCGTATAATGATTTTAATTTGTTCCACGGGTTTGTTTGCTATGCAATTTTTTCATTGTATGATTTTCCTATGAAAAAAATAATAATACAACAATTTTTTTCACTAAGCAGTTTTTCCCATTGAATATTCGTTGTATGATTTTTTTTCCCCATAGGAAAAATTGTTATGCAGGGCACCAGATTTTTTTTAAAAAAAATTATTTGTTGTGCATTTTTTTCAGTATAGGGGGCATTTGTTATATGAGGTTCCACTGTATTATTCCACCCAGTTTTGTGTCATCTGCAAATTTGGTAAGTATTCCCATCACCCACCCATCCAAGTAATTTATGAAAATGTTGAAGAGCATAGGGTCCAGAACCAAGCCTTATGGTACTCCACTTGTTACCCCCTCCCAGCTTGGGAAGGAGCCATTGATAAGAACTCTATGAATACAATTATGTAGCCAATTGTATATCCACCTGACACTTGTGCTATCCAGGTCACACCCAGTTAGTTTGCTAATCATAATATCATGAGACACTTTGTCAAAGGCTTTGCTGAAATCAAGTTATATTACATCAACAGCATTCCCACTATCCACCATGGAAGTTACCTGATCAAAAAATAAAATAAAATCAGTCTGGAAGGATTTGTTTGTGACAGATCCATGTTGGCTTCTAGTTATTACTGTATTGTCTTCTAGTTATTTGTCAAGTGACTGCTGCTCCAGAATTTTCCCTGAGATTGATGTCAGTCTGGCTGGTCTGTAATCCCCCTGTTGTCCCTTTTTGCTCATTTTGAATATAGGGACTTTAGCCCTCCTTCAATCATCCTTCCACTACTAAAAGTAGGATTTTATTTGCTTAATTCCAGTTACTTTATTTTTGCCCCTTCTTTATTGCTTTGTGGAAAAAAATAACAAATATTTCCAATAGTTCCCACAATCAGTTTGCGTAATCCACAATGAAATGGGTATAGAATTAACAGTTTAGGAGCCATATTTGCTTTTAAGCATGGCTGCGCACAATTTGTGAAAGTATGGGGAAGCAATCCTAGGTTATAACTATCAGTGGCAGATGGGTATTCTCAGTGACAAAATGTGCTCAATCCCTAACAGCCTATGCTTGCTTCTACATTTGCTGCCTTTTCACAAAATTAATCCTAGTTCATGTACATGGAGATTTCAAATTACAGGAATAACCCACAGACAGATGTGAAAAATATCACCTCACTTAGGCCCAATTGCTTTTTATTTCCTCAGTGTGCATCTGTGTTTGGAATAATTCTAGGAGCTAAGATGGAAGGTGGCTTCCAAGAAGCAAGCCACCCACAGCTTTTCCCACATGTATGCTTGTCATAGGAGGTTGAATTATACCCAGATGGTGAACATTACAAATTAACATCTGTGACATCTAAAATAAAGCAAAAGAGTAATTCTAATTTATAAAGACTATTTGTAGCCATTCTTGTTTGGGTGTTGGGGCAAGGGTCCCAATACAATTCAATACTATAAGCACATTTCTTTAAAAACTGCCCCAGGATACATTAATACGCAGCTAATCATCTATCTCTGGCTATAATTAAATTACATCCCAACAGATTCACATGATACCTGATCTCTTTCTCTCCCTTTCATTTTTTAAAATTTTTGTTGTGTACTAAGTCTGACCTTTAAATCAAATACTATCTTGACTCTACTTTGTATCTATCCTTGTTGAAGACAAATTACTCTATAATGGATGTGTGGTTATTTTTCTAATGCTTCTGTAGGCTCAACTTGTGTCTTCTTGGGAAGATTAAAGAGCTGTTTTGTTTCCATGTTCATTTCCTTTCCCCCAGTTGGCAAAGAAGCAAATCTCCTCTGCATACATTGCTTAGATTTTTGTTCTTTTTTCTTTAACCTTTTTTTCCATTACAGGGAAACCAAAACAACATTTTTATCCTTGGCTACCTCAGGGATCTCAGATCTTTCCAAAACTGCTGCAGAGAAAAAGGACATCCATATTGGTTGCTTTCCCGGGCTTCTGTGTTCATCTGATTTCACAGTAATGGGACTTCTACTTTGCAGGTGCACCCCCCAAAGAAAGACTCAGACACCGGTATATGGATAAAGGCATTGGGCCACTTTTATTGAATAATGCCCTAGTCCGAATTATAACTTTAAATTGGTGTATTCATCCAATTGTAATTCTTAAGGCAAGCAGGCCGCAGTAACACTGGTAAGGTTCCTCCCAAAATGCCAATGATAATTGGCTACAGTGTAACTATTTGTATCAATTTGTTTGTTGACACAAACAAATTGTTGACCGGAGTCAATAAACTATCTACTGACCCCACCCTATGACGTGTATCCGTTAAATCACGAGGTGATGCATGCTGTTAAGCTCCTGCCATCACCCCTTGCCTGGTTCGTCGTTGACCGGCCAAAGCTATTACACCTGTACCTGTCTAAGTGTTGGCCAGTCAATTGCGAACCTGCCGGATACCTATGGGTCATAAATCTTTACCTTACCAGTGCTACCCCGCCAAAGTGACCAAAGTCAAAGAACTCCTTTGCTCAAACACTAGCAACAGTGTGGGATGGGCAAAAAAGCCAGAACCAAAGGGCCAATTGTAGGTTCAGGCCAAAAATTCCCACCCGGCCCCGAAGTGACCAAAAAATCACACTGTTCACTAGGGCGGGGGTGGAGGGGAAAACTTCTCCTCTCCGTCGTTATTCTAAAATGGCAGCTCGGCTGCCTCGTGGCCACCCCTTTTATAGAGGGGTGGCCATGCCCCCTAACTCACCCAGATGTCTGAGTCCGGGTGGGGGGGCCCGCAAAGAGCGCGGTGGCCATTTTGGCGCCACGCTTTCATTGCAGGCACACACCCCCAAAGAAAGACTCAGACACCGGTATATGGATAAGGGCATTGGGCCACTTTTATTGAATAATGCCCTAGTCCGAATTATAACTTTCAATTGGTGTATTCATCCAATTGTAATTCTTAAGGCAAGCAGGCCGCAGTAACACTGGTAAGGTTCCTCCCAAAATGCCAATGATAATTGGCTACAGTGTAACTATTTGTATCAATTTGTTTGTTGACACAAACAAATTGTTGACCGGAGTCAATAAACTATCTACTGACCCCACCCTATGACGTGTATCCGTTAAATCACGAGGTGATGCATGCTGTTAAGCTCCTGCCATCACCCCTTGCCTGGTTCGTCGTTGACCGGCCAAAGCTATTACACCTGTACCTGTCTAAGTGTTGGCCAGTCAATTGCGAACCTGCCGGATACCTATGGGTCATAAATCTTTACCTTACCAGTGCTTCGCACCACACGGGGAGGCGTCTATGAAGACTCACCGCCCACCCCAGACCGTCAGCTCGGTCACCAGGCCTGCTTGCAAATCTTCCAGAAAGAGGTTCGTACCTCTAGCCGACAGGTGGACCCCATCCCCTGCATAGAGTCCGTAATTTTGCAAACTAATTGTGGGGTGCTGGATGACCATCCCCAAAGCCTTGTCTGACAAGAACCGGGCAACTGCCCTGTTCACCTAGCGGCGAGTGCGGTCAAGGGCACGGAGGTCAATACACCCCTGTAAGTATCACGCGGCACGATGTCCGACCATACCAGCCTTGTGGATGGCCACACATAATGCAAATAGGCTAGGTCACTGCAAATCGTGAATTTTAAGGAAAGGCCAGTGACCTGGGCAAGGTCATTGCCCCCGAGGTGCAGTACAAGGACATCAGGTGGTTCAGCATCCCTGATGGAAAACAGGAATGGCAACAGTTCCTGCCATCTCATTCCGTGCGGTTGCACGTAGTCCAAGCTGGGATCCCCACTCTGTCACCGCAGCATACTGCGCTGCCCAGTGCACGTAACTGTGGCCCACCAGCCATACTGCCACCGGTGTGCGGGGACACACAGGGTCTGTAAAAGAAGAAAAGAGAACAATGACTTAACTGGTACTCATACCTGGAGTGGGCGAACGTATAATGCAAAACGCATGGATCCCCATTTCCCCATACGGCATATATCAGCCTCAGAGTACCCAAATGCAGCCGCAGTTGATGCAGCACCTATCCTAAATGAATGGGTGCTGTAATGAGCCCCGGGGAGGCCAACACTGGATAGTGCCATACCAGTTACCTTCCAAAATTGGAATTTAGTAAGGGGAGACCCATCCTGGTGGCAGAAAAAGGGCCAGGGTGCGCGCCACGCACTGCCAAAAACTCATGTAGGGCACCAACTGGACAGATGTCTGCAATGGAACATCGTAGCAGTCTAACTCCACTGCCTACGCTGTGCTGACCAACCTTTGAGGACCGTATCCTCAACTGAGCCCACTCATTAGTGACATAGACATCGTCGAGTTCCAGTGCCCTATGAGTCGCATCCGCCTTAGACAGTAGTACCAACTCACTGATGCGGAGCGCTCCAAAGAAGGCCATCGTGGTAGCCGTGTGAAAAAGAGCCACCTCATACCTATCATAACACAAGTTAAGCCAGCCACGTGCAAGGTGGGTAAGGACCTCTGGTGAAATCGGGTGACGAGTGTCCGGGTGGTGGCCACGTTCCCGTGTCCACCCCTCCAAAACATGATGTATGCGGAAATCATTCACGCAGTCAGCGAAGCCCCTCACTTTGGCCATAAATGCCAGTGCCGACAGCCTGGATGCTATAGTACGAGGAGCCAAACCCTGATTGTGAAGATAAACCATAAATTGTACAACCTGTTCGACTGGTATGGGCCACACTTCAGGCAACTGAAGTTGCACACAAAAGGTTCTAAATTGTACAAAAACATGTTGATACACCTTACGCGTGTGAGGTGCCACAGACATGCCGATCGCCCAGTTCACCTCTCCTCGCCAAATGTCCAAATCTCGGCCGGGAGTGGCGAGGGGAATTCCTCTGCTTCCGGAGCCAAGGCACGGAACCGGGGGATCTGCAGGCGGGATAAAGCATCAGCAATATCATTATTAATGCCTGGGACATGTCTGGCCTTAAACAGCACATTTAGGCGTAGGCTTCTTAACACAAATTGACGAACCAACGCCATAACCCTAGGCGATTTAGACGTCTGAGCATTGACAATGTGCACCACTGTCGCATTGTCACACCAAAAATGGGACACTGAGTCGGCCCACTCCTCGCCCCATAGCATCAAAGCTCCCAGGATGGGAAGGAACTCAAGGAAGGTAAGATTGCGGAGGCGATCCGTGCCAAGCCATGCGGGAGGCCATCGGCCGTAAGCCCACCTCCCCTCAAAAAAAATCCCATATCCCAGGGAGCCGGAGGCATCCGACTGTACTTGGAATCTAGGGCATACCATAAGGTCTGATCTCCAAAAAGAGACCCCGTTAAACTCCCATAGGAATATGAGCCAAACCAAAAGGTCAGCCCGCATGCCCCTGGTCAGTCGGACCCTATGGTGGCGCTTTAACAGGCCAGTCATGGCGTCACATAGGTGCCGGGCAAATGCTCTGCCGGGTGTCACCACCCTGCAGGCAAAGTTAAGATGACCATGAAGCACCTGAAGCTCACGAAGTGACACTTTACGTTTGGCCATCAATGCCAAAATCATCGCGGAGATCCGGGTGACCTTATCCATGGATAACCGGGATGCCTGTGCGACCGTGTCAATTTCAATACCTAGAAATGTGAGCATAGTAGATGGGCCCTCGGTCTTTTCGGGTGCTAAGGGGACACCCAGTTCCTGCATTAGCATCTGAAATGTAGTGAGGAGACGCGTGCACGTGTCCGAGCCCCGTTCACCCCCGAACAAAAAGTCATCGAGGTAACGGGCTACAGACCGAGACTCGGACCTGCAAACAAAGGCCCACTGAAGAAAAGTGCTAAAACGTTCGAATGCCGAACATGAAATAGAGCAGCCAAAAGGCATGGCCTTATCTACACAGAACTTCCCCTGGAATCTAAAACCCAATAGTTTGAAACCATGGGATACTGGGATAGGATGGTAACTGCTGCCCACTCGCATCAACTTGACGAGGCCAGGGCCACTGAACCCCACCACTGTAAGTGGGCTGTGGTGTTGGTGCACTAAATTGAACCTGATACTCACTAGGTGCACCCTCGTGAGCCGCCCCCACCGGGGGTTCCGGCCCACGGCGAGCGTCGGAGCTCACGACTAGAATCGAGCTCTGGGACCACTCCTGACTGCTCCCAGCCTGGACATCAGGTCGAACAGGGAGCTGCAAGACACCAGCTGGGGCCGGCCGGACTGTCTCAAGCAGCTCAACCCGGTTGGCCGCCCGCTGAAGCATTGCGGCCGACAAGGTAGCCAGGGCCGATGAAGGGGCCCCTGTTGAAGAAAGAGTAGCGCCCCCCACCGAAGGAGGCTGTGCAATGCCCAAGGATGCTTCCAGCACTGCTATCCGTGCTAACAGAGCATCCACTGCCCCAGAGCCCCTAGTATAAAGCGGGCCAGGTGGGCCGGATGGCCCACTAGGCAGTTGAGGAAAAGGCAACCCAAAAGGAGAGCCAGGGCCAGAATAGGGCCATGCCCAAAACTCTGGCCCATGGGGGGCTGGAGGAGCAGTGGGTTGGACACCCGCACCAGGCCCCCTCAGGCCACCCTGTCCCATGCCCAGCAAAAGTGGGCCGAGGGCCAAAGCCCCAGAGGGGCCGGCCTGTAGCTGACCAGCTACCAAGCTGGGACCCGGCTGCCAAGTGGTAGCCTGACCAGCCCCACTGGTACCAGTGGGCAAGGCTGGCACATCGCCCTGCCGTGGGGGCGCAGCCCTGGTCCTCCGACCCAAAGGCTGGCCCCCATCCGTTGCAGGGCCGGTAAAAGTTCTTCCCCTCGGCCATGGCTTTAGCGCCGGGGCCTTCCGCTTGGGAGCCATGTCTCCCTAGGGGAAGAAAGTCACTGCAGGATCCCTATCCAGGGATCAAAGCGTGTGAGCACCGTGGTAGCCAAGCAATCCTAAAGGCTCCGGGTACTGTGATCCTTCTTTCCCAGCCAGGAAACAAACGGCAAGGCTCTGTAGCCGAAGACTAAAGAGAAAAAAGCGATGGAGAAAACTTCTCCTCTCCGTTGCTATTCTAAAATGGCAGCTCGGCTGCCTCGTGGCCACCCCTTTTATAGAGGGGTGGCCACGCCCCCTAACTCACCCGGATGTCTGAGTCCAGGTGGGGTGTGTGTGTGCAAAGAGCGCAGTGGCCATTTTGGCGCCGCGCTTTCATTTGATGATTTCGGTGGTTTCTATGTTTGCCATCTTCTCATGTTTTCCTTTCAAGGCTCAAACCAAAGTGAACTACACTTGTGTTGGTGAACTGTTGTAATGTTTTTCATTAATCATATGGATTTTAAATTTTTCTTTCTTTCTACTGCTTTGACCTGGGATTCTCAACCTGTGGCCTGTAGGCCGGATGTCACCTGTGGCACCATTTCATGTGGCCCACCAGCACCTCCACCACACTAGGAAGTGCCATTGGGTGGAGGAATGGCAAAATGGCCACCTGGCCCCCAAAGCTGTCTGAGGGAGTGTGACCCCCAGGTTTAAAAGGTTGAGAACTCCTGGCTTTGACTATCCTCTGGCATGTCATTCTTTTAAGATGTGACAGGCTTGGGGAAGAATCCTTTGACTTCAGTTAAGCTCAGTGCCTGGCCTATTGAGAGTGGGGGAGATGACCTCTGGCTGTCAGAAGTGAAGAAGAAGATGGAAGACACTTTCAGTATGAATATCCTCTCAGACATTACTCTTCCTCTGCCATCAATAATTTGATTTAAACTAGAATTGAAATAAACAAGAACAATGTTTAAAAACCAGGGAGAAAATAATTAATGTTATAATACAGACAAAGAACAAGAAAAATATACTTAGAGCCGTGAAAATTGAATGTTTTAATTCCAAATCACGTTTGTCCAAAGTGAGTTGCTTTGATTAGTTTTTGGAGGAAAATGTGTTTGCTTTGTTGTCAGTCCATCCAGGACATAGCACAGCACTTTCATCAATATTTCTCTTCCCCAGAGGGTCACAGTTTAAAATCTTCTGTTGAAAACAAGACACCAGAAATTATGCCCATTAAAAAATAGGTAGTTGGGTAAATGTTGATGTATCTCAAGTATTACATTGAATTAAGGCAACAAGTTTTAACTTGAAACTTGAATTACAGTGATACAAATTTATGATACTCACACATACCATTGTCCTAGAAGAGCTGTGTTTTCTGTCTAAAATACTTTTGATATTTTTAGAGATTGCTAAATAACCCCCTTCAATAAGGATCCTTGTCCAAAGTGCTGCCATAAATGGCTGTCTGTACATGTATCTAGGTTGCATTTCAGGGGCTGCCACTTCACTCCCACACATACAACTGAAGTTGGCATTCCACTTTCAGTCATCACAAGGATAAGTATCTCATATTATGCTCACACAACTCCATTCTTCACAGTCAACAACAGGATTTGTTACTGCAAACCAGTATTTCCTTTGTAGCTTGTCTTGTATTTTCTTAGACCTAACCTGTGGCATTCCTTTGGCCAAAACCAACAACAACAACCAAAACACATAAAACCTTCATCCTCATGTGTTCTAAACAGTAAGAGTGAAGAAAATCTATTGCAGAATGTAAAGTTTACTATACATTTCTAAAAAGGTTCCTCTGTGAAGATAAAGTGAGTAATGTGATGAGTAGTATAACAGGAAAAACTATTATACTAATCAAACCATCTGGTCTTTTGAACTTTTTTTTAAAATGGGGTGAAAAGGTAAGTTATATTAATTTACTTTAACTTTTCATGTTCTATGAAGTCTTACATTGTATAAACGATGAGGTGTACTTTCGTGGTTTGTAGCTGAAAGGATGTTTGTAGCTACTCCTTATGAATTCAGCTGTACATAGGTTAAGCAAGATGTGACCCTCAGCTGTAAAAACAAATGGCTGACTTCAATAAATCCAACTACCTGCCCATCACACAGCTGGCTTGACTTATGGCCATCATGCATCAAACTGTAAGCCTATGACCTTTGCAGTCAGGATATTTCCCAGAAAATGTTGTTTATGTATAAAAGCATATGACCTTTGGAACATGTTTCCAGAAGATATCAGTGGCTTGTCCAACTGGAAGATATTTTTTACATTCATTTGCTGCTGGATAAGAAGATGAGATACTACAATGAATTGGATAATTTCTGGAACATTATGTCCTGCCAATGAGTTCTTGTATGATCTTGGATAGTAAAAGGTGTATTAAACAAATATAAGATAGATCTCACTGTCCTCTTAGCAAGGAGTATTTTTCTCATCTGGGAAACATAACAAAGGAAGACTAGATAGGGGAAAACTGGTCAAACTAACACTTGAAATGTGCTATATTATAATTACTATATTTCTGCCAGGCAAGTTTCCTTTCCCTCCTATGCATTTCCCCAGCAATTAGCAATTTTGTGACACAAGACAGCTAATGGAAATAGATGTGTCAGTGGCATTATAGGATGAAAGCATTAAAGATAAGAACCTCCATTATGTGCAACATAGTTCAGACTTATATCCATTTTCACCTTTTCCCTGGGATGTCTGTAAATTGTAAAGAACATCCACAGCGTTGTCATTGGGCTGTATCATGCTAGTTGTATTACAATGTTAGTTTTCCTCTCGCCCATATTAAATAACCTTGTAAGACTCCTAAAGAAAAATGAGTCAGGTTATACAAACCCTTACAGTAAGCTAGGAGGGAATAACAAAAATCAGACAAGAGAAAAATACAGAGTATCTTTTCATTAAATGCTATCCAGCTTTTGCAAATGGATTCAGAAGCAGCAATCTTCCTCAGGGGAGGTAGAAGGTTTGTTGAGATCTGAGTCTAATCACTTTTTAAAATGATTTAAAAATGACAAAGTGACGAGAGCTCAAGAGCGCACAATGGGCTAAATGCTTTGGCTAATGCAACTTCAAATACACATTCTATGACATGCCCATTGTGAACTTCTGCTCCAAACATCTTATGTGTGTTTTATTTACTAATATTCCATTTACAAAAAAACACAAGGGGATAGTGTTAATTCATTGTAAATTTTGCAAAGAAATCCATAATCTTAAAAAAAAATCTGAGAAGTTGAAGTTGACTAGTAAAGTAATGAGGGATGATTTATCACCAACTCCTTAACAATACTGAAGAGGAAGCAATAAAATGGGCTGGCCCTTTAGGAAGGCAGCTCAAGTTAATGTTTCAAGGAATCAATGTTAAATGAGACTTACTTAAACAGACATTAATTATAGAAAGTTCTTGACTTAGAAAGGGTGCTGTTGGAGTCTATTGTATGGTACCATGCTACTGCTAGGTGGAATCACTATTTTAGTTCCACATCTAATTAAAAGTAGTAACATTATGTTGGCAGAATTAAAGATTGTGGAAGCCATCTATTTCTGAAAGTGAGCACATTTTACCAAGGAGATTATCCATACTAAATTGCATATTGATAAGACAATTTGCATGAGTTTTATACAGAATAGAATGTTCATATTTTATAATGATAGAACATAGAAATCTCATCCCCACAGCTGTATAAAATAAGAGCAGAAAGCAGAAATGAATACAGAAATGTATCTGGTACAAGTAATATTTTAGTTTTCCAAATGCTTCATGTTGAGTAAATATGGTTGTTTTTGCTGACAATACAATAGAAATAAGAATGTTCCTGAACAGGGAACAGTAATGCTGCATGAAGGCCAAATATGAAATCCGCACTGCAAATTTCAAATGCTAGAGTAGCTGGCAGTAAGGGCCTAGTTTTATATTTTCCTTGTAGTTAAGTATAACATCCCGTGGAGAGGAAACTATTTCTCACTGAAACAAAATGATTGAAATAGGAAGCTGGTAAACTACTTATTCTCAGGACTTGTTCTTCCCTCTAAATCAGGGGTTCGCAACCTATAGCCCACAGGCTGGATCCGGCCTGCGGTGCCAAATAATCCAGCCCCTAGCCTCTCTTCAACTGCTGCTGCTGCTGGAATTGGCCACAGACTAATTTACAGTCATGATAAACGTGTTTACTACAGCCATATGTGAGTCCACGGCCATCATAAATGCATTTACTACTGCCATAATTGAGTCCGCAGCTGCCGTAAACACATTTATGACAGCCACAGACGGCATTTTGTCAGCATTTACAGTGGGGGGAACCACCAGTCAGGCCTGCTCGGCTGAAAAATGTTGAGAACCCCTGCTCTAAATGCTTCTGCTCTATTGTCCTACAGGGACAGCTCACTGAAATGTAATAACACATTAGAGTACCTTATTTATTGAACAGCATGGAAATAATCTTTTGCCAAGCATAATAGATACAACTGGGATCATTCTTTAAGGTAATTAAAATCAAAATCAGAATTGCACTTGGTACAATTCGTATATGCACCATTTCAGGATAATGATGAATATCTCCAAAATTGTTCCAGTTAACTTCTCTATATTAAGGGCTAACCCAGGGAATTATAAAGAAACTGTGTTCTTGTTTTGTTTATAATTCATCAGTGCCAAGGGACATTCTCCATATCATTTTTATGCACTCAAGCCCCTTCTGTTTGTTTACAAAAATTTACACCAAATGGGAATGGAGTTACACCAAATGGGAATGGAATTGCATAAATGGATTAAGACACATATCTTATTGGTTTTTCTCATATTCCATATATCATGTTTAAAACATTATTGCAACAATTGCCCCAAGGAGAGTTTTCAGAAGTTCTGTTGGCCGCTATTGTTTTGTCCATGCTTCCAACAATAAAGTAGGATCATTCCGTGGCGCATTCAAGTTGGCAAATAAAAATAATGAATGTTGTAACATTCAGGGGAAGAAAAAAACTGTGGAGTAAGAGAAAATAGGCAACTACCTGTAACTCTCAGTAATTTTAATTCCCAGTCTGGAAAATTATCTGAAATAACTTCTCTCTCCTATACTATTATGTACAAACAGTGGTTAAGTCTTTCTGTCTTAGTTATATCTCACAGTACCAACACAATTTTAAAAAGCTTATGAAATTATAATAAACATTAAATCAACAGTGTCTATATTTATCAGTTCTAAATAAATAAAAAAACAATTTTCCCCACATTTCACCAAATAACCCCTGAACCACAAAAGCATGACCAGAAGTTCTGCATTACAAAGCTTACTGTCAGGTTAGAAATGGGTAAAATCTAGACCTCTGCTTTGTCCCTGTTCCTCCCCCTATAACATATTGTAGTGCCAGTGAGAAAGACTTTTGTTATAAAGGTAGGTGTGTACCAATATTCTCCTATGCTCAACCTTGTAGTCATAGACTTCCAACTGCTGCTTGGGCTTTTAATGACCATTCTTAGCCTAAATTATTCTTGAAGCTTACTTGGTGTACAACATTGCTTGTTTACTCATGCCCTATGCCTGACCTGACTGGTGATTATCTAGGAAAGGCATATGTTTATCCCCACACCAGTAGCTTCAGACACCTGGAGCTGGGAGAATATGGTATAATCTCTTAGCTCATTAGTCAGGTGCTTTGAAGACATCTGTGTCATCATTTAGCCAATTAATGAGATATTTTCTTATAACTGTTCCAATTAGTGAGTTACTCTTCTATCATTTGCCAATTAAGAAGGAATGTGTTGTGGTTCTGGGGGAGTGCAGGTGCTAATGTATGAAAGGTCTCTGAAATGGTTGTTTGGAGAGCCTCAGTATAGGTCAGTGATGGCCAACCTTGGCACTCCAGGTGTTCTTGGACTCCAATTACCAGAAACCCAAGTTAGCACTCCTGTTGATCAGGGCATCTGGGAACTGAAGTCCAAAAACACCTGGACTGCCAAGGTTGGCCATCACTGGTATAGGTCATCCCTGCTGCTGTTTCTTGAGGTTCCTAGCAAACACAAAAGGTTCAAGATGTAGCTCTTGCTTTGCTTTCACTTTAGCCTTTATGTTTGGATTACTTTTCACCAGATTCTTTCAATACAATTATTTTATATTCCATGGTTGATGCTGTTGCATTGTTTTACGTACTCATTTTTGCTAGAAATTTCCTTTGTTTCCTTTTAATAGAGATTTTGTAACCTTCCCTCACTGATTGTGTGCTTATTGCCTTTTGGATTTGAAATAAACTATTGCTCCCAAGCAAGACAAGTATTTTGTTGTGTCCCTTTGATGTTCAGGAATTGATACGCAGCAGCCAGCGTAACAGGGCCAAACACAACTTTATTTCGGGAACTGAACATGGAGAGCAATGGCGCAGAAGCGCCTATACATACAATACAGGAAGATACATTTGGGCGGGAAACAACTGGATTGGTTGGGAGAACAGTGGGGTGATCGTGGGTTAACAGAGACTGTGAAGCCTTTCACGCTTCTTGTTAGAAAGGGCGGGAACCCAAGTCCCGCAAGAGTTTAGTTTTAAGAAGAACACAAAATGGAGGAACACCCGATCCCAACAATTAATACAAACTGTTAAAACATTACATTATATTGCATACACAACAGTCCCTTTAAGTAATATCAATCACAAGTACAGTGGGATTTTCTTAATATAGCTCAGGTAAACATAATGTATGCTTCTGGCTTTCATAACTGACTTTTGGAATCTTGGATTAGACAACACCATAAAGGAAAGATACTGTGGTGCTTTATTTTTCAGACAAAGAATGTTTTGCTCTCCATGTTCTCACTCTCCTGTGAGAAGATAATGTTTGCTACAGTATAAGTAAAAACCGCAATATATAGGGAAATATTTTATTTAATCCCATTAAGTTTTTATCTGGAAAATTCTAGAATGGTAAAGAAAAGTACACAGCAAACTGGTGAAACATAAGGACCACTCTAGAAGGCAAGATTTATTTCTTTATTCATGTCAGATGTACCAGCAGCATATAATGACATACAAAGCTAAAATTAACACATCTAAAAATAATAGAGAATTAAAAGACCTACATGACATCCACCCAATATCGGGCCAGAAGCACCAGAAGTAGACGGCAAGCTAAAAGAAATGTAGCACTCCCAATTATACTGTATGCATATGCAGTGAGTAGTTCAAAATTCCAGGCACATTCCTCTAAACCAGTGCTTCCCAACATTTGGTTTTTGGACTTCAATTCCCAAAAGCCTAAGTCAATTCCCCAAGGCACTGATCAGCCAATGTATTGACTTCAGCTTCTGGGAATTGAGGTTCCCCTGTGGGGCATGGGCCCCACATTAAGAACCACCGCTTTAAATGAACAAACAAAAGAAAGAAAATTCTCTCATGTGAAAGAGTTACAGTGAGCTATTACAGTCTAGCTGAGATTGTATGAGAATCAGAAACCAAGTAGCATGAGGCTATAAATCTTCAACTATTCCAGATATATCAGTAGGAATGTAAATCTTTGTTGTATCCACCTGTCTTTGTCCTCCCATCCTCTTTGCCCTTGTTGGCCCTCCTTCAGAAATGAAATAGGGATATCTTAATAGGTGTCACCAGGTTATAGAACTCCCCTGAAGGAAATTTTAGGCTGGCTCCCACCCTTTTATTTTTAATCTTGTTATCCTTCTGTCCAGTCTGCCTTTGAGTTGTTATCTGATTTCTCAGGACAAGACATTCAAACAAAAGGTGCTATATTTTCCCTATTGCTTTTAGTGACTTTTAACCAGTCTTATCACTGTTTTTTTTTTTTTTTGCAATAGCAATTACACTTATATACCTTCCCACAGCATTTAGTGCACTGTCTGGACAGTTTACAGGTAATTAGCATTTTGGCTAATTACAGATAATTATCAAGTTAACAGCTCACCCTTAGCTCGAAGCATCTGATCAAGAGAGCATCTTGGCCCCACCTTCTGGGTTTTCTCTCCTCACACATGGTCCACCCCTTCCCATTCCCCTCAGGAGATCCAACCAATGATCATACAGTAGAACATGTCCATCACACATTAGGTTTCCTTTCTTCCAACCCATGAGGCCAACATGTTTACATATTCCAATCCCTCTAAGGTGTGTGCTAAAGGTTTTCCCATGCATGGAAAGCTCCATCTTGAAATGAGGCTGAACCTTGGCATAAATCGTGCCCTGACACTGTGCTACATTAGTGGTCAAAGGAGAGGTGGATTTCTCACATTCACCCTGTGAGCTCTTGGAATCTGGTCCTACATCTGGGAAACTCTCCAGAGCAGGTGGTGTGGCAAGATGTAGGACAAGGGAGAGCAAAGTATTCCTATTGTTCACCAGTGCCATACCAAATTTAGGCCAATGGGATTTTTAGCCTTCACAAAAAGTATGCAGTATATTCCCAAGATTTATCTACACATGGTTGTATAGAATAATTGCAGCCATTTCAAAGAACATTGACCCTTTCGTCTGATTTCTCATTTTCCTACATGTGCGTATACATTCGAAATTATTTGTAAATTTAATTGGTGTCTGTGCAAAGCTATGAACATTGCAACTAGATGTGTGATTTTCCTTCTTGTAAATCATACCACTGTAGCTATGGTGATTAATACTCCACAACACAATGTGTGTCTCAAATTGTATCTTATATTGTCCAAATTATAAATCAAGCCTATTTATGCAAACTAGGTAAGTGATATTGAACAAATTCTGACTAGTGCATATATGAGAGGAATATGCAAAACACAGTTTTTGTTGGTTAAGGATGCTGGCAGAATTTGCAGCAATGTCGTTGAGAAGGATGCACTTTAACCATCTCTAGCTAACTAAATTAATGCTCGAAGAGGGACAGAAAACATTATCTTTGTTTAGGTAAAGGTAAAGGTTGCCCTTGCTCGAAAGCCAGTTGTATCTGCCTCTAGGGTTCAGTGCTCATCTCTGTTTATAGCGAAAAAGCCAGCGCTGTCTGCGTCCATGGACATGTGGCAGGCATGATTAAACACTGGAGTGCACAGAACGCTGTTTACCTTCTCACCAAAGTGGTATCTATTCATCTATTTGCAATTTTTGGCTTTCGGACTGCTAGGTTGGCAGGATCTGGGACAGAGATTGGAGCTGACTCCATTGTGCAGTACTCAGGTCTCAAACGGCTGACCTGCCAACCTTCCAGTCATCAAGTTCAGCATCTTAACCACTAAGACACCACAGTACTGCAAATTGGTTCATTGCTTTCATCTGTTCCTTGCCACTGTGTTCTGCATCTTTAACATTTCAACCTACAATAAATAGAATCCACCCCTCAGATATTCTCACTAAGGGAGGAAGAGGATGTATTTGCTATATATTAAAATATATTTTTGTCTTTCAAATAAAATTTGCAGGGGCAGAGATTATTGGCCTTTTCCTGTTGTCATAGACGTAAGCAGCAAAATCTTATATGAATTTGTTTTTGAAAACTTTGCAAAGCCTGGAGGAATGAGACATGTTAATATTCCAATCTTTGTTAGCTGCAGAGGGAGGGTGACAGGCTGCAAATTGGCAGAGAGTAATCCCTAGCCTTTACTTTGCATTAATACATTCAAAGCATAGAAACAGGTTATGCTCTAAGCTCATTTGCAGGTCTCTAGCTCAGCAGTCACACTTTTGAATGTGGGTGACAGGGACAGAGATAATAAATGTTGCCTTTGATGCTGCACTAAACAGAAGGAAAAGAAATCAAAGGTTTTCAACACAACTTGTGCTTGCTGGTTTTAAAGTTGATCATAACAAAAGCGATTTGACAAAGGAATTTTTAATTTATATTGATTTAATAGCATACACATTATCTATATTTCTTTGCTGGGAATTTCAGTGAAAGGTTGCCTCTCATCTGAAGATAGGAGTTTAGCATCCTCAAAACACATAGACTTTTCTGCAGACTACCCTAGGAAAAAAAGGGTTTTATGTTCATTTTGTTTTCTGGTCTCCTTGTCTATTGTTAATAAATGGCTTAATTTGCCACTGTATTTCTTTAATAGAATTTTGTATTATATTTGTTGGGAGTGAGGGTAATAGAATCAAGAATTATTTCATTCCTAGAATGGCTGAATCTTCTACTTCTAGTCTAGTTTAAAGGTAAAGGTAAAGGTTTACCTTGCTTGAAAGCCAGGGCTCATCTCCGTTTCAAAGCCCAAGAGTCAGTGCTGTCTGCTTCTGCAGATATTTCTGTGGCCATGTGGCAGGCATGACTAGACACCGGAGCGCACAGATCACTCTTTACCTTTCCACCAAAGTGGTCCCTATTTATCTACTTGCAATTTCTTGCTTTCGAACTGCTAAGTTGGCAGCAGCTGGGACAATGCAAGCGCGGCACCTAAATGGCCGCCGCGCTCTTTGCGAGCCCCCCCCACCGGACTTGGACATCCGGGTAGTTAGGGGGCGTGGCCAGCACCCTTTAAAAGGGGTGGCCACGAGGCAGCCGCACTGCCATTTTGCGAAGCAACGGAGAGGAGAAGTTTTTCCCCAATTGCTCCGTCGCTCTTCCTTTAGCTGGGAAGC
The DNA here is from genome assembly GCA_035047345.1 of Bradypodion ventrale. Lineage (NCBI taxonomy): Eukaryota > Metazoa > Chordata > Lepidosauria > Squamata > Chamaeleonidae > Bradypodion > Bradypodion ventrale. The sequence goes on along the minus strand of JAWDJE010000002.1, from coordinate 78,438,676 downwards.
CTTTTTTAGGCAGCGGTTTCTTCTGCGCTTCTTTCTCCGGCTTCTTAAAGATTGGCAGCAATGCCTTCCAAGAAGAAGGCGATGGCGAACACATTTCGCATTTCTAGGAGGCGCCAGCCGGGTCGGAGGACCGCGACTGCGCCCCCTCAGCAGGCCCCCTTTCCGGGGGTGCCCGCCGGGACCGGCGGCATGGGGTCGATTGCGCCCTGGCCTGAGGCTGGGCAGCCTCGGACCGGCCCTGCAGGGGATGCGGCCCCCGGCCCGCAATCAGCGGCCACCGCCACGGACCTGGCGCATAGCCAGGCTGGGCCTTCTGGCTTTGGCATGCAGCTTCCAGCAGTGGGCTTTAACCAAGGGGGTTGGCTGGGTTCCCTTCCCTGGCAGGGCATGCCCCCTGCCCCTCAAGGGCCGGTGGTTGGGGCATGGCCATATGCGGGCCCAGGGGTCCAGAGACCTGGCCCGGCGCCAGTGACCGGTGGGCCGGCTGGCCCTTTGCCCCCTGTCAGCGTTGGGGGCTATGTCAACGTGGATGTCCTGCTGGCCTGCGTAGCGGCCCTGGAGGCATCTTTGAGGGTAGTTAATCCATCCGGGGCACCATTTGGTTTACAGGTCAACTCAGCGCCTGCCGGTTCTCGGCAGGCGGCCGACAGGGTCGAGCTGCCTGAGGCAAGTAGGTCGGCACCAGCCGCGGCCTCGCAGCTCCCAACCCAGCAGATGCCGCCAGCTGGCAGTGGTCAGGCCACATCTACGAGCTCGGTTGCGGTCGCGAGCTCCGACGCCCGCAGTGGGCCGGAACCCCCGGTGGGGGCGGCCCATGGGGGTGCAACTTGTGAGTATATGGTCCAAACTAGCACACCCACATCACAACCCACTACGGGGGGAGGTTTGCAGTGGCCGTGGCCTCGCCTGGCTGTGGCGGCGGGTCAGCCGCCGCCAGCCAATCAGGGTACGGCTTCAACACTTCAAGGCCCCTCTTGGGTAGGGGTACCCTGTCCTCCAGGCAACTTAATGGGGGTGGCAGGGCTGGTACAGGCCCCTTTCATGGTGCCTAGCACTGTCAATGTTCCGGTGTCGGCCTTACCGACAGCAGGTTATTCATTGCCCCTTGGCGATCACCTGGCTCAGGCCACCAAGGAAAAGATCTGGCGGGGGGGAGTATGTGGATATTTTCTCCCTCTTGAATAGAGAACCCACCAAAGAGGAGCGGGAGGGGCAGGATGAGAAGGATAAGGAACAGTCTCGTCGACGTAAGCCACCACACACGTGGGCCAACTGGTTACCTGCGTACCTTATATACATGGCGGTGTACCTCAGGGCCCGGCCTGACCTGGCAATTCCGATGGTCCAGTATTTGGACAACATATACCGGGTGATGGTTGATTTCCCTGGCCCGTCGTGGTTGGCTTACGACGAGGAATTCCGTATGAGAGTGCCCCTACACCCGGAAATGAGGTGGGATGAGCCCTGCCAGAAGCTGTGGCTTCTGTACATGACCCCCACGCGCCCGGCGCCATGGGAGAGGTACCATTGTGGACATGTGGTCCAGCGAGCTGCTCCAGCCCAGGCACCCCGCCAGGTGGCGGGGCAGGGGGTTCCAGCCCGCCTGCTGTGTTGGAGCTTCTCGGCCAATGATGCGTGCAACAGGAAGCAGTGCCGATACAGGCACAAGTGTCCCTCTTGTGCTGGCCCCCATGCCGCCTCTGCGTGTCCTAGGGCAGGCGGACTGTGGGGCAGAGGTAGAGGTGGACAGGGAGCGGGCAGAACTGCCACAGAGGGAGCTGGTCAGGCAAAAGGCCCCCTCCCCAATTAATGTGGACATGTTGGAGCGTTGGCTCACGATGTACCCGAGGAGGGCAGATGCAGCTTACCTGCTTGAGGGTTTTCAGCAAGGGTTTCACATTCCTTTCACAGGGATCAGGTCCCCTCAAGATGCACCCAACCTGTTATCCCTCAGGGGAGGGAGGAGGTGGCTGCCATGAGCATTGCTAAGGAGGTTGCTGCAGGCAGGGTCGCTGGCCCTTTCCCTCTCCCGCCATTTCCCAACCTCAAGGTTTCCCCGTTGGGGTTGGTGCCCAAGAAGTCGCCGGCGGAGTTTCGTTTGATACACCACTTATCTTACCCGGCTGGCCGTTCGGTCAACGATGCTATCCCTGACGACCTTTGTTCGGTCAGGTATACGTCTTTTGACCAGGCCCTACGTATGGTGCGCTCATGTGGCCCGGGTGCACTACTAGCTAAGTGCGACATTAAGTCTGTGTTCCGTCTCCTGCCAGTGCACCCGGGCGACTTTGAGTTGCTGGGTTTCAAGTTCCGGGGTGAATTTTATTTCGACAAAGCCATGCCTTTTGGCTGCTCCATTTCATGCTCGGCATTTGAGCGCTTCAGCACCTTCCTCCAATGGGCCTTTGTTCGCAGGTCAGGGTCCCGGTCTGTAGCCCACTACCTTGATGATTTCTTATTCGGGGGTGAACGGGGCTGGGACACGTGCACACGTCTCCTTAATACATTTCAGACGCTAATGAAGGAACTCGGTGTCCCTTTAGCGCCCGAAAAGACCGAGGGCCCTTCAACCAGGCTCACATTCCTGGGGGTTGAGATTGACACGGTGGTGCAGGCATCCAGGTTACCTGCTGATAAGGTGTCACGGATCGTTGCACTCATTTTGGACTTGCTGGCGAAATGCAAGGTGTCCCTTCGGGAGCTCCAGGTGTTACATGGTCACCTCAATTTCGCTTGCAGGGTCGTCACACCTGGCAGAGCATTTGCTCGACGTTTGTGTGACGCCATGACTGGCTTGGCCAGGCCCCACCACAGGGTCCGACTGAACAAGGGCATGAGGGATGATATGCTCATTTGGCTCCAGTTCCTGAGGGAATTCAATGGGGTGTCATTTTGGAGATCTGACCTTTTGGTTTCCCCTCGTTTTCAGGTTCAGTCGGATGCATCGGGGTCCCTGGGTTATGGGATTTACTTCGAAGGGAAGTGGGCCTATGGCAGATGGCCGCCAGCCTGGTGGGGCACGGATCGCTTGCGCGATCTCACGTACCTGGAATTTTTCCCCATTCTAGGAGCTTTGATGCTATGGGGCGAGGAGTGGGCCAATTCGGTCGTCCATTTCTGGTGAGACAATGCGGCAGTGGTCCACATTGTCAACTCACAGACGTCTAAATCTCCAAGGGTCATGGAACTGGTTCGCCAGTTTGTGCTGCGCAGCCTACGCCTCAATGTGCTTTTTAGGGCTAGACATGTTCCAGGTATTAATAACGATATTGCTGATGCTTTGTCCCGCCTGCAGAGCCCCCGGTTCCGTGACTTGGCCCCGGACGCAGAGGAATTTCCCTCCCCGCTCCCGGACGAGATACGGACGCTTGGCAAGGAGAGGTGAACCGGGCGATCAGCATGTCGCTCGCCCCCCGCACGCGTAAGGCGTATAACCATGCATTCAGTTCATTCAGGGCCTTTTGTGCCCAGTCACGGCTACCTGAGAGTTGGCCCATCCCAGTCGCTCATGTTCTCCAATTTATGGTTTACTTACATGCCCAGGGCTTAGCCTCCCGCACCATAGCATCCAGGCTGTCAGCTCTGAAATTCATGGCCAAGGTGGGTGGTTTTGCTGACAGCACAAATGATTTTCGCATACGACATGTTTTGGAGGGGTGGGCGCGGGAACGTGGGCGCAGCCCGGACGACCGCCACCCTATTTCCCCAGGGGTACTTACCCACCTTGCACGGGGTTGGCATGACCTGTGTTTTGACAGGTATGAGGCAACCCTGTTTCACGTGGCTACTACGGTGGCCTTTTTTGGAGCACTCCGCATCAGTGAGCTGGTGCTACTGTCTAAGGTGGATGCGAGTCGTAGGGCACTGGAACTCGAAGATGTCTATGTTTACAATGATTGGGCTCAGCTGAGGATACGTTCCTCTAAGGTTGATCAGCATGGTGTAGGCAGTGGTGTAAGACTGCTACGATGTTCCATGGCAGACATCTGTCCGGTTGGTGCCCTACAGGAGTTCCTTGCACTACGTGGTACGCACCCTGGCCCGTTTTTCTTTCACCAAGATGGGTCTCCCCTTACTAAATTTCAATTTTGGAAGGTGACCGGTAAGGCACTAGCCAGTGTTGGCCTCCCGGGGGCTCGTTACGGCACCCATTCATTTAGGATAGGGGCGGCTTCCACCGCAGCGGCGTTTGGGTACTCTGGGGCCGAAATCTGCAACATGGGACGCTGGGGATCACGATGTTTTCAGTTGTATGTTCGCCCTCTTCAACAGTGAGTACCAGTTAAGTCACTGCCCTGTTTACTTTTTTCCTTGATAGACCCTGGGTGTCGTCTTACACCGGTGACAGTATGGCTGGTGGGCCACAGCTATGTGCACAGGGCAGCGCAGTTTGCTGCGGCAACAGAGTGGGGACCCCGACTGGGACTAGGTGCATCCGCAAGTCTCAGGTGGTACGGTAAGTGCGGAATGTTATGGCAGGAACTGTTGCCATTCCTTTTCTCCATCAGGGATGTTGACCCGCCTGATGTCCTGATTATACACCTCGGGGGTAATGATTTGGGATAGGTCACGGGCCTATCGCTGAAGCATGTGATTTGCGGTGACCTGGCCTATCTCCATTATGTGTGGCCCACCACAACCCTGCTTTGGTCGGACATGATACCGCAGCACGCTTACAGGGGAGGGTTTAACCTCCGGGCCCTTGATCGGGCGCGGCGCTTGGTGAACAGGGCTATTGCCCAGTTCCTTCTGGACAAGGGTTGGGGGCGTGTCATACGACACCGCACCATCAGTCTCCAAAATTGTGAGCTTTACGCAGGGGATGGGGTCCATCTGTCGCCGGGAGGTATGGACCTCTTGATAGGAGTTTGGCGAGCAGGCCTGTTGACCGAGCTGACGGTCTGGGAGGGGCGGTGAGCCTTTATTGAAGCCTCCCCGTGTGGCGGGTAGCACTGGTAAGGTAAACATTTATGACCCACAGGTATCAGGCAGGTTCGCAATTGACTGGACAACACTAGACAGGCACAAGTTGGTTAACATTGTCTGGTCAACGACGAACCAGGCAATGGGGTGATGGCATGAGCTGGGCAGCAGGCATCACCCCGTTATTTTACGGATACGCGTCAGAGGGTGGGGTCACTAGTTAGATTATTGACTACGGTCAACAATTTGTTTGTTGTCAAAAAACAAATTGATACAAATGGATACATTGTAACCAATTGCCGTTGGCAATTTTGGGTGGAACCTTACCAGTGTTACTTCGGCCTGCTTGCCTTAAGAATTATAATTGGTTGAATACCAATAGAAATTTATAATTCGGACTAGGGCATGAATCAATAAATGTGGCCCAATGCCGTTATCCACTTTTACCAGTGTCTGAGTCCTTTATTGGGGGGTGCGCCTGCAAAGACAGGCGCTCATTCCGTCCTGCAGTACTCGGGAATTGAATTCCTGACCTCCCACCTTCCAGTCAGCATCTTAGCTACTTACCTTCCTGGATGTTCATTTGCAAGCCCATAGATGTGTCATGTTTCCAAATATAGCTGCATTTTTATTTTAAAGATCACATTAAATTTGCATTGACATATGTATGTTGGATGATTTTTTTTCTCAAAATACCTATTTGCAGGTTCCAGAAACTTGTTTCAAAAGCATAAACTGAGAATTTTATCACATTCTATGGGAAAATGCAAGAGCCAATGGTTACTTAAGTTCCAAGCATATTGGTCTTGTGGTGCTGATTAATTTGTTTCATACTGGGGATTGCAAAGATCAAATTCCTGAACCATGCTTACACTGCTTTGTGAGAATTTTGCTAATGGCTAAATAAAACAAGATCACTACCATAGCCATGAATTAAACATCTATATTCAAATCACACAATTATACTTGTGCTAACATTATAACAAGATGAGTAGTAAGTGAAAGTTTTTTTATTGTTAAAATTTCGGTATAAGTGTTCACTAAAAGTTGCAAGATTTCCATATTTAGGGGAAAGAAGTTGTGTCTCCTGTAAGAAGACCAAGCCTGTGTAGCATTGGGCAATATGCACAGTCCCATGGTATGCCCCACAAGAAGGGAATGGTAAACCAGGGAATGGTAAACCACTTCTGAGTATTTTCTATCTAGAAACTCCTGAGAAGGATCAACGTAAGTCAAAATCATAACTATTATTATCAAAAGTGTACACACTCCACATGTTCAGACTCCATATGTTCAGACCAGACTTTTAGAATGCCACTGCTGGGGACCTATCCCTGAACCTAAAAGTCATATACATTGACTGGTAATGTAGCTGGTGCCTAGTAGTGATACTCAAATATTTTAGCCAGGTTTAAATCCAGCTGCGTAGCAACATCAAATGACTTTTTAATAATCTGCCCATGCCATGTTAAGATATGGTTTCCTACTTTTTGAGTTCCTTAGTACCATCTTGTCAATTAGCAGTTGATCTTTTGTGCCTCTTGACATTTTAAAGCATCCTTTTCTGTTCATTTTGATATAGTGAATTTTCAGTTAAATAATCATATATTGATCTTGCAAATGCTCCTGTGAATAGCTTAAATAGCCTTTTCTTGATCTTTTATTGTCAGGAATATGTGACCTGTCTTCACTGTAGAACTTTGAAGCAGGTGATTGAATTGCATTGCAATACATTTTTGGAGACTTTTTGAACACTTTATCCAAAATCTGTGAAACTCATCTGGTCTAACTGCATTCCAATATTTCACAAGCTTTGCTTGCCTCTCAACCATTTCAGTTGGTATTTCACTATCATTCATGCGTTTCCTTGTTGTTGAGAACATTTTTGTCAGGGTCACAATGGACCCAGGATGGGAAAAATCCCCCCTATGCAAACTGCAGAGCAGACACAGTTCTCTATCCTTCAGAGTCTAGATTCTTTTGACAATTTAAAATCCCACAAGGATAAATTAAATTTTTAGACTTTGGGTTCCCAGCACCTCTGCAAAAACATTAATTAATATGCATATCCTTGAAATATCAAGAGATAATAGTCATTACAAAAGAAATCCTCCCTGACATTTATTTAACATGAGTGACTGGCATGGCTAGTTATTTCAAAAGTAAGGCTTCACTTAAATGATAAGCAAAATTATTTAAAAGTATTTATTGCTTACATAAGTGATAGAGAATGAAATAACAGGAAAACAATGTGAATATGACATATTTAAAAAAGAGTATAAGGCACACTTTGATGTCTAAAGTGAAACAAAAGACAGAATTGTTCTTGTTAAACGGAGACTGTTAAAATTTGGCTTAATGAGTATTTGGCAACTTATATGCACTTCTAAAAATACATTAACACATCCTGACCAGAGTGAAATACCCTGATATTATAAATTACAACTTAATGGGAAATAAGCTATAAGGCAATTTAAGTTGTACATTTCTGTTCTCAGCAAGTATTCTTATCTATAAAAGTGAACTGAAACAATTACAGGCAAGCAAGCATGTACATTACCCTGTGGTTTTGCTTATCTTTCAGTCATGGCCTCATGACCTGCTTTTGTTGGTCTTTGAGTAGTGGCATCTGCAGCCAAAGTTCCTGACTCCTGGGAAAGGAGTTGGTATTTATAACTTGGAGGATAACATAAATCATCACCTTTTTTGTACTTACTCGTGTTTAGCTCACCAAGACTCAACAAAGTCTTGGCCAGTGTGGCACTCACTAGTGAGCAAGGACTTTCTACCTCTCCCTCATCCGATTACTGGTTTTACTGCATTGTTAAGCAGCATATTTTTAATTTCAGATTACAATTGTTGCTATATAAACAACAAAGCTTCATAGATTACATTTAAAGCTTAAATAATTTCATGTCACCTTTTAATGAATGAGATATGACAGTTGGAGGTGGATGAGGGAGGTTGACAATAGGCATTGATATGACATTGTTGTTGTTAATAACAACAGCAGCAGCAGCAGCAGCAGCAACAACATAATAGTATTTTCCTTCAGCCTGGTTGTATGTCAACCATACTGGTTACATTTCTTTATGATTTCTAGAATGAGTAAAGCTGTTTATCAGTGGATTTGCAAACAGGCATGGTACAGTAATGTATTTCTCTGAATACATTTCCTCAACACTAGGAAAATAATTATAAAATTATCATCTTTCTCTAAGTTCTATTGGTGAGAAACAATACTTAATGTACACTTGAATGAATCTATAGAAGAGTAAGTATATTGTTTGCACAGCTGCAATAAATGGCAGCTTCCAAATATACATTATATAAAATTGTTCCATCTGTGATGCTTAAGATTGAATCAAAAGAGCTACAGAAAAATTCTACCCAAGGCAACACATCCTAAGGCAAATGCCTGGAGCAAAAGCCAAGTATCCAGATTGATTCTATCCAGAGTTGTGCCGAAGCCGGTATGCCCCGGTCTGGGTGTAACATTAGTAACCCCCCCCAGGCCATGCACACTTGGCTGGCTATGCCCACATCCCTACCCCACCCCACCCACTTCCTCCTCTTTTCCCCGCATTCCAGGCGTGTCCAGGAGCCGAGGACGAAGAGCTGCCAGAGCCAGGGGCAGGGAGGAAGAGGAGCCATGTCGGGCTCCCCTGGGCACCCCAGGGAGGAGGAGGAAGAAGCACGGCTCGGCCCAGTGGGAGGCTCTCTCTCTCTCTCTCTCTCTCTCTCTGTGTGTGGAGGGGGGCTGTGTGTATGTGTGTGGAGGGTGTGTAGGGGGAGGCTGTGTGTGTCTGTATGTGCTTTTGTGTGTGTGTGTGTGTGTGTGTGTGTGTGTGTGTGTGTGTGTGTGTTTGTGTGGAGGGGGAGGCTTTTGAGCAGGCTAAGGCGTACCACAATGTGGTTTGTTATGGGGGAACCTAATGGGGTTTCCCTGGGAGGGGGAACAAGGGCCATGGAGCTCCCTGGGCCAGCTGCAGTCTACCTCCGAGCAGCAGTTAGTCTTTAAGTTTTGAATTGGTAGCCATGTTAGTCTGTGTTTCAAGCATATCAGAAATTAAACAAAACAAAAAGACAAAAACTTTGTGGCAGCTTAAAGACTCACTGCTGCTCCAAGGTAGACTGCAGCTGGCACAGGGAGCTCCACGACCCTCGTTTACTCCTCCCAGGGAAACCCCATTAGGATCCCCCATAACAAACCACAATGTGGTACCTTAAAGACTAACTGCTATGTCTCCGGGTGCAATTCAAGGTGCTGTTTGTCTCCGGGTGCAATTCAAGGTGCTGGTTTTGACCTTTAAAGCCCTATATGGCAGTGGGCAGGATACCTTAGAGACCGCATCGTCCCAAGAGTGTCTGCCCATCCAACCAGAACGGACCGGAGGGGCTCTCTAGTAGTGCCATCAGCTAGGCGTGCACATCTATCCAGCACCCGAAGGAGGGTCTTCTCCGTGTCCGCACCAACCCTCTGAAACCTCCTGCCAACAGATCTAAGACTTCAAAGAGAATTGCTGCCCTTCAGGAAAGGATTGAAGACCTGGCTGGCAGGGCAGGTGTGGGCCCCGAATGGGAACACGGTCCCCGCCTGCTGTCTTATGTAAACAATTAAGAATTCTCTCTTCTTCTTTTTATAAAGGGTGGGATGGGTGGGTGGGATATGGGTCTTTTAAAGTGGGTGGGATATGGGTCTTTTAAAGTGTTTTTATGTGTTTTTAGAACTTGTTGTAATGCCGTCCTGAGTTGGGTTCTGCCTGAGTAGGCGGCATATATAAATATGACTATTAAATTAAATTAAATTAAAACTGCTGTATTTTAATAAAATCAAAACAAAACCACTGCTGCAATTTAAAGACTAACTGTTAATTTTTTTATGTTAGCTTTCATGGATCAAGTTCACATCTTCATCCACTTCTTCATCCACGAAAGCTAACAGTAAAAATATACCAGTTAGTCTTCAAAGTGCTGCAGTTTTTTAGTATTTGTTTTATTATATATTTTTTGTTTTCTGATATGCCTGAACCACAGACTAACACAACTTCTATTTTTTTAAAAAATCAACTGTATTTCAATGTGAGCTTTTGTGGATCGAGTCCACTGGGTACACAATGGTTGGCTAGCATAACAGATAAGTTTACAAATCAGTGTGGCTTTTTACAACCGGTAATAACTGCAGTGGCTCAAGGGGTTAAGCTACTGAACTTGATGACTGGAAGGTAAGCAGGTCAGCAGTTTGAGACCCGAGTAGTGCACAATGGAATGAGCTCCCATCTCAGTCCCAGCTCCTGCCAACCTAGCAGTTCGAAAGCAAGAAATTGCAAGTAGATAAATAGGGACTACTTCGGTGGGAAGGTAACAGCGCTCAGTGCGCTCCAGTGTCTAGTCATGCCTGCCACATGATCACATGAAATAGCACTGGCTCTTTGGCTATAAACAGAGATGAGCACTGAACCCTAGAGTTGGATATGACTTGCTTTCAAGTAAGGGCAACCTTTACCTAATAAGTTGCTCAAAAGCCAGTTATATCTGACTTTAGGGTGCAGTGCTCATCTCCATTTATAGCCAAAGACCAAGTGATGTCTGTGTTTGCAGACGTTTTCATGGTCATGTGGCAGGCATGACTAGATCACCCACCCAGTCACGTGGCTATGCCCACAGAGTAGGCCACACCCACAGAGAAGGCAATGCCCACAAAGTAGACAACATCCACAAAGTAGGCCACGCCCACAGTGTGGTAGTAAAAACTTTTGGAGCCCACCACTGGTTCTATCCAATATTTGTCATTTTATGGGTTTATTTTAAATGTACTTAAGCAGCCACCTGTAAATCTTAATATGACATTCAGATATGAAATGTGACAGTGCTTTTCAAAATTGTTCCAGTTTTGCAATTTCATATATATCAAATGCTTCCTCCCAATTTAAAGGTATCTCTTACCTCCCTCTGGACAGCTTGCTCACCCTCTGTATGAAATTTTGAAGGCCAGAAGGACTAGATTGCCTATAAAGTTTTCCTTTGCTCATTTACTGGTACATACTAAAAAATGTAAACCAATCTTTCCCCACAAAATACACAGGGGAATATAAATTACATAGACCTGGATGATACGCCTAATCTCAACTAGAGAGTCGATCCATTGAATCAATGGCCAAATGATAAATCAACATACAGTGGAACCTCGGTTAACATAATTAATGTGTTCTCTGGGAAGTTTCTTACAGTGAAAATTACTTTAACTGAATTTCCCATAGGAATGTATTGAATGCGATTTCCCATGGGAATGCATTGAAAACTAAAATATATTAACTGAAACATGGTTTCCCATAGGAATGCATTGAAAACCAATTAATCCGTTCCAAAAAAAAATCTGTAAACCAAGCCACTATTTTTGTATGGGTTTCCTTTTGTTATGCGATTTTTATGTTAACCGAGCCTTTTGTTAACTGATGTTCCACTGTATATAAATCTCATTGAGTCACGTCTGGACTAAGAATAAGATGCTATCTTCAACCCATCATTCTCAACCCATGCACTTATGTGTTGATGGCTCCGAGGATTGGGGACCCAGGGCACGGTGTGGTCCTGGTTTTCCTCATTTCTGAGGGGCCGGACCCAGTCGGTGTGGTTGGAGAGCAAGAAGTCCAGTCCTAGGTCCCTAAAATATGGGGTGCCTCAGGGACCGGTACTCTCTCCTCTCCTATTTAACATCTACATGATGCCGCTGGCTGAGATCATCTGTTCCCATGGGGTGCGGTACCATCAGTACGCGGATGATACACAGTTGTACATCTCGGCCCGTGGGGACCCCAGTGATGCAGTCAAAGTCCTTTCCAGTTGTCTGGAGGTGGTTGGGGTCTGGATGGGGGCAAATGGATTACAGCTGAATCCTAGTAAGACTGAGTGGCTGTGGATGGGGGGTTCTGTGTTATCCCGGGAGCTACCATCTTTGGTTTTGGATGGGGCTATTTTGCCCCAGACCAACCAGGTGCACAACTTGGGGGTCCTCCTGGATTCGTGGCTGCTGCTAGAAGAACAGGTGGTGGCTGTGGCCAGGAGGGCCTTCACCCAACTTCGGGTGATTCGTCAGTTGCGCGCGCTCCTGGACCGGGACTCTTTGCTCATGGTCACTCATGCTCTGGTGACCTCCAGACTAGATTATTGTAATGCACTCTACATGGGGCTGTCCTTGATGACCATTTGGAGGCTGCAGCTGGTCCAGAATGCAGCCGACCCGGGTGGTGATGGGGTATGGATGTTATGCCCATGCCTCACCACTGCTGCGGGAGCTGCACTGGTTACCCGTTTGCCTCCGGGTGCAATTCAAGGTGCTGGTTTTGACCTTTAAAGCCCTATATGGTAGTGGGCCAGGTTACCTTAGAGACCGCATCGCCCTAAGGACGTCTGTCCGTCCAACCAGAGTGGACTGGAGGGGCTCTCTAATAGTGCCATTGGCCAGGGGGGCTCGCCTCTCTGGCACAAGGAGGAGACCCTTCTCTGTGTCCGGACCTGCCCTTTGGAACCTCCTGCCTGTGGAACTGCGTCTCCAGACGGAGTTGTTGCCCTTTAGAAAAGAACTAAAAACCTGGCTGACGGGCCAAGTTTGGGGTGCAGGTGGAGGGGTGGCTTCCGTTGGATGGTTAATATAGGGGAGGATGCCTGCCCCATGGTTTCTTCAGTTCCTGCACCCTTCTCTTTTTAGGGGTGGGTTGTTATTGCTGGTTTTTATCTGTTTTATTTGTTTTTAACTGTTTTTACCCACTGTTGTGAACCGCCCGGAGTCGGCTTTGGCTGAGTGGGCGGTATAAAAATTTAACAATAAATAAATAAATAAATAAATAAAATCCATATGCAGAATATTGGCTATCATCATGGTGAACAGCCATGAAGATTTTCCTGTGAACATTATAAAGCAGTGGCCTTACAGTTGCCTTCTGGATCACAGAGTGACACCCATATCACTGATCCAGTTCTGTGAGTCACTTCCTGGTCCTGAGCCCTTTTGGCACACAAAGTCCTCATCAGTCCCAGGGCAGTATTGATGAAGCTGCTGCCCTCCATCAACCATCCTTCTGAAGTTGGCAAAAGGAGCACCTAGCATGTTGTGGGCAAAAATGCTATTTACATTATGAACTTCCTAGAGGGACCCCTAAGTAGTGTGTGGTGGTTGCTGTTCAGTCACACAATCAAGTCCAATCCTTTGTGACCCCCATGGACCACAGCATGCCAGGATCCTCTGATCTGCCATCCTCCAGAGTCTGCCCAGATCTACGTCCACTGTGTCAATGAGTGTAATTGCTATTGCCATTGTATGATCTTGTGCCTCTCTCCCCCCTTATCCTACCTTGTAGTATTGTTGGGAAGATGAGGAGACGAGGACAATTATGCATACCAACATGAACTTATTGGAAGATTATAAATATGGCGAATCAATAACAAACTTCTTAACATTGGTATCATACTTTAAAATATTGAAACCCTTTCACATGCATTATCCAGCTGCAATAGTATCCTGCTTACCCATCCATAGCTGATGAGGGACTGCACCTGAGAGGGAGTGGTTTACCTAAGGCCATTTCTGGAACAGGAGAGAATTGAACTGGGAGTTCTTAGCTTGTAGCTCAGTTCCATCGCCACTATAATTGCTTCCAACATCTCTCTCTTTTTTTTTCCTTTTGGGTTTCTCTCCACCACATCTTCAAAAATGCAGGGGAAATTGCATTCTGATTTCCCTCTGGCAGAATAAACTGGAGCTGAACCTTCATGTGATTATCTGAAACTGAGTCACTTGAGCATGGAACTGGTTCATAAACTTCAGAGACTAGATTTGCATGTGAATATTGATTTTTCTCACATGAATGGCTCATCCTTTTATGTTGCATGAATTTTGCCCACAGAGAATTGATATGTTTCCATGTAGATTGATGATGGTGTATTTTCCTCCCTCTTTCCCCTGTTCCAGTCAGAAGCACTTTCTTGAACTGAAACAAAAGAAGCAGTGAGATGGTTGATTATCTGTGGTCGTTCTCCTCTGAGGCAGAAATGTTTCCTTCCAAAGAGTAAACATCTGACCTTTGTTAAGTCATAAGATAAGCAAGCAAGGGAAACAGACATCCATCAAAAGAAATTAACAAATGTTGCACTTGCATAATATTATTCCTACTATTTCTGAGTCCATGAAAAGATTGTTGCTATAATATAATAAAGGTAAAGGTTTCCCTTGCTTGAAAGCCAGTCATATCCGACTCTAGGGTACAGTGCTCATCTCTGTTTCAAAGCCGAAGAGCCAGCGCTATCTGCTGCTGCAGATGTTTCGTGGTCATGTGGCAGGCATGACTAGACACTGGAGTGCATGGAACGCTGTTACCTTCCCAACGAAGTGGTCCCTATTTATCTACTCGCAATTTCTTGCTTTCGAACTGCTAGGTTGGCAGGAGCTGGGACAAAGACGGGAGCATGCCTGCCACATGACCACGGAAATGTCTGCAGAAGCAGACAGCGCTGGCTCTTCGGCTTAGAAACAGAGATGAGCACTGCACCCTAGAGTCGGATACGACTGGCTTTCGAGCAAGGGAAACCTTTACCTTTACTTTACCATTCCATCCTTCAGTACTCGGGAATCGAACTGCTGTCCTTCTGCCTCCCAGTCAGCATCTTAGCCACTTGAGCCACTGCAGTCCCTTGCTATAATATGGCATTATATAAAATTGACATGGCTTGAACGCATTAGGTAAAGATAAAAGTCACCCTTGATCAAAAGCCAGTTGTATCCAAATCCAGAGTTCAGTGTTCATCTCCATTTATAGCCAAAGAGCCAGCGCTGACTGAATCTGCAGATGTTTCCATGGACTTGTGGCAGACATGACTAGACACTGGATTGCATGGAACACTGGTTACCTTCACAACGAAGTAGTACCTATTTATATTCTTGCAATTTCTTGCTTTTGAACTGCTAGGTTGGCAGGAGCTTGGACAGACATGGGAGCTCACTGCAACATACATCACTCACTTTTCGAACTGCTGACCTGTTGTTGACCTTCCAGTCATAAAGTTCAGTGTCTTAACCACTAAGCCAATGCAGTCCCTTGCCAGTGCACAATTAATTCCTTATTTGTTTGCACTGACAAGAACACAAATTTTAAAAGCTAGAAGTTTCTAGTTTGAATGTTATGATGAGGAATAGTACATGTGCATATACATATATACATACAATTAAATAATAGTAGAAAAGAAAGCTTGCGCTTTCTTTGTGCATTCACATAAACCATCTGACCATGTTAAGAGTAAAAATCAGAAGCATCTGCCTTTAATTTATCATTATTTCCTATCCCAGGCAGATTATAATAAAATATTTCATGACACAATAAACAGATATTAAAAAAGAGGTCCAAACAGTAAATACATAAAAGCAATGTTAAAATAACAGTGAAGTCAGGACAAAACAGATCATCAACAGTTTAAAAACCTGATCAAATAAAATATCTTCATTAGATCCCAAGTTAGGTACCCTTCTGTTCTTTGTTGAAAATCATAAGAAGAAAATAAATATATACAATGTATATCTAATTCTTCATGTTATCTAGGGTAAGAAAAGTATTCCAAAGGTTAAGAAAAGGGAAAAAAAAAGAAAACATGCAACATTTGCTGGAACATTTTTTCCTTCCACCAATTTTTAAAAAAGAAAAGAAAATCTTTAACTTAATATATGACTGGAACATTAGAGACATTGTTAATAGCTGTTCAAGTGAGAATGGTGTAGAATGGTTAATGTATAGCTCCTTTTGATACGAATTTTGCAAGAAAATATGACTCTGAGTGGACTAGAATTGTCCTTATGGAAGTATAAGGATTAATACAGTCACTTGTAAGTTTATTTCATTAAGAAGAATCTGTTCAACACTGAAGTTTATAGATACATAGACATAGCACAGAGCCTGTGTTGCTGATAGGGTATTATGTAGTAATATCTGACTGGAGCATCTTAAACCATGAACCCACAAAACCATTTTCTGGTCCATAAGAAGAATACTACAAACTGCTACAACATACTACAAGTTGAACAATATCCTTAATAGATGCCACAAAGATGACATATAATAGCATGCAAGCTTTAGGTCCTCAATGTCTATGTGTGAAGTTAATGGTACCAAAAGGAAGGAGGGATAAGAAGGACACCAGAGCCGCCACCAACAAGCCTCGCCGTGACTCTCCTGGGCCCACGCCATCAGCCTGGGATGGGAGTCAGCTGTGGCCACTGGACCCACCTCCCTCCGGCCCTTCCTGACTTGGGGGATAAGAAGGACGCCGGAGCCACAACCGACAAGCCTCGCCGCAACTCTCCCAGGCCCATGCCATCGGCCCGGAATGGGAGTCAGCTGTGGCCACCGGCCCTGCCTCCCTCCAGCCCTGCCTGACCAAAGTTGACTCCAAGGAGCCTCGCCACACCTTTCCTGGAGCATGGGCTCCCTTGGGGACATGGGACCCTGGCTCTGAGGACTTTGTCTTGGACATGTGTCTGCAGAAAGGCCACTGTGTTTGGGGTATTGGATTTTCTGTATCGCCAAGTATATTGCGTACTATGGTGAGTTTGTACTTTGTATTTATTGGATTGTATTTTTGCTTGTACTTTTCTTGCATTATGTATTTTTATATACTGTATTGTATAGTGTGAACTGTGATTAATTTTTTGTAACTGTGTCTGGTTATATTGTACCTTGAATTATTGTATCTTTATACTGATGTTGTTATATTGTATTGCATTAATATGTTGTTGCCGCCTTAAGAACATAAGAACATAAGAACAGCCTTGCTGGAACAGGCCACAGCCCATCCAGTCCAGCATTCTGTCTCACACAGTGGTTCACCATTTCCTTCAGGGTATTCCCAAGGAGATGCCTTCACCTGCTTAGGATTCCCTGGAAATGGATATCCTGCCTATCTCTCCAACCCCGAGGTTGTCCTTAAGTATCCATAATTATAGCCATTGATACCCTTGTCCTCCATGAACTTGTCTAATCCTTTCTTAAAGCTGTCAAGACTGACAGCTGTCACCACTTCTTCTGGCAGGGAGTTCCATAGACCAGTAATCCTCTGGGTGAAAAAGTACTTTCTCTTATTTGTTTGAGAACTAGTACCCAAAAGTTTCATGGAGTGTCCCCTACTTCTAGTGTTGTGCGATAGGGAAAACAGTTTTTCGTTCAAGAGTGAAAAGGCCCAACCGTTGCAGCCTCAGATGGTAAGGAAGGTGTTCCAGTCCCCTAATCATTCTGGTTGCCCTCCTCTGTACTTTCTCCAACTCGATAATATCCTTCTGGAGGTATGGCGACCAGAACTGTACACAGTATTCCAGATGGGGCCTCACCATAGATTTATAAAGAGGCAAAATGACACTTGCTGACTTATTTTCTATACCCTTCCTAATGATCCCTAACATTGAGTTTGCTTTTTTCACTCCTGAGGCACACTGGGTTGACACCTTCATTGAGTTGTCCACCAGGACACCAAGGTCCCTTTCCTGGTTTGTCGCAGAGAGTTCAGACCCCATCAGTTTATAAATGTAATTGGGGTTCTTTGCCCCAACATGCATCACTCTGCACTTACTAATGTTAAAGCTCATTTGCCACTGTTTTGCCCACTCCCCCAGTGTCAAGAGATCCCTCTGGAGCTCCTCACAATCTCTCACAGTTTTCACTACCCTGTATAATTTAGTGTTGTCAGCAAATTTGGCTACCTTGCTTTTTACTCCTACCTCTAGATCATTTATGAAGAGGTTGAAAAGCAGGGGTCCCAGTACTGAACCTTGGGGGACCCCACTCTTTACTTCCCTCCACTTGGAGAAGTGTCCATTTAGTGCTACCCTCTGTTTCCTGTCCCTTAGCCAGTTGCTGATCCAGGACAAGACCTGTCCCTTTATTCCATGACTGGTAAGTTTATTCAAGAGCCTTTGGTGTGGGACCTTGTCAAAAACCTTCTGAAAGTCCAGATAAATAATGTCAACTGGATCCCCCTTATCCACATGCTTGTTGACACTCTCAAAAAATTCCAACAGATTAGTGAGGCATGATTTGCCCTTGTAAAAGCCATGTTGGCTCTCCTTTAGCAGCACCTTCTCTTCTATGTGCCTATTAATTCTATCTTTTAGGATGGTATCCATCACTTTACCTGGGACACATGTCAAACTGACAGGTCAGTAATTTCCTGGATCACCCCTGGATCCTTTTTTGAAAATTGTTGTTACATTCGCTACCTTCCAGTCATCAGGCACAAAGCCTGATTTGAGGGAAAGATTATATATTTTGGCTAGGAGATCAGCAATTTCATCTTTAAGTTCCCTGAGAACTCGTGAATGGATGCCATCTGGTCCTGGTGATTTGTTAGTGTTTAGCTTAACAAGACATGCAAGGACCTCCTCCCTGGTTATTTCTATCTTGCTTAATTCTTCGGTTTCCCTCCCTACGAAGATAGGCTCTGTTTTGGGCATGTGGTCTCTGTCTTCTTCAGTGAATACTGAAGCAAAGAATTCATTGAGTCTCTCTGCAATCTCTGTTTCCTCTTTAATAACCCCTTGCCTTCCATTGTCATCTAATGGTCCAATGGCCTTCCTAGTTGGGTTCTTACTTCTAATGTACTTAAAGAAGTCTGTATTATTTCTCTGAGTATTTTTAGCTATACGCTCCTCAAAGTCTTGCTTTGCTTTCCTGATTGTTGCCTTGCATTTGTTCTGCCAGAATTTATGTTTCTGCCTGCTGTCCTCATTTGGACAAGCCTTCCATCTTCTAAATGAGCTTTTCTTGCTCTTGATCACTTCCCGAACAGCTCCTGTAAGCCACATCGGAGTCCTCTTGGAACTGGCAGTGCCCTTTTTCCTTTTGGGTATGCATTCCAATTGAGCCTCTGTTATTGTTTTTGTAAACAGCCTCCATGCCTCTTGGAGTGTTTGGACTCTCTCAATTTTCCCTTTCAGCTTCTTTTTTTACTACTTTCCTCATCTTTGGGAAATTTCCTTTTTGAAAATTTAAGGTCTCTGTGTTAGATTTTATCAGTGACTTGCAGTCTATGATCAAGTTAAACATAATTAAGTTGTGGTCACTGTTCCCTATTCGATCAGTCACATTAACATCTTGCACCAGATCCTGAATATTACTCAGGATCAAGTCAAGGATTCTTGTACCTCTAGTTTGGTCTTCAACCATCTGTCCCAGGGAACAATCATTTAGCATATCTAGTAACTTTATCTTTTTATCATGTGCTGAACAACAGTTCACCCAGTCTATGTGAGGGTAATTGAAGTCCCCCATTATAACCAGGCTTCCCTTCTTGGATGCCTCCTTTACAACATTCTCCAACTGCCAGTCTCCCTCAAGAGTTTGGGCCGGAGGCCGATAGTATATGCCTACTGTTAGACCATCCTTGTGGCCTGGTACTCTTACCCACAGAGCTTCTAATGGTGACTCCAAATCATCTAGATATTCCAATTCATATGATTTTATCACCTCTTTGACATACAAGGCTACACCACCTCCTGTTTGCCCCTTCCTATCCTTCCTGTACAGTTTGTAGCCTGGGATAACTGTATCCCATTGGTTATCATCCGTCCACCAGGTTTCAGTGATACCAATAATATCAATATTCTTATCTATTGCTAAGTATTCCAGCTCCCCTACTTTGTTCCGGAGGCTTCTGGCATTTGTATACAAGCATTTATATATGCTTTCCTGATACAGTCTTTTGAGTCCAGTTGCATTGTTAGACTGCCTCTTGCATCCTTCTGCTAGAGTGCTGGTGACTAGCTCCTTGCTCTGCTCAGTAATTTTTGCATCCTCCTCACTACTCAAGTACACACTTTCCCGAACAGGATGCTGCCCAGCTCCTGTCAGCTTTCCCCCAGTTATCAGTTTAAAAGCTGCACTGCAGCCTTTTTGATGTTGAGTGCCAGCAATCTGGTCCCATCATGGTTCAAATGCAACCCATCCCTCCTGAACAGATTTGGCTTGTCCCAAAATGTTCTCCAGTTCCTGACAAATCTGAAGCCCTCCTCTCGACACCACCGCCTCATCCACGCATTGAGGCTTCTGAGCTCTGCCTGCCTGGTAGGTCCTGTACGAGGGACAGGCAGCACTTCTGAAAATGCTACCTTGGAAGTCCGGGACTTCAATCTTCTTCCTAACAACCTGAATTTGGCTTCCAGGACAGACCGCTTGGCCTTCCCAACATCATTGGTACCAATGTGTACCATGACAACTGGCTCGTTCCCAGTTCTCTCTAACAATCTAACTAGATTTCTTGTGATGTCTGCAACTTTTGCACCTGGCAGGCAAGTCACCATACGGTTATCATGTGCATCACAAATCCATTTCTCTGTATTTCTAATTATTGAATCGCCTAGTACAAGGAGCCTCTCTCCTGCAATCTGTTCATCTACATGCACCTCATCAACCATATTAAGGGAGAGAACCTCAGTTTGTTCCTGTTGTTTATCTTCCTGGATCTCATCAAGTGTGATGAAGAAGAGATCATCAGGTGGAACCAGTTGTTCCTCTGTGTGTTCCTCATCAGGTGTGATGAGGGAAAGAGCCTCAAATTTATTCTGTAATTTCAGACTCTCAGAGTGATCCCCTACTATTCTCCTCCTTTGAGTCACATTCCTCCAAACATCTCCCTCCTGAGTTAGTGAAGGTCCTTCTCCCTCAGAACTGTGCCCTGTCTCTTCTTTGTCCAGCATAGTCTGCTCCGCTCTGTCCAAGAACAGCTCAAGCTGCTTAATTATTAAACCTATGGATAAAACTTGAGTCGGCCTTGGCCGAGAAAGGCAGAGTATAAATTAAAATTGTATTGTATTGTATTGTAGTTTATTGTAGTGTATTGTATTGTATTGTTTTGTATGTTGGGGAGAGGAAAGGCAAAAACAAAGTCACAAACATTCAACTATCCAAGTGTGTGATAAGATTCTGAATTCACCCTTCAAGGGGCAAAAAGAAATAAAATAGAGGAAGGGGGTTGTGGCTGGAATGTTTTCCTCTTGTTCTGTTGTTACACAATTTAAATAAAAAATGGATATTTTCATTTCACTTGTCCTTAGTCTTGAATACTCATCCCTTAAATACTATCCAACAGCAAGCTAATTCTTCTAGTGTTGACAATACCTACTTCCATGGCTTCTTATGATATTGAAGGGATATGAATTCTTATCAGATGTTTTAAGCAGTTGTTTCTCTTGAATGCTCCTTAATCATTTCAAATAAACAGTAGAATCAAATCTATTAGGGACATGGTGTAATGCTCTAATAAGAACATCATGTAGTTGACATTTTTTCACAGTAATCCCACCAGTTCCAGCAGGGCTTTACAGAACAAGATAAACTCCCATGCAGTCAACCTCTCATGTCAATGTAATACCCAGTAAATAGGTAGAGGTAGAAGAGATTAGAAGGCATAATCTTATTTGGTAAAACAAAATGTTAACTTCAATAGAAGACTCTTTAGAACAGCAGGGGGAACCTGTGCAGTTTTTTCTTGAACCTAAATTCTGTTACTAGTACCAACTAGAAAAGATCCACTGAATTAGTTGCTTTTAGTGAGCACACATCTTATTTATTTATTTATCGTATGATGAACTTCAGTTTTCTAAATTAATGTTGATATATCCAGTGAGCACAAATTGACCATCTCAAGTTCCTAACTAGAGTTCCACATCTAGGTTTGAAAGCCATTGAAGGGCGTCATCTGTGACACTATGCAACTCCTCCAGTATGCCTCTAAACACACGTAAGGGGCACTTCAATATAATGTGGTCCACAGTTTGGTCTTATTCTCCCCAATCACATTGGGAAGAGGACTTCAATCCCTATGTGAACAGAGTGGCTCTGCATCTACCACAGCTGGTCCACACTCTGTTCAATATCCTCCACTGCCATTTGGGAAAGGAAAATCCAACTGGCCACTCACAGGGGTTCTTGACTATGTGGTGGTGATGACTTGGGGATAGATGTTGCCAGAGTTCCATCCAGGCATCTAAGATATTGAAATGGTTTATTTTGTAAGTTAATTGTAGTGTGCCAAGCAGGGTATCTAGATTTTAATCGTTGGGCAAAGGAGGCAGTTATATTGGCATGAATTTGAAGGAGAGGGTTGTTTACTAGTTTTATCCATAGGTTTAATAATGACAGTGATCTTCTTAGTGGTGGCGGTGGAATATGGCTCAAGACGGGTAGCCAGTAGACATTTGTTGGTTGGATACAGCCTGTGATGATACGCATTGCCTGATTCAGCTGTGTGTCTATTAGTCCTGTGTGTGCACTACTAAGCCAAGATGAACATCAATATTCAGCAGCAGAATATGATAACACTAAGGTGGTGGATCCAGGGCTGCCATCAGAAATTTCTGGGCCCCGTATTGAGAAATCCTATTGCCCCCCCCCCCCCCCACACACACACACATTTTTCTCTCTCCTCACATTGGGGTGACTGTGGCGGCTGGAATACACAATTTCCCAAAAGAAATCGATGGGCAGTTGTATCCAAATTTAGAGTTCAGTGCTCATCTCTGATTACAGCCAAAGAGCCAGTGGCCTTGATCCACAAAAGCTCACATTTAAATACAGAAGTTAGTATTTAAGGTGCCACACATTATGGCCAAAAAACAGGATGGAAGGAAGGAAGGAAGGAAGGATGGCAGGAAGAAAGATAGAAAGAAAGATAGGTAGGAAGGATGGATGGAAGAAAGAAAGAAAGAAAGGATAGAAGGAAGGAAGGATGGAAGGAAGGAAGATAGAAAGAAAGGATGGATGGAAGGATGGAAGGAAGGAAGGATGGATGGAAAGAAGAAAGAAAGTAAGAAAGAAAAAGGAAGGAAAGAAGGAAGAGTGGATTAGTGAAGATAGATAGGTAGACAGACAGACGGACCTGCCTGGGAGGAGAGGGGGCAGGCCAAAGAACAGCAGGGGCCCACCTGATCTGGCAGGAAGGGTGGGTGTGGGGGCCCAACCACCCACCCTGGCTCTGTTTCCCACCCCCACCCCCTGTGGGCAGGCAGTCAGGCTTACCTGGCAGTCTTGGGGTACGTGTTTTGCCCAGCAGGTCCATAGCTGGCAGTGGGGTGGGAAGTGGACGTCCAGTGTTGGTGCCGGCCTGAGAAGTCATGCTCCCCACCCCACGGCTTGCTGTTGCTCAGCAGCAGCGGCTGGAGGCCCTGGTGCTTTTGAAGGCGCACACCCGTGGCTTCCTGCTGCTGCATTCGGCCCCGGGGCCCGCTCTCCTTGTGGGCTGGCAAGCCTTGACCCCAGATATCTGGGTCGAGGCAGGGGCAAGGGGGCCCTCTGGTGGGGCATGCACAGTGGCGCCGCGGCCATGCACCGTGCTGTTTAAAAAGTTAGAATTTTTTAAACAAAGTTTTTTAAAATGGGCTGCCCACCCCTGCGGGCCCCCTGCAGCTCCGGGCCCAGGACGGGAGTCCTGCCTGTATCCTCCCTGATGGCGGCCATGGGTGGATCTAAGAACTTGAGCACTGGCACCCCAAGAAGTACCTGCTAGCCTCTGTAAGATGTTGTTTCACACATCTTATTGAATCAATGGGTCTTCTCTAATTGTCTTGGAAACTGAAAACAGAAACAAAAAAATCAAAACTGAATTCTTAAATTCAACAAGATGGTGCTCATACAAAGGCTTATTGGAATTCTCTTATATTATTGGCCCATATCATCAGGGATAGGAACGAAAGTTTTCTGTGCTTATTCAAGTATTTCTGTTATGGCAGAAATCCAGCTAAATATTTTAACAAGGAATGTTCTGGAATGCACTAATCACAATAATTTATTCCTACTTATTCCTACTATATTTAAGCCCCTTCTATATTTGTAGAAATGACTTTGATAAAATATACCATGTGTGCATATATGCCTCTAAATAATAATTTAATATTTTCACTTAAAATGAGCACCACCTGGTTAACATTCATTAAAATATTTTAAAAGATTGTATTATGTTAATAAACAGATGCCCAAAACATATTACAAGTAATTAGGTAGTGGAATTATCTGCAGAAAAGCTGGTAATAATTAAACAGATGGCTTGTCTAGAGCTACCTGCCATGCATACTGTAACTGAATTCATGCAAAAATATCCATAACATTTAACATATTCTAGACAGTCTTGGAAAACCCACTGCTATCTACATTCTGGAACCCTATTTGGATTTCAGCATTGCATTGTCAAGATGCTTTCCTCGTAAATGGTTTAGAAGTTAGATAAGTGGTACAGAGTTATAACACTGACTTGAAAGCCTTAACTTGTGTAACAGTATTTAAGGATTACCATATCTCACATAAATACTTCTAACTACTAACAAACTCTTCATTAGGGATAAGTATTGGGCTTCCAGTTCAGTCTATGCACACAGATCAGGCCCACAGATTACAAGAACAAGACAACCAGGAGACAACTGTTATGACCTTTGACAGAGGTGCTACTAGAGCAGCAGGAACAGAAATAACTAAAGTGAGGTAAGGAGAAAGACAGACCCTAATGTTCTAACTATTCAGAACCCACACAATAAAGGAATTGCTCATCTGCATGTACATATACTGACATACACTCCCGCAGCCCTAGCAGTACAAATAAATTGTTGCAGAAATAGAAGGTGATACCTTTTCTGCAGCACTAAATTAAAAAAAAAATCATTGCAAGCTTTCATTACCCAAGGTCACTTCTTCAGCCTAACTTCATGTCATGTTGTTCAAGCCAGGTTGTTTTCTTTAGGCATGCATTCAAATGTTTGTGGCATAATGGTATGTATGCCAGGCTCTGTTCTTAAAAGCAGCAGTTGATTTGATATGCCACTCCCATTTTTCAACTGTAGTGACTGTAGCAATGGGTATATGCAAGAAAATCCCTAGACATCAGTGGGAAATGATAAAGTTGTTGGTCTCTTTGGCCTTTGGTGTAAGGTCAACACAATAACAGCTCGTTATGAAACACTACTGTTGGAATTTTAGGATCAGGTGATTCCCATCCTGTTCCTCAAGTCGCTTACAGCTCTGCATCTATCTCATAAGGTACTCACACTTTCAATTTACTTTGGTCAGCTTTTAATATTGAGTTTGTTTTAACATTCCAAGTCCTACAAAATTTCAGATTTAACCCAAGAAATCTGTTGCCAATATTACTAGACCCAAACCATTTAAGCAGGGTATCTCAGTTTTGGTTCTCTGGACTTGGAACACTTGCTCATCTCTATATTTTCCTTGCTGGGCAAAGATAATTTTATTCATACCAATGATTTTTGGCATATAAATAATGTTTTGTTTCTATTGATCCTTGTTATCTACCACTCATGTCTCATTTTATTTGTATGAAGTTTCAATATTATTGCTGCCATTAACATTTTAAATTTCTTTGACATTGTAAGACTGATGTTCAAACAGCTAAGTACACATTTCCTATAAATAAGGGTGTGACACTTTCCAGCACAATCAAGCATAATCCTATATTGCCTTTTGATCACAGCCTTAGTAAAGAACAGATAATACTTCATAGGCTATTCTACATAGTTCATTGAGATATAATGAAATCCCATTGCTTTGCATAGTACATTGTAACTAGAGTAAGCCTTTGAATCGGTGGGAATTTGGTGAGTGAATTCCTTACTAATTCCACTGATACAATGGGCTTATTCTAAATACAACCTACTATGTGAACAATAGAATTTCAGCCAGTCAGTTGTGTAAAATCATCTTCTTTTTGTTTACAAGTATCTGACAGTCATGTTGATGTGTAGAACAATCCCCTGTCCATGTCTACTTTTATTTCCCTAAGCAATATTTGTACTGCTCTGGATTTGCCAGGTTTTATTTTAGCATTTAGGAATGTGGGGTGGGGAGACTGAATGAATGATAGTTGTCACTGAAGCACAGCTTTTCATGGAAATTAGGTGGAGGCAATCTATTATGAGAATACCCCCTGCCTCACATTAGAGAACATTTGTCTTGTAGGCTTTGGTTTCCCCCCCATTCATGAATGATAATATTATAAGAAATGAATTAGCATAATCTATATCAATAATTTGCTTCTGTGACATGTGAAGCAAATAATCTTCTACTATAAATGGCTTTTGGGGGAAAATCATGACTGCCTCCTTTTATCATCTTATTTACATTTCTTTAAAGCAGTTGGCTGCAAAAAAAATCATCTTAACAAAGTTAGGTAAATCACTGGAGCAGGAGAAGGCACCAGTGTTTATGTTTTATAACTTAGCCAGAATAGCCCCTTCCTATCTATTTAGCCTGAAACAGCTTCAAATGGAGCATCCCTTTCATTAGGAAGAGAACATTTGGAGTATTGACAATTTATTTCCCAAGTCTGACCTGCAAACGCTTGTGGTTAGGATAAAACCTTTGCCAGAATTGCCTGTGTGAACAGGTCAATAACTTTGCCAACTCAGTTCCTTCACTTTGCCTTTTGCATTGACCTTTGGGCTTGCAATCATTACATTCTGCTCATGCTTTATTTCACTTTATTTTACCGTGGAGCACTTTGGAATGTTTGTCATGAAAAAAGCTACATAAATATTAATGTGTTGATGGTGTTATGGCTTTTCAAGTCTATTTTTCATTTCATGGAGTTTAAGAGCTACAAAATTTACTGAGTGCACAGAAAATATAGGTTATAATGGACTTTCTGAAATGCTCCGAATGAGATAAAATGTATGAATTATTAATCTCAGCAAAGTTAGTGCAGTCCTGCTTGAGCCCAACATTTTCTGGGAGGCCCCTGCCTGGAATTCTTATCCCCCAACCCCTCCACTACATTCACCAAAAAATGCCATCTTAATACTAATGATCCTTTTCAACCTGCTGATTAACAAAATAATCTGGATTATTTATAGGGTGTGATTTATTATGATTTTTAAGGCAGGTGAAGTTAGTAAATTTACGTCAACTGCAAAATAAGTGGAAGCTGAAAAACGTACAGTGCAATTCATTGTATGTGTTTTATGGGATTTTGAACCTTGGGAAAAACAATGATCACCTCGATGAATGGTAGCACATCAGTTCTGAAACAGAGAGATTCTCCAAAGGAATTGCCAATATGATGTGGTGGTTAGATCTCTTAAGATTTGCTACATAAAGATAGTCATTTTAGTTAAGCTTTTCATTATTTTCTCTGTTACTATTGGAACATTAATATACAGGTATAAGCATTAAACCCCACCCCTAAACAATCTTGTACCTGCTTCACAGAGTCCTTGACAATCAGGGATCACATAGCAGGGCTGCATGCATTCTTGAAACAAATGTTTAAATAAGGACCCAATCAGGGATGCTCATGAATTTTCTGGGAAATCATGGGCAATGTAAAGAGCCTATGTGCCTTCATAGAACAGCACCTCTATACACACATATTCCTTGTGTTAAATCCAGCATTTGTGGGGGCGTGTCATGATGGAGGGCTGAGAGGGACGAGCTTTTCTCCGCTCGGAAAGGAGAGAAAAGAAAGTGGCTTTTTAAAAGTGAAAATAGTCCTTGAAACCGGCTGAAAAATGGATTAGGAAAAAGAGAAGGAAAATTAGCAGTGGAAAATATATTGGATGCCCCAAAGCAGCGCCAAGAAAAAGAGGTAGGACAGAGTTTCGATCTTGAGAGTGGGGGGATGGGCGACCTGTAATGGCGACGAGTCCCCAGAGCTCCTCATCGAAGAACGGAAATTTTGGAAACGTGAGGAGAGCGGCATTCTAGTAAAAGTGGCTAAAAGCGTGGATAAAGCATAAGTGGACGTCGGAACGAAAAGTAAGCTTGTTGGGGGGCTGAAAGAAGATTCCGTAGCGGGCTCGCTCGGTCTCGCCGCCCCCCCAATCGGAGACATACGGAGTTTCGAGGCGCTGGAAAGGAGCAAAGGGGAGAAGCGAAGAAGATTGAGGGTGAGCAAAGCTGTAAAGATTTATAAAGAGGAAGGGGGAAATAGAAAGGAGAAGTAAAGAGACTGATGTTTTTTTTTTATTATTATTCTTTTCCCCCTTCTGAAATGTTTTATGCCGGTGGGAGCGGACAAATAAGTGGCTAAGCAAAAGGGGCAAGACAGTATTTCCTGCTTTCCTTTTTTTTTTTTTTTTTTTGATTTTTGATTTCTTTTTCCCTTTTCATTGCCTCCCCCTCCCGTTATTATGCTGTGGTCTAAGAGTATTGGTTTGTAAAGAAGAAGAGAGACGATAAGTCTGTTCCTGCATATATATTTTTTTTGGAGATACAAAGAGAAGCAAGAAAGTGTTGTGGCATAGTTCCCTGAGAAATAAACTGCTTGTAGATTGGAACTTTGGAGAACAGGAAAGTGAACTCATCAGTGTCATTTTTATTTCTGCTGACTCTTCCTTTTTCTCTCCTTAAAAGAGATTTGGAGAACGTTTGCAATTTACAATGGAAAGTTGGCTCCCCCTACAGTTAAATTTTTGAGATAAAAAAAATATTTTTTTTTCAACTGTTGTTATTTTTGTTTTCCTTTCTTTTTTTTCTTTTTTTTAAATCTGGTTCGAAGCTTTTCAATTTTTAAAATTTTTTTCTCAAATAAGATTTTCTAATTGCTTTTTTTTAGTTTTTTTTCTTTCTTTTTTCTTTTTCCCTATTCCTTTTTGTTTTTATTTTTATTTTATTTTTACTTTTGTGGGGGGGGGGAAATGTTAAAGTAAAAAAAATATAAGAGGGAAATTAATTAAATTAAATTGGGACCATGGAGCTTTGAATGACTCTCTGGGTATACATGTGTGTGTATATTTGGTTGTAAATACACACGCATATATAAGACAGAGAGAGGGAGGGGGGAGGAGGGGATAAGGGTTAAGTATTGTAATTGGAAAGTTTAATAAAACTGGTTAGAGTTAAAATATATGGTGAATTTTGAATGACTAAACTTTGTATGTAAATTGATAATAAGCAGTTAGAAATATATTTGAATGAAACGGCAGGGGAGAGGGAAAGAGAAGGAGAAGAAATTGGCTTGGACAAGAGGGCAAAGACCAACGTCCTCGGATAGAAGTTTCAGGAGGCTTACAAGATTGGATGAGGAGGAAGAAGAGATGAAAAAAGCAATGCAACAAGAGATAAAGGACTTGGAGGAACAGGAGACAGTGAAAAAGATGGCACAACAATTACAGCAGCAGCAGCAACAGAAGACAATAATATCACCAACGGCGCCTACTCCATCTGCGGTAAAATCAATCGTGATAACAACAGCAAAAGTAACAACGACAACAACAGCTATGACAACAGTGTCAACGACAGCGGCGATAGCAGGAACAACACCAACAACGATCGTAACTACGTCCACGGCCACAACACCAACGACATCGGCGACAGGGGGAGGAGAAGGAACAAAATCTGAATTTGAAACCCTTAACGAGAAATTTGATGCACTGGGGAATAATATTGGAAACATGTTTGCTCGTTTTAGAACAGAATGGAAACAGGATTTGCAAGATATGGTAGTAAACATTATGAAGGGAATTGAAGGCATGAAAGAGGAAACAAAGAACATTAAAAAAGAGCAAGAAGAGATAAAAAAGAACAAGCAACGATAAAAGTAGAGGTCATGGACTTAAGAAGGAAAGAAAAGGAAAGAGAAAATAAGGTTGGGGATCATGAAAAGAGATTGGAGAACGTAGAAGAACAACTAAGAAAAGCAAATGTGATAATTCGAAAATTTCCAGAGAATTCACCAGACAAATTAAAAGAAAGAATAGTGAAATGGCTTGACAAAATTATGGAAGATGGCTTCACGCCGCATGAGGTGGTAAATGTATTCAGGCTCGGTTCAAGAAGGGGAAAAACTGGGTCAAGGAATGTCATGTTAAAATTTGTTAATGTATCAGATAAACTGAGGTTAATGGCGCTTATACGTGAAAAAGGACCAGAGGTTTTAAAAGTAGAAGGCCAAGATATTGAAGTATACAACGACATTCCAATGGAGGATCGTTTTTGGAGACAGTCGATGAAGCCAATCACAAAAAGATTCCAGGAAAAGGGAATAAGATACAATTGGAAATTTCCAAGACAATTAAGTTTTTTTTATTTGGGAAGAAGATATTTAATTAATGAAGATATTAATGCCTTGGACATAATGACAGATACCAAATTATTGGAAGCAGGAACTAAAGAGTGGTTTGACTTGAAGGAAGAATTGATTATATCTGGTGGTTATAGAAGAAGGGATAGCAATGGAAATGAGAATATGCCAAAAGGGGCGGAAGGAGGAATAGCTCCGGACGGGGAGTAGGTTCAGGCCCAATCCAGACCCCTATGTATGACTGCACCCCCCCCTCCCCTCTCTGAATTTCGGAGGCCATTTGTAAAAAAAAAAGAAATGGGGAGGGAGAGTAGTAGATTGTTTAGTGTATTTTTTCTTTTAGATGTTTTTTCTTTTTTTATTATTACTATTATTTTTTTGTATAAGGTGAAGGAAATGTTATATGTTGATCACATGCCCGTAGGAGGAAGTGGGAACTGTAAAAAAAGAGCGGGAGATACATAATAGATGAAGGATGTAAAAGTATTAACATGGAACGTGAAAGGTATTGGTTGTCAAGTGAAGAGAAGGAGGTTGGAAGCGGCACTCAGAAAAGATAGACCGGATATAATTTTTCTTCAGGAGACCCATCAGAATTCAGAAAAAACTAATAAATTATTCTTAGGATGGACACAAGTTTACGAAAAAGCATATGGTTCCTCAAAGGCTAGGGGGGTCGCAACTTTGATATCAAATAGAGCGGGATTCGAGATGATAAAAAGTATATCAGACCCAGAAGGTAGATACTTGATAATAAAGGGGAAAATAGAAGAAGAGGAAATAACGCTGGTGAATTTGTATGTGCCAAATGAACATCAAAACAGGTTTTTAAATAAGATATACCGAATATTAGAGAAGGAAAAAACAACAAAAATGATTGTAGGGGGAGATTTTAATTTAGTAGGATCAAATATAGATAGCACGAATATGAAGAGAAGTGTAGGTGGAAATAAGACGTTTGTGTTAAATAATTGGTTGAAATCCTTGGGGCTGAAAGATACATGGAGGGTACTCAAAGGACAGGAAAGGGCCTATACATATTTTTCACAAGTGTACAATACATACTCCAGAATAGATTATATATTTGTCACGGATAATTTGATAAGTAACTTAGATGGCATAGAAATTGGAATATTTAAAGAATCGGACCATGCAAAAGTATTGTTGGAATTGAAAATAGATGCTATAAAGAGCCCGAAAAATTGGAGATATAACGCCAGACTGTTTAGAGATAAAAAAAGTAAAGATCAAATGGTAGAAAAATGGGAAGAAAATTGGAAGTGGAATGATACAGGGGAAGTACGAATTGGTACCGTATGGGATACCATGAAAGCGATATTTAGGGGTGAAAGTATTAGGTTGGCAAGTATTAGAAATAAACAGTTAAAAAGTAAGCAAGAAGAAACAGAAAAAGAGATTAAAAGGTTACAGGAGATACATGCAATAACTAAGGATAGAAAAGTATATGAAAAGATACAGGGATTAAGGAAAGAATTAATTGGAAATGACATGGAAAAGGTAAAAAGAGACCTAACATATTTAAAAAGAGAATATTTTGAATATAGTAATAAAAACTCAAAAATATTGGCAAGAGCGGCTAAAGAAAAGAGAGGCAGAAGAGAAATAGGGATATTAGTGGATAAGGAGGGTATAAGGCATAATAAGACCAAAGACAAATGTAAGGTGGTCAGAGAATTCTATCAAGCCCTATACTCTAAAAAGAAGATAAACCTAGACAAATTAAAAGATAGATTGGAAATGCAAATCAAAAATAAAATAAGTCAAGAGCATAAACAAAGAATGGAAGAATTAATAACTGAAAAAGAGATTAAAAAAGTAATAAATAAACTGAAAGTAGATAAAGCACCCGGTGAGGATGGATTACCTGCTGAGTTCTATAAAGAATTTAAGGATATAGTAATCCCGAAATTGTTAAAAATCTATAATAGTATTCTTAAAGGGGAACAGGTACCTGCATCGTGGTACAGAACAATAATTGTTTTATTACCAAAACCGGGAAAAGATTTAGAAAAAGTAGAATCATATAGACCTATCTCCCTGATAAACCAAGACGCTAAGATTTTTACGGCTATATTGGCAAATAGATTGAATAGTTTTATGGATGAATATATAAATAAAGACCAGGCCGGTTTTGTGAAAGGGAGACATATGGCTGATTTAGTAAGGCGAGTACTAAATTTAATAGATGTGGCAAGACAAAATAAAGAGAAAGTAGGCATACTTTCATTAGATATTTTTAAAGCATTTGATTCTGTACAATGGGTAACAATTATCGAGATAATTAAGAGTTATGGATTCGGTAATAGGTTTATAAAGACAATAGAACAACTGTACCAACAAGGATACGCTAAAATCAGGGTTAATGATGGTTTAACAGAAGAATTAAGATTAGAGGCAGGAACAAGGCAAGGATGTCCCCTATCTCCAATACTATTTATTATGGCGATGGAAATATTAGCCAACATAATAAGAGAAGACAAAAACATAGAAGGAATATTGGAAAATAAAATTAGTTTATATGCAGACGATACTTTGTTAATCATGAAACACCCCAGAAGAACCATGGAAAGGATTCAAAAGCATCTAAAGGATTTTGAACAAATTACAGGTCTGAAGGTAAATTGGGAAAAATCAGAATTGATTTTAAATAATATTGAAAAAGAAGAGCAAAGGAAAATTAGGGATGAATTTAAATTACAGATTAAAGGGAGCTTGAAATACCTGGGGATAAATATATCTAATAATCTAGAGGACCTGAAAAGACTAAATTATGATAAACAAAAGAAGGAACTTAAGACTAAAATTTCACAATATCAAAAACTGAAGCTGTCTTGGTTTGGCAGAATAGCATTGACTAAAATGATGTTACTACCAAAGTTAAATTTTTTATTTGATGCCTTACCAATTCAGCTGATAGATAAAGATATTGAGGAATTTCAAAAACTATTTGATAGTTATTGTAATGGGGGACGTAGACCTAGAATTCTAAAGAAAATGTGGTATTTACCTCAAAAAGAAGGTGGATTAGGAATGCCTAATTTAAAGAATTATTATAAAGCCTTCCAGATAAAGAACGTAGTTAAGATATTGATGAAGGAGTCGGTTATCTGGGAGGAAATCGAGATGAAGGAAGTAAAGGAAGTTGGTAAAAGTCTTTTCTTAGACAAGGAAATAGGAAAAATATCGGTTAAAAACAGAATGATGAGATCTATGTTGGGAGTATGGAAGAAAGTTAAAATGAAACTGGCCCCAAACATCTCACCGATAATTGAAATAGAAGACTTGAACAACTTCCCAATAAGATTGGATAACGAGATTAAGGAAATTTTGTTGACAAATAGGGTTCTCCTATTGAAAGATTGGATACGAGTCTGCAAAGATGATGGGAGGAAAAGAGAGTTATATACCCAGATGAAGTTGAATTGGTTTCAGATAATTATGGTGAATAAGTGGAATAATAAATACTGGAGGGAGCGAAGCTTAGAAAGAGACAGGACGGAATTTGAGGAACTAGTTTGGAAAATTAGGAAAGAGGAAATTGGTATTAAAGGGTTGGTTAGTAAAATTTATAAAATAGTAAACACAGAAAGCAACCCACAAGAAACATTAAGACATACATGGGAACAGGACTTGAACTTGAAAATAACGGAAAAGGAATGGCAAAATAAATGGAAAAAAAGAATTATGAGATCCCTATCGGTCAGAATAAAGGAACACAATTTTAAAATGTTATGGAGGTGGTACCTGACACCCGTGAGACTGCACCAGATGGATAAGAAGAACAATAAAATGTGCTGGAGATGTAAAAACAGTTTGGGCACATATGTTCATATGTGGTATGAATGTAAAGAGGTAGAAAACTTTTGGACAAAAATTGAGATCGAGATAGGGAAAATTATGGGGGTACGTCTCAGATTGGGGCCAGATACCACCTTACTGACAGATGTTGAGAATATTAAAATAGATAACGATAAGAAAGAGCTGTTGTCTATGATGTTAGTAATGGCAAGAATGTGTATTGCAAAAAATTGGAAAAGTGATATAATGTTAAAAGTGCAGGATTGGTACGGGCAGATGTGGGATCTCGCATTGAATGAAAAACTAACATGGGAACTAAACCTTAAGAAAGGTATAATAAAAGAAAGTAGATTTTGGAAAATATGGCAAAAATTTGTGGAATACTCATTGACAAGAGACGGAATAAAAAAATTGACACCAGACCAAATGAAATTTTGGGAACAATAGAAATGAATGGGAGATCCCACAACCTCCTAGGACAATGTATATAGCACCAGGGTGATGTAGTCTGTAAGTGTATGTAATACACAGTCTGTCTTAATTTTTATATTATGATTTTATCTTTATCAATTCTTTTTATTTTCTTTGTTATGTATAAAATGTTTGTTTTATGTCTTATGCTTTAAAAAATTAATAAAAATTTATAAAAAAAAAAATCCAGCATTTGTTGGGTAAAAAATGTTAAAACAAAATATTCTGTTCTTGTATCTTTTTTTAAAAAAACATTGTGTCAGAAGCACACAAAGGTGCTATCTAGGTTGAAAGGATTTTTGCTGGAGAAACTCTGCTCAGGGGACACCCAAATGAGGCTCCTTTCATGTCTCCAAGCTCATTTCCCACCACAGTGGTCCCTATTTATCTACTTCCAGTTTTCTTGCTTTTGAACTGCTAAATTGGCAGGAGCTGGGACAGAGACGGGTGCTCAATCCATCATGCAGTAGTCAGGGCTTGAACTGTTAATTTGCTGGCCTTCCAGCTAACAAGGTGAGCTTCCTAACCACTGAGCCACCGCAGTCCCTTATAATTTGTAACTTATTCCATGTGAGGCTGATGATGCTATCAGCACTGGATTTTTTTCTTTTTGTTATTTTGAAATTAAACATTTATGATCACAAGGTTCCAAGGCTCCTGTGTAAACCCTTTCATTGTCAGGAAGACATAGAGCCACAAGATTGGGGGGGGTGTATGTTAATGACTGAGGATTGCCACCATTAGAGAATTCATCCCATTGGCAGTGACTCTCAGTAATTAAATATTTTGTCCTTCCATCCCAAAGTTTTCATGGCTTCTCAACAATGACAGCAACTACACGGGAGCTACAGAAGCTTCAGAACAGAGGTTGGAAAGTGTTCCCAAAATTACATTTGGTTTCACATGGAGCAAGATGTGCCATGTCATTTATTTACAAGATGAACTGTCTATCTGGGAATTCCAGAACTGGCAATATTTTGCTGGGGAAATAGAAGGCACGTGGCTGTAAAAACAGTCTTGGAGAACTATACGTATTTGCCCATCAGTGCTCTAAAAGCCACAAGATCTTATATTTCATTATTTTTATTTTCATTTTCATGGTGTCAGGGCCCTGGAGTCACATGTGACTCAAAAACTACACTTTGTCCACCCTGACGTTAGATGTATCTAACATGTGCATTTTCATTATTCCATAGGCTCAACTTTGGTGTCTTCTGGTGCCTGATATTTAATAGACACACAAAAAATTCCAGTACAGACTAAAAACAGATGATCATAAGTCTACCTTTTTTTTCAGAATAAAGAGTTAACTAAGCCTAATAATTGTAAATAATAGAATGTCTATTTTATATTAATTATAACAATTTATTCACTTTTATTGCTTAAAGATACCATATTGTGTTCATAATCAAAGCAAAAAACATTCCATATGTGAATGTGAGTTTTTCTTTTTTGTTTTTGCCCATTACTGCTGTACATCACATGTACAAGACCAGTGCCAAGAAGTTGAGAAAATTTTCCTTTCCATAGCACATCATCTTCCAAGACTGTCCTTCCAATTTAAATGTTAACAAATGTGATGATTAAAAAAGAGTGTCATAAAAAGATGATGTAAGAAGGTGGAGTGTGATAAACTATCTTCTTGTTTTCTATTTTGTATAATAAGAAAGAAAGAAAACCCTAACTTCTAAAGGTTTCTTTCTGTGAGATCAGTGTTGGATTATAGTCTATTCTTCAAATACATAGAATACAGTGTTCGGACATCATCATCATCATCATCATCATCATCATCATCATCATCATCATCATCATCATTATTATTATTATTATTATTATTATTATTATTATTATTATTATTATTATTATTAAACTTGTATGCCACCCCATTCGCAATGCAACTCTGGGTGGCTAACAAAGAAACAAAGTATCAAAGTTTCAGTTACAAATTACAATTACAAAATATCACATCAACACAATATCATCACAATATAACACATTCTTATTGCCGGGCGACCGCGCAACACAGCTGCTTTTCATTCCCTCAAGGACAAGGGAAGAGTACGGTAGCGCGGCAGCAGGAGCAGCATTTTTATGCCAGCCGGCTATGCCACACAGCTGCTTTCCATTCCCTCAAGGCCGGGGCTGGCCAAGGGAAGAGTCCGGTGGTGGCGGCGGTGGGAGCCTGCTTACATATTCAGTCTTTGTGGTTGTGAGGCTCTGTGTATAAACTCACAGCCTCACTGCTGGCCTCATTGTGTTTTAAGAAATGGATTGTAAGCTACAAAAGATCACAATGAAATAAATCTGTTCATTTTAAGGATGATAACAGACTGTTGTGGGGGATATATATGCTTTGAAAATTATTTTACATGGAAAACATGGG
The DNA here is from genome assembly GCA_035047345.1 of Bradypodion ventrale. Lineage (NCBI taxonomy): Eukaryota > Metazoa > Chordata > Lepidosauria > Squamata > Chamaeleonidae > Bradypodion > Bradypodion ventrale. Next base: position 78,402,030 of record JAWDJE010000002.1, on the reverse strand, counting down.
GTTGAATCTAGACATAGTCACACTTAATGTAGAGCAGGGGTTCCCAACCTAAGTCCTGTGGGCCTGATCCAGCCCATGGCACCATTTCATGTGGCTGCTTCCCCACCACTCCAAGGGCGTTCAACAAACCAAATGGACACCCTTTGAAGCTGTTGGGACAAAATGGCCACCACCATCATGCAGGCAGAGCAAAATGTCCATCTGCCTCTCGATGCTGACTGTAACCCAGCCCCCAACTTGAAAAGGTTGGGAACCCCTGGTGAGGAGCCATTAAAATCAATAGGATATCATTCACAGCTAAATTCATTCTCTTTAATTTTAAAAGTTCTGTTTTAATTATGACTTGATCTATTACACCAGCTTGCTCCATCTGTTAAACTAGACATCTTATTCCAGTTCTGATCTATTGTTTTTCCATTGATTGATACCTCTTGTTTTAATAGATTTTTTAGATGGCATCTCAGCTGCAATGGAATCCCTTAACTCAGCCATTTTTAAAAATTAATTTCAATTGTAAAACCCAAGAAAAGGTTTAAAATTCCATGCTATTCAATGTTAGCTTGCAGACATTTTACTTTGAAACAATTGTAGCAAACAGATTAACAATTATGCTGACAGATTAATATTCTGAGCTTTATGATAGTAAATGCAAATGGAATAGAAAGAACTGAAACATATAGAAATGTATTGAATAGCTGGAGAAAGTTGGTTGTTCTGCAAGATATTTAATATAAACCCAAGCTATCCATTAAAATTTAAATGGGAAGCTCAGATGAAAGTACATGCATTTATTTTTCACAAATATTAGGAAAGATAAGGTGATTTAATTTCTGGAAATGACTATTTAAGGGAAGAAATTTATCATTTAGTGATTTTCATGAATCCATTTCTATCATTTGAGGGACAGGTAACCTCAGTTGTATGGACTGGTGGTCCAACAATGTTCCTACTCCAAGAGAGGTATTCTAAGGTTCAGAGGTCTATAATCTGGTGACCTGCAGGTTAGAGTACTGGAATATGCTTTCCATGGGCCTGCCTTTGAAGAAGGCTTGAAAAATGTAACTAGTATAGAATGGACTAGTATTGTGCACTAGTGCACTAGTGCACTAGTGCACTAGCACTAGTATTGTGCATGATAATACTTTGTTTTAAAACTGTTTAAACTGTGATAACATGTGTGATGGGAAAAGACTGGCGTAGAGACCGGCAAGGCACGCCACAAAGTTTGCCAAGAGAACCCTATGGACCAAAACAAAAGGCAAAACAAGGGGATGCTCAGCACAGCAGATCTGAAAAGGGGGAGGGATACGAAAGGAGGAGGAGAAATACAGTGTTGCAGGGATCAATACTGCATAGGGACATGGAATGTGAGGTCTATGAATCAAGGAAAACTGGAAGTGGTAAAAAACGAGATGGAAAGAATAAGCATTGACATCTTGGGCATCAGTGAGCTCAAATGGACAGGGATGGGCGAATTCAGCTCTGGAAACCATCATATCTACTACTGCGGGCAAGAAAACCTTAGAAGAAATGGAGTAGCCATAATTGTCAATAAAAGAGTGAGAAAAGCAGTAATGGGATACAATCTCAAAAATGACAGAATGATGTCAGTCAGATTTCAAGGCAAACCTTTCAATGTCACTGTGATCCAAATATACGCAACAAACAACGGTGCAGATGAAGCCACAATGGACCAGTTCTATGAGGACTTACAACACCTCATAGAACAGACACCAAGAAATGATGTCCAAATTATATTAGGAGACTGGAATGCCAAAGTAGGAAATCAAAAAGTGGAGGGAATAACAGGCAAATTTGGTCTTGGAACACAGAATGAAGCAGGGCAAAGATTGATAGAGTTCTGCCAAGAGAACGCACTGGTCATAGCAAACACTCTCTTCCAGCAACACAAGAGGCAACTTTACACATGGACATCACCAGATGGCCAACACCGAAACCAGATTGACTACATACTCTGCAGCCAAAGATGGAGAACCTCCATACAGTCAGCAAAAACAAGACCTGGAGCAGACTGTGGCTCAGATCACAACCTACTGATCGCAAAATTCAGGCTTAGACTAAAGAAAATAGGGAAAACACGGAGACCAGAAAGATATCACCTAGACAGCATCCCTAAAGAATACACGGTGGAGGTGATGAACAGATTCAATGGCTTAGACTCAATAGATAGAGTGCCAGAAGAATTATGGACAGAGATGAGGGACATCATGCAGGAAGCAGCAAAGAAAACCATACCAAAAGAAAAGAAGAGTAAGAAAGCAAAGTGGTTGTCTGATGAGGCTCTTAAAATAGCAGAGGAAAGAAGGAACGCAAAAGTCAAAGGAGAAAGGAAAAACTACAACCATTTGAACACAGAATTTCAAAGAAAAGCAAGGAGAGATAAGGAAAACTACCTAAAAGAACAGTGCAGAGAAATGGAGGAAAACAACAAAAGAGGCAGAACCAGAGATCTTTTCAAAAAAATTGTGGAAATCAAGGGAACATTTAAAGCAAAAATGACCATGATAAGGGACAAAGACGGAAAGGAGTTAGCTGATGCAGAAGAAATTAAGAAAAGATGGAAAGAGTACACAGAGGAACTTTACAAAAAGGACCTCAACACTCCTGATAATCACAATGATGAAGAAATTGAACTTGAGCCAGACATCCTGAAGAGTGAAGTCATAAAGGCCCTAAAGAGCACTGCAAACAACAAAGCTAGTGGAGATGATGGTATCCCAGTTGAATTTTTCAAAGCGCTAAAAGATGATGGCATCAAATTACTGCATTCAATATGCCAGCAGATTTGGAAAACAAAACAGTGGCCACAGGATTGGAAAAGATCAGTATACGTCCCAATCCCAAAAAAGGGCAATGCCAAAGAATGTTCAAATTATCGAACAATCGTTCTCATCCCACATGCCAGCAAGGTGATGCTCAAGATAATACAGGACAGACTTCAGCAGCATGTGGAGAGAGAATTACCAGAGGTGCAGGCTGGTTTCAGAAGAGGCAGGGGGACTAGAGACCACATTGCCAACATACGCTGGATCATGGAGAAAACAAAGGAATACCAGAAACAAGTTTACTTTTGTTTTATTGACTACACTAAGGCATTTGACTGTGTGGACCACAACAAGATGTGGCAAGTAATTAAAGAGATGGGAATACCAGAGCACCTCATATGCCTCCTGAGAAATCTGTACATGAACCAAGAAGCAACAGTTAGGACAGAACATGGAATAACAGAGTGGTTTGGAATAGGAAAAGGAGTAAGACAAGGCTGCATTTTGTCACCATGCTTATTCAACCTATACACAGAGCACATAATGTGCAGTGCAGGGATGGAGGAATCACAATATGGGATTAAAATCGCTGGGAGAAACATCAATAATCTGAGATATGCAGACGATACCACCCTAATGGCAGAAAGTGAGGAAGACCTAAAGAATCTCTTGATTGGGCTGAAGGAGGAGAGTGCAAAAGCTGGCTTGAGACTCAATATCAAGAAAACCAAGATAATGGCAACAGGCCCCATCAGTTCCTGGAAAATAGACGGGGAAGAAGTAGAAGCAGTGACAGATTTTACTTTCTTAGGATCAAAGATCACTGCAGATGGGGATTGCAGCCATGAAATAAAAAGGCGACTGATTCTTGGGAGACAAGCGATGAGAAACCTGGGGAACATAGTGAAAAGCAGAGACATTACATTGCAAACAAAAATTAGAATAGTCAAAGCAATGGTTTTCCCAGTATTAATGTATGGATGTGAGAGCTGGACAATTAGGAAGGCTGAACGCAGAAGAATAGATGCCTTTGAAATGTGGTGTTGGAGGAGGGTTTTGAGAGTCCCCTGGACAGCGAGGAGAACAAATAGGTCAATCTTAGGAGAAATTAACCCTGACTGCTCATTGGAAGGTCAAATAGTAAAGATGAAGCTAAAATACTTTGGACATCAAATGAGAAGGGAGGATTCACTTGAGAAGGCATTGATGTTGGGAAAGGTGGAGGGCAAAAGAAGAAGGGGGAGGCCAAGGATGAGATGGCTAGATGGTATTATAGACACAATGGGCACAGAGCTGGGAGGGCTGAGGGGGATGGTAGAGGACAGAGGCGCCTGGAGGAAAATGGTCCATGAGGTCGCAAAGGGTCGGAGTCGACTGTGCGACTGAACAACAACAACATAGAATGGAGCATTCAGATTTGTCACAGGAACATCTACAGTGATACCTTTTACAACGTCCAAACTTGGTTCCACAAGTTTGGGCTTTATACGGATTTGGACTTTGTAGGAGGCATGCAAAATCCTAGCCACAATGCCTCGTGCAACGTCCAAATCCTTGCCGCGATGCCTCGTACAACATCGTTTCCATAGAGATACATTGTACTGTACTGTAACAGCACAGACTTCAGGGCAAAGTCAAGGAAACAGACAGGAAACTGACAGAACTTTAAGAAATCATTGTCTAAGGGCTAAAAACATTACAAAAACATGTCAAACAACCCTGATTGTCCAAGAACCTGAAGAATGCTGCAAAAATCCCAGGAATGCTTCTAAAAACTCTGACGAAAAAATCCAAAAAAAAATCCAAAATCACTCTCAAAAACACTCCTAAACACTCTTTGCCTTGTGCAAAACCCACAACAGCAATGCACACATGTGTCCTGCCTTTTATACTGCCCAGGCACAATGCAACCTGGGAAAAACCCCAATGCCTCAAACAAAGTCGCAGCGACTTTGTATGAGGCAACTTTTTTCAAGGAATTAGGCGATGTTGTATGAATCTGATGTTATATGAAGCGGACTTTGTATGAGGTATTACTGTACTAGCTATCCCACCTTGGTAACGTTGGCTGCTGATACATTTCAGTGAACAATGGAAAGTGGATTATTTAATCAATACAGATTTGTACTACTTGCAAACCTGCCTGTATCATGAGCTCAACAACCAGGGCTTTCCTTTGAGTTACAATTGACAATACTGGGATAAACAGATCAATAATCTAATTCAATAAAAGGCAATCACTATGTTCAAAATTTATGCATGGAGATTCTTAGGAGGAAATATATGCTTCTTAAGCAGCCCTGGTGATAAGAAATTCTTCTCCTTTTGTGTCCAGATCAAACTTTAAACTGTCAAAATGAATCCACTTTCTTGGCTTTGTTGTTTGCCATAATTAAATCTTCTTCTAGTAGTAATTGGCAGTTGAGTAAATGAGCCAAATTCTGTATCTCTCTACATTCACATAGCATGTTGTTGTCAGCCAGCAGCCCCCATTGGAACATGTTGGACTTGCATTTAAGGACTCCAACCCTCAGCCTATTCAGGATCCTACAAGTGGATATAGGGGAGGTTGAGTTCCTCAGCTATATCCTCCTTTAATGATGTTTCTTACCCAGTGAGCTTCTTCCTCCATCTTTTAATTTGGTTTTGCTCTTGTGTACCCTCAAGAATGTTTCTTCTTGCCATAAAGCTCTTCCTGGATCTGAGCCAGCAGATTTGAGGCACATATCCATTCAGAGGATGTTCTCTGCTTAGTTCTCTCAGTGCCCACTGCTATATCTCTCCTTATCTTAGGTGAAGCGATACCAAGATGCACTCCATATTGGAGCAGCATACTGTGCCACAGAGATGCTCAGGACCAAAGCTGATATAGACATTGAAAGCACGGTGCCAAAATGGCTGCCGCATTCTTTGCGGGCCCCCACCCCACCCCGACTCAGACATCCAGGTGAGTTAGGGGGCATGGTCACCCCTCTATAAAAGGGGTGGCCACGAGGCAGCCGAGCTGCCATCTTAGAATCGCGACAGAGAGGAGAATTTTTCCCCTCCACCCCCTCCCTAGCGAACAGTGTGATTTTTTTGGTCACTTCGGGGCCGGGTGGGAATTTTTGGCCCGAACCTACAATTGGCACCTTGGTTCTGGCTTTTTTGCCCATCCCACACTGTTGCTAGTGTTTGAGCAAAGGGGTTAGTTGACTTTGGTCACTTTGGCGGGTAGCACTGGTAAGGTAAAGATTTATGACCCTTAGGTATCCGGCAGGTTCGCAATTGACTGGCCAACACTTAGACAGGTACAGGGGTAATAGCTTTGGCCGGTCAAGGATGAACCAGGCAAGGGGTGATGGCAAGAGCTTAACAGCCTGCATCACCTTGATATTTAACGGATACACGTCATAGGGTGGGGTCAGTAGATAGTTTATTGACTCCGGTCAACAATTTGTTTGTGTCAACAAACAAATTGATACAAATAGTTACATGTAGCCAATTGCCATTGGCATTTTGGGAGGGACCTTACCAGTGTTACTTCGGCCTGCTTGCCTTAAAGAATTACAATTGGATGACTACACCAATTGAAAGTTATAATTCGGACTAGGGCATTATTCAATAAAAGTGGCCCGATGCCTTTATCCATATACCGGTGTCTGAGTCTTTCTTTGGGGGGTGCGCCTGCAATGTGGAAGGTTGAGTTCTCCATTTATAGTTTACCAGCAGAGATTGACCGGCAGTGCCGGGCTGTTTTAAATTGTTTTCGAAGGTTTTTTTTTAATGTGTATTGTTATATAAAAAGACGTTAAATTGTGTTGGATAGTAAAGGGTTTGGTTATTTTTTCTTGAACAAATGGTGCCAGGCTGTTTTAAATGGTGTTGAAAGGTTTTGTGATTTTTTAAAATGTTTATTTATACGCACAGGCTGTTATAAACTGTGATCAGCTTTTTTTTTGGTTTGGTTTTTTTTTTTGGATTAAAAAAGGAGGAAAGGATGATATAATTTTTTACAATTATTTTTTTTACCAAATAATGTTTTACTATGTGAATTTTTTTTAACAGTTGTACCTTGGATAATAATTTTTAAAATGTGTAAGTATGTGTTTTTTTAATTCAATGTTTTTAAACTGTGTTTAGATGGGGGGGGGGGTTTGAGTGAAAAACTGTACACAGGATTTAAGAAATGTTTTAGAAATTTTAGAATTTTTTTGTGAATATTTTTGACTGTTTTTTCTCCTGTGGCCTCTGGGTGGTGCTGTTGAGGTTCTTTTTTACTTTGTTTTTCTCTACTGGCCTCTAGGTGTCACTTCTTCCGGTAAGTAGTCTCTTTCTTTCCTCATTTCAGTTCCGGACGTCGTGGAGGAAGGTCATTTGGGTGAGTTCTCTGGTTTAATTTCTTTTGGGGGTTTGTAGTGTTATTTATTTATTTATTTATTTATTTGGGCGTTCTGTGTGTTTCTTCTTGGTGTCATTTTTGGGTTGATTTTGGTTATTTTTGGATGTTTTTGTTTGTGATTTTTGTGTGTTGTTTGAATTACTGGTTTATTTATGGGGTAAGTAAAGTCAGCGGGCATAGCGCCATCTGCTGGCTTTGCTTACCTGGGAATGGGTTCACTTTCAAGGGGGGGCCAAGGCGCCATTGCCTTTGCCCCCGCTTGAAAGCAAAAAACATTTGGGGTAAGTAAAGTCAGCAGGCGGAGCGCCGTCTGCTGGCTTTGCTTACCTGAGAATGGGTTCACTTTCAAGGGGGGCCAAGGCACCATTGCCTTTGCCCCCACTTGAAAGCAAAAAACATTTGGGGTAAGTAAAGTCAGCGGGTGGACCGCCGTCTGCTGGCTTTGCTTACCTGGGAATTGGTTCACTTTCAAGGGTTGGTGAAGGCAATGATGCCTTCACCCTCCCTTGAAAGCGAAACACTTACTTGGAAAGTAAAGGCACCAGGTGGAGCGCCGTCCGGTTCCTTTGCTTTCCGGAGGAATTGTTTTGCTTTCAAGGGGGTGGCAAAGGCATCAATACCTTTCCCCCCCCCCTTGAACTCCCTCTGTTGTGGTGGTTTTTTACCACCCCGGCTCAACTTTTGTTGAGGCCGGTGGTGGTCTCACTGTGTCTTCGGCGGGGTAGCGTGGAGGAAAGGGAGTCTCCTCCCCATTGCTCCATGCAAGAAGGCCGGTGGGTGTTTGCGTGGCTTTGAGGTTCTGCATCCGCCTGTGGCAGACTTGCGCTCCCAGTGTGTTTTTTATTTTTATTTTTCACGCGCCAGCTTCCTCAACATTCTGTGCGCTCATGGCGTGCAGGACACTGGGGCTTGTATTTTTGGGTTTGTGTTTACCGTTTGTGCAGCGTTGTTTTCCTGCGGCTTCATTTTGATTGGCCACAGTGTGTTTCCGAACGTTCCTTTTGCTCGTGCCTCTCAGTCTGATTGGCGTGGCCCAAGGAATGTTGGGAAATGGAGTCCTTTCCTTTTGTTTGCGGTCAGGGGGCTCCTGCCCCACTGGCACAAAATTCAACCCTACAGTTACCTGCGAACCCTGGTCGGGCGAGTGCACAGAGGCTCGGTCGGGGCTAGTGGGGCCTGGTGCAACATCCTTTGTCACATTCCAATGGTTAACACACAGATTTATAGGTATAGATTAAGACTTGTATTGAGACAGATGTATGGTATAGATAGTTCCTTCATCCTTGTAATAAAGTTTGAGGACTACCTGTTGCATTATTTGATTTGATTTGCTGTTTTTAGCTTATTACTGCAGCATTCAAGGATTCCAGATTGGTGGGCATGATGGGCCTCTTCTCCAACCTACCTTAGCTATCTGCATTTTCTTGTAGGCCACCCAGGTTTCCAACATTTCATTCCTTGATAATTCAAGAACTAAACCTAAGATCAAAGTTTGTGACCTTCAGCAACAGTGACAATATTGCAGTGCTGCCAAGGCTCAGTCTGTCAGAATAGCTGGAGCAATTTGCAAACTGAAGACCACAATAAAATTAATAATTTCATGTCAGAAATTATTCTGGGGTGAAAGGATTTTTGCAGGAGAAACTCCATTCAGGGAACACCCAAATGAGGTGTCCCCAAGAGCTGAGACAGAGACAGATGCTCAATCCATCATGCAGTACCCGGGTCTTAAACTGCAAACTTGCCAGCCTTCCAGCTAACAAGGTGAGCTTCTTAACCACTGAGCCACCACAGCCCCAGAGGCCACAATATGGAAAGCACATGCATTGTTGCAAAGAAAAAGGACAAATTTCTCCAAACCAATGATGGAAAAAGAATAATGTTGGATCTACTTGTAGATCTCTTGGGATACTCTAGTACCATGATGGTGAACCTTGGCACTCCAGGTGTTCTTGAACTTAAATTCCCAGAAACCCTGATCAGCAATACCAGTATTTCAAGATGACACACAAAACCTGATTATCATTGTTTCCCTCCTCTGAACCTGTTCTAGTTTGTTGGCATTTTTTTTATGGTGCAGTGCCAGAACTGGACACAGTATTCTGTGTGGTTTGATTAGTGCCAAATAGAGGGGGGGGGTAAATATTTCCCAGGTTTTGGAGATTATACTGATATTAATGCTGCCCAAATTAGAATTGGCCTTTTTTGCAGTCATATTGCCCTACTGACTCATATTCAACTTGTGATCTACAACAATTCCGAGATCCTTCTTGCTCATAGTATTACTGAGCTAAGTATCCCCCATCTTGTAACTATGCATTTAGTTTTTCCACCTAGGTATAGAACTTTGCACTTCTCCTTGTTAAATTTCATTCTGGTGTTTTCAGCCCAGTGTTCAAGCCTATCAAGATCTTTTTATTATTTCTGTTCGATGTCTTCTAAGGTATTAGTTATTCCGCCCAATTTCATGTCATCCACAAATTTGATAAGTATTCCCTATTTATCCCTCATCATAGTCGTTAATGAAAATGCTGAAGAGCACCGAGACGGAACATTTTAGTGCATTTTTAACCCTTCCCAATTTGATAAAAAGCCAATGATAATCACTCTGAGTACTATTGTGTAACCAAATGTATACCCACCTGACACTTGTGCTATCCAAGCTATACCTAGTTATCTTGCTAATCAGATTATCATGGGGCACTTTGTCAGGATTTGCTGAAGTCAAGATAAATTACATCTACAACATTTCCACTGTCTACAATGGAAGTTGCTGATTGAAACATGAGGTAAAATTACCCTGACACTATTTGGCTTCTAATTATTACCACATTGTTTTCAAGGTGCTTGCAGAGTGACTCCATAATTTTCACTAGGATTGATATCAGGCTTACTCACCTGTAGTTCCCCAGTTCCTCCTTTTTGTCCTCACCACCAATAGGGGCAATGTTACCTCTCCTCCAATCATCTCTCACTTCACCTCCATGATTTCAAGAAAATGATAGACCATGGTTCTGAGATTTCTTCAGCCAGTTCCTTCAATATACTGTACTTGGATGCAGTTTATCTGACCCTTGTGATTTGAACTCATACAAAGTAATAAGGTATTCCTTGACTATTTGTTTACCAATCTTAAATTGCAATCCTCTCCCCTCCCTTTGTATTACAAATTTGCCTGGAGGGTTTATTTTTTACCTTTTGGGGGAAAATGGAGCTGAAGTAGGAATTGAGCACTTCCACCTTTTCTGTGTCCTCTGTTGTCATTGTCATTTTCCCATACCCAGTGAGTAGCTGAGCTGCTGTTTCTTTTCTCTGATTTTTGCTGCACAGATTATTATTATTATTATTATTATTATTATTATTATTATTATTATTATTATTATTATTATTATTATTATTATTATGATTAGGATTAGGATTAGGATTAGGATTAGGTTTATTATTAGGTTTAGGTTTATTATTAGGTTTAGGTTTATTATTTTTAGGTTTATTATTAGGTTTATTTATATCCCGAACTTCTGGTGTGAGCACCACCAAGAGCGGCTAACAACATAAGAAGAGAAAGCTCTCTACAGCAAAATAAAGCTTTCTCAACAATACAAAATGCAAAAGACAATAAATACAGGAAATGCAATGAAAAATTAAAATTAAATATAGTACTGTATACAGATATACATGAAAATACAGTTACACAAAATTACAATAAAGTAGTATGACAATACAATTCAAAATATATCCCCACAAGAAAATACAAAAATATAATAAGGAAATACCTTACAAAAATACCTTTCAAGAATGCTTTGCAATGCAAAAGTTCATCACATGGCGGAGCCTGGCTCGACTCCTCTAACGAAAACCCCAGGGCTCAAATGTCCTTAAAGACACCTGCCTCTCATCCCTGAGCCAATGGTGTGGGCCCGGGAAGAGGCGAGGATCTGGGCAGCAGTGGTATGGCTTCGGCGTCTTCTTATGCCACCTGAGCAGGCAAGGCTCCAAGGGGGCGGGGAAGTCACCAGACACATCTACCTCCCTTCCCCGAGCTGATAGCGTGGGCTTGGGAGAGGCAAGGGTCCCGGCAACAGCAGCAGCGGTGTGGCTTTGGCGTCTTCTTATGCACCCATTTCCATAATCATATTAACTGGGAATAGGAAGCCATGTTCACATCAATGTTTGCAGTTGACCTTGTGTATGAAAAGGGCCAGTTGCCATTTACATTTCTCCACAGGGTCATGGATGCCTGGGGAAAATAAATGCCACTCATTTGTGTGATTTCATTATTAAGTCCATGAAGGTCTGGCTGCTGTTTTGCAATGGCTGAAAAGCACAACTAAAAAGCATAACAGGCATATTTTGGAAAGGCAGAAATAATGTGTTATGCACCTTGGAAAGTCAGCTGGGGAGATTACAGAATCTTTGCTGATATAGCGATTGCCTCTTTTAGTTATACATTTTGTTATGGCCTGGTTTATCCTGCTATGGTAATAGAGTAGACCATACTGCCAGTGACTCAACGCTGATCATCAGATGGCAGTTCACTAACCTGACAACCCCGAGAACTAACAACCTTGGGTGGCAAAGTCCACAGGGAAGGATGATAGTCCCCATGTGGATTAAATCCCATTTGAATTCATCTTGATGGAGAGCAGCAGTTTCATCAATCCTGGCCTGGGGCTGAGGAGGATTTTGCATGCCAAAAAGGGCTCAGGACCAGAAAGTGACTCAAGGAACAGGATCAGTGGTATGGGTGTCATGCTGCAATGCAGAAAGCAAATGGAAGGCCATTGCTTAATATTCTCAGGACAGTCTTCATGGTTGATCACCATGATGATAACCAATATTTAGAATCAGATACGGCACAAGAAAATGAAGAATTTATACCTGCTTTTTTCAGACAAAGGTGTGCCAGATTTCACACACACACAAGTTTCTCCTCCTGCAACATTGCTCCTCTTTGAGTTTTCTCTCCCCACCCGGATATTCAGAGAAAGAGACCAATTTTCTGGGGTTCAGCTAGGATCCTGAGACCTGGTAACTATATTTCCTGAAGCTGTCAGACGTTCATCCACAATAGGAAAGCTACAGTTTCCCAAGCCTTGTTTCAAAAGAAACAAGGATTTCATAGAGATGCTATTTAGTAAATTGTTGCTTTGACTGAAAGTGTCAATCTCCTAGGAAAACACGGACAACTTGTATTCTTTTATCTCTCTGACTTCTTCTCAGCTCCTCAAGGAATTCTGCCATAGTTTGAACTATGAGCATGTTTTCTGTACTGTTGCATGGGATAAAGGCAGATCACAGTGTGGAATTTCCTCACATCATTGTGGTCTCACCCTTTTTTCAGTTTTGTTTGACAAATTATACATTGAAGCCTCCTGTGGAGATTTCCAGTTAACTGATTCCTCCTAGATAAAACTAATCTGTTTGTAACTATCCTGCTTTAACCTTTCTGGTCCTTGACTCTGACTTTAGGATGTCTCTGTAGTAGGAAATATCAAAGGAAGAAACAGCTAATTAAGCTGTGCAGGGCATTTTATGTTTAGCGATATGATCTGGCAAATTGCAAGCAATTTATCAGCAAAGGGATTATCTTTTCATTAGTAAATTTTGGTCTTTCTAAAGAATTACTAGGAATTCTAAGTGGATTCTACTAAACTGGTCTTTAATGAGTAGGTCGACAGAAAGCAATGTTCTATAGACCCATACCTGTCAAGTATCCTGTTTTGGCCGGGAAATCCCATATTTCACCCCTCTTTCCCGGTCCTTCCCGTGGCCATCCCGTATTTGAATGACCAGAAAAGGGGTTACTGCGCATGCACACCCATCAGTGGAAGCGGTGTACATGCGCAAAGGGGTTACTGCAGTGGTGCGCATGTGCAAAGGGGTCAGATGCGCATGTGCAAAGGGGTCAGATGCAGTGGTGCTTCCCATTTTTTCACCACCACAACTTGACAGGTATGTATAGAACATTGTTATAGAAAATTTTATTCTTTTATAAGGTGATTGTTTATTTGGGCTGTCTTTAGCAATATTTACTTTTAAGGTATAGAGAAGTTTTACACTGAAGAAAGACAGTTTTTACAATCTGATAATCAGTTTTAAAGTTGTGCGGAGTGTTTCCCTCTAGGTTGGTCAGCACTTATGGAAGGTATGTTTGCAATTCCTCATACTATTTAGCTTCCTTTGCTATTGGATTTAGCCATATTATTTAATTGATTTCTCATTCTGATGAGTAGAGTGAATTATCTGGGTTAGTAGAAAAGTTCACACAAGATTCCAAATGTATAACAGGAGGACGTGTGCAAAAGGGGCACAGGACCAGAAAGTGACTCAAGGAACAGGATTAGTGGCATGGGTGTCATGTTGCGATGCAGAAGGCAAATGGAAGGCCATTGCATTATATCCTTAGAACCATCTTCATGGCTGATTGCCATGATGATCGCCTATATTATGTGCTACAGCACAAGAAGATGAAGAAGTTATACCTGCTTGCTTCAGACAAAGGTGTGCCTTTGTGTGCACATAGTTTTCTGCTATAACAGATGAAGGACTATCTGAGCTTTTAAGTAATGTGGTACAATTACCAGCATTACCTGTTGTATATTACTACTTGGGATTGTCGGCAGCGGCTACAACTCAATCTGAGTATATGATTTTTTTTCTGCCCCAGGGCACCAGGAGGCCTGGTCTTGGAGGCCAGCTTGTTCTGGACCACCTTCGCCCTCCGAGACAAGAAGGAAAAAGGACACTGGTGTGAATTTGTTTAAGGTGTTTGATGTTCTGGTAGAAACACAAAGCAGCCAGCATAACAGGGCTATATCGTTTATTAGGCAGTCAGAACATGGAGAACAGTGGCGCAGCACTCCTCATTATATACACTCAGAAATGGATACACTTGGATGGGAAAAGGCAGGAAGGGAGAGGGGCAACTTGGAGGTTATCGGACCGGAATGAAAACTGTACAAACTACATAGTTTAGGCGGGAACGCAGTCCCGCGATATTTACAAGACCAAGAAGACAGAGACAAAATGGAGGATTGTAACTATCCCAATTAGTTCACAAATGTTACAACATAACTTGTATTCAAACACAACAAGGTGGGTCCCAGCTTGCCATGAATTGACCCACACACTGTGATCTCAGAGCCATCTCCTGTGGCACATATGAAATGAGACATGCAGGATTTAACACCCGGACTGAAATGGATTGCCACAGCCTTGAGGATATTAACAAGGTGCACCTTCACAGCCAGTCCATCTGGAATGGCCTCTTCTGTCTCCATGACCATTGGAAATCAGAGTAGTAAAGTGGTTCCTCCTCCACTAATTTTGCTATTGGGCCAGGATGATGGTTTCCAGTGGCATGTCCTCCACTGAGGAGACCATCACTAAAGGGGCTCATGTGCTCATAGCCGTTGGCCCCTTTGGGGAGTCAGGTTATTTACCGCCGCCCAACACTTGGCATTGAGTCACTGGCTTTATGGTCTACTCCATTACCATAATGGGATGTCTGGCCAGACAGACTTGGGATAATGAAAGCATAACTACAATCCTTTTGAACAATACCATAAAAGACTAGTAAGGTTTATTATTTTTGTAGTGTAATAAATTATATTTACTGATTAATTTTTCTCATTGATTTCTTAGAGCAAAATGATGTTTTCTTGGGCTATTGTGATATTTCCTCCCCCTCAAATTTGAGGCCATTTTCAGGTTGAATTTTCTAAAGAAGAAAAAAGAGAGAAAATCTACTAGTAAAGACCTAAGGACATAAGTACCTAAGAGCTTATTTGAATGGTAATGATTTATTTTTAGAGCTTTGTTGGGAATTGCACAATGAATTGCATTCTAGAAATACTCTTCTTATCTCTTGACTCTTTTAGATGAAATAATCTGTTCACTTGATGGAGCAATGGTAAGGACCATGGCAGGGAGTGAGCAAATTGTAGGATATCTGAATTGATTTCTGCCTCTCTGTCGATGCAGGCTCCCAGAAGTGGGAGGCAGGAACCACTGTCAGACTAAGACAGCAGCCTTAACCTTGGCTGTATCTTGTGAGATGGACAAATTTGGGATAAAACAAACATAATGATGGGAGATCTAACAACCAAGGAAGCAGTACAAACAATTGTAGTAGTGACACAATAGAGAATTCTGCAATGCATTGCAGGCTGCAGAGATCACTAAAAATGCAAGAAAATGTAAGACGCCAGAAAAAAACTGGTCAGATGTCAACTACTGAATTTAATTTTTTTAAAAAAAGATGTTCCATGTTACACTGAGCAAGCTTCAGGAGAGCAAGAACTACTGACAGCAGTGGGAGGCAAAAGTCTATTGTGGCAGCAAAACATGGTTTGTCTTGGAAGGCTTACTACCTTTTAGTACAAACTTCAACCTTCTTTCTTCTTCAAACTAAAATCTGGAGTTTCAATTAGCTAGTGAAAAGTTTTTCCTGGTTGAAACTGACTCCCTACTATAATTCATAGTAACATACATCATATTAACCTTCACTATGGCCAGCTATAGCTGTACAGTATTTTGAAAATCTTCCAAAATATAATTTATAATGGCTTCCTTTTGGTCCCTCAGAAGCAGAAAATGGGAACAAAGTAGAGCACGAGAGAAACAAGAGAAGGTGCAGATGTTGGAAATAATGGAATTTTGTCCCATAGCGCAGGAGAGGAAAAAATAAACACTAAATAAGTAACCCTGCATTGCCAATTTGCATTAAAGAAGACCAGCTGAGGAGCAACTGTAGCAAAAAAGAGAGAGAGAGAGAGAGAGAGAGAGAGAGAAAAGTTAAATATACATGGGGGAAATGATGAGGTCGACCAGCAGTCCTGTCTTAAATGCAAACACAGACCTCCTTTCAAGAGCTTTAACTGGCCAGTTGGGATGATTGGCAGCAATCTTGCCCACTGAGATTCAAATGTTATGCAACACAAGCACCTGCTCTTCCTTTTTTCCAAACAGAGATCTGTCTACAAAAATTTCTTGAAAAGTCTCAAATAAGCATTGAGAGGCAGACACAGTGTCTTGGTCTGTTTAAAGAGTACAGAACATGTCAAAGACAGATAATTACTGTACATTGCTGGATTTTTTTTTAAAAAATGAGTCTGCCTATCATTGTAAACACCTAAACTTTACAAAGAAACACGAGGGAAGGATATTATTCAAACTAAAAAGAAAATTATGTTTAAGAAGAGTTTAATTTCGTTGTTCCAGCAAGGGGACAATGACAATAAAGATTTATCTTATCTTATTTAAATACCAGAATGAGATGCAGAGTGGGATGCTGTATTCTTCTGCTAAGCTTTTGCTTTTTCTTATTTATTTATTTTGTTAGCTGCCTCAATTCTTCAATGAATTGGAAGTGCTTCATTTTCATTAAAGTTTAAGCCATTTCCTGTTTGTGCTTGGGCTCACTCAACTGAATTTTGTGGCTGCTTAGCTCAAATACAAACCACTCATCATGTTGCAGCCAGTGGTACTAAAAACAGTACCTTTGGGGCAAATTATTTTTAAAGATTTTTCAGACAGCCACCGGTTTAAGAATGACTGGATATTTCTAACCGTATAATTGTGAATACAGAGAGCCTGGAGCATGAATGAACAAGTAGAGAATAAGTGGTAATTCCTATTTATTGAAGTGCTTCACTGAATATGAATTTACAGAACTGAAGAAAATGCGATTACTGTACTCAGGATTTCTGTTTTCTAAGACACTATTCTTGTAGAGATTAATACATTCATATGGAGACTCCTTTAACTATCTTTTATCCACTTGGTCCACTAGAAGAGAGCATCAGGAAACAAATTTACTCACAAGTAGGACTTCTTGCCCACAGGTGGTTGGTTTCTGCTTCTGAGCTCCTAGCTAAGCAACCCAGGATATTAGATTAGTGTAGACAAGGTAGTGCAGAGTCAAGTAAACACTCCATTGATCTTCAGGTAGTTTAAAAGTATATTGTAATCAAGAGTAAGTTACAGAAGAACCCAAGGGCCCCCCTTCTAGCTTAAGCACCTACATGTTTGCAGTTCATCTGTAGCTTGAAGCATTGGATCAAGAGAGCATCCTGGCCCCACCTTCTGGGTTTCCTCTCCTTACACATGGCACACCCCTTTCCATTCCCCTAAAGGAATCCAGCCAATGATCATACAGTACAACATGTCCATCACACATTAGGTTTCATTTCTTGCAACTCATGGGGCCAGCATGTTTACACATTTTAGCCCTATAAGGTATGTGTTAAAGGTTCTCCCATGCATGAAAATCTCCATCTTGGACAAGGCTGCACCAGGGCACAAATCCTGACCTGACAGTGCCTTATGAATAACAGAATACACATTAAACCTAGTTCACAGAAAAATCTAACAAATGACCAAATTTCAGTCACTTTCTTATAACCAACTCAGTGGAGAATGCTTTGTGATTCAGTGTTCCTTACCTTACAGTCCTCCTGGACTTACGACTCTTGCTCAATGAGCAGGTGGCAGTAATGGCCAGGAGTCCTTTTGCACAACTTTATGTCATTCACCTGTTATGCCCATTCCTGGACCTGGTCGCTTACACACTGGTCACCTCCAGACTGGATTATTGTAATGCGCTCTACACGGGGCTGCCCTTGATGACCATTTGGAGACTTCAACTGGTTGAAAATGCAGCTGCCCGTGTGGTGTTGGGGTGTGGGCATTATGCCCATGCCTCTCCTCTGCTGCAGGAGCTGCATTGGCTATCAGTGTGCTTTCAGGTTTAATTCAAGGTGCTGGTGATGGCCTTTAAAGCCCTACATTGTAGTGGGCCAGGGTACTTAAGAGACTGCATCACCCCAAGGATATCTGCCCATCCCACTGGAGCAGACCGAAGGGGCTCTCTAATTGTGCCATCAGCTAGAGAGGCTTGCCTCTCTAGCACAAGAAGGAGGGCCTTCTCTGTGTCTGCTCCGGCCCTGTGGAACCTCCTACCAACTAAGCTCTACCTCCAGGTTGAGCTTTTATCCTGCCATAAAAACCTCAAAACCTGGCTGGCACAACGGGTATGGGGGGCAGCTGGGGAGATAGCCACTCCAGTTTGGCTCATCTGAGTGCCACCCAGGCTTCCAGCTTTTATTGTTAGTTTTAGAAATTTGAAGATGTGGCACTGAATAGGGCATTTTAAATTTTCAAATTTTAACAATTTGATATTTTAATGTTTTTTTATCCTATTGTTTTGTAGAGTTTTTATCTGTGGTGTTTTTATATGTGTAAGCCACCCTGAGTCGCCTCAGCAAGAGGGTGGCAGTAAAAATTTGATTAAATAAATAAATAAATAAATTAAGTCACATCTGAGCAAAGAGGTCTGCTGAAATTATATTTCAACATCACCACTCATTGCTCTTTTGTAGCAATATACCTTCTGTTAGATCAGTGATGGCCAACCTTTTAGAGACTGAGTGCCCAAGGAGGAGGTGGCGGCACATGAGCAGGCACCGTGAGTGCCCACACACCCATGTGATGTTGCCTGCATGCCTTCAGTGATGTCATGTGGGTGCATTTGCACACATGCCACTTAAGGTATGCTAGTGACAACTCATGTGCATCTGCCCCTGCAGGTGCTCCCTCCAAAGGTTGCCCAGCCCTTGCAGGTGCACCTGCCTCCTAGGAGGGGTGGGGTGTCTGATCACATCACCCCACCCTGCCACCAACTCCCGGCGGGATTTCAGCCTCCCCTCTTGCCTCTCCTTTGGCAGAGGGAGAGGTGTGGTGAAAGTAATGCCTGCTGGGCTGGGGGCGGGGCTTCCCCTTGACAGTGCATGTGCCAACAGAAAGGCCTCTGTATGCTACTTCTGGCACATGTGTCATAGGTTCGCCACCACTATGCTAGATCCTTAGGAAAACCTGGACATCCTTAGACATCTGCTACATCCTTGGGAAAACTTGGACCTACTCTAATTTCAGTGTAGACCCAAAGCCCTCTCTTTCAAAGCTCACTGAAAAAGTTGCTGTTGATTCTGGCTTTTCTAGGAGAAAATGGCAACTGCATTGAAACTGTGAATCACCAAAACACAGTAAGATAATGTTAAAAACTTCCATCCTCACATGGTGATAAATTGCCAGTCATTGATGAGATACTGGTTGAGTTCTGGGACATGCACCCATAAAAACAACCCACATTTCATTAATGAATGATAATTAGCCACCATGGCTTACATAATTTCTTTTTCAGAAGCATAAATTAGCAATAGGATTCTGTTCCTAGAAGCTGATTAATTTTAAAGTAAGGAGTGCTAATACACCTTTCTCTGGGCTGGGGGGGGGGGGAGGGGAGGGTGGGAATATCTGACCCTATGTTCCAGAAATACCTTTTAAAAAGCAATGCAAGCAGGCCTTCTTTCCCTTGCTTTGCTGATGCAAGAGGAACAAGAATTTCAAACTCTATACATTCTGTGAAATTTAAAGATAAAATACAGGTACTCAACATTTTGCTTTATTATGAATATTTTATACACATACTGCCTGGAGTGTCCAGTTTTGGAACAAAAGAGTTATTACCCACAGCGAAAACTTTAAATATTATTTTAATTTTGCTCTCCTTTTTAGTATTAAATCAGGGCTGAAGTGCTTTTAGGAGAATCAGGACAAGGTTTTCATCTTACAGGCATAAAGACTTCAAACAAAATATTCTTCGTTTATTATCATTCTAGAATTGTTGTCATAATGCAATTATGTAAATGCAATCACGCTGAGTATTTGTTCTCTTTTATGCATATATTTATTAGATCAGAGCTGGGATTTTTAAAAACACACACACCAGTAGATTGAATTCAGGGTATGTGACAGAGCATGAGAAATTTCCCTTGGAATGGTTCCTAATTCATTGAATAAATAAAGGTAGAGAAGGCCTGTGTGTGATATGTGTGTGTGCCTCTCCCAAAGTGTGTCTGTCTGTCTGTGCACTTGCTTACACTTTTTCTTCAGCATTTTGTCTTTAAAAAGAAGGCAAAGCTGGGGAAATGAAATATTGCTGAGGCAGTCAGGAACACCTCTTCCATCCCCATTTCTGTCTCATTTCCCCTTTCAGACCCACCAGCTTTCACTCTCTTCTCTCACCCTCCCACAAAAGATCTCCAGTGGAGAGCAGCTGGTGCCCTGTTTTGGCAGCTTTCCACAGACTCTGAGGCTTTCTCGGCAAATCAATGGCTGCTTATTTTCCCCGGTACTGGGTTTTTATGTGTGAACTGACATGGCCTCAACCATACTGACCCATTCTGTCGAGCTATTTCCATTCAGATGTGCCTCTTTACAAATAACGGAAATTAGTTGAGGGCCAGTGTCAAACTGCTTGTCACATCTTGTTTTCGGTCTGTAGAAATCAGGTTTATAATATCCTATTCAGAAGCCTAGACAGCTTTTGAAGCCACACAATGCATTTCAGGAGTTCCATCAGGCGGTAAATAACAGAGTTCCACATTGCTATTAAAAAATAATCAAAATGATTAGTCTTTTGAATTTTTTCTGAAACTGCGTATTTGCATGGAATTTGTTGTTGTAATTGTAGAATGTCGCTTGTTTCTAGGAATTTGTCCTTTTAATGTTTAAAATCATTTGTAGCTGATGTGTCAGTGTTACAGTTCTAACATGTGAATGTGTTTTCCCATTGAGCTACCAGCAATGAATGAAGGAAACAAAGAATGGATGAATGAATGAATGACTAATTAGGGAGTTGCTAGAGTGAATGCAGTCAAGCTGTAGATGCTTTGCTTCAGGAAGACCTAAAGACTATGTCTCAACCTTCAAGAATGTAGTTAGGTTCACATTCTGTGTGAAGCATTAATTAAAGCCAATGAGGTCATTAGTTAGAAAATGTGCTTATTTGCCAGACTTCAAAAAGCAAGGTATTTTAATGTGTTCAAAAAGATATTTGCTTTTCTTCAGCTTGCCAGGCTACTACTAGAATGTCTGACAGAATTATAGAAATATCTGAGCAGCTTTATTTTTTAAAAAAATGCACTTTAAAGATGTTAACACAGGTTGATAGTAGCTGATTCAAAGAACTTCATGTTTGGGACTAGACATACTAAAATAAAACAAGCTTTTTAAATTTATTTTCAAAGCATATTAATTGGAGGGTAGGGAGAGAAATTGCTAGGTTTAACTTTCCAAATCCTAGTCCATCATTCTGTTCATGAAGATATGTTACTTAGCCAAAAAGGAAGGTGAAATACAGGGAGGGCCATAGCCAGAGGGGAGCCAGAGGGGGCCATAGCCAGAGGGCCACCCCATCCCACCCCAGGATACCAATGTTATAAGTGTGTGTGTGACATTGTTGCCCCTCCTAAAAAAAAAATCGCCCCCTTCCCTCCCCCCAAATCTAGAATCCTGGCTATGGCCCTGAATACAGGAGATAAGAGTCTAAAAAGATTTTAAAATTGCATTCTTGTGGTTAAATATTTCAAAGGAGGTCTTTTAATTATGGAGCCAGAGGGGGCCATAGCCAGAGGGCCACCCCATCCCACCCCAGGATACCAATGTTATAAGTGTGTGTGTGACATTGTTGCCCCTCCTAAAAAAAAATCGCCCCCTTCCCTCCCCCCAAATCTAGAATCCTGGCTATGGCCCTGAATACAGGAGATAAGAGTCTAAAAAGATTTTAAAATTGCATTCTTGTGGTTAAATATTTCAAAGGAGGTCTTTTAATTATGGAACAAGAAAACTCTGGAAAACAACATAACATTATCCAAAGTCATGTAGGAGGAAAATTGCTTCCTAAGCATGGGTAAAAAATATTTATTTCCACCTCTGTTAAAATGGAGAATGAATTCTGCTTCCAATGTTCACTAATGTGCTGAACTTAAAAGAAAACATAATTGCATGGGCCAATGCCATTTTAAAGTGTCAAAGCACAAAGTTGTGGTTTAAAATATATGCTTGTCCTTGTTTGTTATGATTTGCTTTTTGTGTTTTTGTTCGTTTGTTTTCATGAAGATATAGTTTGTCTTTCAAACTAATTATCTGAGGTAGTAACATGCCTCAGAAGAAGAGAAAACTATAAACCCACCATGAAACTATCTAAAACCATGTGCTAAAAGTATTAGACCAAACAAAGAGAAATAAATGAGAGCAACAGCAGTGAAATGTGAACAGTGAAAGCAGTGTGATACAAGCCTCAGTTCGGTGCTAAGAACATCCTCCCAAAATTAACTACCTTTGTTTCTTGTGCTCGGTTATCTCTCCTCTCTGGACTTTCAATCTTGTATTGCTTTTGGCTTATTACAGAACTTTTTAGCTTGAAATGTTGCCTCTGTCCCGAATTTATGGCAATATCTCCAAAGCATATTAGCCAGGCAAGACCCTGGATTCTCCTTTTTTAATTCTCACACAGTCTGCACACATTGTGGTACTGAGCACTTGCAGCCTAAAAACACGATCTTGTACTCGTGTTTAAAAAAGAGAAAGTTTCCCTTGAATTTTACATCTTCCTTATCCCCCTACTGGATTTCATTTCTTTGTCCTTGCCATTTCATCTTCCTCCCTGCCACCTTGTCTTCATCTTTGGGAGTCTTTATTTTTACTATTTTTACAGGCCTCCTTTCCAATCTCAAATCATTCCACGTGTCCATATGCAATACCAGTAGGTAGGGAATGATTTAAAGGCAGAATGGATGCGCGGCTGCGGGGAATCTCACGGCCGCGCGCTGTTGCCGGCTGAGGAAAAGGGGCAAAGCCTGGCTCCTCTAAAAGGAGCTCCGTGTGCCCCAGCCAGCCATTACTATTTAGGTTGGGCCAGGGTGCGTTTGCCCTCCACCCCCTCCCTAGGTAGCAGTGTGATAATTTTTTGGTCACTCCGGGGCCGGGTGGGAATTTTTGCTTGAACCTGCATTGGCCATTTGGTTCTTGTAGTTTTTGCCCATCCCACACTGTTGCTGATCATTGAGTCATGGGGTTTGTTGTTGTTTTGTTTTTCAGGTCACTTTGGCGGTTAGCACTGGCAAGGACAATCAGGCGACCCCTAGGAAACCGGCAGGTACGCATTTGGTTGACCAGCAGAAGCACAAGGTAGAGGGAGAGTCAATCAGATGCAGACCATGAAAAAAGGTAATGCTAAGTTCGGAGACTTGCAAAACCTTTGACAGTTCACCGGATTTCCATCAGAAGCTGGAGTCAACAAGTAGCACTTCTGACTGGGGTCAATAATTGGTTTAAGGAGTAAACAAATAGATACAATGTAACTGTTATGTATGCATGTACAATGTTACTTTAAATATATGAATGTAACCAGTCCACAATCACAATGTATCTCAGCTGTTAAGGAACGCGAGCAAGCCGCCCATAGAGGGCAGCTGCGAGCGTTCAGTCTCACATGGTCCACATTGCCCAAATCACAAACAGCCGCGGGAAATTCCCCACATGATCAGGAGCTACAGAAAACAACTGCAGAAGAGAAAACAACTGCAGAAGAGAAAACAACTGCAGAAGAGAAAACAACTGCAGAAGAGAGGCGTGACCTGGGCGAGGCCACGCCGGTAGCAGCCAATGAGCTACCGTGCAACAAGATTCAAATGTATTGTGTTATGGTATATAATGAGATGTATCTGCCCCATTACCTCATGTTCGTGCTGAGCATCACTGAATAAACCTGTGTTAGTCCTTCCTGCGACTCCTTCTTTGTCTTCCGTGCAAGACACTAAATTGGCGACGAGGATGGGATCGATGGCGAATCCCAAGGTCAAGCCGTACCAGTTCGATGTCAGCGACCCCGAACAATGGGAGCTCTACGAGTGCCAGTTTCGGCACGCCATGGAGGCTGCAGGCATCGACGACGACGTGAAGATGCGCTCCCACTTCCTGTCTCAGGTGGGGCCGGCCACGCTGCGGATCCTGATGACCCTGGTGGCCCCCCGGAAGGTGGACGAGGTGCCCATCGACCGTATCCTGGAGAGGCTGTGTGAGCATTTCCAGCCACCCGTCTCGATTTTCCCAGCCCGGGTCGCGTTCCACAGGCGAGACCAGCGACCGGGCGAATCCGTGTCCGCCTATGCGGCGGCCCTCAGGCTTGCAGCGGTGCATTGCCAGTGGGACGACCTGGACCAGGCCCTCCGTGACCGCATGCTGTGCGGTTTGAGGGATGAGGAGCTTCAGAGGAGGCTCATGACCCGCGACCATCGCCTCACGTTCAATGAGGTACTGCGGGAGGTGCAAGCAGCCGAGGAGGCCAGGAGCGGCGTCCGGCTATTCAAGTCTCGAGGGGCCACGTCCGAGAGGGCCAAGTCACCAGTGCAGGTGGCCCGGTGGACACCAGCGAAGACGGCCTGGCGGGCCCCCAAGCCGCCCGCCGCCGCACCAACGTCGTCCGAGGAGTCCTCCACGACAGCGGATCCCTACTCCAGCGAGGACGACGACGTCCAGAGGATCAAGAAGCGAGGTGAGAAGCGGCAGACCTGAGAATGGCAGGACCGCCGCTGCGACGGTTGTGGGGCGGCCCACGACCGCACGAGGTGTCCATTCCGGAAGGCCGAGTGTCACAACTGCGGCCGAAAGGGACACATCGCCCGAGTATGCAGGCGCGGACGAGTCGAGGACAAGGGCAGTTCCAGCCATTCCCAGACGCACCAACGAAAGGCGGCCAGCACCAGGAAGGTCTCAGCCGGCCACAGCGCGGAAGGCGTGAACCGCGTGGGCCTGGAGCACCGGCGGTTCTTCATAGAGGTACTGTTGCAGAGGGTCCTAGTGAGGATGGAGATAGACTCGGGGTCTTCTTATTCCATCCTGTCCCAAAAAGAGTTTATGCGTATTCCCCCAGAGAAGCGGGCCATGAGATCCAATCTACGGGACGTGCAGGGAAATGGGATCCCAGTGTTGGGGGTGGGGAACTTCAAGGTGAAGTTCAAGAACTACTCTGAGAAACTGCCCCTAGTGGTCCTAAAAGGGGGGAGGTGCTGCCTTTTGGGAACGCAGTGGTTTGCTCCCCTGGGGATTGAACTGTCCGGCATTAACGCCATCGAGACTGACCCAATGCGGGACGTGTGCGACGCACACCCGGACGTTTTCAAGAAGGGGCTTGGGAAATACAAGGGGCCCCCGGTTTCCTTTGAGCTGGACCCAGAAATCCGGCCCATCCGCCTCAAGCCAAGGAGAGTGCCCTTCGCCCTCAAGGACAAGATTGAGGCGGAACTGGACAAATTGGTGGGGCAGGGGATTTTGGTTCCAGTTGACTCGGCGGAGTGGGAAACGCCGATTGTTACAGCCCTCAAGTCAAATGGGGAGGTCAGAATTTGTGCGGACTATAAATGTACGATAAATAAGGCCATTCGGCCAAATGCATACCCGGTGCCCGTGGTCAGCCATTTGCTGGCCACGCTACATGGGGGGAGGTTTTTTGCCAAGTTAGATTTGGCCCAGGCGTATCAGCAGCTCTCTGTAACCCCGGCTGCTGCCGCCGCGCAAACGATCGTAACGCACAAGGGGGCGTTTAAGGTAACGCGCCTTCAGTTTGGCGTGAATTCGGCCCCCGGAATTTTCCAGTCCCTCGTGGAACGCCTTTTAAAGGGGCTTCCAGGCGTCATCCCATACTTCGACGACGTGTTGATAACAGCGGGGAGCGAATTAGAGTTAGCCAAGAGGCTAGATGGGGTTCTCTCAGTGTTCGAGAGGGCAGGACTTCGATTGAGGAGGGACAAGTGCGTATTCTTCGTGAGGGAGGTAGAGTTCTAGGGTTTAAGGTAACCACGGACGGAATCAAACCCTCCGAGTCCAAGGTAGCGGCCGTGAGAGACGCCCCTCGCCCCACCGCGAAACCGGAGCTGCAGTCATTCCTAGGGCTCCTAAATTTCTATCACTCCTTCCTGCCTCGGAAGGCATCGGTCGCGGAGCCACTGCACGCGCTACTTAAGAAGGAGGCGGTTTGGCGGTGGGGGGACAAGCAGGAGGGGGCATTCAAGGAGCTTAAGTCACTCCTGTCTTCGGATTCGGTCCTGACCCATTTTGATCCGAAGAAACCAGTTTAAGGTTTCTGTGCTAGTCTGTGATGCGTCCCCGGTGGGGGTGGGGGCGGTCCTGTGCCACGTGTTGGAGAGCGGGAGGGAAGCCCCGGTGGCATACTACTCAAGGTCCCTCTCAAAAGCTGAGCGAAATTACGCGCAAACAGATAGGGAGGCCCTAGCAATAATCGCGGGAACCAAGAAGTTCCACAATTTCTTATACGGCCGTGAGTTTACGGTAGTGACGGATCACAAGCCGCTGCTGGGGATCTTCACTACCGGCAAACCAACCCCACAAATTCTATCCCCCAGGATGCTGCGTTGGGCCATTTTTCTCAACGCCTACCAATATGAGCTGGTCTATCGCCCAGGGAAGGAGATCTCCCATGCGGACGCCCTGTCCCGATCCCCTCTCCCTAGTTTAGGGGACCCCACGTGTGAGGTAGAGCAGGAACACCAAGTCCTGCTGATTGAGTCTCTCGACTCACCCCCAATTGTGCCGGCCGACCTCGCCAAGGCCACGGCGGCCGACAAGATCCTGGCCCAAGTTAGTTCCTGGGTAAGAAAAGGGTGGCCCACCTCTCCCCCCGAGGAACATTTCAAGCCGTTTTTCAGGCGCAGAGTAGAGCTTTCTCTGGAAAGGGGCTGCTTACTCTGGGGCCAGCAGGTGGTTATCCCAGAGAAACTGAGGGCCAAGGTGCTGAGGCTACTGCACACCAGCCACCCCGGGATCGTGCGCTCCAAGGCTCTGGCCAGGAGTTTCTTTTGGTGGCCCCAGATAGACGGGGACATAGAACGCCTAGTGGGCACGTGCGAGAGCTGCCAGAGCTCTCGGCCCGAGGACTCCCGGTTACCCCATAGGGAATGGGATATGGCCCGCGGGCCATGGTCCCGGATCCATGTCAACTTCGCCGGCCCTTTCAGCGGGTCCATGTTTCTCCTGGTAGTCGACTCCTACTCCAAGTGGTTGGAGGTAATCCCCATGAACAGCACGTCCTCTGCCGCAACCATTAAACAGTTGCGAAAGCTGTTTGCCTGCTTTGGCCTGCCCGACGTCCTTGTGAGCGATAATGCGAGTACCTTCACGTCGGCAGAGTTCAAGACGTTTATGGAGAGGAACGCCGTCAGGCACATAACCGCTGCCCCGTTTCACCCTGCCACAAACGGTCAGGTAGAGCGCCAAGTGCGCACTACGAAAGACGCACTGCGGCGCATGGGTCCCGGTGAGTTGAACCTGCATCTGTGCCAGTTCCTCATCTGCTACAGGACAACCCCTTTAGCGTCAGGTTTCTCCCCAGCTGAACTCCTCATGAGGAGGCGTCCGGTAACACTGTTTGACCGGATGGATCCATCCAGGGTGGAGGATGAAGGGAGAAACATAAGCATAGGGGGAGAGAGCTCCAAAAGTTTTGCGGTAGGGGACCGGGTTCACTGCAGAAACTACGCAGCCTCGGGGCCAGCGTGGGTGCCAGGGACAATTGTTGAGCAAACGGGGCCGGTATCCTACAGGGTCGAGACTAGTTCAGGTCTACTCTGGAGAAGGCATGCCGACCAACTCCGAAGGCGAGTCACCGGCAAGGGGGAATCAGCGTTAGGGTCCTCCCCCACCCGCATTACCCAAGGGGGAGACACAGAGGAGGATACTTTCAAAGAGAGGGATCAGTTTGATGATGATTATGAGTTGCAGTACCAGGGGGATGTAGCAGAGTGGTCCCCCACCCGTCCTAGCGAGAAGAGGGGTTTCAGTTCAGCCCCTGGTACTTCCAGTCCCCCTAGCCCTTTTGTTTTGGAGTATGCAATAGCTCCTGCCCCCCGGAGACCAACACCCCCAAGACAGGCAACAGGGGCGAGTCCGCCCACCACAGTCTCTAGAACGCCCGGACAGGCAGCGGGGGGTGGCGAGGCCACGAGGGCCTCTTCGTCGGTCCCGAGATTCGTACTGGGGGTCCCCAAACTCCTCAAGCGGCAGGCAGGGATTCACTTCCCAACTATTCATTCCATTCCCGTCCCCCAATGCAAGGGTACCTCAGACGCCACACCGAGCCACTAATGAGTCCCCCCTTTCCATTGCAGGGCAGGACTCCGCAGAACCAGGAGCCTCCGGCTCCCCTGTGTTAAGTCAGGCGGCCGCACGCCCCAGGCGCACATGCGGCAAGCCACAATGGTTGAGGGACTTCGTCCCATCCTAGGGAGGAGGGATGTTATGTATGCATGTACAATGTTACTTTAAATATATGAATGTAACCAGTCCACAATCACAATGTATCTCAGCTGTTAAGGAACGCGAGCAAGCCGCCCATAGAGGGCAGCTGCGAGCGTTCAGTCTCACATGGTCCACATTGCCCAAATCACAAACAGCCGCGGGAAATTCCCCACATGATCAGGAGCTACAGAAAACAACTGCAGAAGAGAAAACAACTGCAGAAGAGAAAACAACTGAAGAAGAGAAAACAACTGAAGAAGAGAGGCGTGACCTGGGCGAGGTCACGCCGGTAGCAGCCAATGAGCTACCGTGCAACAAGATTCAAATGTATTGTGTTATGGTATATAATGAGATGTATCTTCCCCATTACCTCATGTTCGTGCTGAGCATCACTGAATAAACCTGTGTTAGTCCTTCCTGCGACTCCTTCTTTGTCTTCCGTGCAAGACACTAAAGTAACAAATGCAAGCGCGGCGCCAAAATGGCCGCCGCGCTCTTTGCGGGCCCCCCCCACAGGACAGAGAATCCGGGTAGTTAGGGGCGTGGCCAGCTCCCTTATAAAAGGGGTGGCCACGAGGCAGCCGAGCTGCCATTTTACCTCAGCGACGGAGCGGAGAAGTCTTTTCCCCTGTGTCTCCGTCGCTCTTTAGCTTACCGGGAAGCCTTTTGGTAGCGATTCTTCCTTTTCGGCTTCCCTTTGCTTCAGTAGAGATGCCTTCGAAGAAGAAGGCAGCTTCGAGTGCGGCTCGCGCTGTTAGGAGGCGCAACCCAGGTCGGAGGACCGCGGTGCCGCCTCCTCAGCAGCCGCCTTCGCAGGCCCCGGCCGGGGCTGGCGGAATGGGGTCTATGGCCCCTTGGCCCGGAGTGGGCGAACAGAATGCGGGCGCAGAAGGGGTTCCGGCCCGCGGCCCGCGAGCGGTGGACACCGCTCCTGCACCTGCCCACCCTGTTGAGCCTGCTGCTCTTGGGTCGCAGCCTCCCCCTGGGTCCTCTAGCCTTGGGGGGTGGTGCGGCCCCCTGCCTTGGCAGGTTTCTCCACCGACCCTGCCGGGCTTCGGTGCTGGCCAATGGCCATATTCGGGTCCTGGGGTACAGGGACCTGTACCCACGCCTGGACCGGGCGGGCCGGCCGGCCCTTGGCCCCAGGTCGACGTGGCAGCCTTACTGGCCCGTATTGCAGCCCTGGAAGCGTCGTTGGCTTGGGCCAGTCAGGCGGGAGCCCCCTTTGGGGTCCCTTTTGCGGCGCTGTCGGCAGGAGGACAACAGCCGACAGGGAGGGTTGAGCTGCTGCAGGCGCGTGGCGCGGTTTCGCCCACTGCCTCGCAGCTCCCCAGTCAGCAGCCAGGTGCGGGTCAGGCCCCGGTGATGAGCTCTACGTCGGTCGTGAGCTCCGACGCCCCCAGTGGGCCGGAACCCCCGGTGGGGGCGGCCCGCGGGGGTGCAGCATGTGAGTATACGGTGCAAGCGAGTACACCCACACACATTCCCAATATGGGGGGGCTTTTCAATGGCCTTGGCCTCGCGCGGGTGGTGCAGGGGCCACGCTGTCGGCACCCCACCCGGCGACGACGACTGCCACCCTGAGCACTGGGGTGGGTACTTGTTCTTACACTGCGGGGAATGTTCTGGGGGTGGCTGGGCTAGCTCAGGCCCCTTTTCCTATGGCTGCGGTGCCTTTTTCGGCTTTGCCGACGGCGGGGTATTCCTTGCCACTGGGTGATCACTTGGCACAGACTACCAGAGAAAAGATATGGCGGGGGGAGTATGTAGATATCTTCTCACTCCTGAACAGAGAGCCCACCAAGGAAGAAAGGGAGGGACAGGATGAGAAGGACAAGGAGCAGGCACGTCGCCGTAAGCCGCCACGTACCTGGGCCAACTGGCTCCCTGCTTATTTAATATACATGGCGGTGTACTTGAGGGCGCGGCCGGATTTGGCTATTCCCATGGTCCAATATTTGGACAACATATATAGGGCGATGGTTGATTTCCCGGGTCCCTCGTGGTTAGCCTATGACGAGGAATTCCGTATGAGGATTCCCCTTCACCCCGAGATGAGATGGGATGAGCCGTGCCAGAGGCTTTGGCTTTTGTACATGACGCCCACACGCCCCGCCCCGGGAGACAGATACCATTGTGGACATGCGGTCCAGCGAGCAGCTCCAGCGCAGGTTACCCGCCAAGCGGCGGGGCAGGGGGTTCCAGCCCGCCTGCTGTGCTGGACTTTCTCGTCCAATGGTTCCTGTAATAGGAAGAATTGCAAGTACAGGCATGAGTGTCCCACATGTGCGGGCCCCCACGCAGCCTCCGCCTGTCCCAGGCCTGGAGGGACAAGGGGCAGAGGGAGGGGCGGACAGTGGGCTGGCAAGACTGCCACGGATGGAGCTGGTTCTCCAAAAGGCCCCCTCCCCAATTAATGTGGACATGCTGGAGCGTTGGCTCGCATCGTACCCGAAGGGGGAGGATGGGGAGTATCTCCTTCAGGGTTTTAAGCAGGGATTCCGTATCCCTTTCATGGGTGATAGGTCCCCTCAGGATGCCCCTAACCTTTTATCCCTCAGAGGGAGGGAGGACGTGGCCGCGGCCAGCATTAAAAAAGAGTTAGATGCGGGCAGGGTCGCTGGACCTTTCCCTGCACCCCCGTTTCCCAATCTTAAGGTGTCGCCACTGGGCTTGGTCCCCAAAAAGTCCCTAGGCGAGTTTCGCCTTATTCATCATTTGTCCTACCCAGCCGGCCGATCGGTCAATGATGCTATCCCTGATGACCTTTGTTCAGTCAGGTATACATCGTTTGACCATGCGCTGCGCATGGTGCGCTCGTGTGGCCCGGGTGCCCTGCTGGCCAAGTGCGACATTAAGTCGGCTTTTCGCCTTTTGCCAGTGCATCCGGGCGACTTTGAGTTGCTGGGTTTCAAATTTAAGGGTGAATATTATTTTGATAAGGCCATGCCTTTTGGCTGTTCCATATCATGCTCAGCCTTCGAGCGTTTTAGTACCTTCCTAGAGTGGGCTTTCGTCCGCAGGTCAGGGTCTCGGTCTGTAGCCCATTACCTGGATGACTTTTTATTCGGGGGTGAACGGGGCTGGGACACGTGCACACGTCTCCTCAACACATTTCAGACGCTAATGGAGGAACTCGGTGTCCCTTTAGCGCCCGAAAAGACCGAGGGCCCATCTACCAAGCTAGTATTCCTGGGGGTGGAGATTGACACAGTAGCGCAGGCTTCAGGTTACCGGGCGATAAGGTGTCCAGGATAGTGGCCCTTATCTCGGATTTGCTGGCCAAGCGCAAGGCATCACTGAGGGAACTGCAGGTGCTACATGGTCACCTCAATTTCGCTTGCAGGGTGGTTGCACCGGGCAGAGCTTTTGCCCGGCGCTTATGCGACGCCATGGCAGGGTTATCCAGGCCCCACCATAGAGTTAGGCTTACCCGGGGTATCAGGGCAGACATGTTTGTCTGGTGGCAATTCCTGAGGGAGTTCAATGGGGTCTCATTTTGGAGGTCTGACCTCCTGGCATCCCCCAATTTTCAGATCCAGTCTGATGCCTCAGGATCCCTGGGTTATGGGATGTACTTCAATGGGAAGTGGGCCTATGGTGGGTGGCCACCGGCCTGGGCAGGCACGGGTCGCCTGCGGGATCTCACATACCTGGAATTTTTCCCTATTCTGGGGGCTTTGATGCTATGGGGCGAGCAGTGGGCTAATTCGGTTGTGCATTTCTGGTGTGACAATGCTGCTGTTGTCCACATTGTCAATGCACAGACTTCCAAATCGCCCAGGGTTATGGAACTAGTGCGCCATTTTGTGTTGCGCTGCCTGCGCCTCAATGTCTTGTTCAGGGCCAGGCATGTTCCAGGGATTAATAATGATATTGCTGACGCTTTGTCCCGCCTGCAGATCTCCCGGTTCCGCGCCTTGGCCCCGGATGCGGAGGAATTTCCCTCGCCACTCCCGGACGAGATGTGGACTATTGGCAAGGAGAGGTGAACCGGGCGATTGGCCTGTCACTAGCGCCACGCACGCGTAAGGCGTATCAACAAGCATTCAATTCTTACAGAGCATTTTCTGCTCAATTTCACCTGCCAGAGACCTGGCCTATCCCGGTGGACCATGTTCTGCGGTTCATGGTTCACCTGCATGCACAGGGCCTCGCACCTCGCACCATAGCATCCAAGCTCTCGGCGTTGGCTTTTATGGCCAAAGTGGGAGGTCATGTGGACACCACCTCTGACTTCCGTGTGAGACATGTTTTGGAGGGGTGGGTGCGCGAGCGCGGGCGTTGCCCGGACGACCGGCACCCTATTTCCCCAGGGGTTCTTACCCAGTTGGCCCGGGGCTGGCCAGGCCTCTGTTTTGATCATTATGAGGCAGCCCTTTTCCATGCAGCCACAACGGTGGCATTTTTTGGAGCGCTCCGCGTCAGCGAACTCGTGATGCTGTCTAAGGCGGATGCAAGTTGTAGGGCACTGGAACTCGAAGATGTCTATGTCGCCAAAGACTGGGCTCAGTTGAGGATACGCTCCTCTAAAACAGATCAGCATGGCGTAGGCAGTGGTGTAAGACTGCTACGGTGTTCTTTGGCAGACATCTGTCCGGTTGGTGCCCTACAGGAGTACCTGGCACTGCGTGGCATGCACCACGGCCCGTTTTTCTGTCACCAAGATGGGTCTCCCCTTACTAAATTTCAGTTTTGGAAGGTGACAGGCAGAGCCCTCACCAGGGTGGGCCTACCAGGTGCCCGTTATGGCACACATTCATTCCGTATTGGTGCAGCCTCTACAGCAGCTGCTTTTGGGTACTCTGGGGCTGACATACGTAGCATGGGGAGGTGGGGCTCGCAATGTTTTCAGTTTTATGTGCGCCCACTCCCGCCATGAGTACCAATCCAGTCACCTTACCGCCTTTTTTCTCAATTTTCTTACAGACCCTGGGTGTCGTATTACACCAGTGACAGTATGGCTGGTGGGCCACAGCTATGTGCACAGGGCAGCGCGTTACGCTGCGGCGACAGAGTGGGGACCCCGACTGGGACTGGGTGAACACGCCAGTCTCACATGGCATGGTAAGCCTGGGATGTTATGGCGGGAGCTGCTTGCCTTTCCTTTTTTCTGGCCTGGGTGCTGACCCGCCTGACATTCTCATCATCCACCTGGGGGGCAATGATTTGGGCCAGGTCACCGGCTTATCGCTCAAGCATGCGATTTGCGAGGACCTCGCCTACTTGCATTATGTCTGGCCTGCCACAACCCTGGTTTGGTCGGACATTGTCCCGCGCCATTCTTATAGAGGGGGCGTTAACCTCCTGGCCCTTGACCGCGCTAGGCGCACGGTCAATAGGGCGGTGGCGCGGTTTCTTGCCGACAGGGCTTGGGGACGGGTCAGTCATCACCCCGCTATTAGCCTACAAAATTATGACTTGTACGCAGGGGATGGGGTCCATCTGTCGCGAGGAGGTATGGACCTCCTGTTGGGTGATTGGCGAGCAGGCCTGTTGACCGAGCTGACGGTCTGGGGGGGGGGCGTCAGGCCTTCTTTGAAGCCCCTCCGTGTGGCGGGCAGCACTGGTAAGGTAAACAGTATGACCCACAGGTATCCGGCAGGTTCGCAATTGACTGGACAACACTAGACAGGAATAAATTAGTTAAACGTTGTCCGGTCAACGATGAACCAGGCGACGGGGTGATGACGATAGCTAACCAGCATGCATCACCCCGTGATTTCACGGATCCGCGTCAGAGGGTGGGGTCATGAGTTAGATATTGACTACGGTCAACAATTTGTTTGTTGTCAACAAACAAATTGATACAAATTGATACATTGTAGCCAACTGCCGTTGGCAATTTTGGGGTGGTACCTTACCAGTGTTACGTCGGCCTGCTTGCCTTAAGAATTATGATTGGTCGTTTTACCAATACAAATTTATAATTCGGACTAGGGCATTGAATCAATAAATGTGGCCCGATGCTGTTATCCACTTTCAATGTTGTCTGTGTCCGTTATTGGGGGGTGCGCCTGCAATGCAAGCGCGGCGCCAAAATGGCCGCCGCGCTCTTTGCGGGCCCCCTCCCACAGGACAGAGAATCCGGGTAGTTAGGGGCGTGGCCAGCTCCCTTATAAAAGGGGTGGCCATGAGGCAGCCGAGCTGCCATTTTACCTCAGCGACGGAGCGGAGAAATCTTTTCCCCTCCACCCCCTCCCTAGTTAACAGTGTGATATTTTGGTCGCTTCGGGGCCGGGTGGGAATTTTTGGCTGGGACCCATATTGGCTTCCGGGTCCTGGCTTTTTTGCCCATCCCACACTGTTGCTATGGTTTGATATAGGGGTCTTCTTTTTTTTTTAAATTTTTTTATTAAGTTTTTAATAGACATACAGAAAAAGAAAAGAAAACATTAACAGTACATTAACAATACATTACACTAACAAGTCCATAATATCATACTAACAAACATTACTATATGCTAGCACATAACAATATCTATATTCATTAAGTACTATTTAACCACCAAATATTAAGAACCATTATTTCAAAGTCCAAAATAATAGAAAGAAACTTTCTGTACTACCACTAATCTTTTTAACCAATAAAAAAACACCCTGTGAATATATACAATGCCCGGAGAGTTTATTTTCTACTCAGCTCCAGAAACTTCTTTGAGATGGTACTGGTCCTGAACTATCACCTGCCATAGTAGAGTGATCCACGAACGGTTTCCATATATTCCAAAATCTATTCTCTTTTAAATTATCTCTTTTGACTTTAATCTCCCATGTCAATTTATCGTTCAATGCTAAACTCCACATTTCTTTATACCATTCTCCAACCTGAATATCTACATCGTTTTTCCAATTTCTGGCTATACATTGTCTACCCGTTGTCAGTACAATTTCCAGTAATTCTTTTTCCTCCTTGTTTAAACCCAGATCTTCCACATTCGTTAAAAGAATAGTACCCGACACCAACTTAACACTTTTACCCAATATTTCACCAAATTCATTTTCTATTCTTCCCCAAAAATCCCTTATTTTTTTACAACTCCACCACATATGTTCATATGTTCCATCAAATTCTTTACATCTCCAACATAACTTATCTCTTTTATTATCCATCTGGTAAAGTCTTAATGGTGTCAGGTACCATTGCCACAACATCTTGAAATTATGTTCTTTAATTCTTACAGACATTGTTCTCATAATTCTCTTTTTCCATTTATTTTTCCATTCAATCTCCCCAATTTTTATATTCAAATTTTGTTCCCACTTCCGTTTCAAATCCTCCTGTGGATCTGCACCTCTATTCAATATATTATAAAGCTTACTTACAAGACCCTTAATACTACTTTCCCCTTTTCTAATCTTCCTTACCAATTCCTCAAATTCCGTAAGTACTCTATCTGACCCTAGTTCTCTTTTATATTTTTTATTCCAATTGTCCACCTTTAACTTCTGAAACCAATTCAAATTTAGTATCTCAAACATTTTTTTCCGCTCGGCATCAACATCACATGCTTTTAACCAATCCTTCAGTAACAACGTCCCATTTTTATCCAATATTTCTATTTTTTCTTTGTCTAATTTTATTGGGAAACACATCATATCAGTCAATTCCAAGATTGGGGAGAGATTCGGAACCATATCTTTTTTTACCTTCTTCCACACCTCCATGAGACCTTTCATCATAATATTATTTGACCTTTTCACCTTATCCTTCATTCCCAGAAAATTCAAGTTTCCAATATTTCTGTATTCTTTCATTTCCAATTGTTCCCAAATTACCTTTTCTCTTGCCAAGATCTTCACAACATTCTTGACTTGAAATGCTTGGTAATATACTAACAGATTTGGCATACCCAACCCCCCTTTTTTCTGAGACAAATACCATAGTTTCTTTGGAAGCCTAGATTTTTTTCCTCCATTACAAAAATCATTAAACATTTTTTGAAACTCATTAATTTCTTTCTCTTTTAAGTGGATCGCGAGCGTATCAAATAAAAAGTTAATCTTTGGTAACAGTATCATTTTACACATAGCAATCCTTCCGAACCATGACAGCTTTAACTTCTGAAGTTCTCGTATTTTATTCCTAAATTCAATTCTCAAGCTGTCATAATTCAATCGTTTAAGTTCTTCTAATTTGTTTGAAATAATTATCCCTAAATACTTCAACTTATCTTTGATTTGTATATTAAGTGTCGACACCGTCCTACCCATCTCGCTCAATTTCAAATTACACAGCATCAATTCAGATTTATCCCAATTTATCTTTAATCCAGTTATAGCTTGAAATACTTGTAGATGATCTTTAATCCTGTCCATTACCTGTTCCGGGTGCTTCACCATAAGCAATGTATCATCAGCGTACATACTCACTTTATTACCCATAATCCCTTCTATATTTGAATCCTCCCTTATACTTTTAGCTAAAATCTCCATTGCCATTATAAACAAGATAGGAGATAATGGGCAACCCTGCCTAGTGCCTGCCTCTAACTTTACCACATCCGTGAGCTCCTCGTTTACTCTAACCCTGGCATTTCCTTTTTGATATAGTAAATCTATAACCCTATTAAATTTATCTCCAAACCCATATTTTCTAACTATTTCCTTAATTGAAGACCACTGCAATGAATCAAATGCCTTAAAAATATCCAATGATAGTAATCCCACTTTTTCCTTTGTTTGATTGACATTGTCTATTAAATCTAATACCCTTCTAGTCAAATCCGCCATGTGTCGTCCTTTTAGAAACCCAACTTGATCAACATTTATATATTCCCCCATAAAACTATTTAAACGATTAGCCAATATTGCCGTGAAGATCTTCGCATCTTGATTTATAAGCGAAATTGGTCTGTACGAATCCACTCTTTCCAAATTCTTACCAGGTTTTGGCAAAAGAACAATTGTGGTGTTATACCATGAAGTCGGGATTGATCCTCCATCTAGTATATAATTATATAACTTCACCAATTTCGGGACCACCACCTCTTTAAATTCTTTGTAAAACTCTGTTGATAATCCATCATCCCCCGGGGCTTTCCCTATCTTCAATCCGCTTATTACCCCCTTAACCTCTTTGTCAGTTATCTTTTCCTCCATTTTCTCCCTATGCTCTTGTTTTATCCCATTCCCTAACTGCCTCTCCAATATCCTTTTAAGCTTTTCCATATCTATTTCTTTTTTTGCATATAACACCTGGTAAAATTCCCTAACTATTTTACATTTATCGCTATTCTTATTACACCTTGAACCCTGCCTGTCGACTAACACCCCAATTTCTCTTTTTTCCCTTTTAACCTTAGCTGCTCTTGCTAATAGTTTTGAGTTCTTATTACTAAATTCAAAATATTCTCTGTTTAAATAAATCAAATCTCGTTTAACTTTATCAATATCTTTACCCATTTCTTCTGCCTTGAGTCCTTGTAGTTTCAAGAGAATTTTTTTATCTTTACTTTTTGCGTGTTCTTCCTGTAATTGTTTTATTTCCCTTTCTTTTTCTATATGTTCTGCTTTATACTTTTTATATTTGAGGCTTGCCAATTTTATGCTTTCCCCCCTAAAAACTGACTTCATGGTATCCCATACAATGTTAAAATTAACCTCATTATTATCGTTCCATTGCCAACTTTCTTTCCAGCTTTCCACAATTGCCTCTTTGCTTTTCTGATCTTTGAACAAATTAGGATCGTACCTCCAATTTCTAACTCTTTGAATATTTTTTGGTACTTTCAATTCCAAATATACTTTAGCATGATCCGATTCCTTAATAATCCCAATTTCCGTACCTTCTATATCCCCAATTAAGTTTTCCGACAGAAAAACATAATCTATTCTCGAGTAGGTCCCATGTACATGCGAAAAAAAGGAATATGCCCTTTCCAAGCCTTTAAACTCTCTCCACGAATCCTTCAAACCCATAACTTTCATCCATTTGTCCATCGCCTTCCCTTTCACACCCATTCCACTTCTAGCTATGTTTGTGCAATCTATTCCTGACCTGATCAAATTAAAATCACCAGCCACAATAGTTTTTGCAACGTTTTCCAACTCCACTATTCTCCGAATTTTTTCAAGAAACACTACTTGGTGGTCATTCGGAGCATAAATATTTACCAACAATATTTCCTCATCCTCCAATTTTCCTCTTAACAACAAATACCTACCCTCTTGATCAGCAATCTTTTTTGTGATTTCAAATCCTAACTTTCTAGAAATCATAGTTGCCACCCCTCTTGCTTTAGATGTTCCAAACGCCATCTCATAGTGTTGCATCCAACCCAGATAAAGTTTATTCGTATCTTTTGATTTCTGATGTGTTTCCTGTAAAAATAAAATATCTGGTCTATCTTTTTTCAACGCCGATTCCAGCCTCCGTCTCTTAAGAACAGAACCTGTACCTTTCACATTCCACGATATTATTTTAATACTACCCATAACCAAATTCTTCTCCCAACTTTAAACTCTCCATCGGGCGTGCCACCAAGAACCCTACACCATACCCACTACATAAAACACACATTTTCACTCTCCCCACCTTCCAACGAAAAGTCGCCTCTGTCAACCAAGGAGGGGAGAGGGGGGACCTGCAAGATGCGCCCTACTGCCGGTGCTATGCGCTATTTACCCATTCTACCTCTATTAGGTAATTAAGATTACTACTATCTAATGCTCATTATTCCTTACCTATCTCCTCCTCCACCATAATCAAGGACGGCTCCTCCTCCTCCTCCCCTCACTGTGGTGTTCCACCTGTTGCCCCACCGGGCTCCTCCCTCCCATATTCCCTCCCCAAAGCTCCAGAATCCGTCATTTCCTTCTTAAGATTTTTCCATTCCTCCGAATCTACTTGTACCAATCCCAACAAACTCAAGTATTCCAATGGATTAGTGCCTTCATCAATAACTTGCATTCTTTTATCATAGAAAAAGCGCAATTGTTGTGGAAATCTCCAATTATACCTTATATTTTTACTCATCAATAATTTAGTAACAGGCCTCATCTTATACCTCCATGTTCTTTCTTTTAATGAAATATCATTGTAGACTTCTACATCTGAACCATCAAATTTCAACGCGTCTGAACCAACTCTTTTCAGATGAGCCATTACTTTTAATTTATCTGCCCAATTTGCAAATTTAACCAACACATTTCTTTGAACCACTCTCCCTCTTCTTGGACCCACCCGGAATACACTTCCTAAATCCTCCTGAACAAATTCCTTCCCCATTTTTAAACCATTTAACCACTGAACCACCCTCTCTCTTAACAAATCCGGAGTGCGTTCCGGCACCTGACGGATCAGAATGTTCTGCTTTCTCATCATATCTTCAACAGCAGTTTACTGTATTGGGACCAAAGACAACAGGACAGCCGAAGGGTTGGCTTAACACAGGTTTATTGCTTGGGGATCTGGTGGAGCATGAGGTAATGGCGGTGATACATCTCTTTATATACAGTAGGGTTATACATTTGAATCTTGTAGCACGGTAGCTCATTGGCCGCTACCTGCGTGGCCTCGCCCAGGCACGCCTCTCTTCAGTAGTTCTTCTTTCCTGCTGCTGAATGCGGGGAAGGTTTTCCCGCGGCTGTCCGTGATTGAGCAATGTGAACCATGTGAGATTGAACGCTCGCAGCTGCCCTCTATGGGCTGCTTGATCGCGTTCCTTTACAGCTGCAATACATTGTAATTGGGGTGGTTACATTCTGACAGTACAAGACATGCATACACAACATCCCTCCCCCCTAGGATGGGACGAAGTCCCGCAACCAATGTGGCTTGCCGCACATTCGCTTGGGGCGTGCTTGCGCCTGCCCTAGTACCGGAGAGCCTGTGATCCCTGACTCCGTGGGTGCTTGTCCTGCAACGGGAAACGGGGATTCATTAGTGGCTCTGTGGGGCGTCTGTGCCTGCCTTGCGTTGGGGGAAGGGAATGGGATGAACAACTGAGAAGTGAACCCCTGTCTGTTTCCCTCGGACCCCGGGGACCCTCTGATCGTGAACCGCGGGACCGATGAGGATGCCCTTGTGGTTCTGCTCCCTTCTGTCCCCCGCTCAGGGGACCTTGAGGCTGTGGCGGACGGCCCCGCCGTTGCCTCCTGTCTTGGGGGTGTCGGTCTCCGGGAAATTGGTGCTATGTTGCATTCTAACTCACAGGGGCTACTGGGACTGGAAGTACCAGGGGCTGAACTGAAACCCCTCTTTTCGCTAGGACGGGTGGGGGACCACTCCGCTAACTCCCCCTGGCACTGTAAATCAAGGTCTAAACTTCTTGGGGAATCTGTATTTCTGGGATGCTCCCGGGGGATGTGTGTGGGATCGGGGCTCTTCCTTTCCGCCGCAAACTCCCGCAAAAGATTTCTGAGGATCGATTCCCTTTCCTCCCCCCTTAGTGGGGACTCCCTTTCCTCCCCCCTTGGTGGGGACCCATGTTCCCCTTTCCCTCCCCCTTGGGTTAAACGGGTGGGGGAGTACCCTAACACTGATTCGTTGCTACTCTCGTCTTCGTCCTGCTTTCCGGGGACCCTCCGCCTGAGTTGATCCGCGTGCCGCCTCCACAGGAGGCCTGTATTGGTCTCCACGCGGTATGAGACGGGGCCGGTTTGTTCTATTACAATGCCGGGCACCCAGGCTGGTCCCCCGCTGGCGTAGTTCCTGCAATGCACGGGGGCGCCTATGCTAAAACTCTTTGAGGAATCCATCTCTACATTTCGCCCTTTGTCCTCCACTCTGGTGGGGTCTAGCCTGGAGATTACCGTAGCCAGCTTCCTGCGCATTAGTAACTCCGCGGGGGAGTATCCTGACGCTAGTGGGGTGACCCTGTACCTTAGCAAGAACTGACATAGTTGTCGGTCTAGATCTCCGGAGCCCATGCGCCGCAGCGCGTCTTTAGTGGTGCGCACGAGGCGCTCTACTTGGCCGTTGGTGGCCGGGTGGAAAGGGGCGGAGGTGACGTGCCGAATGGCGTTGAGGTCCATGAATTCCCTGAACTCGGCGGAGGTGAAACAGCTAGCGTTATCGCTGACGAGGGTGTCGGGTAAACCGAACGTGGAAAAGACCCTCCGTAACTGTTTAACTGTGGTGGCCGAGGAGGTGCTCGAGACTGGGATGACCTCCAACCACTTTGAGAACGCATCCACCACTAGGAGGAAAAGCGTTCCCCTGAACGGCCCTGCAAAGTCTACGTGTACCCAGGACCAGGGCCCCCTCGCTGCGTCCCACTCTCTATGTGGCAGACGAGCCTCTTCTGGCCTGGAGCTTTGGCACGCTTCGCAAGTGCCGACCATGTGCTCGATGTCGGCATCTAGCTGGGGCCACCAGAAGTAGCTACGGGCTAGTGCCTTAGAGCGGACGATTCCGGGGTGGCTGACGTGCAGCAGTTTAAGCACCCTCGGCCGGAGGGACGTGGGGATCACTACCCGCTGTCCCCACAAAAGGCAACCCCTCTCTAAGGACAATTCTAATTTCTTTTTGAAAAATGTGTCGAATTCCGCTGCTGGGGAAGACACGGGCCACCCTTTCTGTACCCAGGAGGAGACTGTGGCTAACGTTTTGTCCTTGCCGGTCGCTTTGGCGATGTCGGCCGGTACTACTGGAGGGGCGTCTAGGACCTCTATCATTAAAACCTGGTGGTCTCTCTCTTCCTCGCCCACGTGGCAGCAATCCCGGGGAATGGGGGACCTCGACAGGGCATCCGCATGGCTGATCTCCTTTCCGGGCCGGTATACCAACGCGTGCTGATACGCGTTGAGAAAAATAGCCCACCTGAGCATTCTCGGGGACAGGATTTGGGGTGTGGGCTTATCTGCGGTGAAAATGCCTAGCAAGGGCTTGTGGTCAGTCACTATGGTGAAGGGGTGGCCATACACGAAATCATGAAATTTCTTGGTCCCAGCAATTATCGCTAGTGCTTCCCTGTCTGTCTGGGCGTAGTTTCTCTCCGCTTGGGACAAGGACCTAGAGTAAAACGCTATCGGGGCCTCCCTCCCGTTCTCCAGCACGTGGCATAACACCGCCCCCACCCCCACCGGGGATGCATCGCAAATCAGGACCACTGGGCGTTTGGGATTGAAGTGGGTC
Source organism: Bradypodion ventrale (assembly GCA_035047345.1). Taxonomy (NCBI): domain Eukaryota; kingdom Metazoa; phylum Chordata; class Lepidosauria; order Squamata; family Chamaeleonidae; genus Bradypodion; species Bradypodion ventrale. Next base: position 78,359,627 of record JAWDJE010000002.1, on the reverse strand, counting down.
AGTACAGCATCTGATGCCAGGAGTCGCTTCAGGTCATTGAAAGCCTTCTCGTGGTCGTCGCCCCACTTCCATGCCTCGTCCTTTTTTAACAATTTGTGTAGCGGTTCCGCCACGGCTGCCTTCCGAGGAAGGAAGGAGTGGTAGAAGTTGAGCAGCCCAAGGAACGACTGCAGCTTGGGCTTGGAGGTGGGGCGAGGGGCCTTTTTGATGGCGGCCACCTTGGATTGGGATGGCCGTATTCCCTCGGGAGTAATGCGGAACCCTAGGAACTCGACCCCGGTTGCGAAGAAGACTCATTTGTCCTTTCGCAACCGCAACCCCGCCTTTTCGAATTTTTCTAGGACTCTTCCCAACCTTTCTGCCAATTCTGCCCGGTTGCCCCCCGTAATCAACACGTCATCAAAGTATGGCAACACCCCCTCTAGTCCCTTTAGGAGGCGTTCCACGAGTGATTGAAAAATCCCGGGCGCCGAATTCACGCCGAATTGGAGGCGCGATACTTGGAACGCCCCTTTGTGTGTGATTATGGTCTGCGCAGCAGCCGCGGCGGGGGTGACCGGGAGCTGCTGGTAGGCTTGGGCCAGGTCGAGTTTAGCAAAACACCTCCCCCCGTGCAACCTGGCCAACAAGTGGCTGACTACCGGCACCGGATACGCATTAGGGCGGATCGCCTTATTGATGGTGCACTTGTAATCAGCGCATATGCGGACCTCCCCGTTGGCCTTGAGTGCTGTTACAATTGGAGTTTCCCACTCCGCAGAGTCAACAGGAACAAGGATCCCCTGGCCCACCAACTTGTCCAATTCCGCCTCTATTTTGTCTTTTAGGGCGAAAGGCACCCTGCGCGGTTTAAGTCTGATTGGACGCACTCCAGGGTCCAGGTCGAAAGTCACTGGGGGGCCCTTGAACTTTCCGAGTCCTTTCTTAAAAACTTCGGGGTGCGCCTCACACACGCTCTGTATTGGATCAGTCCCGGCGGCGTGTATTCCCACGGCGTGCACCCCCCCGATGAACAACCCCAGGGGCTGAAACCATTGAGTCCCGAGGAGGCTGCATTTACCTCCTTTGAGGACGACTAGGGGAAGCGTTGCAGTGCGCTTTTTGAACTGGACCTGGAACTTCCCAACCCCCAGTACCGGGATGCGGTTCCCTTGCACGTCCTTTAGTGTGGCCCTCAACGCCTTGAGCTTGGGCCGCACGTGGGGGGGTATCTTTAGGAATTCTCCCTGGGAGATAATAGAGTAAGAAGAACCCGAGTCCACCTCCATCCTAACAGGGGCCCCTTGTATTACTACCTCGACGAAGTATCGGGGATGCTCCGTGGAAACGCTGAAAACCGGGGCGTCGTCCTCGCTGTCGTCGGAGATGCGTCCGACGCCGTCCCGCTTCCTCGTGGTCCGGGTGCCGTGGTCCTTGGGCCTCGTGGTGCTATCCTGCCTCGCCGAGCGGTCTGGGGAGCTCCTCTTGGCCTCTCGCCGCTTCCGGCAGACCTTGGCGATGTGCCCGCGCCGGCCGCAGTTGTGGCACTCGGCCTTGCGGAACGGGCATTTGGCGCGGGCGTGGGCGGCGCCGCAGCCGTCGCAGCGCCGGCCCTCCTTTTGGACCTTCCGGACATCGTCGTCATTGTCGCCGTCCTCCGTGGTTGAGTCCGAGGCTCGCCGGGCCGCGCGCACCGAGCTCTCTGCTTTGGCGGTTTTCGGCCGCCAGTCCTGGAGCTCTTGCACGCCGGCCGCCGTGGCTTCCGCGGCCTGCGCTGTGTCGAGGACCGTTTGCCACGTGGGGGGCGGCTCCTGCTTCATCAGCGCGCGCTGGGTTTCGGTGTCCCTCAGGCCGCAGAGCAGGCAGTCGCGGAGGGTGACTTCTGGGGTCTCCCATTTGCAGGGGCCGGCGGCCAGCCGCAGGGCCGCGGCGAACTCGGCGACCGATTCCCCGGGCGCTTGGACTCGCCTCCAGAACGCGCTCCGAGCGGGGAACATCGCTATCGCGGGCCGGAGGTGGGCGCGCAACACAGCCAGAAGCTCTTTGGCTTTGTAGTCGCTCACCCTCCTCGGCGCGATCAGGTCCACCAGAGTCCTCTTTGTCTCGTGTCCGAGCATGCGGACGAAGATGGCCCTCTTCTTGTCCTCATCTGAGACTTCGAGCTCCACCAGCGCTCCGTTGAAGTCTATCTCAAACAGCTCCAAGTCTCCCGGCTTCCTGATCTCGTAGCCGGCGCATGTCTTGGTCCCGTGGGCAGCCATTTATCCCACCTTCGTCGCCAGTTTACTGTATTGGGACCAAAGACAACAGGACAGCCGAAGGGTTGGCTTAACACAGGTTTATTGCTTCGGGATCTGGTGGAGCATGAGGTAATGGCGGTGATACATCTCTTTATATACAGTAGGGTTATACATTTGAATCTTGTAGCACGGTAGCTCATTGGCCGCTACCTGCGTGGCCTCGCCCAGGCACGCCTCTCTTCAGTAGTTCTTCTTTCCTGCTGCTGAATGCGGGGAAGGTTTTCCCGCGGCTGTCCGTGATTGAGCAATGTGAACCATGTGAGATTGAACGCTCGCAGCTGCCCTCTATGGGCTGCTTGCTCGCGTTCCTTTACAGCTGCAATACATTGTAATTGGGGTGGTTACATTCTGACAGTACAAGACATGCATACACAACAAGCATCTATCCTCATTTCTTGTAAGGGGTCTTCTTATGTTTCTACTGTTGACTTTGGTCACATTGGCGGGTAGCACTGGTAAGGTAAACAGTATGACCCACAGGTATCCGGCAGGTTCGCAATTGACTGGACAACACTAGACAGGAATAAATTAGTTAAACGTTGTCCGGTCAACGATGAACCAGGCGACGGGGTGATGACGATAGCTAACCAGCATGCATCACCCTGTGATTTCACGGATACGCGTCAGAGGGTGGGGTCATGAGTTAGATATTGACTACGGTCAACAATTTGTTTGTTGTCAACAAACAAATTGATACAAATTGATACATTGTAGCCAACTGCCGTTGGCAATTTTGGGGTGGTACCTTACCAGTGTTACGTCGGCCTGCTTGCCTTAAGAATTATGATTGGTCGTTTTACCAATACAAATTTATAATTCGGACTAGGGCATTGAATCAATAAATGTGGCCCGATGCTGTTATCCACTTTCAATGTTGTCTGTGTCTGTTATTGGGGGGTGCGCCTGCAATGAAGTTCAGGAAATATGGATTAGTCCTTACCAGTGCTGTTTGCCTTAACTCAGTTAAACAAAGTTATAAGTTAATAATAAAGTGGCCCAATTTTAAAACCAACACAGGTGTCTGTCTCTTGATTTGGGGGTGGTTCTGGCAATATTGACCTCTGCAAGTCCCAGTCCTACCAAGGTATGATTGCAACACATGACATCATCTGAATTGTGGGGGACAGCACCACCAGTAGGATTTCTGCCATTTTGGTATAAACATTGATGTATTAGAGATCTCTCATTAGATAACAGTATTTTCATACAGAGAACAAACCTAGCCCCAAGGAAAACCTTGAGTGCTTTGCTTCTCAGCAAGTAATGGCTATCATACTGTACAGGGCATATATGAAAAGAGGAGGACAAAGAGTATGAGGTAAACCCAGTGGAAGAACAAGAACCTTGCATTTCCCTCGACACCTGAAGTAGTGGTGGTGGTGGTGGAGGAGGGAGGAGGAGAAGAAGAATGGTTATCATGAACAAACTGTGTATAACTTAAGAAGAGGGATTATTTACAGAAGAACAAAACAGTGAATATCCAACATAGCATACAGGATCCAAATCTACAAGTTTCTGTCCATATAATAGGCTTCCTGTCACTTACGATAATCAAAAATAGCCCTTTTCCAGATAACTTGGGTATACTATTAACAAGAAAGTCTTCTCAGTTGTGGTACATCAGACATGGAGCACCTATATTGAAATCATGTTGGTACTAGGTGAAAACGTTTTGTATGGCAAAGCATTTTAAATCTAGGGCCTCTCTGGTCCACTCTGGTGGGATGGACAGATGTTCTCAGGGTGATGCGGTCTCTTAAGTATCCTTTTTGCTGGAGGAACTCCACTTAGGGGACACCTGAATGAGGCTCCTTTCATGTCCCCAGGATCTTTTCCCACCATAGTGGTCCCTATTTATCTGCTTGCAATTTCTTGGATTTTGATTGCTATGTTTAGATGGCATTACCTTTACCTATCTGTTGTTGTTTTTTGTGATGTTGCTCCTTCTTTTATCTTGATGTAATACTTTAAATGTTTGTCCTCTTAATTTTTAAATCATTTCAATTATGACTGTATACAGCTCTGATATCATATATGAATGATTTTTTTAAAAAGTTATAATACATTTAAGGAAATGTTAATTTATTCCCATGGTTCTTCATGTTATGTGCCACATTCCAAGGTTCAGGTCCTTTCATTATAGAAATATTATTAGCATAACATGTGAAAACAGCCTCAGTACGAGGAAACTTTGGGCTTTCTGGTATGTGCCAACATGCCAGATGTTCGTATTTGACAACAGAGTTCAATGGCAGCCTCCAACTTAGTGTGTTACCTCACACTTTCACATATACTAAAGATATGCATCAGAAGTAATTGCACTAGAATACTGAGGCAATCCAACCAAATGCAGGCTGTAACTGGGATCTGTCTTCAGATATGAAGATATGGTTCATAGGCACAGCTGAGCTAACCAAAACTATGCCTAATACAGGGTTGCATACTGTTTTCACATGTGATGCTAACAATAGACCTCTTTGAGATAAATCTTGAGCAATGTGATTGTAGATTACATAGCTGTGAATTTCCAACACAAGAATTTTCTTGAAACTGTGGAACCCATGCAAATGTTTACTAGCATATTGGAAAAATTACTATTGGGAGGTGACGTAGTTGGGAGCACATGGACAGCTGTTTTCTAGGCCTACCTGCATTCCACACAAAGATCGGCCAAGGGTTCTGCTTATATGGTTAGATGGCCTGGTCTTGATCATGAGGGCTCTGTGAGAATATTCAGCCAGATACAGATGCAGAACATTTTGCTGACCTTCATATTTAATGCACAAAGATATAAGACACAGTTGGTCATATGGAGAGTGGCACTTGCAGGTCCACATCCCATCTCTGCTTTAAGTCATCTCATTCATGGGTGAATACCTGCATAGGGATTCTTTGTAGCTTAAACAAGAATAATAAAGTGCAGATGTATTCAGTTTGAATGGAAAATGATGCCTTTGCGAGTTGAATACAAGACTAACACACATATGATTTACCAGTCAAATTATTACAAGTTATTACTCTAACGCAGTTCCACAACCCTAGCTGAAAATCTTTATATACTTATAGGAGGGCAGTGGGGTATGGGACAGGGAGGACAGTGAAACTTGTGTGGAGCTGGTGTGAGAACCACCACTTTTGGTGGTAAAAGCTGTCTTTTTAATGCATTCTTCAAAAGCATGTCTTGACAGCATACATTGAAAAATTAACACACTTACTTGTCACACACTGCAACTGTCTTTCAGGGTTATATGCTTCAGTTTATTGTTTCAATACTGTCATAGTCTTGCTCTTCCACAGCATGCATTTATTGCATGGAAATCTCTCAAAGCCATTAATCTGTCTGACACCACTAAGAAACATGAGCATAGGCTAGGAAGCACAATGTCATGTCATCATTTAAGCTGAAATTCCATTTGCTTATTTTTAACCAAAAATTTGCTTTTGCTGGTTGTGCTGATGGTGGCAGTATATGAGTTGAGCAAAACCTATTACTCACACACAACCATGATTTCACATAGAACACTGTGCCACACTCAGTATTCTGCTCGCTGAGTGCTCTCTGTTTGGCTGCAAAAACAATTTCATTGAGTTATGTTGTTTGGACAACACAATTTATTGACCCTTCCTTTTAGCCACTGGTTGCATTTTGAAAAAGGCTGGATGGTACAGTTACTTTGCCATCTGTGTCAGCAGTTAGAAAACATGAAGATGATGGTCATAATTCTTAGTGACAGCCTATATCCTCGTATCTAATAACAGCTGCCAAAAAAAAAAAACACCTGCCGATGCTCCTTGAATTCTTTATGTGTTACAGATTGCAAAGAAAGAAATTGCCGAATAACAAAAACAAAAACTAAAGCAACAAAAACAAAGATCCATCATCTGAAGGGACTCTGGTGTGCAAATGTTATTTACTCATGTTAAGGGCAAGACGGAACCGTAACAAGCTACCCATCAAAATATCTGATCAGCAAAGACACAGTCAGAACCACTGTCCCTGATGGGCCACGTTATTTCAAAGTTCTGGCAAAGATGAGAAATGAAATAACATCAAATATTTTCTTTCATAGAATTCCTTTGGGTCCTAATCCTGCAGTATTTATCAAATCAAAACAGCATTTTTTAACAACTCCACAGTGAGTAACAACATCTCAGTTCATGAAGTTTAATGCAGATGCTGTCAGACCAGAAGGGTAAGAATCATAAAATGGATTAAATCAAAAAGAAAGAAAGAAAAACTAAAACAAAACAAAACAAACTCCCCAAAATCAGCATGATATGATTCATATTTTACAGCATGTAGCATTTTCTCCCTGAACTCATTTCAGGAAAAGCCTTCCAAGGAAGAAGACAATAGCAAGGGAGACTTGTTTTTCTGCAATGTTAAAGTGCAAATTATTTTTTTAAGATGTATTTATTTTTGAAAGAAAAACCATAGCTCTCATTAAGTGTCCTTTGTAATGGCAATTTATTACACACAATTTAGAGTGAAGGTGTTGTCATGCATACAAGGTTGCTATCTTTCTGCTTATCCAAGATGCTTAATGTAGCATAGGAATCTTTCCCCAGCATTGAAGTTTTTTTAATACAACCTTGCAAGGTAAGGGTAGGGCACTTCTTGTAGCAAAGAATGTTATTTTATGACAGTTCTCCTGCCTGGCCATTTAAAATATCATTTTTCATAGTGATTTTGTGGAAAGACTACTATCAGCTGTCGCTTTGAATTTTGCTAAATGGTTTCCCAAACATTCCACTGGAAGCAGAAAATGTTGTTATTCTGGCTTCAAAGAAGGGCTTGGACATTTTTATATTGACTTATGGTTTCAATAGTTATTAAATAAACTGGCTTTCCAATGCCAAATCGTCTGTTGAATATCAACTAGAGATAAAGAAGTGTTTAAACTAAGAACAAATAGAACTGGGGTATCAGTGGTTTTTGTCCATTTGTTCATTGATTGAGTCATCATTCAAATTCTGCTCTGAAAAACTGCTGAAAATCCACGTCTTCATTATAGAAGCAATCTATAAATGGTCATATACTGTATGTGTGTGTACATGGGGAGGATGAATGGGATGGGCAGACAGACTTTTCATGATTTCTGTAAACTATAAAGCACAAACTGATTTTCTTCTGATATTCTTTGGCATGTTCCAGTAGCCACTGCATTTTTGTAATATGATCTCCTGTGCCTCTTCCTTTTCTCAATCAATTTCTTGTTTCAGATGTAGTAAATGGTTTTGTTGCAAAATCTTAAGAATCATTTTGCCTGCCAGGGAGGTTAACACAATGATCTGAGAGTTACTGGACCATTGGTAACCTTGTTTCTTTGGGACTGGAGTGTATATTAAATGTTTTCAATTTGAGGTGAATTGTTTTCTTTTCCATATTTGTTGACATATTCTTGTTAGAATTTTGCTAGATCCAGTCTCTGTAGCTTGAAATAATTCCATTGGTATCCATCAACTTCCATGCAGTTTATAAATTATATTTATACAGTAACACCTCGGATAATGCTAAAGCTTGGTTCCACAAGTCTTAGTGTTATCCGATTTTTAACCTTATCCGATGCATGCATCAGATAACGTTAAAATCCTATGGGATTCATCGGATAACGTTAAAGCTCCATAGAGATACGTTGTAACCAGCACAGGCTTTAGTGAACGTTATCTGATGCATCCCATAGGATTTTAATGTTATGTGATGCAATTTTTTTCAGATTGCTTAACGTTATGCAGTTTTAGCATTATCTGATGCAAACGTTATCCCAGGCATTACTGTATTGGATCCAGGAAAAATTTAGAGTATTTTTAAAATGCTCTCCTTTCACTCTCAAATAAGATGTGGCTAATGCAGTTATTGCAAGGGGACTGCAGTGGCTTAATGGTTAAGACACTGAATGTGATGACCAGAAGGTTGGCAGGGCAGCAGTTTGAGACCCAAGTGCTATATGATCGAGTGAGCTCCCATCTCTGTTCCAGCTCCTGCCAACCTACCAGTTTGAAAGCAAGAAATTTCAAGTAGATAAACAGGTGCTGCTTCAGTGGGAAAGGTAACAGCGTTCTGATGTCTAGTCATGGCTGCCATATGACCACAGAAATGTCTGCAGACACAGAGAGTGCTGGCTCTTTGGCTGTAAACAGGGATTATTGGTCGCACTTTTGGATGATCTCTGGCAGGAGTGGGACAGAGGCAACCCCTCTGTTCTTACTCTTCTCGACCTCTCAGCGGCTTTTGATACCATCGACCACAGTATCCTTCTGGGCCAGCTCCAAGGATTGGTGGCCCAGGGCACGGCGTTGTCCTGGTTTTCCTCATTTCTGATGGACCGGTCCCAGTCAATGTCTTTGGAGAGTGAGTTGTCCAGGCCTAGGCCACTCCTATGTGGGGTTCCTCAGGGTTCAGTACTCTCGCCTCTGCTGTTTAACATCTACATGAAACCACTGGGTGAGATCATTTGTTCCCATGGGGTTAGGTATCATCAGTATGCAGATGACACCCAACTGTACATCGTGGCCCCTGGGGACCTAAGTGATGCAGTCAAAGTCCTAACCAGTCTGGAGGCTGTGCGGGTTTGGATGGGGGACAACAGGCTTCAGCTGAATCCTGGCAAGACTGAGTGGCTGTGGGTTCGGGGCCCCGCGTTGTCCCGGGAGCTACCAGCTTTGGTTCTGGATGGGGCTTCTTTGCCCCAGACAGATCTGGTAGGTAATTTGGGGGTCCTCCTGGACTCACGACTTCTTCTCAAAGAGCAGGTGGTGGCCATGGCTAGGAGGGCCTTTGCACAGCTTTGTGCCATTTACCAATTATGCCCACTCCTGGACCGGGATGCCTTGCTTATGGTCACTCACGCTCTGGTCACCTCCAGATTGGATTACTGTAATGTGCTCTACGTGGGGCTGCCCTTGTTGACCATTTGGAGGCTTCAGCTAGTCCAGAACACTGCTGTCTGGGTGGTGATGGGGCGGGGGCATTATGCTCATGCTACACCACTGTTCCAGGAGCTGCACTGGTTGCCAGTGTGCCTCTAGGTGCAATTCAAGGTGCTGGTTTTGACCTTTAAAGCCCTTCATGGCAGTGGACCGGGTTACTTACGGGACAGCATCTCCCCAAGGCATTCTGCCCATCCTACAAGGGAATTCTGGAGAGGCTCTGTGGTGGTCCCTTCGACAAGAGTAGCACATCTGGCTGGGACCAGGGAAAGAGCCTTTTCTGTGTCTGCCCCTGCCCTGTGGAACCCCTTACCATCGGAATTGCACCTCCAGACGAAGCTGCTCCCCTTTCGGAAGGCACTCAAGACCTGGCTGTGCCATCTTGTGTTACAGCCCAGGTCCGCTGGCTAATCTAGTTGCCCAAGGTTACAGATCACTGCTGGGAGCTATCAGTTGTTTTTATGTAACTGTTTTTATACACTTTTTGTATGGTTTTAGCTTGTCAGGTTTTTTTTTAACTGTTTTACTTTTTCTTAAGGAGTTGGGGATGGTTTGGGGATGGGTTTTTAGCTGTTTTTAGGATTATATGTATTTTTATGTATATGTTGTGAGCCGCTCTGGATGGCGTTCGCACCAGGAGAGTGGGATATAAATATGAATAAATAATAATAAATAATGAATACCACACCCTGGGAGTCAAATACGACTGGCTTTCGAGCAAGGGAGACTTTTACCTTTACTTAATGCAATTACACTGGGACCTTATACAACAATCGCCCCTTATAACAACAAAATCACATAACAATTAAGTTTTTTGGGGGGAAATGGTGTCACGCATAACAATTTTCCCTATTGAAAAAATGTGTACAACAATTTTCAATGGGAAAAATCACTTAGTAAAAAAATTGTTGCACGATGCATCCCATAGGGAAAATTGCTATATGATGCATGCATGATATAGCAATTGTTTCATACAACAACAAGCCCCATGGAATGGATTAAAATCATTGTATGAGGTGCTACTGTATACAGTTTATATGGCATTAGATTTAATTGCATGTCAGTAGAATTAGTGGTTCTCTGTTGTAGAGCTGTTCTTGTTGGAAATTTGTAAAATATATGTATAGTCTGATTTCCTTAGTCATATTTCATATCTGAATATGACTGGCTTTCAACCAAGGTTCACCTTTAAACCAAGCTTTGTAATGAACAGGTAACCAGTCTAGATCCATTTACAGAGCTATAATATTTGTAGAGTAGGACACCTTAAGCATTAACCCGGTTACATTCTTCACTAGTTACAGATTCCTAATCTATCCTAAAAGTATTCCCACAATGAGCTCATTCTTAGTAATCCAGAAATAACATTATTTGGTTGATTTAATCATGAAAGTTAGTATGTTTGAATACCTATTTGTAATTTTTTTATTATATAGTGGAACCTTATACAACAATCATCCTATATAGCAACAAAATCGCATACAATTAGGTTTTGGGGGAAATTGTGTCCCACATAACAATTTTCCCTATGAAAAAAATTGTACAATTTTTCAAAGGGAAAAACCATTTAGCGAAAAAAATTGTACGATGCATCACATAGGGAAAATCGCTATATGGTGCATGCATCATATAACAATTGTTTCGTACAACAATGAGCCCTGTGGAATGGATTAAAATCGTTGTATGAGGCACTACTGTATACAGTTTATATGGCATTAGATTTAGTTGCATGTCAGTAGAATTAGTGGTTCCGTGTTGTAGAGCTGTTCTTGTTGGAGATTTGTAAAATATATGTATAGTCTGATTTCCTTAGTGGTTTGTTCTCTACTTTTTCATTTCTCCTAAATGTCCATTCAGACTTTACTTTTGGACAAGAAAGGGCACAGGGCTATCCTGGCAATTAGCTTCCTTATGCCCTAAAAAAATCACAGAGTGCCATAAGGAAAGAGCTATATAGTAGAGTTATGAATTAATAAAATGAAAATGCTAATGTTTTGCTCCAGTTTCCAAGATAAAATGTAGGTTTTCAGGTGACTGAAGTGAAACTTGGCAACAACATTTATTTTAGCAGAGAAATTTCCCTTTGAGGACCCGGTTTTATGCATCAAACATTTTTCTCAATGAAAAGGATATTTTGGTTGTTTTTAAAAAAGATTACTCTGTAATTTCTATCCAGCTCTGTGAAGTCTCAGTAGAGGTCTAAAAGCTTTTGATGCATGAAGCTGAGCGTACTGCACTGTAGCAGCTACCTAGGACAGAGAAAGCATTATTTTTTTTAAATGGTTTGAAACTACTTTTTTTTCTAAATCTGTTTTTTTATAGATAAGATAGTTGTAAATAACATTTCATTCCATACCTTTTGTGGCACTAAAACTGAGTGAAATGTGAGCTTTAAACACAGGAGTCATTATGAGCCTCTTTGCAGTAGTTTCCATTCCCCGTCAACTTGGCAGTCTTTAGGTTTTACCATTGATTTATTGAGCTTCAGTCCCTTTTTTGAGCTATGTTTTCAAGCTCAGAATTAGACTATCTGCCCTATGTTAGGACACTAAGAGCTGCCATGACTTATTTCTTATTCATTCATTCATTCATTCATTCATTCATTTATTGCATTTCTATAGCTCTACAACAGGGAACCACTAATTCTACTGACATGCAACTAAATCTAATGCCATATAAACTGTATACAGTAGTACCTCATACAACGATTTTAATCCATTCCACAGTGATTAGGTATAGTAAGAGTAGAATTTTCCATAACTGTGCTCAAGTGCAACCTACCTGTTTCCCCTCAAGATTGTGAAATTGGAGCCTTCAAGCTGGGAATGCTCAGAGGTGGGTGACTAGATTGAAAGTCACCTCTCCCACTCAAAAGTATCTCCTTCTCCAGAACAGCCCCCCCCCCCCTAGGTTTATCTCTCCACCTAGTGACTTAAATGACCTGGAACAAATCATTATTTAGAGTAATGTGATTGGTTTCATTTCTGTTACATGTTTTGTAATGTCTCTAGATTCATCCTGTACATCAATGGCACCATATGGATGAGTACCATGGGCCATGGGCCAGGCATAACTGGTGTCATAAATAACTATCTGATCCTTTGCAACCATTTCAGTAGAATTTAGGATCAAAAAGTAATGCCATAATGCTCATTAGACACTTCTGGTTGCCATGGAGGTTTAGGGAAGTTAAGTTGCTTATTTATTTATTGCATTTTTATACCACCCATTTGGGATAATTTGCACTCTGGGCGGTGCACATACAAATAACAAAATACTGTAACATAATAAGTTGAGAATAGGTGCTGAGGCAATACACATATGGAAGTAATAATTGATCAAGAACCTACTTATCATCTATATTTAGCAGGATTGATCTATAAGCAAACAGTCTACAACATGGCACAACTACATCATCACATGCAGAACCACTTTTTCAGGCTATTGTGCTAGAGCTTATAGGAAATATCTTAGAAAATATCTTAGTTGTCAAGCAACAGTATCATCAGCAGGGGCTAAGTATCATCAGCAAATGTACTAAGTACTTCTTTCCATCTCTTGGTGGATAGCTTTGTCCAACACCTGGTTTCTTTTATTGACACTACTATATAATCTCCACTGACATATCCATATATATGTTAAACTACTGCTATTAAATATGCTTCAAAAGGAGAAGCCAGTAAGGCACAAAATGATGAACAGTTTCAATGGGATTCCTGTCACTTCAAGGAGGTTAAAAAACATTTGCTTTATAACTCTTTGCAGTATATTATCCTCTCATGAACTCTGTGTATTCTACTTTAATCCATTGATATTGATTACTCATTTATTCAAAATGTATTAACCATTTATCAGGAAATAATAGGCTAGTTTAACATTTGATGTTTATCGAAAAATAAATAAAGTATAATCAGTTTTAATTAAGCTTTCCATCAGCTTCCATCTTATAACCCTGGGTAAGGATCATTTTCATAATTTAGCCTCAAAAATTGGTTTGGCCAGAATACTGCCAGATTTATTTGAATGCAGAAAAATGCACTGCCACAATTAGCTTGGAAATAGGGACCATCTCTATTTGCATGTTAATGACCCATTCTCTTCCAAGAATTGTCAGAACTAATAAAAAACTCTAATGAGATTTTATGTGAACCAACTGCTGACCATTCTTGTTTAAATCAAACCTTGGATAACAGTGTCTATGGTTCATATGCAAATGTATATTATCATCAATAATGGGACAAACTATGGAACAAAATAAAGGGACAGAATAATGAAAAGTCAACTTCATTCCAATTTAAATGTGCAGCTGGTTCATCTTAATATGTGGTTGAGGCACTGCAAAAAAAAAAAATTTGTCAGTATACCAAAAATATTCAAGAGAGTGGTGTCCCTCCAACACAAAGTATTTATCTAGGCAATCATTTCAGGGTGAAATAGGCTAAAACAGGAAGGAAATAGTGCTAAAGGCTTAGACATGGTTTATGAGATTGCTTAATTTACTTTGAAGATTTTAACCTTTGGTAAAGTTTCTGATTTAAATGTTTTTATGAAAGTGTTACCTTTTATTTCATTTTAATATTTCCATGGTCAAATATGTTTTTAAATGCTGATGTTATATTTTATGACAATTGTAAGCTCCCTTGCATTCTACTTACTGGTGGAAAGGTAGGCTATAAATGCAATACAGGTAATTATTACATTTATTAATTAATGGTAACACTAATGGCTCAAGTGGCTAAGATGGTGACTGGGAGGTGGAAGGTCAGCAGTTCGATTCCCAAGTAAAGACGAAATTGCTGATCTCCTAGCCAAAATATATAATATTTCCCTCAAATCAGGCTTTGTGCCTGATGACTGGAAGGTAACGAATGTAACACCAATTTTCAAAAAAGGATCCAGGGGTGATCCAGGAAATTACCGACCTGTCAGTTTGACATGTGTCCCAGGTAAAGTGATGGAAACCATCCTAAAAGATAGAATTAATAGGTACATAGAAGAGAAGGCACTGCTAAAGGAGAGCCAACATGGCTTTTACAAGGGCAAATCATGCCTCACTAATCTGTTGGAATTTTTTGAGAGTGTCAACAAGCATGTGGATAAGGGGGATCCAGTTGACATTGTTTATCTGGACTTTCAGAAGGCTTTTGACAAGGTCCCACACCAAAGGCTCTTGAATAAACTTACCAGTCATGGAATAAAGGGACAGGTCTTGTCCTGGATCAGCAACTGGCTAAGGGACAGGAAACAGAGGGTAGCACTAAATGGACACTTCTCCAAGTGGAGGGAAGTAAAGAGTGGGGTCCCCCAAGGTTCAATACTGGGACCCCTGCTTTTCAACCTCTTCATAAATGATCTAGAGGTAGGAGTAAAAAGCAAGGTAGCCAAATTTGCTGATGACACTAAATTATACAGGGTAGTGAAAACTGTGAGAGATTGTGAAGAGCTCCAGAGGGATCTCTTGACACTGGGGGAGTGGGCAAAACAGTGGCAAATGAGCTTCAACATCAGTAAGTGCAGAGTGATGCATGTTGGGGCAAAAAACCCCAATTACATTTATAAACTGATGGGGTCTGAACTCTCTGCAACAAACCAGGAAAGGGACCTTGGTGTCCTGGTGGACAGCTCAATGAAGATGTCAACCCAGTGTGCCTCAGCAGTGAAAAAAGCAAACTCAATGTTAGGGATCATTAGGAAGGGTATAGAAAATAAGTCAGCAAGTGTCATTTTGCCTCTTTATAAATCTATGGTGAGGCCCCATCTGGAATATTGTGTACAGTTCTGGTCGCCATACCTCCAGAAAGATATTATGGAGTTGGAGAAAGTACAGAGGAGGGCAACCAGAATGATTAGGGGACTGGAACACCTTCCTTACCATCTGAGGCTGCAACGGTTGGGCCTCTTCACTCTTGAACGACGACGTCTAAGAGGTGACCTGATTGAAGTTTATAAAATCATGCACGGTGTGGACAAAGTAGATAAGGAAAAACTGTTTTCCCTATCGCACAACACTAGAACTAGGGGACACTCCATGAAACTTTTGGGTACTAGTTCTCAAACAAATAAGAGAAAGTACTTTTTCACCCAGAGGATTAATGGTCTATGGAACTCCCTGCCAGAAGAAGTGGTGACAGCTGTCAGACTTGACAGCTTTAAGAAAGGATTAGACAAGTTCATGGAGGACAAGTGTATCAATGGCTATAATTATGGCTACCTAAGGACAACCTCTGGGTTGGAGAGATAGGCAGGATATCTCTCAATGCCATTTCCAGGGAATCCTAAGCAGGTGAAGGCATCTCCTTGGGAATACCCTGAAGGAAATGGTGAGCCACTGTGTGAGACAGAATGCTGGACTGGATGGGCTGTGGCCTGTTCCAGCAAGGCTGTTCTTATGTTCTTATGTTCTAAGTACTGCAGGACAGAATGAGCTCCAGTCTTTATCCCAGCTCCTGCAAACCGAGCAGTTCGAAAGCAAGAAATTGCAAGTAGATAAATAGGGACCCCTTCGGTGGGAAGGTAACAGCGCTCCGTGTGCTCTGGTGTCTAGTCATGCCTGCTACATGATCATGGAAATGTCTGCAGAAACACACAGCGCTGGCTCTTCGGCTTTGAAACAGAGATGAGCACTGAACACTAGAGTCAGATACGACTGGCTTTCGAGCAAGGGAAACCTTTACCTTTACCTAATTAATGGTCAGATCATGGAAACAAGTTATATTGTCCTCTTTCTTTGGAGAAACATAAGAAATATATCCCATTTGTGTAATGTTTAGTGACAGCTTGCCTTTACTACCGTAACATTCCACAATAAAAGTGGAAAGAGCAGAGCACATGAAAATATTGCATAAAACTCAGTGGTGGATTATTGTAAGTTAAAAATTCAGCATAGGCATGATCTGCATCATGATAAGTCACAAAGCTCAGTACACAATAGAATAAACAAATGATTTCTTAAACTGAAGCAATTGGGGACTAAAATTGATACGAGTAGTGGGACCCCAGCAGGTATAACTAATAAGATTTTGGACAATATATCTCACCAGAGTGAGGAAGACAGTTACCAGATAATCATGATTGCCTTTAAAGATCTTTAGTCCTTTCTCTTTCAACCAGACTTGAACTAGACAGTGATATGATAGAGATATGATTAAATAATGCAAGCGCGGCGCCAAAATGGCCGCCGCGCCCTTTGCGGGGCCCCCCCCCACAGGACAGAGAATCCGGGTAGTTAGGGGCGTGGCCAGCTCCCTTATAAAAGGGGTGGCCACGAGGCAGCCGAGCTGCCATTTTGCCTCAGCGACGGAGCGGAGAAGTTTTTTCCCCTGCGTCTCCGTCGCTCGTTAGCTTACCGGGAAGCCTTTTGGTGGCGATTCTGCCTGGCTGGCTTCCCTTTTTTGCTTCAGGAGAGATGCCTTCGAAGAAGAAGGCAGCTTCGAGTTCAGCTCGGGCTGTTAGGAGGCGCAACCCAGGTCGGAGGACCGTGGTGCCGCCTCCTCAGCAGCCACCTTTGCCACCCCCGGCCGGGGCTGGTGGAATGGGGTCTATTGCCCCTTGGCCAGATCAGAGTGCGGGCGCGGAGGGCGCTCCGGCCCACGGCCCGCGAGCGGTGGACACCGCTCCTCCTCCTGCCCACTCCGTCGGGCCTATTTCTTTTGGGCCGCAGCCTCTCCCGGGGCTCTCTAGCCTTGGGGGGTGGCCCGGCTCCCTGCCTTGGCAGGTTTCTTCACCAGCCCTACCGGGCTTTGGCGCTGGCCAATGGCCATATATGGGCCCTGGGGCGCAGGGACCTGTCCCCATGCCAGGATCAGGCGGGCCGGCCGGCCCTTTGCCCATGGTCAACGTGGACACCTTACTGGCCCGCATTGCGGCCCTGGAGGCGTCTTTGGCCCGGGCCAGTCAGGCAGGCGCCCCCTTCGGGGTACCTTTTGAGGCGCTGTCGGCAGCAGGACAACAGCCGGCGGGGAGGGTTGAGCTGCTGCAGGCGGGTGGCGCGGCTCCGGCCACTGCCTCGCAGCTCCCCAGCCAGCAACCTGGTGCGGGTCAAGCCCCGGTGATGAGCTCTACATCGGTCGTGAGCTCCGACGCCCCCAGTGGGCCGGAACCCCCGGTGGGGGCGGCCCGCGGGGGTGCAGCATGTGAGTATACGGTGCAAGCAAGTACATCTACACACATTCCCAATATAGGGGGGCCTTTCAGTGGCCTTGGCCTCGCGCGGGTGGTGCGGGGGCCACGCTGCTGGCGACCCACCCGGCGACAACGACTGCCACCATGCCCACTGGGGTGGGCCTCGGTCCTTACACTGCTGGGAATGCCCTGGGGGTGGCAGGGTTAGCTCAGGCCCCTTTTAATAGGCCGGCTGTCCCCTTTTCGGCTTTGCCAACGGCAGGGTATTCCTTGCCATTGGGTGATCACTTGGCACAGGCTACCAGAGAAAAGATATGGCGAGGGGAGTACGTAGATATCTTCTCACTCCTGAACAGAGAGCCCACCAAGGAGGAAAGGGAGGGTCAGGATGAGAAGGATAAGGAGCAGGCACGCCGCCGTAAGCCGCCGCGTACCTGGGCCAACTGGCTCCCCGCTTATTTAATATATATGGCGGTATATCTGAGGGCGCGGCCGGATTTAGCTATTCCCATGGTCCAATATTTGGACAACATATATAGGGCGATGGTCGATTTTCCGGGCCCCTCATGGCTAGCATATGATGAGGAATTCCGTATGAGGATTCCCCTCCACCCCGAGATGAGATGGGATGAGCCGTGCCAGAGACTGTGGCTCTTGTATATGACACCCACACGCCCTGCCCCGGGGGATAGATACCATTGTGGACATGCGGTCCAGCGAGCGGCTCCAGCGCAGGTTACCCGCCAACCGGCGGGGCAGGGGGTTCCAGCCCGCCTGCTGTGCTGGACTTTCTCGTCAAATGGTTCCTGCAATCGAAAGAACTGCAGGTATAAGCATGAGTGTCCCACATGTTCTGGTCCCCACGCAGCCTCTGCTTGTCCCAAGCCTGGGGGGGCGCGAGGCAGAGGGAGGGGTGGACAGTGGGCTGGCAAGGCGGCCACGGATGGAGCTAGTTCTCCAAAAGGCCCCCTCCCCAATTAAGGTGGACATGCTGGAGCGCTGGCTCGCATCGTACCCGAAGGGGGAGGACGGGGAGTATCTCCTTCAAGGTTTTAAGCAGGGATTTCGTATCCCTTTTATGGGTGATAGGTCCCCTCAGGATGCTCCCAACCTTTTATCCCTCAGAGGAAGGGAGGAGGTGGCTGCGGCCAGCATTAAAAAGGAGTTAGACGCGGGCAGGGTCGCTGGACCTTTCCCCGCACCCCCGTTTCACAATCTTAAGGTCTCGCCATTGGGTTTGGTTCCCAAAAAGTCCCTAGGGGAGTTTCGCCTTATTCATCATTTGTCCTACCCAGCAGGCCGATCGGTCAACGATGCTATACCTGTTGACCTTTGTTCGGTCAGGTATACATCGTTTGACCATGCGCTGCGCATGGTGCGCTCGTGTGGCCCGGGTGCCCTGCTGGCCAAGTGCGACATTAAGTCAGCTTTTCGCCTCTTGCCGGTGCACCCGGGCGACTTTGAATTGCTGGGTTTTAAATTTAAAGGGGAATATTATTTTGATAAGGCCATGCCTTTTGGCTGCTCCATATCATGCTCGGCTTTCGAGCGTTTTAGTACCTTCCTAGAGTGGGCTTTCGTCCGCAGGTCAGGGTCCCGGTCTGTAGCCCATTACCTGGATGATTTTCTATTCAGGGGTGAACGGGGCTGGGACACGTGCGCACGTCTCCTCAATACATTTCAGACGCTAATGCAGGAACTGGGTGTCCCTTTAGCGCCCGAAAAGACCGAGGGCCCATCGACCAAGTTAGTATTCCTGGGGGTTGAGATTGACACAGTAGTGCAGGCTTCTAGGTTGCCGGGTGATAAGGTGTCCAGGATAGTGACCCTTATCTCTGAATTGCTGGCCAAGCGTAAGGCATCCCTGAGGGAACTGCAGGTGCTACATGGGCACCTTAATTTTGCTTGCAGGGTGGTCGCACCGGGCAGGGCTTTTGCCCGGCGCTTATGCGACGCCATGGCAGGGTTATCCAGGCCCCACCACAGAGTCAGGCTTACCCGGGGTATCAGGGCAGACATGTTCGTCTGGTTGCAATTCCTGAGGGAGTTTAACGGGGTCTCATTTTGGAGGTCTGACCTCCTGGCATCCCCCAATTTCCAGATCCAGTCTGATGCCTCAGGATCCCTGGGTTATGGGATGTACTTCAATGGGAAGTGGGCCTATGGTGGGTGGCCACCGGCATGGGCAGGCACAGGTCGCCTGCGGGATCTCACATACCTGGAATTTTTTCCCATTCTGGGGGCTTTGATGCTATGGGGCGAACAGTGGGCTAATTCAGTGGTGCATTTCTGGTGCGACAATGCTGCCGTTGTACACATTGTCAATGCACAGACTTCTAAATCGCCCAGGGTTATGGATTTAGTGCGCCATTTTGTACTGCGCTGCCTGCGCCTCAACGTCTTGTTCAGGGCCAGGCATGTCCCAGGGGTGAATAACGATATTGCTGACGCTTTGTCCCGCCTGCAGATCTCCCGGTTCCGCGCCTTGGCCCCGGATGCGGAGGAATTTCCCTCGCCACTCCTGGACGAGATGTGGACTATTGGCAAGGAGAGGTGAACCGGGCGATTGGCCTGTCACTAGCGCCACGCACTCGTAAGGCGTATCAACAAGCATTCAATTCGTACAGGGTTTTTGCTACTCAATTTCACTTGCCAGAGACCTGGCCTATCCCGGTGGACCATGTTCTGCGGTTCATGGTTCACCTGCATGCACAGGGCCTCGCACCTCGCACCATAGCATCCAAGCTCTCGGCGTTGGCTTTTATGGCCAAAGTAGGGGGTCATGTGGATACCACCTCTGACTTCCGTGTGAGACACGTTTTGGAGGGGTGGGTGCGCGAGCGCGGGCGTTCCCCGGACGACCGGCACCCTATTTCCCCATGGGTTCTTACCCAGTTGGCCCGGGGCTGGCCAGGCCTCTGTTTTGATCATTATGAGGCAGCCCTCTTTCATGCAGCCACAACGGTGGCATTTTTTGGAGCGCTCCGCGTCAGCGAACTCGTGATGCTGTCTAAGGCGGATGCAAGTGGTAGGGCACTGGAACTCGAAGATGTCTATGTTGCCAAAGACTGGGCCCAGTTGAGGATCCGCTCCTCTAAAACAGATCAGCATGGCGTAGGCAGTGGAGTAAGACTGCTACGGTGTTCTTTGGCAGACATCTGTCCGGTTGGTGCCCTACAGGAATTCCTGGCACTGCGTGGCATGCACCACGGCCCGTTTTTCTGTCACCAAGATGGGTCTCCCCTTACTAAATTTCAGTTTTGGAAGGTGACAGCCAGAGCCCTCACCAGGGTGGGCCTACCAGGTGCCCGTTATGGCACACATTCGTTCCGTATTGGTGCAGCCTCTACAGCAGCTGCTTTTGGGTACTCTGGGGCTGACATACGCAGCATGGGGAGGTGGGGCTCACAATGTTTTCAGTTTTATGTGCGCCCACTCCCGCCATGAGTACCAATCCAGTCACCTTACCTCCCTTTTTCTCAATTTTCTTACAGACCCTGGGTGTCGTATTACACCGGTGACAGTATGGCTGGTGGGCCACAGCTATGTGCACAGGGCAGCGCGTTACGCTGCGGCGACAGAGTGGGGACCCCGACTGGGACTGGGTGACCACGCCAGTCTCGCATGGCATGGTAAGCCTGGGATGTTATGGCAGGAGCTGCGGCCTTTCCTTTTTTCTGGCCTGGGGGCTGACCCGCCTGACATTCTAATCATCCACCTGGGGGGCAATGATTTGGGCCAGGTCACCGGCTTATCGCTCAAGCATGCGATTTGCGAGGAACTCGCCTACTTGCATTATGTCTGGCCTGCCACAACCCTGGTTTGGTCGGACATTGTTCCGCGCCATTCTTACAGAGGGGGCGTTAACCTCCTGGCTCTTGACCGCGCTAGGCGCGCGGTCAATAAGGCAGTGGCGCGGTTTCTTGCCACCAGGGCTTGGGGACGGGTTAGTCATCACCCCGATATTAGTCTACAAAATTATGACCTGTATGCAGGGGATGGGGTCCATCTGTCGCGAGGAGGTATGGACCTCCTGTTGGGTGACTGGCGAGCAGGCCTGTTGACCGAGCTGACGGTCTGGGGGGGGGCGTCAGGTCTTCTGTGAAGCCCCTCCGTGTGGCGGGTAGCACTGGTAAGGTAAACAGTATGACCCACAAGTATCCGGCAGGTTCGCAATTGACTGGACAACACTAGACAGGAATAAATTAGTTAAACGTTGTCCGGTCAACGACGAACCAGGCGATGGGGTGATGACGATTGCTAACCAGCATGCATCACCCCTGTGATTTCACGGATACGCGTCAGAGGGTGGGGTCATGAGTTAGTTATTGACTACGGTCAACAATTTGTTTGTTGTTAACAAACAAATTGATACAAAATGATACATTGTAACCAATTGCCGTTGGCAATTTTGGGGTGGTACCTTACCAGTGTTACTTCGGCCTGCTTGCCTTAGGAATTATGATTGGTCGTTTTACCAATACAAATTTATAATTCGGACTAGGGCATTGAATCAATAAATGTGGCCCTTTGCTGTTATCCACTTTCAATGTTGTCTGTGTCCGTTATTGGGGGGGTGCGCCTGCAATGCAAGCGCGGCGCCAAAATGGCCGCCGCGCCCTTTGCGGGCCCCCCCCACAGGACAGAGAATCCGGGTAGTTAGGGGCGTGGCCAGCTCCCTTATAAAAGGGGTGGCCACGAGGCAGCCGAGCTGCCATTTTGCCTCAGCGACGGAGCGGAGAAGTTTTTTCCCCTCCACCCCCTCCCTAGTTAACAGTGTGATATTATGGTCGCTTCGGGGCCGGGTGGGAATTTTTGGTTGGGACCCATATTGGCTCCGGGTCCTGGCTTTTTTGCCCATCCCACACTGTTGCTATGGTTTGATATAGGGGTCTTTCTGCGTTCCTACTGTTGACTTTGGTCACATGGGCGGGTAGCACTGGTAAGGTAAACAGTATGATCCACAAGTATCCGGCAGGTTCGCAATTGACTGGACAACACTAGACAGGAATAAATTAGTTAAACGTTGTCCGGTCAACGACGAACCAGGCGATGGGGTGATGACGATTGCTAACCAGCATGCATCACCCCTGTGATTTCACGGATACGCGTCAGAGGGTGGGGTCATGAGTTAGTTATTGACTACGGTCAACAATTTGTTTGTTGTTAACAAACAAATTGATACAAATTGATACATTGTAACCAATTGCCGTTGGCAATTTTGGGGTGGTACCTTACCAGTGTTACTTCGGCCTGCTTGCCTTAGGAATTATGATTGGTCGTTTTACCAATACAAATTTATAATTCGGACTAGGGCATTGAATCAATAAATGTGGCCCTTTGCTGTTATCCACTTTCAATGTTGTCTGTGTCCGTTATTGGGGGGGTGCGCCTGCAAAGGACCATCTTTTGTAAGTAAGACACACTGGATATTCCAAAGAAGACCTTATTTCAACACAGAGTAGAGGTTTATCATGAAGAAAGTTCAATTCTTTTTTTAAAAAAACACTTCCATTTTATGAATGTGAAAGATTGGGCTTCTGTATCCATAATTTAAAATGCTAGGAAATGCCCAAATATTGCTGTGCAATACAGTGCCTGCCTTACCATCAGGAAAAAGAATGGCAAGCTTTACATTAAAAAATGGTCTGCCTAAATGTTGTCAACATCATTGGCAGCAGTCCTGCAGGTGTACATTCACATAGAACCGTACGGCCACATTTTACTTCCACTTCCAGGAGCAATGAGGGTGGTGTGGGCCAGATGAATTGCAGTAAACCCAGTGCTGGGCATCAGCCGGTCCGCCCAGGTCTGAGCGGACCGGTAGTAAACCTGGCTGGCCACGCCCCCTCCCAACCCCACCCTGCGCACCTCTTCCTGAGAGAGTGGGTGACCTGACTGCATCGGCCTTGGCTCGTCCTTCTCCTCCAGAGCGGCTGCTGCTGCCTCCTTAATAGGCCGTGGGTGCTGCTCGGGTGGTGGTGGAGGTGGTGGTGTGTGCGTGCCCTGCCCTGGGGGAAGGGGAGGGGGAGCTGATGTGATGCACCACCCAGAGGAGCTCGCCTACCCACCCCGTGCCCCCACCGCCACTCCTTTCCTCCTTCTAGCAGCAGCAGCACTTTTGCGATGCCTGGACCTAGTCCTGCAGGAAGAGAACTTCCTGCAGGATGTCTGTCTGACTCTGGGCATTGCGAGAGTTGCCCTGCTTGCGCCATGCTGCCTGGACACCTCTCGCAATGTCCAGACAGACATCCTGCAGGAAGTTCTCTTCCTGCAGGACTAGGTCCAGGCATCGCGAAAGTTGGACATCAGCTGCTGCTAAAAGAAGGCAAGGAGCGGGGGGGGGGGCACCCGGGGTGGGCAGGTGAGCTCCTCTGGGAGGTGTGTGATGTCAGCTCCCCCCCTTCCCCCAGGGCCAGGCGCACACTCGCCTCCATCTCCACTACCACCCGAGTGGCACCCGCAGCCTATTAAGGAGGCAGCAGCAGCTGCTCTGGAGGAGGAGAAGAAGGAAAGGAAGAGCCGTCGTTGCTTTCCTGGGAGGAGGTGGGTGGGATCGGGAAGCAGCAGCAATGTGCAGGTGCTGCACTGGACTCGCTGGTCCTGTAGGAGGAGGGAAAGCCAAAGCCATCATGTGAGCACTCCTTCCTCCCCTCCTCCCATGGGAGGAAGGAGCAGCCCGACGTGGCGCCTTTTGGGTAAGTGTGTCTTTTTGTTTTGTTTACTTCCCCCATGTGTGTGTGTGGGGGGGGGGGGGAGCAGAGGCTAAAGGGATTTCCAAGGGGGGGTGGAGGGGGAATGAGGGCCGTGAAGCTCCCTAAACAGCAGTGAGTCTTTAAGGTGCCACAACATTTTTGAGTTTTTGTTTTGTTTACCTCCTGATCTGCTTGCACAGAATAAAACTTTAGAATTGGTGCCATTTTATTCTGTGCAAGCATATCAGAAAGTAAACAAAAAAATGTTGTGGCACCTTAAAGACTCACTGCTGCTTTGAGTTAGACTGCAGCTGGCCCAGGGCACTCCACAGTAAAACAGAGATGACCACCTAGAGTTGGATATGACTGGCTTTCAAGCAAGGGATACCTTTACCTTGCTTGAAAGCCAGTCGTATCCCATGCTAGGGTTCAGGTTGCTCATCTCTGTTTCAAAGCCGAAGAGCCAGCGCTGTCTGCTTCTACAGACGTTTCCATGGTCATGTGGCAGGCATGGCTAGACACTGGAGTGCACGGAACACTGTTTACCTAACCACCAAAGTGGTCCCTATTTATCCACTTGCAATTTCTTGCTTTCGAACTGC